>JARHVA010000084.1:0-720000 GCA_037957365.1 Torreya grandis
ATGTGCAGAATCACTTCCTGATTCACCTGCTTCGATCGGTTCGTGGATCCGACATGTATTGAGAGAGATATTAATATTTGATTGATTTAATCAAATATTAATTATTTAGCCTATTTTTAATTAGAAACCCTAATTCTAATTTAAGAAACCCTAATTAGGGCAAGCATATCCTTTTGAGGGTATAAGGGTTTCTCATGGAGGCCATTGTTGATGTATGAATTGATTATTGAAATTGGAGAAATTCTTCTGTGAAGACTGAGCCAAGGGTTCCAGGATTCCATTTGCAGTGGAGAACGTCAACTCTTCATTGTGTGCGATTCAGAGGTTGTGAAAGATCAGCCGATCTATTGCCAAATTGAGAGATAGCTTCATCCAGAAGTTATCACAGAGGTACAGATTTGAGAGATAGCTTCATCCAGAATTTATCAAAGAATTTCAGGGTTAAGAGATAACTTCACACAAGAAGTTATTACAGATATTTTAGGTATTTATCTTTATTTAGTTTTTGATCCAATAAATTATACAGATAGAGATATTCTGTATTAGAATAGTATATCTTCAGATCAGGTGGTTCAACAATCAGGGGTTAAGAACAAACAGGTTGGCGGCCGTACTAAGTTCGTACAGGTCCGTACAGATTTCCGCAGATACCGACACCGGCAGACAGAGATCCCCAGTGACTGACATCGGCCGTCTGAGGACCGACGTCGGCAGATAAGGACCTACAAAGACCGATGTCGGCAGTATATCGACCGACGCCGGCGACTGTGTGTTCGACACAGCAGGCTGAGACTTCTAGAATTGCAAGTTTATTCCCAGTTTGCATAATTTTAGGGTTTTAAGACCATATCTGTAATATTCTTTGATTTGCATAAGAAAGGACATCTATTATAATCAGCTGGATGAATGATAAGATCTGTGATTTGTTTATGCATGTTTGAATCTATTCTGCAAATTGTATCTTGTTCAGAGCTTTATATGTTTCTATATTCCCTAATTGAAGGGGATATTATAGTGGTATCAGAGCTTTTGTGCAGATAAAGGAGCCCCTAAGTAAGGGACATCACAGTGGTATCAGAGCTTTTGTGCAGATAAGAGAGCCCCTAAGTAAGGGACATCACAGTGGTATCAGAGCTTTATTTGCTATATATTAGAGTTGTGTAGAGACAAAAAGAGGCCCTAAGTAAGGGACATCACATTCATGTCCTTCTCATGGTCCGTATAAGTACCTAAAAAGTGTTGATCTCCCTTTTCTAACGTTACAAGCCTTTTCAAAAGATTTTGCTCAGTATGGTAACATTCAAATGAGAGTATGTGCAAGATTGGTAGGTAAAGACTTGATGATGCTGATAAACATTGTTATAAATCTGTACAGGTATGGGAAACTCCATTAGTGTTATTCCTCAGGGTTTTCAAGCAAGAATATTGTAGTTTTCATGACAAAAAAGAGGTTTCTCAAAGGGGGTTGTAGGTTTTCGGTATTGAAGAACATTTCCAAACACTTACAAAACTCCCTCAATCTTCTTCAAGTACAAATTCATGCATTGGAGTGAGTTTCAGGAACCAAACAAAGTCAAAACCTACTTATCTCTTTTATCAACTTCCTTGGCAACCTCCAAAGTATTTCAACATTTTTCATTTAGTATGCAGAGAAGAGAGAGAGTTTAAAAGGAATGATATTGGGGGTTAATAAGGGTAATTATGCCCTTCAAGTCCATGGCCATAGTTATCATATTAATGCCCCCCTCCTTTATGAATAATGATTATTATCTTAGGCAGTTAGAATTTTCCTCTCCCATCTACATAGGGTCAATTTTGGATGGTTTCATTACATCTTTGAGTTTGAATGATATAAATTGTAGATGTAGGGGTTCCCATGAGTCTTTATATTCCTTATAGATTGCTTTTCCATCACTACTTGGCACATGCCGAGAGAGAGAGAGAGAGAGAGAGAGAGATGAGAGAAGAGAGAGAGAGAGAGAGAGAGAGAGAGAGAGGAGAGAGAGAGAGAGAGAGGAGAGAGAGAGAGAGAGAGAGAGAGAGAGAAACCTTCATTATGAATGAGTTACAGGCCTAAACAATAAGCCACATGAAAGGTTTAATCATTTGTTAGGATTTTCTCACCCCAAGTGATCTTCAAGGAGATTAAATAAATTCCTCATCTCCTCCCACTAATTTCCTTAGGTTATCTCTCAACAGGTATCCATCACTTTAGGTGGTCTTTGAAATCCACTCAGGGTAATATGCCTCTAATGAGGAGGGACAATCATGTAAGCAAGTGCACATAGGGTAAAGAGACTATGAAGAAGACAAACAATGGATCAAGTGTGTTCTCCCAATGGGAATTAAACTCCTAAAAAACATGAGGATAGCATATATTAGGTACAAGTCATATAATTTCATCACATGGATACATGAGAGTCGGTTTGAACCTATTTGCAAGTCAAGATGGTCTCCTTAGGCTTGTCTGATAGAAATATGGTTATAATGAACAAAGTATGGGTTAATCAAGCCTATTGCCATGATTCATAGAATGTGAAGAAGACCATGAAGGTGAGGTATATTGACTATAATGTTATTATTATTCAATCAAGTTCGGTATAGGTAAAATATAGAAAAGGAGTCTTAGGCATGATGGTGATTGTTGGATTATTTTAGTTATTTCCACTTTGGTGTTGAATCTTTTCCCCAACAAGCTAGAATACTGGCCCTTTCATGTGAGAGGTAAGTCTCACGCACTCACCCAAAGTGCGTAGTGAAAGATTGGTTCCTGAAGGCTTCGAAGCACAATGAGTGTTTGTTCATCTTTTAAAATCATAAGTTTTAAAAGATCATTCAACACCATAGATATATTACTATTATCCTTATGGTCTTTGATATAACTACTAATATAACTAAGATTAGCATTACTAACTAGTGATAAAAGAAAAAGATGCCCATGAGTTGGAATTAAAACACATTCATCATTCAACACTTAAAATATTTCATGATTCATCTTATGATATGGCAAACACTAAATTCTCATTAATCACTTAATGAATTACAAGATAGTTTCTATCTCTATTCCTCAAAATGCCATCCATGTAAATGATTACAAAATGGGTTTGTATACTTGTTTTGCCCTAACCCAAGTGTCATAATTATAACTGCCATGAACAGATAGCACATGGACTCTCAATAAGCTAAGACTCATGGCTCTAATAATTAGTTGTTCCTATAGACTTGGGTCTTTATGCCCTTGGATCCTCGTACTATGTTATATTCTGGTATCCAAGTATTTTTTCCTCATGGGTTGGTACAAAACCTCTTATCAATGGGGTTAAAGTGTCCTACTTGATTTAATCTTCTAACTACTCTCACATCCCTCATGCTCTACTTTCCATGCATTCCCCTAGTCTTTCACTTCGGTTCTGAGTCTTTTTTTAGTAGGTCCCTCATGACACGTTCTCACCTTGACTGGGTCCTCTCATGCTGGGTCTCCTATGCCATTGTCCTTCTATGCTTGTCAGCTACATGCCATGGTCTTCCCACGTCATGGTCCTTCCATGCCATGTTGGTACTTGCATCAAAATGGATAATGGTCCCTCCACTCTACATGCCAAAAATGGAACAATACTTATTCAGAATATAGGGGTCAACATCACCACACACTAAGCCATTAATCCATCCTAGACTAAGTTGCACTAGCATCCAAAATTTTTGGCCCTTTCTGCTCAAGTTCCTTCCTTAGCCCATCCCAATGGGACAATGCATCAAAGACATTGGTAGATATTTTTTCAATGGCCTCCTTTACTTCTTTTAGTTCCTTGGGCTGAGTTGGAGTCTTGATCTTCTTCATCTGTTCATCTAGGGTTGCGTTGGCTTCCTTCTAGATGTCTTCTAATTCGGAGAGCCCTTATCAACCTATCCTTGGAGTATAGAAAAACTTAAATTTATTTGTTGATGATGGTTATTAATGGCATCTTCCATCATTTAAACATCTTTAAATGATTTCACACACTCAACACAATCTTTTATTAAAAGGGTAGCATCATCCATTTGTTGCCTTAGGACTTCCTCATCATGGAGTTGGGCCTCCACTATTTTATTTGGGCATGCTAGGCATGCAAAAATGCCATCCAAAATGGGGATAACCTTCCCAACTCTCTCCAAGGTACTCTTACAAATGTTTGTCATCATAGTGAATTGTTCAATTAGTTCCTTGGCCTCATCTCTTTGCATGGAGCACTCATTTTTTTGAGAAAAATCTCAACCAATGTTTCCAATTTATTGATGGCATCCCCATCCAACGGCACACCATCCACAATTGTTGGATCATATTTTAAAATTATTTTTTAAAGGTTCAAAACCCTTACCTTAGCCTCGGTGGATTATTGGATTTGTTGTTTCAAGGAGGCCACTTCCTCAACTAGTGCTTGCTTTTTTATAACCTCTTTATTGTACATTTATATGACTTTACCATGTTTTCTTTGCACCGTGCATTCGTCTAAATCTAACAAAATATTTTGGTGTATCATTTCCATGGCTAGTTTCAAAAATGTGACACTTATCATTATTGGAAAAAGCTGTTGTGGATCAATCTTCATAAGGTCTAACAAATTTGGAGCATCTAGGTCAGAAAAAATGCAATCTAATAGTATATCGAATTGGGGCTCTTCATTGTACATTTCCAGAAGGAAGGACAACTGCTTCCTTATTTTGGGGATTGTATCTTTAGGGTGGAAGTGCTTCTTAAGATACAGGTTCTTGTCCTCTATACCAAATTGGTAACGTTTGTGCATAGTGGACAACCCTCTTTGTTCCTATTCCCCTTCAACTAGCCCTTTCCCCCTTTCGGTGTCTCATTTGAGCTCATCCCCTTGATGGTTTCCTAATGCCATCTCACTTTTTCTGACTTCATCAATATCAAATTTATCTCAGGATGGGGCCTCCTATTATGGAGATGGAGTCTTTTTAGAATTCAATCTCGAACTATGAATCTCTACCTAGGAGGGATCCCATTGGGGCACTTACCTTAGAGGCTGGTGTAGGGTTGACCCTGTGTTAGTCCTTAGAGAAGGTGGAAGTGAAGGTAGTCATGGAGCTGGAGAAGGTGGTGGAGTTGGTTGAGGAGATCAAGGGTTCGAAGTAGGTGAGTTGGAAGGAGAGGAATGAGTAAAAGGTGAAGTAGGGGTGATGAAGTGTGAGATGGAGATTGAAATTGATGATGGGGTGAAAGTGAAGGCAAGGTGGAGAAGGTGAAGGGCAAGGTGGTCATGGTGTGGAAAGGAAAGAAGTAGTGGGTCTGGAGGGTTGTACCTCTATCATCTTCTGATGTTTTTGTTGGGTTTATTGCCCACTTGTACTAGCACTCATCCCTGGCCTCTTCCTTCATAATTATGATGTTTGAGGGAGCCTCTCCTTGGGGTCTCCATCTTGAGGGTACTGATCGGGGTGTAACATATAAAAAAACTTATGGATTTTCTCCCTGAATAGGATATTCTTAACCTTGATATCAGTTAAGTCCATTTCCCCTCTCTCCATAAAGACCTTATTGCATGAATACACAAACATTTTTTAGAGGGTGTGCCACTCTACATTAATATGTTCTACCTATAAATTGATTGACTGTGCATCATAAATCTGATTGATAAAATCTATGAAGTATCACATAAAGAAGGCATATGGTAGTTTTAGCCATGTTGAACAGGTCTCCTAAAGGATTCATGGGAATGCGTGCTAGAGAGTAGCGGTACTTTATAATAAATTTTGCTTGGTCTGTGGTCAGGGGGGAATCTTTTAGAATGCATCATTTATTCCCAAAAGCTATCTTCATCTCATTGAACTAATACTTCATCTTGTAAGATGGGGTAATGTGATGGGGACAGGTGAATGCTTTGAAGCGCTCGATAAGGGACTTGTGAGTGGGGGGTTATACCAACTTTAATGAACCTGAGTTGTAGTCAAGCACCTCAATCTCATCAAAAACCAACAATAACAAGATTGCTCCCTAAGGAAACTTATATTTAGGAATTTTGTGCACCTTTTATGCATCTTCAACTATCTTTTGAGCAAAGTAGATTGCCTAGTTATATTGTGTTCCCTAAACAACTTGGTGAACAATATGTAGGTGGACCATGTCCACCTCCTTCCATCGATTGGTCCCTTCGACCTTGGTAGAAATAATCTGCATGGTGATTCTGAGGATAAGAACCTGCAGGTTCTTTATTTGCATTACATGCCATTATTTCTAGTACATAAGTGTGATGGTGGTCTATTGAATCTACTTTATGTCTGCCAAGTCATCCAACACATTCACCCCTAAGCACTAAAGTCTTGTGACTTTGCTTATCCTTTCCATGGTGATCTTCATGTTACGTCTGACAAATTGGATGTAGTCTTCATGAACGTGTGAGAGGAGGAACTGAACTGCTTCAGTAGGCTTGCCAAAGTATGGCAACTCAAAAATTTGAAAGAGGCCAGCCTTGTCTAGTTGGTTCTTGATGGCCATGTCATAGACCACTTGGTTCATTATGTTAGTGATCTAGAATTGTTAGTCATTATTCAGTTCTACTTCATTCCCCAACTAGAGATGATTGTAATCAAATATACAACTTGGAGACCCATATCTATGCGTGTAATACCAACTCTAGGTAATGCATCTCCTCTATTAGTAAATAAGAAGGGGGAGATGTTGGGGCATTCTATGATGAAGACGTTTGCGCCTGCTTTCCTTCACCATCTTTGCTACCTATTGGGTGAATATTTTCTCACCAGCTAACTTATGAGCAAAATAGGTCTCTTTAACCATAGCATAGGGAGATTGGTTATCCAGATGTGTGGGTTTACAACATCGAAAGGGGACAAATCTCTCCTCTCATCAAGGAGAGGTTCCCTATAAATATGAGGAGCTATATACTATATATATAAGTAGAAAATAACACTCAGGGGTAGGATAACACCATCCATCTCTCTTTTTTCAGAGATGATGCACACAAACAAAGAAAAAAAATTTGGTGAAAATACTGAAGGCACTTCTCTTCTTTTAGAAGTGGTCTTACAGGAAATAGCAGGAGTTCTTTCAGGTAGGTAACAAGTAATCGGTAACAGGGGTGTAGTAACCAACAGACTGAGATGTAGCACAAAGTCTCCACCTTGACTGCCCAAGAGTGAAATATGAAGGATAATTAGGGCACAAAGTCATCCCAAAGTCCTTTACATAGGAACAAAAAAAATACAAACACACTAAAGGCAATTGTAGACAGCACAAAGTCTTCCCACAATTGGCTTCAGGAGACCTTCCTGATTACTTCCACAAGTTCTATTTATTTCATTAACTAGACAAGAACGCATTCAGAAGATAAACATAAGAACAATCTCCTAAAATGACACAAGCTATAACAGCACAAAGTATGAAAGTAACTTGCTTTCTCATTCAAACAAAGAAATATGATTAACAATCTGAGCTCAAAGTCTCAGTAATCGCCTTTCAATTTCGGCAGAGTTTTGCTTCTATAATAGAGAGATCTCCTCTACATAAAATGAGAGATTACATTATATAGTAGCCAAAAAAGGCTTGGCACTTTGTTCCATGGAATGGCCCATGCTGCATTCAATGCCTCAAATGCATTTCTATTTTGTCAAAAGACCATGCTAAAACAAGGCGGCTGCCTTAACTATGTCATGTCAATTCATCTCAAATGTCTTCTCTTAGGCTTGGATCATCTGGTCTGTCACCTAATATTTGCGTAGTTGTCTACTTTGCCTTTACTCCAAGGGAGACAAATAGGCTGTGCCTTCAATGTTTGCAGGCTCAAATATCTACTTTACAGACTGTTCCACCTACTGGAATAACTTCTGCACAGATATTTCTGGTCTTTCCCTCCTTTTATTACAATTTGAGCTCTCAGACTATCTTTCCCCTTTTTTGTTGTAATTTGAGCTCTCAGGGTGTCTTTTCCCTTTCTATCGGCTCTTTTGGCTCTTTTTCTAGCTGGTCGCTGAGTTTATTTTCAAGTTTCGTGCCACATTTGAAATTTAATGGATATTTCATTACCTTAAATTTGACATCTGTGGGGACGTCATTGGTCGTTGGTTCAAAGGGTCGGGCGGCCTTCTTGGTTCCATCGCTTTCTTGGTTCAATCACTTTTTTGGTTCAATCATTTTATTGGTTCAATTACTTTATTCCTTTAATCTTTGGACCAATGTTCCCCGCCCTCAATTCACTGCCCTCTGCAAGGGCACTTGTTCTTTCAGTATTGGGGCACTCCTTTGAACCGATCGCTTGAACCGATAGATTGAACCAACTTTGATTTAATGGTTCAATCTTGTGTTTCGCTCATTCAATTGACCACTTGAACCAATCACTTTGAACCAATCTCGTTGAACCTTTGAACCTTTTTTGGTTCAAGGTTCAACGATTCAACAGTTCAATCGCTTTCTTGCTCTATCTGGAGCTTCCTTTTGAACTAGTCTCTGGAATCATTCGCTTCCTTTGTCTGGCACTTCCTTTGAACCGTTGAACCTGTGAACTTTTGAACTTTGAACTCTTTACCAAAGTCATTGAACCTTTGAACCTGTTGGAAGTGGGGTTCAATGGTCCAATGGTTCAATCCTTTGTTTGAAGCTTGTCGATGTACATTTTAGTTGAACCTCAGTGTTGAACCAACCTTTAAATTGCCCAAGTGTTGGGAACTTGTTTCTTTCTTGTAGATACTGTGGAAATCAACCTGCAGAGTCTGTAGAAACAAGCCTGCAGAGTTCGTAGAAACAAGCCTGTAGAGTCCGTAGAAACAAGCCTGTGGAGTCCATAGAAATAAGACCGCATAGTCCGTAGAAATCAGCTTGCGAAGTTCGTAGAAATCAGCCTATAGAGTCCATAAAAATGAGCCTACAGAGTCCATAGAAATCAGCCTGCAGAGTCTGTTAGCTGAAAAAGCTTGAAAAATGGAGAATTGGAATGCCTAAAACAATTTTTGAGAAGGAAAGAGGGAATTTTGGCCTGCAAGACCAAAAATAGTTTATATGTTGTCCCAAAAATGAGTGATAGATTTTGGGAACAATAGCCAGCTCCAATTGGTGAACTTCTTTCAATTGAAAACTTGGAACAGCTGAGGGAACTAGAAATCAAAATCTCCAGTGCCTTGAAGTGTGCCATTGGGCTATGGAGTCATGCTACCCAAAAAATAAAGGCACCAAAAATGAAAATGAAAATGAAAAGCACAAAATAGAACTAAAAACTACACAAATATACATATGTACAAGTAAATCTTATATGATGCTTCACAAATTGAAGCACTTCAAATGCCGCCCACTATGAGATAGTGAAAATGGCATTCCATCTTGATAAACCAATAAGAAACCATTTTCTTCCCAGAATTGGTGATGGGTGAATGGAACTCTCCACCAGGAATCACATTTTATGTGCATCCCTTTTGGTTCTCTCCTCTTGCCCCATGGCAAGGCGTGGTCTGCAATCTGAAAACCATAAATCTTTGCTCTCTTGGTGAAGAGTTCCTTTTCCTGACTTTAGCATGAAGCAGTATGGTCCACTGCCATAGCTTGTTGTTTTTTTGGTTCATTCCAACACATGATTTGATTGTCCCCATCAAATACCTGACAAACCATCAGCTCAGCATCTCCTTTGGCGTGAAAGAGTTTGACACCTTTGTCTTGAGCAACCTTCAATCTGAGTAACAGAGATTCATACTCGACAGTGTTGTTGGTGTTGTTAAACTACAACTCGTATGAAGAAGGAAAGATATCTCCTTGAGGAGATATCAACACAATCTTGGCTCTAGCACCAGTAGAAGAGTTGCTACCATCAAATTCCAGGATCCAAACATCATCAAAAATTGATTTCTCTTTAGATTCTTCTTCATTTGGAGGGGGAGATTCTTCTACACTTGCACTACGCTCCACCAATCCTTCTGTTATTCCATCTGAACTAATTTCTAGATGATCATTTTCATAGGTTCCATCAGTTGCCACATGAACCTCCTCTATGGACAAGAAGTAGTTACCCATGCCTGAAGACTCAAACAAATTTGAGCTTTAGGCATTGATGTTTTAGTGACCATGTATTTTTCTTCCTTCTCAGGGAGCAATCTCTGCATAATGCCTTTGACTGGGATCCTCGCCTCGGATAGGTCCATGCTCAATTTGCCACCAACATACCTTGGGCCACTTGTCTTTTCAAGGCTAGCAGTTCATTTTCCAGATTTTACACCATTTGATCAGTAGTGGCCGTAGGTGAGTATTCAGACGACGAAGTGGATTTACCTCTGTTAAGATCTCTCCTTATCTTTTCTGCCAAGATAAGGTCATCTTCTACTTCAGTAGCTAAATCATGAGCAGCAACAATGTCTCTGTGGCCAGCCCGTCTCAACAAAAAACTCACTTCAGGTAGCTGTGAGTTAATGAAGAAGCATTTGAGGTTTTCAGGTGTTGGTTGAACAATGGTATGAATCCAGTTCCTCAGCTTGTCAAACTTGGCAATGAAGTCCCTCATAGGTTCATGAGGTTCTTTCTTCATCTATGTGAGCTGGGCTAACAGGGCATGTGCATCTTCTGCAGGCTTGAACCTTGCTTTGAACATGGCTTTGAGTGTGTTCCAGTCAATTACTGACTGAGCCTACAAGTGGTGGAACTAGTCTGCAGTAGCACCTTGCAATATTTTCACAAATAGTCTGACTGCCACGTCCTCAAATTCCACACCTATCACACCGCAGGCTATGCTGAAAGTTGTAATGTGTTCATCAGGGTGAACTCTCCCATCACCAAAGAATTTAGAAAAAAAATTCTTTGAACTGCGTGGGAGTTCATGTAGGGGTGGAGTTAGATTAAGTGGGCCAAAAGAGTTACCCCAGGGGCCTTAAACCGCCATGATTGGATTATGGAAAGTAGGGATAACAAATCTAGTTGGAGTATGTATAGGTAAAGCCCTGCTAAGAGCTAAAAAAGAAGCTATGCCTTGTATTGGTGATCTGGTGTTGGTGGGAGGAAGACTCCTAGTTCATTGAAGGTGAGGTTGTGGAGGAAACAAATCAAAATTATTTTGTTGCACCAACTCAAAAATAGGGTCAACAACACCTTGAGATTTTTGGCTTTTTGTATAGCGTGGAACTATTAGATTGTAGAATAAAAAAATGGAAAAGAACTAGCCCTACTTCATCTTAGAGCTTGAGGCTCCAAACTGCTTGTTCTTCCCTAGCAGAGTCGCCAAAAAATGTTGGCATAAAGCTGACGGTGTTCTTTCATACTTCACGTTGTTCTCCAATAGAGTCACCAAAAATTGTTGCACGAAGCTGGAAAGAAAAACTAACAATGGGAAAGCACTATAGTGGCTCGTTCTTCCATAGTAGAGTAAATGGATAAGGATAATGCTATAAATGGATAATGGATCAAACCCAGATGAGAGTCACCATAATATATAATGGATAAGGATAGGAACTACTTGTTCTAATCCCCAGTAGAGTTGCCAAAAAATGTTGGGTGAATATTTTGTCACCAGCTAACTGATGAGAAAAATAGGTCTCTTCAACCAAAGCATAGGGAGATTGGTCATCCAGATGTGCAGGTTTACCACATCAAAAGGGGACAAATCTCTTCTCTCATCAAGGGAAGGTTCCCTATAAATATGAGGAGCTATATACTATATATATAAGCAGAAAATAACACTCAGGGGTAGGATAACACCATCCATCTCTCTTTTTTCAGAGATGATGCACACAAATAGAGGATAAAATCTTTTTGAAAACACTGAAGGCACTTCTCTTCTTTCAGAAGTGGTCTTATAAGAAATAGTAGGAGTTCTTTCAGGTAGGTAACAAGTAACCGGTAATAGGGGCATAGTAACCAATAGACTGAGATGTAGCACAAAGTCTCCACCTCGACTGCCCAAGAGTGAATTACGAAGGACAATGAGGGCACAAATTCATCCAAAGGTCCTTTACACAGGAATTAAAAAAAGACAAACACACTAAAGGCAATTGTAGACAGCACAAAGTCTTCCCACAATTAGCTTCAAGACACCTTCCTGATTACTTCCACAAGTTTTGCTTATTTCATTAATTGGACATGAATGCATTCAGAAGACAGACATAAGAACAATCTACTAAAATGACACATACTATAACAACACAAAGTATGAAAGTAACTTGCTTTCTCATTCAAACAAAGAAATATGATTAACAATCTGAGCTCAAAGTCTCAGTAATCGCCTTTCAATTTTGGAAGAGTTTTGCTTCTATAATAGAGAGATCTCCTCTACATAAAATAAGAGATTACATTATATAGTAGCCAAGAAAGGCTTGGCACTTTGTTCCATGGAACGGCCCATGCTACATTCAATGCCTCGAATGCATTTCAATTTTGTCAAAGGACCATGCTGGAACAGGGCAGTTGCCTTACCTGTGGCATGTCAATTCATCTCAAATGTCTTCTCTTAGGCCTGGGTCATCTGGGCTGTCACCTGATATCTGTGCAGTTATCTACTTTGTCTTTACTCTAAGGGAGACAAATATGTTCTGCCTTCAATGTTTGCAGGCTCAAATATATACTTTGCAGACTGTTCCATTTACTAGAATAACTCCTACACAAATATTTCTGGTCTTTCCTTCTTTCTGTTGTAATTTGAGCTTTTAGGCTATCTTTCCCCTTTTCTGCTACAATTTGAGCTCTCGGGTTGTCTTTTCCCTTTCTGTCGGCTCTTTTAGCTCCTTTTCCAGTTGGTCACTGAGTTTATTTTCAAGTTTTGCACCACATTTGAAATTTAACAAATATTTCATTACCTTAAATTTGATGTCCATGGGGACGTCATTGGTCATTGGTTCAAAGGGTCATGCGGCCTTCTTGGCTCCTTGGTTCTATCGCTTTCTTGGTTTAATCTTTTTCTTGGTTCAATTGATATATTGGTTCAATCACTTTATTCCTTTGATCTTTGAACCAATGTTCCCTGCCCTCAGTTCACTGCCCTCCACAAGGGCACTTGTTCTTTCAGTTTTGGGGCACTCCTTTGAACCGACCACTTGAACTGACAGATTGAACCAACTTTGGTTCAACAGTTCAATGGTTCAATCTTGTGTTCCACTCATTCAATTGACCGCTTGAACTAATCGCTTTGAACCAATCTCGTTGAACCTTTGAACCTTTTTTGGTTCAAGGTTAAATGGTTCAACAATTCAATTGCTTTCTTGCTCTGTCTGGAGCTTCCTTTTGAACTAGTCTCTTGAATCATCTGCTTCCTTTGTCTGACGCTTCCTTTGAACCATTGAACCTTTGAACTTTGAACTCTCTGCCGAAGTCGTTGAACCTTTAAACTCGTTGAACTTTCAAACCCATTGGAAGCGGGGTTCAATGGTTCAATGGTTCAATCCTTTGTTTGAATCTTGCCAATGAACCTTTTGGTTGAACCTCGGCATTGAACCAACCTTGAAATTGCCCAAGTGTTGGAAACTTGTTTCTTTCCCTGCATAGTCCGTAGAAATTAGCATGCAGAGTCCGTAGAAACAAGCCTGCAGAGTCCGTAGAAACAATCCTGCGGAGTCCGTAGAAATAAGCTTGTGGAGTCCATATAAATCAGCCTGCAGAGTCTGTATAAATCAGCCTACGAAGTCTATATAAATGAGCCTACAAAGTCCATAGAAATGAGCCTGCGAAGTCTGTATAAATCATGCTACAGAGTCCGTTAGCTGAAAAACCTTGAAAAATGGAGAATTTGAATGCCCAGAACAATTTTTGAGAAGGGAAGAGGGAATTTTGGCCTGCAAGACCAAAAATAGTTTATATGTTGTCCCAAAAATGAGTGACAAATTTTGGGAACAACACTACCTTCATGATCTTTCTCACTACTCCTTCTACACTTTATCTCAAAACTCCCACGCTATGCACTTGTTTTGGTCTCTCTTCTTGGTTTCCCAAAGATTTATTCTCTTATAGGGAACCAATCTCCTCTACTCACCTCTTCTTCCTCTAGTATGGTTGGAAGCTTTTTGAGTCTTTTAGCATTTTTCTTTAGCTGCATTACCCTTCATGGTGCTCTAAGGTTAACCCATGGTCATCCCACATTTCTAAATGAATACATGGTGGCAGACTAACTTGCTTCATCTCTCAAACTTCACACTTCGACAATGGTAGACCTGTAACCTACAACATCAAAAATCTCCACTCTTATTCACCAATTCTAACTAGAAACCTCTATTTTTGCCTTAAAAACAACTGTCATACCTTTACAAACTTTGCAATCACTCTGCTCTGCTCAAATTTTGAAGTAATTTGATTATCTCATGGTCATTGGTTCATTGGTTTGCACCTAGCACTGGAAGATTAAAGCAAGGTAAAGTATAAAATGACTTCTGCAAGTTTATTTATAGGCCCTTCCGGGGGGTTTACCTCCATTGATTTTTTCCCTCCCCTTGTCACTTCTAGTCATTAATATGTATCTTCTAATGACCTTCATACTTTGAATCTTGTATTGAGCATTTAGTGCCTTAACCAATTTGTCCCATCATTCCATTCACATGCTTATCATCATTACTAACCTTGTTTCATTAATGGTCCATCCTTTCCCACGCCTTTCTTGGAGGTGGATGACAACTGTGTCCCACCTTTTCAGTGTAGTAGAAGACAATTGTCACCCAAATAGTGGGAACCTTTAAAAATGCTTTCAAGGTGCATTAAATGACTTATGCACCCTTAATCATTTGCTTGTCATAGATGACTCTTGTACATTTATGTTTCTTGTGTGAAGACATGTCTTATGTCTTGTATTCATATGCATGATGACTTACCCCACACTAAAAAGGTTTGTGGTCTCCATGAAAAAAACTAAGTACAAAAACACAAAATTACTTAAAAGAGTCATGCACCTCAAGGGCAATGCTTTTTTTATTGAAAGCAGTAAATTCTAACCTTATGGCCTTGAGCCTTATTGATTACATAAATTTAGTTACATAGAATCAGAATACAAATGAAGCCTATTGCCATTATAGTGTCCCAAGGGGAACTTATCATCCATTCATTTTAGCTGACAAGCTCCGGTAGGTCAAATACTATGTATATGAATGGACCATCCCAATGGATGAAGAACTTCCCAGGGTGGCATGTGAACTTAAGAGTCATATAACAGAACTTTCATGCCTGTTGAAAGGACTTTATTCTTTAGATGGTGATCATGCCATGCTTTCTATTTGCATTTCTCAACATCCTGACTACAGTGGGCAAGGAATCATGTCTCATCTAGTTTCATCAATTCATTGAGTCAAGATTTCAAATAAGATTCATCATCCAGGTTTCCCACACATGCTATCCAGAGAAATGGAACTAAGAACTCCACTGGCATGACCGCTTCCTTTCCATATACTAGGTTGAATAGTGTGCTTTTGTTGAGGTGTTTGTATGTAGTTCGATATGCCCAAAGTACTGCAGATACTCTATCATCCCAATCATTTCAACTAAAATTAAAAAAATTTGTCAAAGTGGTACCGAAGATCTTATTGAAGGCTTCAAATATTCCATTGGCTTTTGGGTGGTATGGTGTTGTCTTATGGTGTGAAATCATGAACTCAACCAACAAGATGTGAATTGTCTCATTCAAGAAGTGGGTTTCACGATCATTGGTCAAGCTTAAGGGGCATCTAAACCATGTTATAACGTTCTCCTAGATGAATCGCATGGAATTTGATGTGGTATAGTCTTTTGTTGATGTTATTTTAGCCTAGTACGTGAGATAGTCGATTGTTGCAATAATGTACTGAGAGCCCGTTCATCGTCCTTCTAGAGTGATAGGCCCCACAAAGTCAATAGCCCATTTTTTGAATAGTTCTTGAGAAGGAATAAGTTGAAACAACATAGCATTTCTTCTATTGGGTTTTCCTACACACTAACAGACATCACATTGCCTAACATAAGCCTTTGCATTTTTAAATAAAGTTGGCCACCAAAGTCCAGCAAGTAACACCTTGCATGTGGTAGCCTCTCTAACATAATGTCCTCTGGCAATACCGTCGTGGACTTTTTGTAACACCTCAAGGCACTCATGTTGTATTACACAATGATAAAGTACCTCGTCATGATCTATTTTATAAAGATATCCTACTATGAGCTGATAAGGTGCGATGTGGATTGTAAGTTACTTTCTCTCTTATGAAGTTAGGGAGTTAGGCATGCAGCTAGTGTTGAGAAATATTGTAATATACTCCAACTCTTCAAGTACTCAAGCAGTTCTAAATAGATATACATCAGGAAGATCATCTTCTATGACATGTAGGGGTTCTCCATTTTTAATTTGAGATAAATGATTCAGTCCCCATTTGGTCTTCCTAAGCTTTACTACCACAAAAAACTAGAATTATTGAAACAAAACAATCCAGTGGCAAATTCTCCCATGTAGTACTGGCTTGTTGACAAGATACTTCAAGGCCTCATGGTCTGTATAAAATATAAATAGAGTGGCCAGCAGGTAATGTCTAAAAAAATTTAAAGCATAAACCATAGACAAAGCTTCACGCTCGATGGTGGTATAGTTCCTTTCAGCTAGTGTCAGCATCCTACTAGCAAAGTAAATCGGGTGATCCAAGTTTCCTTTCACCTAGTTGTGTAGTATCACATCGAATGTCATTTTATATGCATCAACATGGACATGAAAAGGCTTTGTCCAATTAGGGAATTACAAGATGAGAGCGGTAACTAACCTTTTCTTGAGTGTTTCAAAATTTGTTTTGTAAGAATTAATCCATATAAATTACTCATTATGCTTTAGAAGCTCCTCTAGGAGCACTGTAATCTTGGCATAACCCCAAATGAATTTTCTATAATATCATGTGTGTCATAGGAAGGCATGCACCTCATGTTGAGTCTTGGGTGCTACTAGACAAAGAATAACAGAGACCTTGGTTGGGTCTACCAAGAGTCTTTCTTTATAAATGATATGCCCAAGAAGTATGCCAAAAGGTGATGTGAATAGGAAATTCTTCGAATTTAAGGAAATTTTCAAGACTCGATAGTGCTCAAGCATGAGTCTCATATTTGCACAATGGTCCTTGACCAATCCATATACCGTCTAGTCATCCAAGTAGACTTGAAGGAATTTATGGATGAAATCTTTGAAAGCCTCAATTGTTATCTGTGAAAACATAGTTGGGGCATTTTTTAACCCAAAAGGCATGACGGTATAGGAAAAATATCCCCATTTATTAGTGAAAGTAGCCTTGGATTGGTCTTCCTCAACTATCTGGACTTGGTGGTACCCCGAGAACCCATTTGTGAAAGAGTATACTTCACGACTGACAACACCTTCTAGGATTTCCTTCGTGAAAGGTGTTGGGAAAGGATCTATCACATAGGATAAATTTAAGACATGATAATCCACACAAATAAAGATATGCCCATCTTTTTTTATATTGATTACCATGGGATTGACCCATTTAGATTCAACAATGGGAGTAATTACTCCAGTGTGGAGCATGCTATCGATCTTCTCTTTTACTTGTGTCTGGAGGTTGGGGTTCATCCTGTATGGTCATTTCTTCACAAGATGAGCATTATTGATTAGCTTTATGTGCATCTTCCCTAGAGAAGGGTAAAATCATTTCATTTTACTGTAATTTCTCAAAAATACATCATGATATTCTATTAACAACTCAAAAATTTGTAAGATTTCTATCTTAGTCCAATAATTTCCAATTGTAGCCATCTTTGGCTCTTGCCCCGTGCTAATGTTACATTGAATAGTTTGAATGGGCCCATAATAAGGGTTGTCCATTGGATAACTTGTGTCTCAAAAAGTTCATGAACCAGTACTTGTAGGGACATCTAAATGGTTAGTCAAGGGGTCAAGTGAAGTAGACCCTTCACCATCATCTACTTGGAAGATGAGTTTTTGCTTTTCCAAGTGGATTTCTTCACGGTGTTCTTCACTAAGAATTATCAATGGTACAAGAACTGATTGGTTAGGAGGTGTAGTGAATAAATGCAAGGGTTCTTCATGTTCCTGATGAATATGATGCAAGTAGTCTTCGATGGGACTTGGGTCTCCAATGATTGTTTCATGCATGGCATAAAGGGTGAGGCACAAGTCCATCCTTGGTGAAAAATAAGAGAGCGTTGACATCATGTTGTCTTTTACTAACTGCCATAACCTATTACCCATGTGCCTTTCTTCATGAATATACCAAGCCTGAGCCCAAGTGCACAAAGTGACATAGAATGCATGGACCCAGAGGTACTCTAATAAGAATGTTTCCTTAGCTCACCATATTATCTCGAAAGCTTCAATATGAGGTTTGGGTGCTTGCACACCACTATAACTAAGTATTCCCCTGACCTTATTGTCATGATGAAATCTATGGAGTAGAGCATCTCATACTTGATCTCAGTACAAAAGGTGTTCTTTATGATTGCACCACCATCTGGCAGTGGTACCATCAAAAATATGATCTAATGACCTCATCTTGTCATTTTCGACATCATAGAACTCTTTGAGGCATTGGACAGTCATGCACCTCCATTTATTCTTGGAACTATGGGGTTTCAACCAATATTTCAAGTGGTGGTCCCACCAGTGGTCCTCTCATTGCTCAACCCATTAGGCACATAAACTTGTGACATTCAGGAAGCTATCATGGGATGATTTATCCTTTGTTTATGGTGCTACACAACCTTAAGGTGAGATCATAATCACAATGGGCCCAACAGTTGCAAGCATTACTTGTAGTATATGATATAGACTTGTTGTTTGTCCACCCAAGAATACCATCTAACATTAGATCATGTTCATCATTCTAAGCATTAACATTATACAAGTTGTTGATGTCCTCATCAACACTCACAAGTTCAATATAGGGAGGTCCTTATGCTTAGTCTAAAGGTATTACCATGCATTGATCAGTATGTTCAAAGCTAATGTATCAGTTTTTGAATTTGAAGTCTATATGGTTCTCGTAGCACCAAGGCCTTCCTAGAAGGGATGAATAGTCATCAACTTCTTCCAACTCTAGGACCTCAAACTCTGCCCTGAAGAGAACCCTAAGTATGTCAACAGTGACATTCTTAAAGACTCCAATAGGATGTGTTTGAGTCTTATTTGCCATAAACAAGACATGAGTTGATGGTTGTAGTGTGGGACTAGACATTTTATGCCAAGCATCTTTAGTGAGAACATTAACTTCCACACCAGTATCTACCAAGATATATTGGATTACCCATCCATTGATAGTAGCATTAACCAATATCTCCCCATCTTCCATGGAAGAGGAGCTAGGTGTTTCCTGACATTGGGCATGATTTAAATAGCAATCTTTGCTTTACCGACTGAGGTGAGGGTGAACTTCATTTGGTAAATGGGCCTAACTTTTAAGCCAAGCATTGAGCTGAGGAATAATGTCCTCATCTAGCATACATTTTCATAGTTCCTAAAAATTATCTCACACCACTGTTAAGGTTCAGATTCCCTTTGCACTGTGGCATGTTGTGTTACATCCATGTCCTTGAGGTACTGAATCTCACCTTGGAGCTCTTGCACAAGTGACATTATATCATGAAGGACATCTTTTTGCTATTGAGCATTAGGGTACTTCCTAGATTATGTTTCTTCTCAATGTACCTTCCTGTTTGGCTTGGTTGTAGATTGAGTTTGACGCCCACTACGAGTGGTGATGTTTACTTGTTACACTGTGGGAATGGTTGGTCATGCATGCCATTGTGGTTTGTCTATTCAAATCATGCCATCACCCTTTTCATTTTGGTCCTTAGTGATGGCTGCATATAAATTAGGACATTATTCCAATCGGTGGTCCTTTTTTCAAAATGCATAGGTTGGGTACTCTGGGCAATCCCTTTGATAGTGGTTTAGTGACCCACATTTGTAACAAGTCCTTGGTGGAAACCGACCACTACCTCATCCTCACCTATGACATCCACCATTGTCTTGGGTATTGTTAACTGAGGTTTGGTGTGTGCCATGTGCTTGAGCTTCATGAATATCACTAATCAACTGGTAATCATTGGTGTCATAGGTGTAGGCATCAAAAATATTACAATATTCAAACACCTTAGTATTCGTAGCCCATTGTAAAAGTGGACAAGAATGGACACCATGTTCTTCATGACAAATCTCACAAGTATATTTTAGTACCATGCAGATGTTATTGTGTGGGTAGTTGTTCCTTGTGTGCCCTTCAGTTTCACAATCGGTACACCATACACCACTATGTGTCTCATGTGCATTATTCACCATCAACTTTTCAAGTTTTGATGCCATGGATGCTATATGCACCTCCATAGAGGGACTAATCCTAGTATCCATGCTTCCAAATACTTTAGCACAAAGTACAGCTTTCAGATCCTCATGTGTATTAGTAAAGGTTCTTTATGATAGATTCTAATAGAAAGGTAACAATAAACCTCCCACAAACCATTGTGCATGTTGAGCAAGATTTATTTCAAATGACAATTTAAAAGTAGGGTTCTGAATCATGCATCATACTCACACACGCTCTCTGTAAGTCTTTGTTTTATATCCTTCAACGCTAATATACTTTATTTCTCAAACTCAAGAATGTTAAATTCCTATAGGAAGGCTACTTTGAGTTGGTCATAGTCGACCACCGCTTTTTAAGGGTCAAACTTTTAATACCACTTGTGTGCATACTCTAAAAGCATAGTGGCAAACTGAGTAGACTTACATTCAAAAGATGTGATGCTTCGTGTCCTCCAAATCAGTTCATACTTATGGACATGTTCAGCGGCATTCTCTACCCCTCAGTATTCAGGTCAATGTAATGTCATCTCATAGTATACCATAGTGCTTTGTGGTTGAACGGGTGGTTGCTGGGAAGATCCAGCTCCTATTCCTTGGGTAGGGGTATGCCTCCTCCAGTGCCTCCTCCCAATCCTCCCCCAATGCCTCCATAGTAGTGCTCGTGGAAAGAGGCATGGTAGAGGGTTGGTTACCCAAGTTTGGGCCTATATTTTTTCCTTGAGAGCCAGATCCACCAGGCATCCCAAGTTGTGACATAGAATTCCCTTGAAAAGGGAAGGATAATGTAGATTATGGATGATATCCTAACGGCCTAGTTTTAGTCTCCCTTACCAGTTCAAGTTATGAATCTATACTATCTATATCCCAATTATGTATTCATACTCTTTCTGACTCGAAGGCATGAGCACGTACTATGGTGGGGGACCCTGGTTGATTCAGGTTTGGTTCCTCATCTCTTGCAATCTAGCTTGTTTCTCCTTCAAAAAATAAAAGTGGCAAAGGACGTGACCTAAAAGTGATGGGTTCCTCATGCACGCCCACCTCCCTATAGATCTTTACAACATTCCTTGAGGTTTTCCAATCTCTTCCCATGCCACTAACTCCCATGATCCTCTATCGAGGTTCAACGTATCTGTAATGTTCACTGGCTTGCTACCATGTTGAACCCACAATCTTCAATCAACCTCTAGTCTCCCCTCCCAAAATGTGCAGCTTATGCACAGGGGATTTTATCCCTCCATAGGTAGAGTCTCCAATCCAAAGTCAATAATCATTTTTTAAATTATGAAAGCAAACAATGAAAAATAGCATCCCCTTGGCTCTCATGGAAATTAGAACTTTTCTTCCTCAGGGCATGAATAGGTGGTCACAACTTACTCCAAAATGTAGTTTTTCTGAACACCTCTCCACCAAAAGTTAACTGCTCACCTCCAGGGAACTCTAAGTCATGCTAAACTCCTTTGCCACTTAAGTGTCCAAGGTTGCCTTCGTCCAAGATTTTGATATCATCCTTGAGCATATGCTAAGATCTAAGAATGCAAGAGAGTTGGGACCTCGCAAAAGAAAGTCTCATACATAGATCTATAGAGATTCTGCTCTACCTACTATCGTGCAAAAATTCTTGGTTCAAGATATGGAACCATAAAGTTGTCTTTGATACTAGCAACCCATTTTTCAATGTTATTTAACGTACTATGCTCAAACATTTCCCATGATTATGCTCCAATTGCTTCGGGTCCCAGAAACAGAACCAAAATGTTTGGTTATTTTAGTTATTTTCACTTTTGTGCTGAATATTTTCTCCAACAAGCTAGCGTGTTATCCCTTTCACATGAGAGGTAAGTCTTGCACATTCATCCAAAATGCACAGCAAAAGACTAGTCCTCGAAGGCTTTGAAACACAATGAGTGTTTGTTCATCTTTCAAAATCATAAGTTTTAAAATATCATTCAACACCATAGATACATTATTACTATCCTTATTGTCCATGATATAACTACTAATATAACTAAGATTAACATTACTGACTAGTGATAAAATAAAAAGATACCCATGACTTGGAAGTAAAACACATTCATCATTCAACACTTAGAATATTTCATGATTCATCTCACGATATGGCAAACACTAAATTCTCATTAATCACTTAATGAATTACAAGACAATTTCCATCTCTATTCCCCAAAATACCATCCATGCAAATGATTACAATAGGGTTTTTATACTTGTTTTGCCTTGACCAAGTGTCATAATTCTAACTACCATGAACAGATAGCACACAGACTCTCAACAAGTTGAGAGTTGTGTCTCTAACAATTAGTTGTTCCTGTAGACTCAGATCTCTACACCCTAGATCCTCATTCTATGCTATATTCTGGCATCCAAGTGTTCTATTCCTCATGAGTTGGTACAAAACCTCTGATTGATGGGGTCGAAGTGTCATATTTGAGTTATTCTTCTAACTGCTCTCGCATCTCTCACACTCTGCTTCCTACACATTACCCTAGTCTTTCACTTTGGTTCTAAGTCCTTTATTCTCGAGTACTTCGTGACACGTTCTCCCTTGATTGGGTCCTTTCGTGTTGGGTAACCTATGCCATTGTCCTTCTGTGCTCATCACCTTCCTCACCTATCAGCTATGTGCCATGGTCTTCTCACACCATGGTCCTTATGTGTCATGTTGGTACTTGCGTCAAAATGGACAATGGTCCCTCCATGCTGCATTCCAAAAATAGAACAATACTTATTTAAAATTTAAGAGTCAACAGTGACCTACAGGGCTACCATAGGTTTAGGAAGAAGTAGACTTGTTTGTGATATAGGATGGATTTCCAAAGGAATCCAACGATAAGTGATAGGAATAATAGGGTGTTCACCAAGAGTAGCATCATCAAGAGACTAGGGTTGTCTAAATAATCCTATTCCAATGATGCCCAACATTTAAAAGGTCCTGAACATCACCTACATGCATGAGTGTATGAAGGTAAAAACCTACAAGTTTGAGGTGTTTAGGATATTTGTGGATACTAGGGAGGATTTGTGGCATGATCAATGAATAGATAAATTCTTAAAATGTTCCATTGGTGACTTAAAAAAATAAAATGTTGCATATGACTGAAGTCCTTTGAATTTTCATTGCTACTTGAATAGATTTGCTTCCACCTTATGTAATAAGAATAAGAGTTGAATCTATACTAGATTTAGAAATAAAATGCTCCCAACAATCTAAATATATTTCATATCTAAATGGATATCTACTTATTATGAGATCAATATCCCTCAAGTGCACAAGTTGTAGTGTATCATCATGAGACTAATCCATTAGGAATCGCTCCATTATTTCATCACAAATTTTCACACTAAATAAAATGTATAAAACTGACAGATGTTCAAACTCTTTACATTCATTTTATATTTTATAACATCTTGTATTACTTCAGTCATATTAACACAAAAATGGTCGTTTGATGTGTGCAGGTCATCAATATGACCTACACTACCCTAGTCACACCACTTTGGATCAAGTTCAAAGTGAGTAGTTTTCAAACTTCAATTTTGACAAACTTAGGACTCATATATATGCCAAGAATCAATCTGGGAGGCACAAAAACCTAAAAAATGAATATATGTTTACCAAAAATGGACACCAATTACAAAAGTTATGTATTGAAATCCCTAGGTTTAATATCTAGACCCTAAAAATGTCTAAGTACTAACCAGATTGGATTTTTAAAAACTATTTTCCACATCATAAGACATTTAGTTGTGAGACCAAATCTATCATATGCTAAGTGACCCTAATTTATTATGGATGATGAGGGATGAGGAGGGAGTGATTAAGAATGATAAGGGATAGTGAGGGTCAATGAGGGAGTAATTAGGGATAATGGAGTGATTAGAGATGACTAGGGATAGTGAGGTTCAATGAGGAAGTGATTAGAGACAATGAATAATGATGAGAGAGTCATTAGGGGTGATGAGGCATGAGTAAGAAGTGATTAGGGATGAGGGAGGGGCGATGAACAAATAAAATTAATACAAAGTGATCATTTGATGTGTGCAGGTCATCAATGTGACCTATGTTATCTTAATCACACCATTTTGTATCAATTTCAAAGTGAGTGGTTTGCAAACTTCAATTTTGACAAACATAAGACTAGTAGAAATGTCAAGGATCAATCTAGAAGGCACAAAAACCTAAAAAATGACTATATGTTTACCAAAAATGGACATCAATTGTAAAAAATATGACCTGAAATCCCTAGATTTAATACTTAGAGCCTTAAAATATCTAAGTGCTGATGTGATTGGATTTTGAACTATTTTCCACATCATAAGGCGTGTCATTGTGAGACCAACTCTATTAGATGCCAAGTGACCCTAATTTCTTATATTTACTAAAATAAATTTAAAGTATAACAATATCAATGTAAACTTATACTTAACATTTAGAGTAGTAAATACAAGCTTCTAGCCAAAGTTGCTTTCATGTGCAATTCCCACATGCTTTTATGTGCAAAATAACAGGAACACGATCGTGTTGTCAATAACGTGATCACATTACTTAATAACATGATTGTGTTACTTAATAACGTGAACATGTTACATGTTAACCAACATTCACTCAATTTATTCAAATATGAAAAATAATAGTAACACGATCACATTTTTATTTTACAATAATGTGATTGTGTTATCTATTAATGTGATCGCATTATGGTTTGATAATTACTGAGCCATAATTTAAATAACACGATTGCATTATTTATTAATGCAATCACGTTACATAAAATGTCCACAAAATTGTCCCCCAACTCCATGCACTTACCCCATGGGCAAAGAAATCACAGAAGAAAGTTTTATCTTGAATTATCATTAGCTCCTGGTGATTGTAGTTATTACATGTAAACCCATTTCCTTATACATCTAATGACTTGTAGCTATGGTATTCATCAAGTTCTTCCCAACTATCAAGTATCGTTGATTTTCAAAATGAAAGTGATGCTCCACTATCTACTTGTGCATCTATCTTCTTGTTATTATTAATGGGAATAAATTGACCATATTTGTCATTAATGAGTTGTGAAATATAAGCAAGCTTTGAATCTGATGGCACTTGAGTAGTTGAACACACTAGTCTGTATTTTTTTGGGTCTACACATTTTGGGTTTTGTTTGGTAGGATGGATTTTTTCAGCCCAATTTATTTCACCTTCCCATCTCATTCTATATTGAGGACTCTCCTAATCTAAAACTTCTTGTTCAACTTCAAATTTTTCTTCTTGTCTAACATCTTTTGTTTAAGGATCTCAATCCCACATTGGAGTTGAATGTATTGTAACTAATTCTTCAAGTAGTAATAAACCAAATTTATCTTGAACCCAGTTATCACTATCCTTAAAAACATTAAGGAAGGCTAGTGGTACAAGGCTTGGTGGGCTAACCATTTGTGTTCAACTGCGATGTGGAGATTTTTTGCCTCTTCCTGTAAATCTTACTCTTCCTCCCTTTTATTCTTGGAAAGGAGGTTGTATGGGACTTCATCCTCTACCTCTATTTTATCTCTATAAATTCCTTCTCCTAAAGGTGTCCACATTCTTTGCATAAAAGGAGATTATTCTTCTATATCATTTTCCAGGGCCTCTAACTCATTAGGGTCATGATCTTCATTTGATTCAATATCTTCTTATTTAAATTATTCAATGACAAGTTCATAAATG
Source organism: Torreya grandis (assembly GCA_037957365.1). Classification (NCBI taxonomy): domain Eukaryota; kingdom Viridiplantae; phylum Streptophyta; class Pinopsida; order Cupressales; family Taxaceae; genus Torreya; species Torreya grandis. The sequence continues at coordinate 25,957 of JARHVA010000084.1, forward strand.
TATTCTTGATCAAATAAATGCTCATTTTATTCAACTTTATCCCGCCACTCTATTGTGTTGGAGGAATAAACAAATTTAGCAATATGATTTTTACACTTACAATCAAAGGCTTTGTGACCAGGTTGATTACAAATATAGTAGCTGACTTGTTTTGACTAAAGTTGAGGGAAATGATGATGATACAAGAAAGTATGCTTGGGAGTAGGGATGAGATGGCATGGAATATAACATTTGTGGAAGGCAATAGACTTATGTTTGAATTGACACTTTGGTTTATGTACATACTACTTATGGCCATAAGGCATAATTTTGCGGAAACAAAGAACAAGCTTGTTGGCATGATGCTTACCAATTTTTTGATGAGCTTTAGTGTATGAATAAGATCAATAACTTGGTTTCTAGAAAAATCAATGACATCAGTTAAAGCAAATTTATCAATAGTCATGCCCATAAGTTGTAAATAAGTAAAGACACAATCAACAAGATTATAAATCAAAACATTAAGATAATGCATTTTTATAGCATCTAAGTGATGATATTTAGTGGGAGTAAGTAGGTTTAATAAATTTCTTATAAAAAACTTCAAACTAATTGAGATCACACAATTTCATGTGCATAAGCCATTTAACTTCTTCAATCTACTTAGGTTGCAAATAAGGCACATGTTCATTAATAAGCAGAGTACATGAGGCTTTCATCAGCTCGAGATGATTGAAGACCTTCTCATTTGTTGTGTTTCACTAATATTGTCCCACCAAGAAACAACAAATCCTCAAAAATATTTAGTTGCTTGAACAACGACAATAGCTTCTTCCATGGCTCCAATAGTACCAATAGATTCCATACAATTGCTCCAATTGGTAATTTCATGATAAGGATCCAGAATATCACCAATATTTAAATGCCAATGTTGGATAGGAACAAATCCTCATTGCATCATGGATGAGGACTTGGGTTGATGCTTTTCTACAAGGTTAGCAGTGAGCCTAAGTCCAAAATCTAATCTTTGGAGCCCTGAATTTGAGGATTGGGGCAAAGATAGTGGCATTTTTGCTTTTTTTCTTCTTTTCTTCTTGTTCAAGCCGTGACTCTCCTTGAATAAATTGATCAAACTTATCATCAAGGTTATTTACAAAATGGTCAATTTTATGGACATAATGATGCACATCATCGATCGTATCATTAGATGCAAGTTCAACATTAAGACACTTATCTACATTGTCATAAACTTCTTTTACATATTTTCTTACAAAAGCAAGGGAATCACTGATGTTATGTACAGTACCTATGGTAGTGCTTATTTTTTGTACATCTCTGTAACGATCATCAAAATTATCTTGAAACCGAGAATGGACTATTGCAACATAGTTTATATGTTTGAATTCAGTAGATGGCTCCTTATTTTTCGGTTTTATAGGTTGAAATGCATAAGAAAAGTAATAAACTTTTCATTCTTCATGCTTGTAATAGTCTTTCAATGGAGGCCATTTTCCTCTATAAAGTGTGAGGTTGTCTTCCTTGTAGAATTCAAGAGTTTTATCTCTTGGTAAGGTAGACACAGATAGAGAAGGAAATTCTTCATTTCCTTGATTGACTTGTTCATCTTCTAATTCAACATTAAAATTTCCTTTTCTAATACCCATAGATGATTGACTAGAAATGCTAGGCCTAGAGGGCTCTTGATGCTTCTAGGAGTATTTATAAGAGAAACTTTTAGGAAGGACATGAATCTTATTTCCTTCAACATGATGAATCGGGTTAGAATGATTTTGGCTTTAGGTACTACATCCTTAAGCCAATCAAGCTTCCATTTTGTGGGGACTGAAATACTAGTTGTAAGGCCTTTTTGCAATTGTACAATTCCACTTAGTCTATGTGCATAAGGAAGGTTTTCTAGTATTGCAGGATGGTTGATATTAGTCATGGAATAAAAGACTTAGATGTTCAAGTTTGCATACTAGAAGGGACCAAACATATCTAAACTAAATACGAATGAAAATAATCCCCAACAATCTAGACTTCCAGCTTTGACTTCCTTATAACCCTTGTCATGATTACTTACAAATTAAGACAATATTCATAGCAAACATGACCATCATTTAAACGAGAGAGACTAAACAACTAACAAGCATGTGCAAAGTTTGTTTGACGACGATCACAAATAGATAAGTAATTCACATGCTTAATATTATTTGGGAATAAAGGTTTAATATTAACATGTATTAAACCAAAATATACAAATTGAACATCAGGATGACTTATGATATACTCAATCCCTGAACTTGGAAGAACAAAAATGAGATTAGTTTGATAATTCTTGTTGGGCTTGTATTGAAGAGCTATCTCAAATGTTTTGACACGATGCTTAACAAATGACATGAAAATTTATACAATACTTTTCCTAACAAATCCTTTCCTTTAGAGTTCAACTGAGAAGACTCATACACGTTAGATGACTTAATTGAAAGAGGTGTATAATAAACTAAAGCACGTGATAAGGATTCTTTTGTGACATTTTTCTCTGGATAATCATAAAACTCTTGCATATTGTAAATTAAAGCTTTGTATCTTTTATTTTGTTGAGAAATAGTTAGAAGTCGTAGCCATTCAACCACAATGCCCGTCACTGTTCTTAATCAAAGAAGATGATGATGACTATTTTTAACATCTTTTAATAGATTAGACTAGTTTATATGACCTATCAAAGTTGATCTTAGAATTGTTGAGATCAAGTTTCACTATACTCTTATCTTTGGATGCCAATGAGTCGAAATCTCATGGAAAGAAGTGACAAATAATAAACAAAAAAATAAATGATTATATACATAAACTTAAAATAATAAAACAATCATATAACATAGAATTCTTAACATCCCATTAGATCAAACTTAGTTTATCAAAGTTATGCGTTTAACTTGTTTAGATGGTTGCTTTGATGGGTGTTTAGATTTAGAAAAAAAAAATTAAGATTCATTTCATTATATCTTAATTTAAGATTTAACTTATTTGATTGTGATTACAAATCTACTAATTTCAATATATAACTCGTATGAATTAGTTCTGAGTTTTACAATCATATATTGTAAAATACATATCTACTATATATAATATGGTGGTATTATCTAGATGAATGTGGAATAACACATGACAAAGCACTTTAACACAACATTTATGGAATGGCGCATTCTAAAGTATTTTCACACGTTGTTTATGTCACTATTCCTTCTTGCTCTCAAGTGATATCGTACACTACTATATTGGTCCAAAGTATAATCAAATAAAAATATAAAGAAATTAATGTTAGAGATCATATTTGTGGAAAGATACACTACTATATGGTCCAAAGCATAACTAAATAAAAATATCAAGTTAATGTTAGAGATCATATTTGTGGTCTTCCTAAGAAAAGAAATATGATCAAGTACTTTAACACAACATTTACGAAATGACACATCCTAAAATATTTTTACACACCATTTATGTCACTATTCTTTTTTGCTCTCAAGTGATATCATACACTACCACATTGCTCCAAAATATAACTAAATAAAAATATAAAGAAATTAATGTTAGAGATCATATTTGTAGAAAGATACATAATATATTGGTCCAAATTATAACTAAATAAAAATATAAAGTTAATGTTAAAGATCATATTTATGTTCTTTCCAAAAAAAAATCAAATAATAATCGATTTTTAAAGACTGTTATTAATAATCAATGAAAAAAACATATTTTTTAAATTTATATATATATATATATATATATATATATAAAATAAAGATTGCATAAATTATATATATAACTTTTATTTCTATTTCTATCAAAATTTCACATTGTTCTATAATTTTAGATCAATCAACATTTAAGATGATCAAAAACATATATATAAAAAAGGCATGAATTAACCTTGATAAACACTTTATAATATACATTAGAGATGAATACATGAATACATAACTATTTTGTTTTTTGACCACCTTAAATGAAACCGTTAATTTTTTTTCTTCTAAAAAAAAGTTTTAGATTTTATCCTAATCTAAACATTTAATTTTAGAACATGGCTTTCATATAACATACAATCCCCTTTCGATTTTATATTGTTTGATGTGTATATTTAATATTTAATATTTTATTATTCAACAAGGATCTTTCTATTTCATGGCATTTAATAATTATAAGTTTACGAAGAATTGATTGATCTTTCTATTTCAAAACACTTTTTTAATTATAAATTTGTAAACACTCCCTGATCATGGATTTGTGAAGAATGAAAGGATTTTGACACTTCATAATTATAAATTTGTGAAACATCAAAAGATCTTTCTTAATTCATAATTATATATTTATAAAAAAAAATTATTGAAACATATTAATATATTATTCATAAAAAATAATAAAGTATGAAGATGGTTGCACCAAAAAATTTCTAAATATTTCATAAATACAGAGTTCAATATTTTCAAAAGATAAGGTGTACGTAACAATTGAAAACAATGAACACACGAGGGTTTGGGATAATGGTGAGTAATAAATAGTTTGTAATTAGTGACCAGATTTTATTTTTATTGGACCCATCGAATACTTTCAAATAAATGGCCATAGGGGCACCTTGAAGTATGGGCCACATTTCTCCATGTGAACCAAGCGAAACACACCCTTGATACACCCTTATATCCCACTTTGAAAGGTACTCCTGGATTAATACAAATATCTGAAAAGATGTCAACTTTTTTGAAACAAAAGGTTTGGTCTAGTGGTGAGAAACAAGTTGTTTGTAGTCAATTACCCAAGGTCCATTCTCATTGGACCCATTGGAGACTCTCAACAAATGGCCATAAGGGCGCGTTGAGGTAGGGATCACACTTCTCCATGTGAATCAAGTGGAACACACCTCAAATATTACTGACCCAAGCCCACCCCCATGTCCCACTTCGACAAGTGTTCCTCGATTGATCCAACCATCTAAAAATATGTTAAATTTTCCCCTATTCATGGGGCTAGAGTAACCAAGCAAGTTCAACATATCTCCAATTGGAACCCTCCCTAAACAAGTTCGGTCAAACTCAACTTAGACGAGGCTTCTGAATGCAACCCTAGGAGAGCAAATGTAAGTTTCATAGTCTAGGATCATGAAGGCTCGTTTTTAGTAGAGTCCTCACAACTCACCAATGCCTCCAACAACCAAGTAAAATGTACAACACTCTCGTTGGGTCTTCAAATGGCATTTGCAAGAGGTTACCCTCAGCTTGAGATCGATGGTGACTCCCAACTCACTATCTCAGCTCTCAAAAAAGGAGCCATTTCAAATTGGAAACTATGATCAATACTCAACATTGCATTCAACCTCCTCAAGGATTCAATGAAATCAAGATTAATCGTTGTTTTTTGAGAGGAGAATAGAGCAACAAATCTTGTGGCAAATTTAGAAGTCATGTCAAACACTTACAATCTTATTGAAATGACCAACTCTAAGATTTTGATGGATTAAATGTAATCATTGCGAATGAATGGTAGTCACACAACATTCATTGCATGGATCTCCCTCACCTCTTCATGGAGTACCTTTGGCTTCGCCACCTCACTTACTCCCCTTCGCACATATCATCCTACTCAAGTCGAGCATTATAAGGTGGCACATTAACTCTTCTCCTTTGCTTCGTGACTTCTTCCCTAAGCCTCCCATGCTTACCATTCCCTCCCTTGCTTCTTTCGTGAATCCCCAACCCCCATCCTCTTCAAAGGCCCCCATAACCATTCAAGATATATAGAGATGCTTCAACACGGACAAAGTACTTCCACCTTTGGTTTTTTATGCATTGACTATCACTGACACTATATCAAATCCTCCTTTCACCTCTAAAAGTCTTGCAAATGACCTCATCTCCACATTGGCACTGGTTATGGTCATCTTCCCTTCCTTCCAATACATTATTGAATGTGCATTTCCAAACAAACACCCATACGACCCAAAAGTTCATAAGCATATATAGGGTCTATACGAGCCTCTCAAGGCCAATGTGGGCAATATGCAAAATCTAGGTAAATGGATGGAGGACCTAGACATTGTTCTTAAAATTCAAAATCAACTCCAAGAAGGCCGAATTGAAAGAGGAAGCAAAGTAATCTCACAAACTGGGCCACCGAGACAAATCGAAAGCCAAGATAGAGGCATGGTTCGCTTCTCATTCCAGCCCAACAAGCAAGTGTGGAAAAAAAACCAAGCTTAAACATTCCCCTTCCATTCATCATCTGTTGAATCAACGTCTGAGACCAACCCAAGGAAGAAGAGGGGCAAGAAGAAACAAATCATAGGCTAGTATGACAACAATTATCAATGAACAATTCACAAAGGGCACACACTAGGGATGCCAACCGTTGAAGATATTTTGCGAGGAAACAGTTAACCATCAACCAATTTATTGCCAAAAATAAAATCTATGCCTCCTTTGCCCAAGGAATCTTTTGGGTCCTCACTGCATGGTATGCTCCAAGTGAATTCTACCAGAGAGCAAGCCTTCTCTGACATGTAAATGATGGATGAAGGTACTTGAAAGCTCTCCCTACAACTTATTCCCTCTATCTCCTTATAATCTCGACTTCCTCATCTTTGCCTCTTCACTTCCTCAATCTTCGACTTTTATTATAACTCCATACAATATGTAAATTGAATTCAATCCAAATTTTGCATGGTTGAAAGCCTCAATAAAATCCTCTTACTTAAAAAGAATTGACAATAGTGAGAACTTATTCACTCGATCTCCTTAAACTTCAACTTCCTCTTTCTTGTGTACTTCTTCTATTATAACTCAATAGAATATGTAATTTGAATTCTATCCAAATTTTGCATGGTTGAAGGCCCCAATAAAACCCTCTTCCTTAAATAAGAGGATTGAAAACAATGAGAACTTTAAGAAGGTTAAGAACAAATAAATTACATAGTGTACCCATTTGCTTTAAGGTGGTCGATTTGGTTTTAAAGGATCATTAAAAATCATATCAAAATCATTGTAAACTCTTTAAATACAAAAATAAAACAAACTTATATATATATATTTTATGTATATGAGTATAACTCACACATATACGAATGTGAAATTTTTTGATAGAAATAATTATTTCATAAAATGTATAATGATTCAAAGCTTCAAACCTTAGTTATAAATAGTTAAGACACATTAAAATAGGTATAAATTTTAGAGTCTAATGTGGTATGACAACAAATCGACCCGGCCACAAAGTTTGGGTACTTGGGTTTTGGGGCCTTCCCCCTATTCCCCTTGATTTATTAACACCAGTCGCTCAACCAAAAAGACTTCGCTTCTTTGGCAAGGGCAAAGAGAAGCACCCAATACCTATGTCTTATAGAGCTTTGTTCCTCAAAAGCCTCAATAAGTTCAATATTTATCTCCGACGTTATGGCCCTCCATAATCGAGCAAGTCTTCGGTCAGGAAAGAAAGGTGTTTTCCATCACAAGCACCAGCTTCCGGTGTTGTGTGTTTGAATCGAAATGCAGTGTCCACATGCATAAACGGGATACAGATTTAATTATTACCATGCAATGAGTGATATCCATGAGAGGGCATTTAGACATGAATTTGACAATGGAGTAACACACAAATGGCCATTATTGCTCTCTTTTACACATGGCCTTTCCAGCATGGTGCAGAGATGACATCATTCTTCCCACCAGCCACCATGGAGTATGTAAAGTCACACCCAAAGCATAGCAAAACATCATATTGAGGTCCACTTGACTTCATACTCTGCCAAACACGCAGATGATATGAAAATGATTGATTTTCGACAGATTAGTAATTGGCTGATTCATAGGAATTTTCCTTGATTCAGTTTTTAATCATTTGTATAGACAATGCAATCTAAATGATAGACAAAATGTACCCGTCTCCTTCCTGCAGGAAAAGACAAAAGGTACCCATCTCCTTCCTGCAGGAAGTGTTCGTCCATTTGTGTCATTTATTTTTTATGTCCTTTTGAATCTTGACAGATATGGGCCAGCAGCTAAGGTCGACTTAGCCTTCCATTCAGTGGATTAGAGTTGTCCCCTTCCACAAGGCATGATATTGGCCAGCCAGCAGATGCTTTACCTGCCAAGCAAGTGGAAGGTGCAAGGAAGCATTTGGCCTGCAAGTTCTGGGACGGCACACACCCATCTCATTCTTCTGTTGCTTGGAAAACTTAAATGGCTAGATCATTGTGGCCCCATTTTAAAAGGCGAAATTTGAGTAACTAGTACTAATGTGAGGAGACAGATTGCATGATGGGCATTCCCATCAAGTAGGTGGGGTCAGACGTGCTAAAGTAACAGTACCAGCTGAAGTCACGTAACTACTGGAGGATAATCTTCCTACAGTACCAGCTAAAGTTACACTGTATGGTAGGTGATTTCACCCAGGACATCCATACTCTGCACGCTGTCAGATACGCACTGAGAAGGCTGAATAATGTGCTCACTAGTGTCAATTGCGTCAATTTTTCATGATTTCTTTTTATCATCATTTTGGGAGGTCTGGGTGTACAGACTGATTTTGATCAGATTAGTACACATCCAGCGTGGAGGAAGCGCACATGGGATGGCTGCATGCATTCCTAAGTACGTAAAGAAACTGCTCACTATCAGATGTGCACTCCCCACAGGCCGGACACTTTATTCAATCAGAAAGTGGCAACTGATGTGCACTCCCCACAGTCTGCAAACTTTATCCAGTCAGAGCTGCTTTTCCAACTTACTAATCATGCGGAGACTCCAGCACCTCCAGAGCTACTCCAAGATCTGCTTCTTGTGATTTTTTAATAGAGCACAAAGCATGAATGGAGAAACTCGGGTTTTTTTACATACTTTAAGCTGGTAAATCTCAGGGATCAAATACTAAAGTACTTTTAGGAAACCCGAGTTCAAATCTTGAGTGAAATTCTACGGAAAGAGGTACTACCAATTACAGGAAACCACGTATTGCGGTAAATCAGGGATTACACCTAACCACAAGAGGAATCACCCAAGCCCTGTGAACAAAAAACTTCCAATAGTCTCTCACATTTGCATTACCCAGCAAGCGCATTTGCCCTCTTACCCAATTAGGTATAAATTAGCTCAAAGCTGGTTAGGGACCTAATATAGATTACCAACTCAATGCTTACTCTTCTTGTTAACTATCCTGTGCCAACAAGAGCGTACAATTTGCTAACCATCCTGTGCCAACAAGAGCGTACAATTTGCTAACCATCCTGTGCCAACAAGTGCGTACAATTTGTTTGATTTACTTGATTGTAGTTTTCTTTAGTATGATATGATCTAACCAAATAGCTCGAGCAAAGTGAACCCTGTATTATTTTCCCTACAAATAAATGCCTTTCTTAAGAACGTGCCTCAAAAACATGCTAACTACAACACACTACAACACATGAGCAGAATCCAGTCTGTTACTCATAAAACCTTCCACTTCAGATATGAACCTTTATTAGCGTTTCACATTATATCTAATATGTCCCGTGACAGGTAATCCCTTTCGGTGATTGCATTGCATATCTATGGAAATTTTCTGCACCACATTATTGGAGTAAGTCTGCACCACGTATATGGATGAACCTTCCCCCCAAAGTCTCCACCTATTCTCACTATACAAAAATAAAGCCCCAGTTGGCAATGAATGGAGAAACCAATAAAACCCCATTTCATTTCCAACCAATAGTCGAAGTTCCAAAAAATTATTTTTCTGGCAAACTTAACAGACCAGAGTAGATAACATCGTAGAAACAAGATGCCCCATAAAAGGAGAGAGCATGGCATGAGATCCAAGTGTAAAATGTCCAAGAAAAGCTACATTGTCATATACGATGTCCAAAATGCCAGAAGGATACAATTTTGTCATGCATAAAGCATATAAAGACACCCAAAATAGGAAAGCAGCAGCAAAACAAACTTTGCCGATGATCTCCGCCCAATCTCTTTGTTCCTCTAGAACAAAGAAGCCAAACTGCCTACCAATATTAATGTAATTGCTTCAAAGGAATTAATATTAGCAATAGCCCTTCGATAATTAAAAGGAAAGACAAATATTGATAGCTGCTAAATTCAACAAAGGCTATCCATCAAAACCCTAAAAAGCAGCCCGGCAATATTATATATCAAGTAACCTTAAGCAAATACATAGGCCAGAGTTCCATGGATTCGATCCAATGACCTCACGCCCGTACTCCATGACATGATTGCAGAGAAGCAGATGCAGCTTCGGTAAGTAATTAATCAAACTGGCCAAACAAAAACGAGAATTCATTCATCTTTTATAAAAAAATTAATGATCCAGATTTACATAATACCACACAGAATTCATGAATAGCTCTATATTTTTGTTCTTTTTCTTCTGGGGTTTTATTATTTACCAGAAAATAAACAGGATCTCAGCTTTGAAGAAGATGATGAGGAACCAAGGGTTAGCTCAAGGTCATCTGGGGCAATCTCGCCGCCACATTCTTCATGAATCCTCTCGCCTTGCCAGGGCTTAACTGCTACATTTCCAAAGGCAAACTCATCCGCCGGATCCATGCACACATCAAACATCATTCTCGGTTCTCCTTCACTTGCTGATACAAGAACATATGAAAATTGTAAATTAATGGAAGATGGAAAAGTAACAGACATTTCACAGAAAGCAACAAAAGAAGCTTTATTCTTAAACGAATTAGTAATTTTATAGGGCTAAATTACAGCAACAACATTTTGATGTAGTTTTGTAAGAGAGTGGACATAAAGAAATGTGCAAGGGGAAACAAGACTAAATTCAAGACATTGTAATTTCTTTTTAGAGGGTGCATCTTCTATTATTATTTTTGGTCAGAAATACTCTGCCTTTGCGAGTCTGCCATCTTCAAACAAGGGTAACAACGACACACCTCTTCAAAGATTAAGGATAGAGATTGAGAATTCAAATAGATTTAAGATAATCTGTTTATGCTATAAATTTATTTAAAAATCATGTAAACTCTGACATTAAAGAGTTTGAGATGCAATTGGGCAGACAGACAAAAGTGGCGTATCTTAAAATGGAACGAAAAGAAAATTACGTTAATTCTGTCTCTTCAGATGTTTGTGAATGTGTGTTTATTTTATGGTTGATTTATTTTATTGTGCATAATCTTGTTTGAGGTTCTCCGCATACCTGCATCACTTGCTCTGTCCAAAGCAGCAAAATTTGAAGGAGACGACATCCCACTCTGTCCAGGCGTCCAATTTGAAGGAGACGACATCCCACTTTGCCCTGGCGTCCAGAGCCTGCTGCTTGGGGCTGAATTATGCCCTGAAATACCTGAAAGCCCCTCGTGCTGGAGCTGCCGGGCTGCAGGCGTTAAAAGATTAAAGGTAGGAGACGCCGGACCAGCAGGAGGCAAACGGATCCCATCCATCCACTGCCCCTTGTCAGCCACAGCCTTCACGACGACCTCAGACTCCCTCACAGAAGCTAAGGGAAATCCTTGATCTATTGATCGAGTGCACAAATACCCTGACTCAGGTGGCGGACTGGCTGGCATGGAAGATGCTGCCACAAAGGAGTAATGTGACCAGGGGCTTATGGGTGTTGATAGCCCAGATGTTGGGCAGTCCATTTCATTATTGTTGGACTTCACCATGGCATCCCAATCAAGCTTAACACGGGACCCACGGGCTGTGGGAGAGCTCAGGGGTGGGGTCACAGGTGCGCTGATTGAACTGCCGTGGATCATTGAAAGCCTGCCAGAGGAAGATGTTGATAAGTTCTTGAGCCAAGGTATGAGGGAGCTCCCCTCCGCATAGGATGATGAGGCCGGGCTTGGCTGATACGAGGGCACCGGACTGGGCTGGTAGGATGACGACGGGCTCACTGAAGTTGATCCTGCTACCTCCATCCGCTCTGGGGGCTTGCAACCCTGAAAAAAACCAGAAAATCACCAGGACTGTCAAAAACCTGCAGAGTGGGGCAGAAACAATTATAATCTTTCAAATTCCCTCCAAAATATACAAAAGGTTTTTAAAAAAAAACAATCACCCAAGTTCTGCAAAAAGAGAGAGAATCTCAAAAAATTTGAGAAGTTGAGCAAAAAGAAAGATATCTTAAAACATCTGCAAAAATGAATGAAACTAGAAATTATCATTATTTTTTACAATAAGCAAAAATATAGCAAGACGAGAAACAATCTTTGAGGTTTTTGAAACGTGTGGAAACAACGGTTTTGTAGTAAAGAAAATCAATAAAACACAGATGTTTCCAAATATACATTTCAAAAATAAGAACATGTGGAAATAATCTCGAAACCTAATCTTTCAGTTTCCTTCCATAATCTACAAAATAAGCGAAATGGGGCAAAAAAAATGTCACTAAACTGCAAAATGACGATAAAGAACAAATTTTACCTTTCAGATTCCTTCCAAAATAAGTATAAATGTTTAAAAACAATCTAAAAAAGTCGTAAAATGAGGACAACGAGCAAGTGTAATCTTTCAAACTTCCTCTTAAACCAGCAACAATGAGCAGAAAGAATAAAACTAATCTTAAAATCCTGGAAAATAAGGATAAAGAATAAAGTATAATCTTTCTCAAATTTCCCGCCTCCCCCACCCAAACTGTAAAGCGAGTAAAAAGATACAGAAAAAAAAGCCTAGAAGTGTTGTAAAATAAGGATAAAGAACTAAAAAAAAAACTTTCAAACCCCCTCCAAAATGTGCAAAAACTAGAAAACAGACGGAAGCTAATCTAATATAGCTGCAAAATGAGGATAGAAACAAAATTTATTTTTCTTAAATTTCCTCCAAATACATAAACGAGCAGCAAAAAAAAAATCCAAAAAAATATGCAACACGGGGGTAAAGAACCAAGAACAACCTTTAAAATTCCCTCAAAAAATCTGTAAAACTATCAAAAACAAGAAAAGCAATCTAAAATAAGTGAACAATAAGGATAGAGAATAAAAGTTCTCTTAAATTCCCTCCAAAATCTGCTAAATTGGGCAGAACGGAAAGAAAAATCAAGATAATCTCCAAAAAAACTGCAAGATGCGGATAACGAACAAAAATAATCTTTCAAAATCCCTAACTTGTTCTTAAAAAAGCTGCAAATGAGGATAAACAGCATCAACCTTTCAAATTGCCTCAAAAAACTTGTGAAATGAGCAATTAATTAAAGATTTTTTTCTTGCAAAGCTGCAAATGAGGATAAACGGCAACACAAATCTTTCATATTCCCTCCGAAATATGCAAGATCGAGTACAAAGAAGGAAACAAATCTAAAGAAACTGCAAAATGAGAATAAAAAACAAAATCTAACTTTTCAAATCCCTCCAAATGCGAAATGTGCACAAACAAGAAAAGAAAAAACTAAGGCATCAGGACAAAAGAACAAAAATATCTTTCAATGTCCATCCAAAATCTGCAAAAACGTACAAAAACAACAAAAATATGCACACATACAGAAGAAAAATACTAATGACCTCAAGCTTCCGCAATCCGTAATGTTTTCGAGGGATTTTTTTGGAAATTTTGAGAATGGATTTTAAAAATATTCTTAAAAAAAACACCAAATGAAAATTAAAGGACAATAATAATCTTTTCGGAGTCCCTCCAAACTCTCCAATTTTAAAAATATTCTTAAAAAAACACCAAAATGAAAATTAAAGAACGATGATAATCCTTTCTAAATCCCTCCAAACTCTCCAAAATGTGTGAGAAGAACAACAAAAATAGTAACATATAAGGAAAACCAGAAAAAGAAAAGGAAAATAATTCTCAAATTCAAGAATGTCACTTCAAATCTTATGAAGAAACTAATCTTGCAAATTAGCTCCAAAAAATGGAAAAGAAACGGCAAGAAAATAAAGAAACGCGGTTCATACACTCATCAATACCTTGCGATAGGTAGTTCCGTCCTCCTCTACAGTCCATCCGGCTTCTGAGCAGAGCGCCTTAAGCACCTCATTGTTGTCGCAATGCTTGGGAAGCTTGTAGTTCCCATACATCCTTAGCCCCGCATAAATCTTGGCAGCGATCGCCCTCCTCCGCCGCTCTCTTTTCTTATTGTTCTCCCGCTCCTTCCAAGTCGGCAATCTCGTCCCGGACGTCATAATAACCTCTCAGAAAAACTAAATACACCTCTGAGATTCGATCCTCGAACCCCTACAGAGTAATTCCTTTTAACTACTCAGATTCAAGCCTCATAAGCCTAAAGATTACTCTGCAACACTTCTTTCTTTCAACTAGATTCTCGGACGGCTAAAAGTATCATCACATACACCTTTTTTGGGCTACTGTGATTCGATCCTCCGACGCTAGGTCTATTCCGTGCACTTATCGCGGAATGTCTCGGCCATTTAAGGCCTAAATGCACATTCCTTTCCAATACCGAGATTCGCTCCTCCGACACCGGAAGCTTAAGCACTAGTCCTGAAATTCAATCCTCCAACGCCTCCAGCTTAGATATCTGTTTCTGACAGGATCACTGGATCAGATATACTCCTAACACAAACCTTAAAACCCTTGAATACACCTTCCTTTGACCCTCCGACGCCTGGACCCTTAAAACAGAGATCCCGAAGCTTAAGCACTAACTTTTTCTCAACTATTGTATTTCAATCGTCCAACGCCTCCGGCTCTGACAGATTCTTTGGACGTTTCCGTAAACTTCAACAATATTTTAACATAGACATTAAAACCCTTGCACACATATCTACTGAGATTCGATCTTCCGACGTATAAACCCTCACAAACGAGATCTCCTCCTCTAAAACCTAGGCAGAAACGCGAAAATTACACCACGGTTTTCCGCACAGAAATCCACTGTGTTACAAGATACAACCCTGGGTCGCCCAAAGCTGGAGAAATAGGAAATTGGAATCCGTGTCTACCTCAGCCGCGCTTAAGCCCCCCAAAAAAATTAGCGCCGGGTCACACGATTCACGGGACCTGCTTGGAAAAGCCAGCACGCCCGCCAACGCCACAATAAACCCCCTGCACAGATAATCATCGCACCCACTGTCTACCCCTCCACGTGGGCGCCACACCCCTGACTTTTCCACGTCCACGTCATCAGCCTCGACAAAACAGAGCAAATACCGACAACTTCACTTTTTTCTACGCCTACGTGCGTGCGTGAACGATATTGAATACTTTTTTATTATTTCAACGTAATTGCGTCTTTGAACGTGCACGCCGGGGCCGTTAAAGGGGATGCAGATAGAGGGGGCGGGAGGGGATCCCAGCCGTCGGATGGGGTCAAGCGGAGCGTAGGATGCACGTCGACGGGGACGGGGTATTTTTTTTGAGCTGTCGCTGCTACGTACCGCACGCGTTTTTGGAGTACGCCTGTTCACGTGGATGGGCACACGCGTCTAATGCGCAGGGGCCCCACATTCGCACGTGCGGTGTATTTTCGGTCTACTAAAAAGTCGTACTAGATAGCTTAAAGTCAGGGTGGCTGCTTGATTTTTGGTCCCTCTGGTGTGGATTTGGACATTTATGTTATTTGGGGACATGTGGGGGTCGTGGGGTTTCTAGGGTGGTTCCTAGGTAGTGTGCTTCATGTTATCATGGTCCACTCTAGTTAGGAATTTTTTTATAGGTTCTCCTAAGCTTCAAGTTGCAAGTTCCATGAGCATTCACTGGTTCAAACTTCCAAAAGCATGGTTGAACTTGAAGGGATAAGTGTTGGTAGTAAATTTGGTCACCATTAGGTTGGCATTCTAAGTTTGATTATGGGTGTATGATAGAAGGAACACGGTAAGAAGGTGATGTCTTTTTCATATCGATGTTTCAAATATAAAGTTTATATACTTTATTTTCTATATGAATTGAATTTGTGACTTCTTTTTCGAGTCATCATTAGACCAATTTAATATATATTAGATATAGAGAAGAATAATAACTAATCTTGATTTTTTAAATATATTTATTTTAAAAATGTTGAAACACATCAATTCTTGAGTATTTACCTTCAAGTTAGGTGCGTTATTGTGTTAGGTTTGAAAATTTGTGTAGGTGAAAAAATAGGCTCCAAACTCTATAGTATGTCCAAAATATTGTGATTTTTTAATTGCCTTATTCAAATAAAAAGAAAATTTATCGGATAGTATTTTTATGAACACACTCACAGACATTACAATCCACCACCACCATCAACAATGATTGTAAATTACACCTCTCGACATAATTATTATTTTGATATTAAGTTGAATATGAACTCACTTGTGTGGAAGGGGATTGTAAACCAAATTTTACTAACGAGGTTTGCACTTGGGATTAATGTGAAAGTCTCCATATGCCTTTCAACTAGCTTTGATAGGAAGAAGAATTATTTTATAACAACCATAACATTTAGATGTATTCTAGAGAGAGAGAGAGAGAGAGAGAGAGAGAAATTTCACAATAACAATCTTAAATATGAGACATTGTGGCTTATTTCTAATAGATGGATCTTGTGCTATTAGTTTTGGTTAAAAGTTTATTGGCCCTTGTTAATGTCCCCTCTTTCAAGAGTACATTAAAATTTTATAATGTTAATGTACCTTGTTTGAATGTCGTTATAGACTAAACACTTTCTGATAAATACTAAGTTGTTTCCATCGCCTTAAGATACAAAACAAACATATATTACCCTCTCACACTTCATTATTATTTATCTATCAATCTCACATCTAAATTGATACAATATGTAGTCCACAAGGAAGTTATAGCACCTTTAACTTCAAAGCAATAAGATCCCCTTAAACCCACATTACATATGAAAACACAAGGCCATGGACCCTAAGATTCACATATCTTTGATGACCACTATAAAAGATGTAAAATGTTATGCCTCCTTGTTCCCAATGGTTTTACAAGGCATTATTTCCAATGCCAATGTGGTGATTTTTAGAAAGGATGTTTAATTTGCTAGCTTCGAATATTTCTTCTCCATTACTTTCTTCTTTGTTATGTCATTTAAACTATAACACTTATTTTAGTGATGAGAATGAGGGAGTCATCAACTCCCCCTTCCCAAGCCCCTTTCGACCCCCTCACCATCCCCCTCCCCCTCTAAATAAGTCTTATAATCTTATACTTGCAACTCACAACTATGTTGATGTAAACTCAACTCGCTATGTGTACTTTAAGTGCAAGTTAGTTAAAACTTCAAATTTTACTTTCAAGTCGATCTAATATTGGAATGAATCTTACTCCAAGTGTATTATAGATAAATGGATTTAAGTTAATATATAATACAAATATCTATAAACATTTAAATATATGTAAAATAATAAATTAGACTTAATTATTTAATTTACCCATCGAATAAAATACAACTAAATGTACAATTTAGAGATGTATCTTGAATATTGGGAGATCACATAACAATTGAACTAAAATTTTACAATGCTCAACCAAGATCAGAGTGATCCTAAAAAACTCATAACAATTAAAGAATAATGTACAATCCATCTAACAATGTTTAGATTGTAAGGTTTCATTCTAGTAAATGTCAAGCATGTGAAATATATTTTGATGATTGTGTTAGTCTAATCTAGGGCTGTTGTTAGGTTGTGGAGCTAAAAGCTTCACTGATGCAGACATGGAGGAGGTTGCAGGATGAGTTGCTGAGTGTCAGAAGAAACTGGCGTTGGTCTGGCCAACCGATGTCGGTAGGTATGAGACAAGAAGCAACCGACGTCGGTCATGGATCGGCCGGCGTCGGCGACCCCCAGGCAGACAGGGACCGACGTCGGTCACCTGTGTGGTTCGACTGTGAGCTTATTACGGGCAATTAGCTAACGAACCAAGTGTTTGCATGATTAGATCTATTTTTAGACTGAGAGCTGCGGATCTAATTATTGTAATTAGATGTCTAATCATTGTTTGGATGAGATCTATATAATAGACTCATGGTTGTATTGGAAAAGTTGTTCTAGTTTGAGTTGAGCAAAGTTTGCTCCTTCTGTGTGTGAGGTGAGCAAGGGTGTTCCTCCTAGTTCCACAGTACCAGGTGTAGGTGCTGGATTGGAGAATCAGCAGGGTTCTTCATGTATGTAGGATCTTGGTCACAGGTGCATGGCCTATATAGGAGATCTACATGGTAAGTAAGATCGTTGATCTGCAGGTGTATGTGTATGCAAGGTCAAGGTTCACAGGTGTGCAGAACCGGGTTGATTTGCAGGTGTGCAAGATCAGATAGGACAGCAACACAACAGGGAGCAGTATCAGGTAGGATCTACTTGGAGTACAGGTGTGTACTCGGATAGAGCAAAGAGGAAGGCAAGGGAGTTCATTCCATAAGTATGGTATGTTGAAGTGCAGGTTATTGCAGGTTCATGGGAGATCTACTTGAAGTACCTTGAGTACTTGTGGAGTACTTGTGGAGTGCGTGGAGCACTTGTGGTGTGCGTGGAGCACAGGAGGTGAACACCAACTCTGTATTTGAGTTGGGTGTTGGGACCTGAGAGGGAGAGCTTTGGGGAGAAGAATTATTGTTCACTTGAGGTGTGGCGAGCCTCTGAAGAGGTGGTGGAGAAGAAGTGGCATCTTCTTTATTGTATTCTTTTCTGTATAAAGTGTTAATACAAGTTGTGTATTGTCTCTCATATCATGCGTTATTCTGAATTCTAGTTACTTGGTGAATCTGGTTAATTTCTGCATATTAAGTTGCTTGGTTTGGTAATCAATTGTGTGCTTCCGATTTATTTCCCAACAAGTGGTATCAGAGCTAAGGTTGCAGGAAGCAGGTTTTGTGTTTGGTTACAGGTCACTCTCAGGGGTTTCTGATCGAGTGGGAGTAGAGCAATGGCAGATGAAAGTAAGCTAAGAATGGAGGAGTTGAAAATCACAGATGGTCACTCACGGTCCTATGGAAAGAAAGAGCAGGTAAAAGATTATTGTTGGTTGGTAGCAGATCAGCATGAAGAAACTGAAGAAGCAGATGTAACAGGTGTTGTTGCACAGGATGCTCTGGGAGGTTTCTTGGATAAAGTTGAATCTTGGATAAAAGATTTGGTTGCCTCTTTCCATGCAGCCCCAGGTAGAGGAGATGGTAAGCCTTGCCAAAGAATTGGCAAAGGGGAAGTGAAGCTGAAATTGCAGGCGGCCAACACACAGGTGTTGATGAAGGTCATGCAGGTCCCAGGTTTGGAGATATGGCTAATTTCTTCAGAAAGATTGGGTGATGAGAGATGCACAAGAACTCTCACCGCGGATGCACTTGAATTAGCTAGTGGTAAGAAAATAGATATTCTTTATCTACTTGTTTATATTACTGATTCTTCTTCTGTTGCGGAGACGTGGCTTCGTAGGCTTGGTCACATGAGCAGGAAGGAGATGCATGTTCTTAAGCAGAAGACATATATATTTGACAGGCTTAAGAACTAGAAAGCCTTGGTGTACTTGGAGGAGATGGCGGATAGAGACCAGTGGATGGTGCTGGATACTTCTGAGCAGAGCAGTTTGGACATGGGTTTTGATTCAAAGGAGCTTGCGGGTAAAAAGTCATCACTCACAGGTGAACACAGATACCGATGTCGGTCAGGAGGAACTGGCGTCGAACAGACAAGTGCCGATGTCGATCATGTGCAGACCGAAGCCGGCGATGTCGGGCAGGGTAAGACCGACGTCGGTCAGGAGGACCGACGTCGACAGTAGCTAAGACCGATGTCGGTCAGGAGGACCGACGTCGGCAGTAGGGACACCGATATCTGCAGGGTCGGTAGTCAGGGACAGACGCATGGAACCGACATCGGTCGGATGCAGACTGTGGAGTGACCGAGGTTGGTCACTGTAACAGATTTTGGGTGGACAGCACGCTGTCATGGAGTCTCAAACACCCATATGGAGGACTGAAGACGTAAGTAGGCCCTCAAATTCGTTGTTCCTCTTCTTTATACATGTTGCTGATTGTAGAGCAGGAAGGATCCAGGAAACAGGTGTGAGCTTGGCATGGATGAGGATGTGATTTCTTGGAGGAGAACCAAACAGGTGTTTTTGGTAGGGTTGCCAGCGGAAAGAAAGCACAGAGACGAATGGATTCCTTAGTAGAAAAATAGAGAGAACGGATACGTGAGACGGAAGACCAGGAATATGGTCTTGAGGAGCTGCAAGACAGTGGTACAGGTTTTGACAGGTGGAGGACGAAGCATGGCTTCAGTCAATGTCAGGGTAACTACTGTGGTTTGTCTTACTAGGTGGATGATGATTGCAACATCATTCTGTTGCTGTATGTGGATAGTATGCTAGCTAGCAGGTGTGTACATACAGGGTCTTGCTGAGCTAAGGGTAAGATTAGTTCAGTGTCATGTCATGAGGAATTTGGAGCAGTGAAATTCTTTGACATGGGAGACATGGAGATCACAGGTTGATTTTGTCTCCAGTGGGAGCTGATGTGAATCAGGTGTTGGCGAGGTTCAGGATGCAGAGCTGGAGCACACTAAGGGCTGGACAGGTACAGTGTCTGAAATCACATGAGGTCTGGTATAGACCTGAGTATTCCCATGCAGTGGGAGCTGTCAGAGAGTTAGGAGCCAATTCGGGGAAGTGAGTTCTCAGGTATTTGAGAGGGACCAGCAGCAGGTATACATGCAGGGTCAGGACTTCACTACATGTGTTTGTAGGTTCGGATGTGGCAGGGTACTTGGATGACAGGAGGTACACCACGGGATGTGTGGTGGGTTGTCTTCAGGATTGATCTTGAAGAGGGATACAAACCAGGAAATAGATTAGACGAAGTACAGGTACAGGTACAGTGCAGCTATTTATCTCCAAGTGGGAGATTGTTAGGTTGTGGAGCTAAAAGCTTCACTGATGCAGACATGGAGGAGGTTGCAGGATGAGTTGCTGAGTGTCAGAAGAAACTAGCATTGGTCTGGCCAACCGACGTCGGCAGGTATGAGACAGGAAGCAACCGACGTCGGTCATGGATCGGCCGGCGTCGGCGACCCCCAGGCAGACAGGGACCGACATCGGTCGCCTGTGTGGTTCGACTGCAAGCTTATTACGGGCAGTTAGCTAACGAACCAAGTGTTTGCATGATTAGATCTATTTTTAGACTGAGAGCTGCGGATCTAATTATTGTAATTAGATGTCTAATCATTGTTTGGATGAGATCTATATAATAGACTCATGGTTGTATTGGAAAAGTTGTTCTAGTTTGAGTTGAGCAAAGTTTGCTCCTTCTGTGTGTGAGGTGAGCAAGGGTGTTCCTCCTAGTTCCACAGTACCAGGTGTAGGTGCTGGATTGGAGAATCAACAGGGTTCTTCATGTATGTAGGATCTTGGTCACAGGTGCATGGCCTATATAGGAGATCTACATGGTAAGTAAGATCGTTGATCTGCAAGTGTATGTGTATGCAAGGTCAAGGTTCACAGGTGTGCAGAACCGGGTTGATTTGCAGGTGTGCAAGATCAGATAGGACAGTAACACAACAGGGAGCAGTATCAGGCAGGATCTACTTGGAGTACAGGTGTGTACTCGGATAGAGCAAAGAGGAAGGCAAGGGAGTTCCTTCCATAAGTATGGTCTATTGAAGTGCAGGTTATTGCAGGTTCATGGGAGATCTACTTGAAGTACCTTGAGTACTTTTGGAGTACGTGGAGTACTTGTGGAGTGCGTGGAGCACTTGTGGTGTGCGTGGAGCACAGGAGGTGAACACCAACTCTGTATTTGAGTTGGGTGTTGGGACCTGAGAGGGAGAGCTTTGGGGAGAAGAATTACTGTTCACTTGAGGTGTGGCGAGCCTCTGAAGAGGTGGTGGAGAAGAAGTGGCATCTTCTTTATTGTATTCTTTTCTGTATAAAGTGTTAATACAAGTTGTGTATTGTCTCTCATATCATGTGTTATTCTGAATTCTAGTTACTTGGTGAATCTGGTTAATTTTCGCATATTAAGTTGCTTGGTTTGGTAATCAATTGTGTGCTTCCGGTTTATTTCCCAACAGCTGTAAAAAACTCATTCAGTTTTTCGTGCCTTCATTCAAATTAATAGGAAAATGGACTTCTTCTTCTTACTCTAATTGAAAAATAGATCTAAAAACCATAACGAAAACAAAATATGTTTTGGGGCATGCGTAGAATTGTTGAGCTATCTTAATATTTGTTATGACCCTTCATAATGTATAATATAAAAAATAACTCTCTAATAATTGTAGTAATTCATTAGCAAGGCAAACCAATGTTATGCAATGTTTCACTAATATAAATTTTTGTGCTACAATGAATGCTCCAATGATTGTGTGATTTCTCTAAATGTTTTTAGATGCTCAATAAATTCATGTGAACAATGATGAATTCTTTTGAAATGCTTGATGCTTTTATAATGACTTATAAATACACTAGGGTCCTTATGTATTTATAGATGGGTTGAATTGAAATTAGGACCTTATTGACGCGCAACGGACATTCAATGGTTAACAAAGATAAACATGCGAGAAAAAGGTGAGAGATGAAAGGGTCCAAATGGTCCTTGCCATGACTATAAATTTACACTATAGACATATTTGGAGTACAATTGCATGCTCTAGACAAGTATGGAGCATGATATCATGCTCCAAATAAGGAAGACAAAATGAGGCCAAACCAAAGGTGAAGGTGAATGATAGCTTGAGGGTTTAGAAATAAGTTATGGGTACCATTGAAATTTAGTGGATGAACTAATAATGTCCAATGTAAAATTAGTAATCAAAAAGTAGGTAAACATCCTAGAAATACTCATTTTGAGTAATACATACATAGGGGCCATTTTTAGGTGTTTACATTTTGTCCCACTTTGATGTGTATGTGTGTATGTGCATACGTAACAAAGTAAAGGAAAATATGATGTGTATACCTTTTTTTTGCCCCCTAAAGTTTCTAAAGCAAACTCCAATGTATTTATGAATCATATAAAAACATTGTTTCTTTTCTCTACACACATGAGTGAGTGCCTCTAATAATAATTTTTTTAATTCTAGAAAATTGAAACCTATATATTTGATTTAATTGAAGATGCATATGATGCCCATGTGAAACCAATTGCCTCCAAATAAATGTAAAATCCTAAACACACTTCTAAGTGCATGGTTTTAGTAATATTTAAAAATATATATATATATATATTAAGTTTTGATTGATACTCTAAACTTGAATACAATCTTTAAAAAGTTTGAGGTAATATTAATGTGAGATGAAGTTAAAAACTGTTATTTGATATAGATGTCCACATCTGAATAGAATCTAAATAATTAGAAATTGAAGTTAAGCACCTTGTCAGTCACATACCTTTAAATCCATCATGTTCAATATAGTAGTATAGATACCCCTGTGTGTGTGTGTGTGTGTGTGTGTGTGTGTGTGTGTGTGTGTGTGAGAGAGAGAGAGAGAGAGAGAGAGAGAGAGAGAGAGAGAGAGAGTTGCCCCCTTTTGAGATTTAGAATGAACTTATGAAGCACACATCTCAAAATAAGGGTATTAAACACATCATGTGTAAGATATAATCATGAAATCATTTATAATAAATGCAATACAAAGAATAATATGCTCCATGTGGGCTCAAGATATAATCAATGTGAGATCATGAGTATAAAGTCTTAACTCTTGACCCTAATGAATGCATGATAGGAATCATAAAAAAATAGGCAAGTCGTAAGATCATTGTGCATGATATAGATCATGGCACTATAAAACACATCAAACACTAGATGAATATAATCATAATTGGAGGCATGTCACATATATGACTAAGAACAGAGTAAACACTTCTGATCTTGTACTTACGAGAAACACATAAAAATCACAACAAAATAAAAAATAGTGCATAAAATATAGATAAGGTGTTGAAAGCATGTCAAAGACATAGTAAGCACATAAAATAGTGAAGACAAACCAAGCATTTAACAAGCACATAAAGCAATGAAGACACATTGAGCGCTAAGTAAGAACATAAAGTAGTGAAGAGATATTAAGCATGATGCAAACAAGTCAGCTACGTGACCAAACATAGAGTAGACACTCGAAACATGGATAAAGAAAGCATATAAGGAACTATGAAGCCACATTAAATAGGAAGTCAACATGAATGTGTATCAAATACATGGAGAAACATATTATACAATAGAAAGTGTATCAAATACATGAAAACACATGGTGTGGCTAAAGACATGCAAAGCACATGAAAATGTATCAATAATTTGAATACACATTAAGCACATTTTAACACCGAGAATACAAGGACACATCTAGTAGATAAGATATAACAAACAATACATATCATAAACATAAATCACGAGAATAAAATAATAATATGATAAAAAATAGTAAATGAATGAGAACCTAAAGTGAGACTAGAAGATACTCCATATTTCCATCAGAGTTGCCCCCAAGCGAATATGAGATGTGGCTCTAACATATTGTGAAGCTAAAATCGTGAACCTAGAACCTGGTGGAAAGTAAGATATTTATCTATCTCGATAACTCATCAGTAAAAAATATATGAAAAATAATGAATTAAGGCATTTATCTAAATACTTGGGATATGAACACAAAGTGTGTATCCTATAGTAGTCACAACATAAATTCTTCTTACAATCATTTGATAAAATATAAGGAAGTTGTCATAACATAAAACATCACATGAATATATTGCACATAAAAAATAATTATAATAATCACTAGACAAGTAATGACATCTATAACAAACCACATAGAAGGTCCTGAAATCAAAATTAGTATAATGAATCATATAGATATAAAGTGTTTAGTTGCCAACATAAGGGATTAGTTATCAAAGTTACCCAATAATACCAAGTGAGTCCCGATAATCATCATAAAATCTATATGATGAGACACTATGATCATCAAATCCATGTACATGGTGTTGAGATGCTGATGAATCTATATATAATAAATCATTCTTTTGACTAATGTCTTGCATGCCATGGTATTCTTCGGATGAGGGTGCTGGAGGATGACATTGACGGTGAGGATGATGGTGTGGGCGGCAGCGACGAGGGAGGCAAGCAAAAATTTATGGTAACAAAGTCTCCCAAAGTTGGTGTGCAGACAAGGAAAGTAGCAGCAAAGGGCAGAGGGGTCTATAAAGTGGCAAGTATAGGGTTTGAATTGAGGGGGGTAGTCAACAGTGTTTCTCAGCCAATGGGGCTTCTTTATGTTGATAAGGCAGTTATAGGTCTAGCAAGGCAGGTTGTGGGGGATGGAGTTATCACTCAGGTTGCTTCATAGAGGAAGCTAACTCTAATAGAAACAACAATCGTGCCACAAAAGGGCCTGCGAAGGAGACAAATAGGGGAGTTAGTTCCTATCAAGGATATATCTCAAAAGGATGATGGGGTAGGGCTTTTTTTGAAGGAGCAGCTATGTGGGGTAAGCTTCGAGCTGGGTAGAGGCAAGAAAGTAAAAAGGGGTTTAAAACTATTATGGTTTTTTTGTGTCTAAATTTATTCAAGATCACTTGTCTTTAGAAGATGTCTTGGAGTTGGATAGGCTAGTGGTGGGTAATGGCGTGTTTGAGATTTGCCTTTCTCCATTAAAGAATGGAGATGGCTCAGCTAAGGTTTTTTTTAGAGGATTTTGTATTTTCTAATTGTAGCAATTCCTCAAACCCTTTTCATTGTTGTACTAATTTTTGTAAGGAAACCATTCTCAAGAAGCATCCTGCTTCAGACCCAGTATTGATTACTAGGAGCCATCTCCAGGAGGAAAAGCTTTCGGAGGAGGCTACAGAGGAGGTAAATAGTGAAGCAAAGTCTGCTCAGAATGAAACTCTTGAAATGGCCTTCCCAGGTGATATTCTTTTAATTTTCTCTAATTTTTCTCCACTCTTTGAAATTTCAGATGCTGAACTCTCTATGTTGGAAGTGGAAAGAGGGCATAGAGATTTGATTGGCAGGTGTGTGGGGAGGCAACCCTTGTGGAGTTTGCTTACAAAGTCATCTCAGAATACTTGGCCCACAATGGTTTATCCCTCCTTATTTGTCTTGGCTAATGGATTCTTTATGTTATTATTTCATTCTACTAAGGATATGGAGTTTGTTTCGGCAAATGGGCCATGATTCTTTGGCAAGAAAGGGGTTTTCCTTTGACCCAATCACTATGGTGATTTCCCAAGCCCTTATTTGGGTCAGATTCTACAACCTTCCTTTGGTATTGCGAGATGCTCTTGTATTCAGGAAACTGGTTAGCAAGCTAGGAGTTTTTGTTAAAATTGATGATTCCATTAGGGCAAATCTAAACTACATCACAGTGTGTGTGTTGGTGGACTTAGCTAAACCCCTGCATCATTCTATTCAGATTTCCTCTTCCTAGCTAAACTGTTGCATCATTCTATTCAGATTTCCTCTTCCCACGATGTATGGAACAATTTTTTAATCTTGAAGGCCTCCCTTTCAGATGCTTCAAATGTAATCAATCTGATCACAAGATTGATTCATGTCCTAAGAAAAATTTTCAAGGTTCTCATTCAATGTTTTTGTAGAATTGGGTTAGAAAGATAGGTTGTCCAAATCAAGATTTGGTTCAGTGAATGCATCTCTCCAAGGAGTAACTAATGGCAATAGATTTTCAGCAAGGTTCGAATAGGTCTCAGAAAGGGGAGGGTTTGGTTTTGGCAATAGTGTAAATCGATTTGGAAAGAGGGAAATCCTTGTCTCCCTTGAAGGAAAAAGTTGTGATGGATTCTAAACCAGAGCATGTTGTTAATCGCCATCTTGCAGCAGATTCCTCCCATCTAAAGTCAGTTGAGATTGTTGAAGATGGGGTTGAGGATGGGGAAGATTATGAAGAAGAGCTAGCTAGCAAAGAGGTTCTATCCATTGCAAAGAAGCCTAATGCTTTGAAAACCCCCAACTAAAGTATGAGAAGCAAAAGTGGCAAGAAATCAAAAGCAAAAAGGTTGCAACTTGAGGCTCAGAACTCCATTTATGGAGGCACACAATGGACTATGGAATCATTGCTTTCTAGCAAAAGCGGGTGCATGTTGGCGGCTAAGGGTTGAGCTTTGTGGTTTTTTGTTGGAGGTGTAGCTTAGTAATTTTCTCTTGGATTTTTTGTTTTCATGTATCTCATTTTTCTAGTTAGTGTTTTTGCCCTTCTTGGTTTCTATGTGTGGTTGGTGTTCCTGATGCACTAGTTTTATTAGTTTTTTCTTGTTGTTTTTCTGGTTGCTTTTGTTTTCTTCTTGGGGGTTTTTAGGAGGATCGAGCCCTTGGTTTGTGCTCCAGAACTGGTTAAAGTGTTGGTCAAAAACTTAATAGTTGAAGTTCCAATTAAAGCTTCGTATCTATCCAGACTAATGTCTTGCATGCATTAATTTGATTTAGGCTCTTATGATTATCTATAAGTCATATGATGTGACAATCATACCCTTGTTGGGTAGATTGACATAATTATACCTTAGTCGCTCTTGCCTTAAGTATAAATCTTGGCATTTCCTTTGGTGTTTATTTGCTTACAATTATTTACCCTATTTTTAAATTAAAGTGTGAATCACAATAGGGTAAATTGGAATAATTAATTTAGATTTTAATATATGACAATCAAGCATAAATATAAATATAACTTATCTAGACTGATATGATAATGCAATATACTATTAATATAAAGTACTAAGGAGATCAAGATACTTAACTTTATCATCTGATTGATAGATTGTGACTCTATTCTAATAGTGGAAACATATTGAAAGCATGTATGTATTCATCTAGATCTAGAATTGTGTCTCTATGCATGCAAGGGGTACCGTCAAACATGTATAAAAATGTCAACAGTAGTGACTGAGGTTGATGTTACTATCCTAAGAACATTTATCTTTCTATGACCATATAATGTGGTGTGTCTACTTGATATGTATTTGTATGTGCAATCTATAACCCTTGATTTTGTGTGCAACTCTATAAATCAACTTATTTCTCCTTGAAATCTTAAGTTCACTTGTAAAGGATGAAAACCTGTAAAAAGTGAGGGAGTGTATTTGGGGTAAACTAACATTGATCTTCCCTGTTGATGATTTGGTTATTGCCTATGTACCTAATACCAATAAGAGAGAAGTCAATCCATAAGTATTTATTCCCCTTAATGTGAATGTGCAATTGTGTTCTTTCACTAAATGAATGCACTTAGAAATATGGCTTTGATCTTGATAATGTTGGAACTTGACTTGGCTTGATGTGTTTTAGACTTGGCTAATGATTGCTCCTAGTACTTGATTTGTAATTTGGGGAGAATAAAGAAGATTTTCTCAATGTACAATAGTATACTTGATAGGTACTTGAGATTTCCATATTTTAGTGTCTACAAATTTCCCCATTTTATTCTAGTTTTACAATGCAATGAAAATATTAAAATAAAATTATGAAGTTATACCTAAGTGTGTATACCACATTTTGACTTTGGGAGAAGGCTTCAATTTTTCAAGCTATTTCAACTAAATCCTGAAATTAAAATGTATTACTCAATGTCCATAGAATGATAATTGAAATCTAAAATATACTTTAAATTTGACAAAGCAAGGAAGTTATACACCTATACATGAGTAAACTATGTTGCTCGATAACTTTTTGGAGATGCTTCCTTGTTAAAGAATTGGAAAATTTGTGCTTCTTTGCTAAATCGCATGGAGAACATGGTAAAATAAATGGTGATCAATCCCCAATTTTAGATTTGACTAAGGTAAGGGCCATGGATTGGAAGGTGAATGCACCCAGCCCATATATAACTAATCCAACGCTAATCTTGTAACCCCAAGATAGTAAAGTTGGAAACACATAATGGGTTTGTTATGGGTAATGCCATGGCCATTGATAATCACTAAACCTCAATGTATTACCTCAAAATCATGAATCAATCGTTGTATATAGACTTATATATTCAGGTTTACCCCACACTTGAAATTTCTTGGAAATACTTGAATTTACTGCACAAGGTGTAAATGTGTAAATATTCATGAACTAACACCTTGCCCCATTGAATTGGTGTTAATTGTAAACTATAATAATGTGCATGAGCTAATGACATGCCCAACTAAAATCTAAAATATTATATATGTGTGTGAACCAACACAATGCCAAACTGAATATGTCATGTAAAATGGAGTGCATGTAACCTACACTTGCCCCCAAATGTATCAAAATTTCTATCAATATGAAATTTATCATGTATGGAATGTAAAATAGAGTACATATGCATGTATACACCCCCAAAATCTATCTAAAGAATGCAAATAATTATCCCAATCCGATATATGAATCACATCTAAACTTTAAACTTTGTATATTATACTTAAATATGCTCATGGAGGCCTTAGTCTCTATGATAAATCCTACTAATATGCTTCCCTTTTGAGATGAGGGATGAATCATTCAAGTTACTCATCTCAAATGACAAGTGAATTATATCATGTCATGTATAAAAATAGCATCATGTAAAATCATGTCAACATGTGGAGAGTATTTCATCATAGTAATGCATACAATGTCAAAATATGTATGTAACATATGAAATGCAGGGGCATGTACGTGGTATGTCAAGATAGATGTATCTATGAAGCACACGATAGTAAATTTCATTGAATAAAACTATACATTAAGGAAGTGCAGTGTACACACAAAGAAGAGGTACATGACATGGTTCATGAAACCTACAAACATAGTAATCACACAAGCTCAACAAACTCAACACACAATGTAACACATAAGGCCAAGGGGCTACATACAAGGGACATAAATATGTCACTAAGAACCAAGTCTAAGGATCCATAAACAAGGGGCAACAAATGCCACAACAAATAAACTAAGGAGCCAAAGACAAGGGGCACAAATTCCACAACAAACAAACTAAGGAGCGATAAACAAGGCCAAGGGGCCACACTTAATAGACAACAATAAGTAGTCTATCTACAAAATTAATAACATTAGTAAGGGATAAAACATGTAAAAACTAGTCTAAACTATTCATATATGTTAGTATCATAATATAATAAAGTAGAATATCCATGTAGCATTGTGTAAGAAATGAATCACTAACAAGACATGTGTAAGCAATCTATGTATCTCAACATGGTAAACAGGTCATAAAATTATATAACTTATGATAATGTAACATGCAGAAGTAGATATCCATAGTATTAGTGTGGCCTATGGGTATAGGATAGAGCCAACCTCTACATGCCATTTATGATTTGTATGTCTTACATTGCACTCACACTCATATACCTTGTGAAATGCATGTGTATGAAAATAAATGCCCTATACAAAATGTGTGATAAATAACAAGTGCAAATAATGTATTCTAGAAACTCATGTCATGCTCAAGTCCTACTTTTCAATTTTTTTAGTTTTATGGTGCAAGGGTTATCCTTACATAAATAAAAGGTAACATGTGTAGGTGAATAGAAATCTGAAAAGGAATTAGATTCTATAATGTAACAATCATTATCACTGCTAATAGAATCATGTGCATTACGAGTATATCTATAATGCATATGACTCTTTGGAGTCTGATGTAGACTAAGAGAATACATATGTGTGTGTTCATTGTGGAATATGTTGAACTGTCTGTGGGATAAGTGTGGTATGTGCTACAATAGATAAAGGCATATATGAATCCCCAATAACTCTTTGATGTAAGTAACTATTATGAAATTAGTTACCTAACAAAATCAACTACTCTCTTGTTCACTAAATTTATAAATAGATCATGGGTGGTTGCAATGACTACCTTTGAATAATTGTCCTGAATAGGAGTAATAATCACCTCTGTATAATGGTCCTGAATGGGAGTAATAACCAATTGCAGTGGTGGTGGAATTAGAGGAAAATACACCATTGGCTGAAATGAATAGTCATATTCAATGCTTGAAACTGTAACTACCCTAATATAATGTATATGTTTGACACATCAATGCACTGTAAAAGAAACTGCATGGAGATTTTGAATCCAAGGGCATCCCAACAACATGTTAAAGACTACATTACTTAGTATAATTATGAATGAAGTAAAAACTATGGTGGGGCCTACTTGAAGAGGAATCGTAATACGTCATAGGGTGTTTTATGGATCTCACTTAAACCTTTTTACCACTCTTTTAGTATATTATATATCCTTTTGTGTGTATGTAACAGAATTGAGAAGTGTCATGGTGAAAATATTTTCACCTCAACCATTATAAACCATAACATTGTGTATAAGGTGCTCATTTACATGAGATCCTATGAATAATGCTTGTAAATCTGAGTCATCATCAAAAATATCACTATCATTGAATGTAATCATAGGTCATTGTGTTAATCTACATGTAATTATGCCAATAATCCCATCTATTAGATGACTATATGTCTTAGGAGGATCATACACATGTTATCTACAATGTACTCCATAAATAGTCGTAGTTTATATTTTCTAATGATCTGGAAATGGGTCATTAAATATTTTCAACTTATATTTATTTGTGATCTGACATCCTTTATGAGTGTGTTCAATTCAATATTGTTTTCATCAATAAGATTTTGTATCTTGTTCCTTAACTTGAATCATATGTTTGTATACACATTGTTGAGAATCACAGTAAGCATTATGATCATATCCACTAGGTAAATTTTTTCTTGTATCGAACATTAGTAGTGGAGGGAGAGATAAAATTTTTCACTCAAGTAACTTTTGTAAAAAATTCTTACGAGATTGAGATAAATGTGAAAAATGCCTATGTTGTGGAGTGGGTAAGAGAAGCCTAATTTCAGGTTATGATAGTACATTCATAGTAGTCTTTACTTCAATTTTGTTCTCATTTAATTTTCTATTATAATTTGGCTTGGTTTGAAACCTGGTATTTGAAGTAGTAATATTAGAGGTGTACTTAAGCTTATTTAGTGCAAGGAGATTGACTCCACGATCTCTTATTATATGACACAACTCATCAAAAGAATTAAATTTGTTTAATAGTATGGACTCATGTAGTGGCACAAATAAGCTTTGTATGAATATATATTGTATCTCATTAACTTCCATATGATTAGTCATCTTCGCTAATATTGTCTTATATCAAAGTATATATTCACTTATTGGCTAATTGAACCCTTGCCAGTTTTTGCAAATTTGTGCATAAGAGATTTTCTCATTAATGTTGATAGATAAATGTGTTATAAACTGATTAGCTAGATGAAGGAAGCCACTAACTGACTGAGGTGTAAGGTCATAAAACCATATTAAAGCATAATCTTTTAGACTTATTAAAAATACCTTGGTCAATAAATTGGTTTTGGTTGCATAATCTAAACATGTTGCATGGAAGGATCAAAGATGATATTCAAGATCATCTTTTCCATCATATAATGGGAGCTTTAGATTTCCAAACTCTAAAAATAGGGGATAAGTTGTTATCTCTGGAGTTAATGGATTTTGGATCAAGGTATGCAAATCCAATAAACGACTAGCTCAAGATATACCTTGCTCTAACTTAAACACCTTTTCTTGCATAATTGTAATAGTATGTAGATGATGTAATATGTGTAGTAATCAAAGGATGGGAATAAGTCTCCTTTGTAAGACTAGGCATAGAAATCTATGGGAGGCCTTGTGTTTCCCCCCACACCATGGGTGGATATCACGTGTAATCGGAGGTGTAGATGTAACAATATTATTAACAGTAGTGGTTTGATAAATATCATATAAAGGTTCATATTGTTTCCTAGATGTAATAGCTTCAGCTATCTTTTTTGTTCATCTCAGGTCATAGACATTGTTGCATCATGCACTTGTGGATTTTGATCAAGAAATTAAGTCAAGTGTAGTTCATCTTCCTCATCAAATGTATCTGTATGAGGGTGGCTTTGGCTAACATCATCTTGAGTATTTTTGGTCTCAACTATCATAATAATTCAATCAAGCGGGTGTGTATTAAGGGAGGCTAAGGATAGTTCATTACTCATTTTAGCCTTATTAATGTATAAATATTTAATCCAACTTATACATAACAAAGTAAAAAAAATATGAAATGATTGCATCATGACTTGAGTTAACCAATATAAGCACTGATTATTTATCAAAACCATATGTAATTTGTAATGTGGGGGAAAATTAGAAATTAGAGTTGAAAATAAAACCCTAAGGTAGAGATCTGAAAACCCTTGAAATAATGATTAAACCCTAAGGGCAACCTAGGGTTTGACACTATTCAAGGTATATACAGGTTCACCAATATGTTTACCTTATTTATGGATTAATGTGAATCACAATAGGTTAAACTTGTAGAATTAATTAAGATTATAATTTGCGACAATCAAACATAAATTTAGATTTTTAATTGATATGGATTGGTCTAATAATATAATTTAATATTTATGAAAAGTAATAAGGAGATCAAGATACTTAAATTTACTATCTGACTGATCAACTGTGATTGTGTTATGATAGTGGAAACAGACCAAACATAGGCTTGGGATTCATCCAGATCCAACACCGTGTCTCTGTGCACCTAAGGTCAATATCCTCAGGCCTGGATAGATACATCGATGATAATGACTAAGGATAATTTTATTATCTTATGAATATTTACCTTTCTATGACTGTATAGTGTGATGCTCATGTTTGATATGTCTTTATATTTGTGATCTATGACCTTCGATTATGTGAAATCAAATTCCTTTTCCTTGAAACCTTAAATTTGCTTGTGAAGGATGAAAATATATAAAAATTGAAGAGGTGTAATTGGGTTGAGTTAAACCCAATTAGCCCCATTGATGATTAAACACTACCTACTATCCAATACTCAGAAGAGGGAAGTCGAGCCACACTTAGTTCTTCCCCTTAATGTGAATGTGTAACTATGCTCTTTTGGTATATGAAAACACCTATAAATTTGGATTCAATAATATTGACAATGTTGACACTTGACCTAGCTTGTTGTGTTTCAAACTTGGATGATGATTGTTTTTAGTGATTGTGATGCAGAGGCATCTTACTTAGTTTCAATTTTGGCTTATTTTTGGTGTCTAGGCGTCTTAGAATCCTTATAGGGTCTCATTTTGGTGTTTTTGAGGTATTAAATTGTTTGAAACATTCAAAAAGCTATTTCTTGCCAAAAGCATTATTTAAATAATTAAATATTTGAGGAAATTTTTGGACGTTCTTAGCCTAAGTAATGTTGTCTAATGATAGTGTTGAGTCTATATGGGTTGCTAGAGGACATACAACAGGTGATTAGGTGCTTTCAAGCATAACCCCTTTGTAAGCCCATAGGAGGCAGTTTCAAGAATGAATTGGAGGTCTTTAAGAAGTAGTTATGAAGCATAACGTGAAAATGGTTGTATATAAGCTCTTATAAATGCATGTAGAGAGAAAGCCTCAAATAATGGGAAGGCAATGTGGATGAAGAAAAGGATATTCTCTAAGAAGAAGAAAACATAAAGAAGACATGGCTTACATAATAAACCTCTACCCTCTAAATTTCGTTATGTCTAGTAACAATGAATGAATACAAAAGAGGAGTTGTTTTATACATTTGATATACATGTTCAATGATTTCCATGATAGTAAGTGAAGTAACTATGTGTTTATGAACCTTTATAAAGAAGGAACAAGATCAATTAACTTGCTAACAAAGGGATTCTCTATTTACAATAAAGTAATTTATATTGATTGTATTATTTCATGTGGATTTATGGATCAAAACATATATAACTAGTTTTGGAGTCTTTCTTTGAGAAGCATGAAATGTAATTCAATGGAATTTATTAAATAGTGTATTAGCAAGTAGTCCCAAAGTATTATAGTGTGAGCAACTAGACAGAGAATATAGACCCTGTAGATGTGATGTTCTTGTGTGAGGTTATGTAATGATTTTTCATGTCTAAAATATGTGTGGAAAGTTGATCATGTAGAGAAGAGGGTTGTGAAGGATGTCAATTTAATGCTTAGTAAGTTAATGCATGTTTGTAAGAACAAATATTCAAAGGAAAGAAGAAAAAAAGAAACCCTTGTTCTTAAAGGATCAAGACACAGACCCCTATATATGAATTGTCTAGTTTTTGTTACAAACTGTGTTTTTAAAATTGACAGTCACATGAAATTTGATAAATATTTTAAAGGTTTCTTGAAGGATTGATGAATGTGTTTGAGATTACAAGTTGTAAGGAATGATAATCAATTCATCTGGTGTTCAGATATACTTACAAACATACCACTATTCTGGGAGTTATTATTTTTATGTGCAGACTATATTCTTGGTGTTAGAGGATAAAGGATGTTGGAACTGTATTTCCATTATTTTCTAAATATTGTTTAAATTTGTTTGAACCTAAACAATTTGAGGATCATCAAAGAATCCCTCTAGTCATAGGAAAAGGGTCAAAACAGGTTTGTTTTCTATAGCATACTTTGGAAGATTAGATTGTGTTTGTTATAAGGAAAGGAACAAACTTTGAATCGATTCTAAATATCCAAGATATGTTAAGGCAAGTTCTTGGACATGTTTGAATCTTCTTGAAAACTTTGTATTGCATTATAAAGTGTGTTGTTCATCCTATAGGAACTCAGGCCTGGAAAATAACAATTTTCCTACACAGTCAATTGTATCTTGATGAGGAAAGGTATAATAATGGATTGATAAGGACCAAATGATGATTGGTAGACATGCACAAGGTCAAGATAGACCTAAAAAATCTCTCACAATTATTTGAAACACACTCAAATGTTCTTCATTGAATTTTATGTGCTCTCAGGTAGTGATAGGGTCCTAAAAGCCCTAAACTAGGGTTTTAGCCATAACTATTGTTCTAACTATCAAAATTTCCAAATTCTTTATAATCTCATCTTATTCAATGTGTTTGAATTGATTCACAAGGTTTCAAATGTGTATGGATTCATTAGTATGGGTTTTTATGAATTGTCTTGTGATTAGGCTTGAGGAGGCCTATTGGGGAAGGCTAGTAGTTAGAAAGTGGGTCTACAAGTGGACTTCGACCTTTAAAATTGGTACATAAGTGGGTCTCTATAGAGGTTATCTAGAACTACTTTTGGTTTCTTCTAAATCATTGTAATTTTTCCATACAATCAAGAAAATAGGGAAAACATGGCTACTAGGAAAGGTCAAGAGCCTAGTGTGTTTGGGAAAGAACTTCAAGTTGAGACTTTTGTCAGGGAACCTCTACATCATTTTGGTATCAGAGCTAGAAAATTTCCTAGTGGATTGTGGAAAAGATTAACATCATGTGTTTTGAGGTGAACTGTAGGACAAAGAACCAATAATAATGTTTCATGAAGAGAGTTAACAGAGATCAAGAAGATTTGGTCAAGAATATGGTAGACCAAGTGACATAGTTGATTTCTCCATTGGTCATGAGGATGGAGGCTATTGAGTATATTCTCAGGGAGAGAGTACAAAGATCAGTAATAGAGAGAGAATAAGAAAATATCAGTCAACAAATTCAAGTAGCACCTTTTTAGCCAAGAACAAATGAGAGAGAAAGTGGAGAGGTGGTTCTAGAAAGACCACAAATGCATGTAGTAATAGTTCAAGAAAGCATCAGAGTACATCACCATGCATAGAAGATCAGATTATTTGCATATGGTAGATTAGGAAGAGATGAAGGTCATATGAGAAGTGGACCAAGACAAAGGTTTCAAGGACCATGTTGGCATTTCCATAGAGAGGGACATAAAGTAACACAGTGTCCATTGAGCATGAGTAGAAGTATGCAGCAATAGAATACAAGAGAATTAAATGAGGAAATAAGATAAGGAAGAAACGAGTCTTTACTCATGAGAAGGCTATTATTGTCGTAGAGGAAGCAAGTCAAAGAGCCAACCTAAAGAAGAAGTTTATTCAAAAGCAGGTGCAAAGCAAAAGGTAAGGTTTGTAATTTAGTGATTGATGGAGGAATCACTAATAACATTATGTCTTTAGAGATGGTGCAAAAATTGGGATTGAAGAGGATGCCACATCCACAACTATACAAGGTTACATGAGTCCAAAAAGGACATCAAATCCTGGTAAGTGAGCAAAGTTGGGTTGAATTTCATATATGAGGATATAGAGATAAAGTCTTGTGTGATATTATGCCTATATATGTTTGTCATTTGTTGTTAGGAAGACCATGGCAGTTTGATAGGCAGGTTATTCATGATGGTCAAGCTAATACATACACCATCAAGCAACATGGAGAGATACACATTCTTGTCCCATTGAAGCATGAAGAAGGAATAACATATGAGAGGATAATGATGATGGAAACAAAACAATATTGGAACAAAGCCATGGAAAGTTTGGGTCTAGTCAAGGTACCAAAGAAAGAAGTAAAGGTAAGTTGTCTTGAGATGGTTAGTATGAAGAGTTGTCAGTCCACAAATATGGACATGAAAGAGGTTGAACAAGAATGCAAGGTGACAACAGAGGTCATCAAGAGGTAGTAAGAGAGTGGTCTTCAAAAAGAAGAAGACAAAGCACCTGTGAGAGTGTACAAGAAATAAGGAAACCAAAAAAAGAAGGGTAGTTAAACCTTTGATAAATATGACAATAATGTAGTAATAGAAATTGCAGCTAAGATTGGATAAGAAGTGGCTTGGGAATGAAACCAAGCAGAAGAGGAAGTTGGACAATGAAGTGTCCAAGAAAGAAACACAAGAGAGAGCCATGAAAGCTCCAAATTTTATTTCTAACATGTTGTTTTGTGATCTAAGTGCAGGAAGCCATTGACAAGATTGGAAAGTGAACAAGAAAATAGATGTTCATATTCAAGGAGCTGAAACTCAATCCATTGAAGAAATGTTTTGCCAAGGGATGAAGATTGAAGGAAATGAATCGAGTTTCATAATTCAAAGCAAAGCAAGAGATCAAAGTTTGGAACAAGTAAAGGATAAGGACAAGGTAGAGATGGAAGAACAAATACAAGAGTGGCTATAGCAATATAAGAATTATAAATTACAAGAGGAAGACAAGAAGGTACAGCTGAAGCAATCACTCAATGCATATGAGAGCCATAGTAGCATTCACGTGGTAAAGTTGAAGTCTATAAATGTATATATCAACACATCACAAGCAATGGATGAGCTACAAGAAAATTTGGAGTCAAAGTAGTGGAAGCTACATGACCAGCTAAAACAATGGGAGACAAGAGAGCTTCAAGAGATTGGAAGAAGAGGAAGAAAAACAAGCAAGATAAATTGAGCTTGGAGCTCAATTTCTTCTACTCTTTGTAGTATGATGTGGGGCATACTAATTAGTTTCAATTTTGGCTTGTGTTTGGTGTCTAGGTGTTTTAGAATCATTCTAGGGTCTCATTTTGGTGTTTTTGAGGTATTAAATTGCTTGAAACATTTAAAAAAGCTATTTCCTACCAAAAGCATTATTTAAATGTTTGAATATTTGAGGAAATTATTGGATGTTATTAGCCTAAGTAATGTTGTCTAATGTTATTTTTGAGTCTATAGGGGTTGCTAGAGGACATACAATAGGTGATTAGGTGTTTTCAAGTGTAACTCCTTTGTAAGCCCATAAGAGGTAGTTTCAACAATGAATTGGAGGTTTTCAAGAAGTAATTATGAATCATAACATGAAAATGGATGGATATATGATTTTATAAATGCATGTAGAGAGAGAGCCTTGAGGAAAAATAAGGTAATGTGGATCGAGAAAAGGAGATTCTCCAAGAAGAAGAAAACATAAAGAAGATAGGGATTACATAATAGAGCTCTGTCCTCTAAATTCTCTGTATGTCTGGTAACAAAGAATGAATACAAAAGAGGAGTTGTTTTATACATCTAATATACATG
The DNA here is from genome assembly GCA_037957365.1 of Torreya grandis. NCBI lineage: Eukaryota > Viridiplantae > Streptophyta > Pinopsida > Cupressales > Taxaceae > Torreya > Torreya grandis. The sequence continues at coordinate 64,704 of JARHVA010000084.1, forward strand.
TTCAATAATTTCCATGACAATAAGTGAATTAAATATGTGTTTATGAACCTTGATAAATAGGGAATATGATCAATTAACTTTCTAACAAAGGGATTCTATGTTTACAAGAAAGCAATTTATATTGACTGTATTCTTACATGTTGATTTATGGATCAAAACAAATCTAACTAGTTTTGGAGTCTTTCTTTGAGAAACATGAAAGGTAAATCAATGGTGTTGATTGGATAGTTTATTATCAAGTAATCCCAAAGTAGTGTGGTGTTAGCAACTAGATAGAGAATAGAGACCCTGTAGATGTGATGTTCTTGTGTGAGGTTATGTAATGGTTTTTCATGTCTAAAATATGAGTGGAAATTTGATCATGTGGAGAAGAGGGTTGTGAAGGATGTCACTTTAATTCTCAATGAGTTAATGCATGTTTGTAACAACTAATATTCGAAGGAAAGAAGAAAAAAAGAGACCCCTTTTCTTGAAGGATCAAAACACAGACCCCTATATATGAATTGCCTGGTTTTTGTTGGAGATTATGCTTTTAAAATTGAAAGTCACATGAACTTTGATAGTTGTTTTAAAGGTTTATTGAATGATTTATTATTTTTTTTGAGAATACAAGTTGTAAGGAATGATAATCGATTCATTTGGTGTTCAGATATACTTGCAAACATAGCCCTATTTTGGGAGTTATTCCTTTTGTGTGCAGACTGTATTCTTGTTGTTAGGGGATAAAGGATGTTGGAGTTGTATTTCCATTCTTTTATAAAGATTCTTGAAATTTTTTTGAACCTAAATAATTTGAGGATCATCAAAAAATCCCTCTAATCATAAGAAAAGGGTCAGAACAGGCTTTGTTTTTTGTAGCATACTTTGGAAGATTAGATTGTGTTTGTTACAAGGAAAGGAATGAACTTTGAATTGATTCTAAATAGCCAAGATATGCTGAGGCAAATTCTTGGATGTGTTTGAAGCTTCTTGGAAAAGATTTATTGCATTGCAAAGTGTGTTGTTCATCCTACAGGAACTCAGGCTTGGAAAGAAATAGTTTTCATGCACAGTCAAGTGTATCTTGATGAGGAAAGGTATAATAGTGGATTGATAAGGACAAATTGATGATTGGTAGATGTGTACATGGTCAAAATAGACTTGAAAAACCTCTCACATTAATTTGAAACACACTGAAACATTCTTCATTGAATTTTATGTGCTCTCGGGTGGTGGCAGGGTCCTAAAAGCCCTAAACTAGGGTTTTAGCCATAACTATTGTTCTAACCATCAAAATTTCCCAAATTTTTGTAGTCTAGTCCTAATCAACATGTTTTAACTGATTCATAAGGTTTCAAATGTGCACCAAATCATTGGTATAGGTTTTTGTGAACTGTCTTGTGATTAGGCTTGAGGAGGCCTAATTGGGGAAGGCTAGTAGTTATAAAATGAGTCTACAGGTGAACTTAGATCTTGCAAATTGGTACACAAGTGGGTATCCATAGAGGGTATCCATAACTACTTTTTGTTTCTCCTAAATCATTGTACTTTTTTGTACAATGAAGAAAATGGGGAAAATAGGGCTACTAGGAAAGGCCAAGAGCCTAGGGTGTTTGGGAAAGAACTCCAAGTTGAGACTTTTGTCAGGAAACCTCTACATTAGATTGATTTTTAATTTGGGGAGAATAGGGTAGATTTTATTAATGTTCAATCGATACTTGATAGGTAGTGGAGAATGTCAAATTTTAGTGTCTACAACAACTTCCTCTTGAATTTGTTCTTTTGGAAAACTAATATCTCTTATAATTGTAACCACCTAACCTTGATGTCTGAAATTTAAACATTGATATACATTAGAAGGAATCATTATCATTTTATGTATCCATGGTCTTCCAAGTAAAACATTTTATGATCCATTATTGGGTACCACATGAAATAGGCATTGAAATGTCTTTGGACCCATTCTAATAGGGACAATTATACAAGCAAGGGGCTCTAGACCAATACCATCATATCCCATAATAATCATGGATGTGTAATTTAAATCATTAAAACTAGTTCCAAGTTTATAGATATATTGTTTAGTGTGTATGTTCAAGATTGAGCCATTATCAAACATTATGGAATCTCTTTCATTATTATATATAAATTCTCTTATGGAGAAGGGTCCATCATATGAATAATCAAGTTGGATATCATTTTCACAAAACACAGTCTAAACATATGAATCATTTTTCTTGATGGAATCAACTACTCCAATAAAGTCATCAAGTATATGTTTTCATAGTCTATTGATGCATTATACCTTGGTTTTTCTATCATATAGACCTTTTCTTTGTCACTTGATTGATCTTTGTGACTTGATAGATCTATTAATGGTCTCCAACTATTTTGTGTTCTTTCCAACTAAATTGGATCATTTTTAATGAGGTCTTGTATCTGATGCTTCAAGCAATGCAAACATTTTTAAAATGTCCTTGGAATCTATGATAATGATAAAATACACTAGTGTTATAAGATCAAGGTAAAGGTTTTGAAGGATCCAAATCCCTTATTGGGGGTGAGATAATCTTATTACATTCAAATAATTTCTCTGATATTTGTTATGGGCACTCACTAAGCTTAGTAAATTATTTATGCCCCCTTTTATGAGTGAAGAAGAACCTTTGATGTGGTTTATCTATGACATTAAATTCATTTCTATGATAATTTATGGTCGTAAATCTATCATCATTGCTCCTAGTCTCAGAGCTTGACTTGTTTTGAAATGTACAAACATTGGGAAAATACTTAAATATATTTGCATTGAATATATTGATTTCATGTTTTCTAAATACAAGACAAAACTCCTCAAAATAAGTACAAGAATTGAACATAACCTTCTCTTTTATAATTTGAGTAAAATTATCAACAAATATGCTTTGAATATCATTATTAAGTGGCTCATAACTCATATTAGTAACCAAAGTCTTAAACCTAAGCACATAATCTCTAATATATTCATTATATTCTTATCTAATTTGAGTTGATTCCACAAAAGTAACATTACAACTAATGCTGATTTGAAAATGAGCCAAGAAATCATCAGCTAGAGTTGTAAAATAATGAATAAATTTATGTGGTAAAATATAGAACCAATAAAGTGCATAATTTTTCAAGCTTGTTGGAAATAACTTAGTTAAAAATTATTAATATGATCAATGTTTAAGAAAGAGGCCTAGAAGACCTTAATGTGACATGAAGGATCACCCTTCCTGTCAGACAAATAAAACTTTGAAACAACAAAACTAATCAGAAAGGGATACGTAAGCACTTGCTAAGCCAATGAATTTAAAAGAATGTCATTTGAAGCAACCCTAATTTTTGAATTTTCATACCTCTAAGAAAGAAATTTTATTTGATTTTTCAAGTCACAATATGCATCATAGTAGTTGTATTGAGGTTTGGTTTATAAACAGAAGGTGGTATGTAGAATATATTAAAATCGAAGAAATTTTCAAAAGAGAAGGGTTAACCAAATTTACAACAATTGGATGAACATAATGAGAAAGTGATTTTTGAAACGTATAAGGAAATTTTGCACTTGGAATATTTTGAGACACATGAGAAGGCATAAAAGCTATTGGACAATTTAAGGAAATTGAGAAGCAATAAGAGCATGCTTGAGAAGTAATCACACTTTAAGAGTATAAAAGAGCAAAAGGGATAATCGAAGAAATATTCAAATTGATAGAGGCATGAGTATCTTTAAAAGGAATTTCCTAAATGAATACATGATAGGTAATTATGACAAACAACTTGTTTCAATGCATTTATAATTCTAGATACCTTAGCTAGATTATCTATGGCATATTTCATAATATCATCATTGTTATCATACTTATGTTGTTCTTATAATTCAACCTTGTAATCCAAATCTTCTTCATTTTCATTTTAATAATCATCTTGAGAGATCTTAACATTTAAATTATTCATCTTTGGCTTTTAAAGAAGAAACATTGTTATGTACCTGACAAAACATATCCACATTATCCCCTATAGTTTATTTTAGGGTTTTATTATGTTATACAAACCTGAATCAATTAATTAGTTGAGGAGAAATATTTTGTTGTGCGTGTTTATATCCAAATAATTGGTTAGGGAGAAACATTTTGTGGTGTGTATTTATATCCAAATCCATATTTTTGTGGCCTATTTTATGCGAGACTAACACTTTTGCCCTTAATAGTTGGTTCTCTCCTATCGAAATTTGATTTTCCATAATCATGGGACTTGTGTAAAGGTAATCAACACCAAAGACACCCATATCATTTGTATATGCACTTGAACCTACTTGGATAAAACTTATATTTCTCAACTTTTTATAAATGTTATCCTAGCTATCATAACCATCATAATCGTCATCATCCATGTCATATTGAAAATACTTAACACTCATAGAAGCACTTGCAACATCTTAAAAGAACACATCTATAGGGTGAGCCATTAAAATCATTTTATAGTTTAACCAATTTAAGAAAAAATAACCTAATGTTTGAGTTTAATCACATAAAACAAAAGGAATCTAGGGCCATTGGATCTAAAGAGGACCCAATTAAATTAGTGTTAGGAAAATTAGATAAATTCATATTTGATGTTATACAAAGCAATATTTAAACATAGGGTCAAAGGTACAAAAAATATGGGTTTTATGAAACTCTAAATGAACATGACAAATAATTATCATTAAGAAATTCAAGTATATCACAAAATGGAATAAGATATAACCCTATAATATGTGTAAGAGAGCATATGTTCACAAAACTGTAATATGGGTAAATGAATTTAAGCTAATATACAACACAAATACCCATAAAAGATATAGCCCTATAATAGGCATAAGAGAGCATATGTTCACTAAAATGTAATATGGGTAAATGGATTTAAGCTAATATACAACACAAATACCCATAAACATTTAACTAGGCTAAAAATAAATATAAAATAGAATAAACAAGCCAATTAATTAATTTAATTGCCAAAGAAATAAAAATAAATGTAAGTTTTTGAGATGTATCTTGAATATCAAGAAATTAGGTGATACTCATCAGAATATAATATTCAAAAACAATGCTCAACAACAATCCCAAGATGACCCAAAAGCTTGTGACAATTGTAGAATGATGTACAAACCATCAAGTTCCAACCCTGATAATGCCCATACCATCAATTTTAATTATTGGTAAATGTTAGGTAGGCAAAATCTATTTTCATGATTATGTTCGTATGATCTGGGGCTCCTAAATGCTCGCTCAATTTTCCATGCCTTCCTCATATACCTAGTAAATGGACTTATTCTTGCCCTAATTAGGAAACTGGATATGAAAACTATAATGTAAATATCATATGTTTTGGGGTATGTATTATAAAATGAAATAACTAAAATATCTTCATATTTTTCAAGCCCTTCCACATTGTACAATATCAAAAATAACACTCCAACAATTCTAGTAACTCATAATTAAGAATTTTGTTGCAATGTAATGTGTTGTTAATATGAAATTTATGCTACAATGACTTCTTTAATGATTGTTTGATTTCTCTAAATACTTTTATATGCTCAATAGATTCATATGAATAACAATTCACTCTATTCAAAATGTTAGATAATTTTCAAATGACTTTTAAATGTACTAAGATACTTGTTTATTTCTAAATAGCTTGAATTCAACATATAATGGTCAAAATGTGAAAAACATTGGATAAGGTTCACACAAGATGAGAGGTGGAAGAACCTAAATGTTCCCTGCCAAGGTCTTAAAAATATGCTATAGACATGTCTAAAGTGTATGTGCATGCTCTTAACAAATATGGAGTGTGACATCATGCTCTAGACAAGGAGTGCAGATTGAGGGCAAACGTAGGAGAAGAAGAATGACAATTGGTGGGTATTGGGAGAAGGTGTGGGGATCACTAAAAGTTAATAAATACGTAAATAATGTCCAATTCAAATCTAAGAGTTGAAAAGTATATAAATAATTAATAATTATATAATTTAACGACTAATAAATATTTAAAACCCATTTTTAAATGTCTAGAATAAGTAATATATTTGTATTGAGAAAATAAAATGAAAAAAAAGTTTTCACCTAATATATATTTTTCACGTGGTATTAGACTTCTACCATGTATAAGGGATAGTTAGTTAATTAAGATGGTTATTTTTAGCTCATCCCAATTTTAGGTCTAATAGAGTGAAATTTCATATGTGAGGACATTTCCCCATGATATTGTACAGGGAAAATCAATGCATTTATTAAAGGATTTTCCAAACACAAGTGTCGTGTTATGGTATAAGTACTTGTTGCAATGTCAGATTGGGATTCAAATTTGAACAACCTTAAAAATTGAATTCAGTTGCATTTAAAAAACTACTAACGATCGAATATTTCTAAAAAATATTAAGAGACTTGAAATCTGGACTTGAAATCTGAAAAGTTGCAAAAGTAAGCAATAAGACAATTATCAGTACTCATATCATATAATGGTAGCTTTTGTTGTATGTATCATATTTACATATTTATATTAATTTAAAAGCTACAAAAACTATAGGTTTGTAATAGCTAAATTATGCTTTCTTTATTTCCTAGGTAGTTGAAGTATGTTGTGCTTGCTAGTGTAGGCAATAATTCATCAAGTACTTGGTCTTTGGCGATGCATTGCACACTACTATTAGTTTTGTGAGGGCCCATCTTTTTCCGTTGTTGATAAACTTTAAGAGGGGGATCAAAACAAATGGCAATTCAAATGATAGGCACAACATATTGAATAAAACCAATAAATTGATTTTTTAAGAATCAGTAAAAATTACAGGTACAAAATGAGGTACTTGCCGTGAGAGAACCAAGGAAGATTGGAGGAATAAGTTGTGCTTGCACATCAAGTTATAACAAATCAAAATTAAAACACCATGCCTTGTAAAATATGAATTTGAAATCTGTGTTATTGTTTAGTATTAGCAATTCTGATTTTATAATTTTTATGAAAATTTGTGTAATTTTGATGGCTCAAATGTAGTTACAACTTACGACATAATGAGTGTCCCAAGAATTAAGATAGCAAGACTAGTTGCTCTATTTCCAGCTCGCTGAGGAACAAACATTCCTTTCAAAACCTCTATGGATTTAGGCTTTGCATTTGCTATCTATATTTAAAAAGATAGATGAACATTGCGAATATTCGAAGAGCCACAAACATCTCTAGCTTTCAGATTAGTTGCAGATGGCCGTTCAGTTGACATGCCGCTACTTACAAGGGCACAGGTGGCCTTTATTGGTAGACCATCTATGTGATTATAAACCTCCCAACATCGACCAAGCTCCATATTTATTTTAACAGATGAAATGCTTTCCATTGGCCCAATCTATGAAAATTATTCACGGTTTATTGTCAATCAAAGAAAATAGTAAAATATTCCAATGTTTCTTCAAACATTAGGAAACTGTTTTGATATATAATTTATAGGCCATTTTGATTGGGTGGGAAGCAACGTTCACTGAAGTAAAAGCCAGAGGTAAAAATAATAGTACCTCCGACAAGTACTAATAAATAGTGAACAACTTTACCATTTATAACTTATGCATGCAATTTTTGCTCATGTTCAAACTTTCAAACATATCGAAAATCTAATATCATTCACCCATAAATCTCAATAGTTACCAATTTATTTTGGTTACATTATATACTAGGGAGTCAAGAATAAGGACTTACATATATATATTGTTAGAGAACAAATAAATATGTTGGTATTGGGCGGTTGAATAATTAGTTTTAGTTGCTTTAGTGTTAAGATATTAAGAGATATCTACTCCATTAAAATTATTCGAGATTTGTACTCAACTTTATTCTTTACTTCGATATCTTCATAAAATTAAATCTTTGTCATTTTTTTTAAAACAAACATTCTCCACTAATTTGATTTCCTTCTTTCATTTTAGTACTATATTTATTCATAACTAATACATAAATTTTTTATAATAACTTTATTTTCTTTAATTTTGAATTCTTTAAATATGTAAAAATATAAAGTGTGTACTTGAACATGAATTATGCTTATTTGTATAATTAAACAATGCTCTATTTACTCTTGGTTGTTTCTTTTACTTTATGGAATGTATTAGATGGTTGCTCTATTTTTGAAGGTTATAAGTTTGCTTCTATTTTAAAAAGACACTGATAATTATATGTTTTTTTTTTTCCTCTCAATTTTATATGAATTAATTTTATGAATTGTATGTTTTTTAATTTCTTAATTTTATATAAATTAATTTTATGAAGATTTTAACTTTGTAACTCTCTTAATCTCTAAATTATTATATATATGGATGGATATCTTCATATCAATTAAATGTATAGTTTGTAAGATGTAGATGGAAGAGACAAATTATATTTAACAAGATATTGGCCTTTGTTTGAGTTATAAGACAGTTCGAGCTGAAACCTATCAATACAAACATATGATATTAAGTAACATGCCTAAGCGAAACCCTCCTTTCTATTTGTATATAAATATAACTTTCTTAAATAAAGAGAGAAGTATTATAAAATATGTAAAATACAACGAAAATTACTTAATTAACTAATTAGTCAAATATATAAGGAAATAGAAGGCTCTTAGTTTTATAGAGTAATGTTGCAAGGGGTTTTAACTTATTTTTGAACTTATAATTGTAATTTAGACATGTTTGCGTTAATATGAAACTATCTAACTTAGTTCTAACCGAATTTTGATCTCTGAATGTGATAGTGACAAAACCAAATAAACGACCTTGGTAAATGTAAAGACCGTATGGATGATCTTAAACTTGTACAAACTACGATATATATATATATATATATATATATATATATATATATATATATATATATATATATATATATATATATCTTTTTTGCTTGTCATCTTTTTCCTTAATTGGGCACTATGATTTCTGAGCTTTTGAAATGAGTTAATCTTGTAAGATTGAAAAGGATAAAGGTTTGGTTTGGGGATCTAAATAGGGTTAATCTGCCTATTATGATTTGCAAGTTAATAAACTAAAAATACCCAAAAAAAAAAAAATTGTTAGCAAAGTGTTGTCATGAGAATGCTTGGTGAATGCTTAATGATCAAATAAACCTAATCACTTGTCTATTTATAAATCACTTGTATTCCAACTTTGGAGAAATTACCGTACATGACTGACTTGTAATTACTACAATCAAGAAAACGTAGAAAGATAGGATCCATTTAATTTAAAAGGTGACATAAAAAAACATGACATAGTCATATGAACAATCTTAACAAAAGTTAGAATCGTATAAATGTTCCTGGTAACAAGACAAATAAATAAATACAAAAGAGTTAAACTTCAAAAACCATCATAACATTTCAATATCGTCAAATTCCAACAACCCATTGATATATAAACAAATATACATAATATCTATTAATAAGACAAAATAAAAACTATTTTTCAAACCTTTTTTAATGGTGCAAAAGACTCCCTCTGAAGAAGGTTCTTAAACTCTAAAAATCAAAAGGCTCAGAGTCTAAAGAATAGAAATCAATTGCTTACTTCAAAGTAAGTCCCAGAGGGAGAGGACTTCAAGCATATGAGTCCTTGAACCTATATTTTAATAAACACAGACAGTAGGTAACTTACCTTGGTTGAATGTTTCCCCATTTAAGCCCAAGACTTCCCTATCACTACCCAACTAATAGACGTAAATAATGTGTTGGCCTTGGCCTTATATCTTTGTCTTTTATGCCATCTAAGGGGAAAAAAAATATAGGTAGAGATACCTTGTGAGCTTGATAGTGATAGCAAATAATATACCCATACGTGGTCTTTAGGGTAAAGGTGCATGAACGAGGGCAGGCATACATAAAAGGTCAAGGGTAAGGTAGAGTGTGGATCAAGCATTTTGGAATTTGGTAACACGTGAACACTTTATAAAAGTTCACTTTCAAACCATTTATAATTCTAGAATTTGATTTGGACGGCTCCCCTATGACACTAGGAGGATCAACATCCATTAAAATGGTTACCATGTTTTTATATTTTTTTTATAAATAAAATTATTTTGACAGTTGAAATAATCAATTTATAAAATATTGAGATAATTAGAATGAGATTTTTTATAAAAAAATATTTATTATAATTGTATTCATAAATAATATAACAATAAGTCTCCTACCGGTCCCGTGGTATCGGTATTAGTCGTGTTTAGTCAGCGGCGCCGGTCACGTTAAAAAGTTTATTCGGCTTTCAATAAAGTGAAAAAAATAAATAATATAACAATATAAATTTTGAAAAATAGAATAAGTGTAAAAGAATAAATAAAAAGCACCCAAAAAAGGTTCTTGTCTTTTTTAATTATTAATTGTATTTTTTATATCATGCAATCACTAACGATCGAGCATATGTATCACTTTTATAAATAATTTTAACAAATATTTTAACCTTTGATCTTGGTCAGAAGTTTGTGGACAAAGGAAAAGACATACCCAATAATAGATTAAGTTAATTACATCCCAAAGGCATTGAACCAAAGCCCCAACCCTCCGCTTAACACTTGCCCCTAATCATTGTTACTAGATTATAACATAAAGAAACCTATAAAATCAAAAGAATATTATCATCAAATAGGGATTAAAACATAATAACTACAAATTTAGAAAGGAAATAAACTCAATAGATAATTATATAAGAGAAAATTAAAGGTAAATACATATACTACGTAATAAATTAAGGTTTTTGTAATCTATAATATTATAGAAAGTTTTTAAATATAGTTGTATAAATTTTATAAATATCAATATTTCAAATTAATTCTTCGAATTATTGATTAATCTGAAACATCAATATTTATAAAATCTGCGCAATTTTATTTTTATTTTTTAATTTATCTATTTGATTAACAAAATCTACACAATTTTATTCAAAAACTTTCTCTAATTACATAAATAAAAAATAAAATAAAAAATCAAAGTTAACAGCAAAACTTAAATTATTACATATAAATTCGCATTACTTGTCATTATAGGATGAAGTAAGCCTACAAAATGATGCATAGAATTAGAGCAATAATAATAATAATAATAATAATAATAATAATAATAAAGAAGCATGCACGAGGAGAAAAAGGTTTCTAGAAGTGATGACACCATGCATATGTAATTGCAAAAAATACATTAAGTATTGCTTGTTGAGTGACCCCTTTCATGACATACTATATGTTGTCATGAAGTGTATTGATTCATCTAACCAAAACAAATTATAAATAAGCAAATAATATATATGCATTGGACTAAGTAGTCTTAAAAGAAACAAAACAATAATGTGCTCTATAATGTGTTAGTAGAAGTTTTTAAGACATTCTTGCAATGAAAGATTAAAAAATAGCTTATAAAATTGTAATTTTGTCTCAAATATTATATTTATTTAGCATTTGAGTTAATTAGATTTGTTATTTTTTTTAAAAATTATATAGATTTAAAAAATTATATGAAATTATTTCTTTCATCATGATGGTTAAATTGAGTGGGTTTATGAACTCACTATTTAATAATAGTTTAAGGTGAAATTTAATAGACTTCGCTTTTATAATTATAACTTTTGGTTTGTTAGTGTAGACATTAAAACATGATTCTTTAGGAATTTTTTTGAGCATTCTTTTATATGTTTTGTATATAATTTAGTGTTTTTGAATTGTTATTGTGAGTTCTAAAGCTATGAACGCTATTTGTGTATCTTCGTACAATCCTCACATCTTTGTAATTATCTTGTTTCGTGACCAGGACTGTTTATACGGTCTTGGCATAGTTGCCTAGACACCCTTAAAAAATTTGTGACCTATCTCTCACACCAATTTCACTAAAGTTTGAATCTAGGCATTTAGAAATAAACATGTGAGTTAGTTCATATGACTATCTGACACATATCTAACACATATTGGATACACGATTGGTATAGTAATTTATATTGCATTGTTACTCAGTAATTATGTGAACACTTTGAGAGGTTTGACAAATTAGAAAGACAAACACTAACCCTATCTATGTAGAGCCCCAAAACCAAACCCTCTCTAATTTATATTTTATAGGATTAGCTCATATTGGAGAGTCAAAAGTTGAAGTGCATGAAATTAGGGCAGGAAGCAAAACATCAAAAGTAATCTAACCTTACTATTAGATTATTTTGTAGGTTACATGACTTGACTAGGACCATTCATATAGGCTTGACAGTAATTAGGGTCATCCAGACTCCATACAATCTTTGTGCTACTCCATTTTAGGTTTAGATCCATATCATGATAGGCTCAAGTAGTGGCATTTAAGGACGAAAGATTTAGAGATAACTCAAATTTACATTTTCACTAAAGCGATAACATATTAAAAAGCCAAGAGGTCCCTATTTTCTTCCATAGGAAAATTTGTAATTAATTATGTGTTACTATCTTTTGTAAGTTTTATAATGTCTAATTTGAGGCACACAATTTTTAATGCATACATTTTAGTGAACCCCAACTATCTTACACCTATTTCATCTTTTAGTGAACTTCTTTTGTGCATATTCTTATATATGATCATGCACTTTGTATGTGCCAAATCTCTGTGATTGTATCACAAATTTTTAGATTAATTATTTCAAACCCTATGAATTGGTCATATAAATCTATTTTGAGCCTCTCTTATATGTGTGTCTTAATTGGAAATATTTCTTTGCAATGGATAAATAAAACCCTTTGGCCATTAAATATTTGAGATCTACTTGTGGCACAAATTTTTCATTCTTTCAAATCCATAATTACATAGTGCAAACCCCTAAAATCTTATTAGGACATGCTATGCATGTAACTATTTTACTCACCTTCGACTATTAATTTACATTGTAAAATGAGCAAGAAAATATTTTTACACATTCTAAAGTTTCAAAATTAGATTTATAATTTGCATTATATTTTGGAAAAAATGGAAAATATATTTTTAAAAGTTTCTAATTAGTTAGAGGGCAATGACAAGACTAATTTATTCAAAAAATTCAACTATTTGTCAGTTCAAAAAATGGGGGGAAAGTGTCTCCATCCAAATCAATGACATTTTGTATCATGTTTTCATTATTTTATTATTATTTTCTAATAAATTTTCCTTCCACTGATTGCAACTATACATAAATAAAATAAAAAAACATTGCATACCACGTGCATTGAATAGCCACAGTGACTCATCGCATGCATACAATTGCCACTACCACTTTGGAAGTCAGTAGAAGCTTGAACGATAACTAACAATAATTGTTGTTGATTCTTTTTTGCATTCACCTTATGTTGTTTCACTTTTCATCATATCATCTTAGAGTTGCAAACCCTGTGTGGATTTCTGAAGAAAGAAAGGTGTTTTCAACAAACAAAGAACCCTGATTATGATTGCAAAAGTACTTTAGAGATCAAGTGTACATAAAATATATATTGTGTTAACTTTAGTATAGGTAAGAACATTTCTGTAGTTGTTAATAGGTTGCTTCTAATTGATAACAAAAGCATGAACATTTGCTTCAAATTCTTTGTATTGATGAAGACTGTAAGCACTAATTATGTTATTTTTGTCTCTGTAGACTAGTATTATGTTGGAGTTACTAAAGTCTTTTGGGGTTGAAATGCTTACAATTACTATTCTTGTACAATTTTGCACTTACTCTAAAATTTGTATTATTTGTGTGTTGTGGTTATGGTCATTATCATCAAAACCTAAGTTCAAACCTTTATGGATGCTTTTAGATGTGACTTTGTATTTATAAAAACATGATACTCTTGTATTAAGTGTCCAAAATGACATCATGTTCATTTATGTGAATGCCAAAAGGGACCATAGTTAATTCATACAATTATATTCCCCTGTAGTAAATCCCTTAGACACAATCACATTGAGAGGAGTTGCCTCAGTAATCGAGTACTTATTAAGGATATCACAATTATCTTCTTTACTTGTTTCTCAGTGGCCAATCTGTTGGGTGAATATTTTGTCGTCAACTAACTGATGACAAAATGGGTATATCAACCATAGCACATGGAGATTTACGCCACAAAAAGTGTGGGTTTACCAGATCTGGACGAGGTAAATCTCTCCTCTCATCAAGGGAAGGTTCTCTATAAATATTTATATGCTATATGTATATATAATTAAGTAGAAAATAATACTTGGGGTGGTATAACAACATCCACCTCTCTTTTTTCATAGGCGATGTCCAAGGAATAAGAGAGAGAAATCCTGGTCGTTGGCCAACAACATTCCTCTTCTTTCAGGAATGGTATCCAGTGTAGAGCAGAAAATCACCTGAAGTAAGTAACAAAGTTAACAAAGAAACCTGCGTAAGCACAAAGTCTTCTGTTGTCTCTTTCACCGATCCGAAATACGCGTAACCGTAGAGTGAAACGAAGCACAAAGTCTTCCCCTGGAAATACAAAGGATAAAAGGATCACAAAGGTAAAAGTAGCTCAAAGTCTCTCTTTTATCTTTTAGAAACGTCCTCAGATAATATCAACACACACACTTTACTTATTAAATCAAACAAATAAGAGATTATCAGGAAAGAAGACATAAGAACTGTTTCCTAAATAACACAGATAACTTCAATACAAAGTCTGAAATAAGCCTGCTTCTCATTCATTTAACAAAATATGATTTACAAGTTGAGCACAATGTCTCAAGAAGTGTCTCAATTTTAGCAGAGTTTTTGCTCTCAATTATCAGAGATATATTTACAAAAGAGGTCTCCACTATATATAGGGAGAAACTTTCAAAATTAAAAAGATTAAAATATAAAAATATCTTAGTCAAAGATGAGTCATCTTTGACTTTGGAATATTTTTCTATATTTTTTTACATGTAATTACATATTACAAAATTGCATGTGAAAATGTCTCAAGTCAATTACAAAGTGCATTTTGAATAAAGCATGGAAGAACAGCTTCAATCTTTATTTCCAGTCTTCTTCATGGTCTTCGCCTTTAGAGAAATTTCAGTGATCTGGAAGAACTTTTGTTGAAAAGACGTCGATGAAGAGGGATCCTTTAGAGAAACTACAGTAATAATCATGATTGTGCAATTAGGAAAAAAATTAGCAATCTAGAAAAATTACACATTTGAGTGATCATGACTAGGGAAACGTGCTTGAAAAGGCTGAGGCGAGAGCGGGTCAAAAAGCAAAAGAAAAGGGGAGCAAGCATAGAAAATAGGAAAAATGAAAATTTCCCAGAGTTAAGAAAAATGGGGAGATGGTATGTAGGGGCAAAAAAAATTGCTACCCTTGCATATTGTAGAAGTTTTTGTGCATAGGCAGCAAAAATTGCCGCCTGTGCACGTCAGGGAGAAAGTATATCGGCGACAAAAATTATCGCCGATGCATGTTGAAGAAAAATGTGTAAGGGCAGCAAAAAATGCTGCCCTTGCACCTGGAGGAAGAAAAAGAGGGGATGCATGGGCGATAAAATTTGCCATCCTGGCATGTGGGATGGTCCGTATGCACAGGCGGCAAAATTCCCTGCTTGTGCATATGATGTGAAAAAGGGCACAGGCGACAAATTATGCCGCTTGTACATGCTTCACAAGAAAGAGTGTAAGGGCGACAAAATTTGCCACCTTTGCAAGTGTAATGGTGGCAAAATTTGCTGCCCGTACACATTGGATGCGCAGACCTGTATCGGTGGCAAAATTTGCCATTGTTATAGGTGAGGGGAGGGAACATACGTTAGGGTGGTGAAGTTCATGGGAGAGGAGGATGGCCGATGGGGAGAAAGGGAAGAAGAGAGGAACGCGGGGATGCATGGGCAGCAAAATTTGCCGCTCCTACATGGAAGAACTAAAAGATGCAAGGGCGGCAAAAATTGCCGCTCTTGCATGACGGGTGCAAACACTTGTCAAGTTCCATTGAGTTGTGACGTATTCCACTGCACTTTGTCTTTTTCCATCAGGCACTTTTTTGTGGGCTTTTTTCAAGAAACTCTTTGAACTTTGGTGATGAACCAACTGTTGAAGTGCTTAACTCATTGAACCTGCCTACATAAGCCTTTGAACTCGTTGAACCTGCTAATCTCAAGCATGTTGAGTCAGTAGAAACATATCTACAGAGTCCATAGATTTTCAAGAAAGCTTTTAAAAATGAAGAATCAGAATGCTCATAATAGTTTTTAAAAGGGGAAGAGAGGATTTTGATCTATAGGACCAAAATAGTTCAAGTGTTGTCCCAAAAATGAGTGATATTTTTGGGGGACAACAGCTGGCTCCAGTTGGGGAACTTCCTTCTATTGCAAAAAGCGATTGAAGGGAGTAGAATCCAGAATCTCCAGTGCCTTGAAGCGTGCCATTGGGCCACAGAGTCATGCTACCCAAAAAAAAGCTTTGAAAATGAAAATGAAAAGCACACAATAAAACTAAAGACTATACAGATATACATATGATCTTATCTGATGCCTCAAGATTTGAAGTGCTTCAGATGCCGCTCACTGTGAGACAGTGAAAATGGTGTGCCATCCTGGTAAACCAGAAGGAAACTATTTTGTCCCCAGAAACGGTGACTGGCGAATGGAACTCTCCACCAAAAAACCACTTTTTGTGTTTTCCCCTTGGTTCTCTTCTCTTGCTGCCCCTCAGCAAGACTTGCTTTCTAGTCTGAGAACCATGAATCTTGGTTCTCTTGCGAAGTCCTGTTTTTTTATTTTGATGGGCAACAACCTGGTTTATTACCATAATTTGTTGTTTTGATAGTTCAGTCTAGCACATGTCTTGATTGTCCCCTTCTGACACCTGGCAGACCACTAGCTCAGCATCTCCTTTGTCTTGAGTAGCTCCCCATTCGAGTAACAGAGATTCATACTCAGCAGTGTTGTTGGTGTTGCTAAATTGCAACTCATGTAAAGAAGGAAGAATATCCCCCTTAGGGGATATCAACACCAACTTGGCCCCAACATCTATAGAGGAATTGCTGTCATCCATTTCTCAGATCCAAACATCACTACAAATGGATCTTCTGTCAGATTTCTCTTCATTAGAGATGGAAGACCCTTTTTCATTTGTACTGCGCCCTACCAATCTTTTTGATGTCTAGTTTGAATCAATTCTTGGATCACTACTTATCAGACTTTCATCTCTAGGAACATGGACGTCCTCCGTGGTTAAGAAGTAATCACCCTTGCCTAAAAACTCAAACAAAATTTGAGCTTCAGGGGCCGACGTTTGGGTCTTGACATCTTGTACCAATTTGTCCAACTAATCAAGGTTGGACTGCAGGACTTCAAAATCAGGCATTTGACTTTTGGTCTTTTTAACATGATCAGTTATGTCAAATAACTAAAATGGACTAGGCACAGAGGATGGGAGTTCATCCTTTTGATTTTTGGGAGGGGCGGGAGAACTGGACTGCGAAATTGAAGTAGAAGTTATAGAACTATTTGGGATACTTACTTTTCTTGCAATTACTAGGTCCTTTGGCTGGAAAGGAAGAGTGGATCCCCGCTTAGCAATTGAAACTACTGGTTGAGGTCGCTCCTCTGCTTTCTCTTTATCAGTTTGTTGAGCTGATTGATTTTTGGATCAGGTGAATACAGCATATGACCCTTCGAATGCTCCACCTTTACTTCTGGATTCATCTTGGTAGGTTAGAAAACTGATGTGGGAGTCGCTAGCC
Organism: Torreya grandis; assembly: GCA_037957365.1. Lineage (NCBI taxonomy): Eukaryota > Viridiplantae > Streptophyta > Pinopsida > Cupressales > Taxaceae > Torreya > Torreya grandis. The sequence goes on from JARHVA010000084.1 coordinate 82,388, forward strand.
GATTCTTCTTGATCAAACTCAGGTTGGAAAGAGAAATCATGTTCTATTTCCAAATATCCAACAGCTGAGTTGGTTGGAGGTGCTTCAAGGGCAAGATTCTTCTGCAGGGGAGGAAGGCGATTTGGCTGCCCTTGATTCCTGGCAGCATTATCTTGGTATGCCTGATTCTGAAATGTCTTCCTTGGCATATCATGATTAAGAGAAGCATACATAAATTAATCCATTTGTCTTTTGAGGACTAGAAATTCATTTGCTAGCTTCTGTACAATTGGATCAGTGGTGGCTGAAGGAGAGTATTCAGAACAAGGAGAAGATTTACCTCTGTTTGGATCTCTTATTATCTTTCCAGCCAAGATAAGGTCATCTTCTACCTCAGTAGCTAAGTCCTAAGTAGCAATAAGGTCTATGTGCTTGGCTCATCTCAACAAGAAACCTACTTTAGGCAATTGTGAATTAATGAAGAAACACATGAGATTCTGAGGTGTCGACTGGGCAATCATGGGAATCCTGTGCCTCAGCTTGTTGAACTTGGCAATGAAGTCCCTCATAGGCTCATGAGGTTCCTTCTTCATCTGAGTGAGTTGGGCCAGCAAAGCATGTGCATCCTCTGCAAGCTTGAACCTAGCTTCAAATTTGTCTTTTAGAGTGTCCCAGTCAGTTATTGATCCAGTCTGCAGGTGGTAGAACCAATCTGCAACAGCACCTTGTAGTGTCTCTACGAATAACCTGACTGTTATGTCTTCAAATTCCACCCCTATTACGTCGCAGGTTATGCTGAAAGCTACAATGTGTTCATCAGGTTAAACCTTTCCATCCCCAAAGAATTTGAGAATTTTTTTCCTTGAACTGCATGGAAGCTCATGCAGAGGTGGAGTCAAGTTGAGTGGGCCAAAAGAGTTACCCCAAGGGCCTCGAATTGCCATGATTTGATTATGCAAAAATGGGATCACAAATCTGGGTGTAGAATGGATAGGCAAAGCTCTGTTAGTAGTAGAAAAAGAAGCTCTGCCTTGTGCTGGTGACCTGGTAGGGATAGGAGGAAGACTCCTAGTTTGTCTAAGGTGAGGTTGCGGAGGAAACAACTCAAAATTACTCTGCTGCATCAACTCAAAAGCAGGGTCAACAACACCTTGGGATTTCTGACCTCTGATATAATGTGGAGTTGCCAAATTTCAGAACAAAAAATAAAAAATAGCAGGATCTGCTTCAACTTGAAGCTTGAGACTTCAAACTGTGTGCTCTTCTCAGCGGCTCTGGTTTTACAGACCAGATAATAAAATAGAGATGGAAGAAGATGGTAAGGCTATAATGATGATGGGTAAGACATGGAATGGAGTCGCCAGACTCTGTAATGGATAAGGGTTATAATGATTATGGGTAAGACACAGGTGATGTTTTAATCTAAAACTTGAGGTTCCAAAGTGCACAAAATTATTGTGTCCCCAGCGGAGTCACCAAAAATTGTTAGGTGAATATTTTGTCGTCAACTAACTGATGACAAAATAGGTATATCAACCACATCACAAGGAGATTTATGCCACAAAAAGTGTGGGTTTACCAAATCTAGACGAGGTAAATCTCTCCTCTCATCAAGGAGAGGTTCCCTATGAATATTTATACGCTATATGTATATATAATTAAGCAGAAAATAATACTTGGGGTGGTATAACATCATCCACCTCTCTTTTTTCAGAGGTGATGTCCAAAGAATAAGAGAGAGAAATTTTGGTCATTGGCCAACAACATTCCTCTTCTTTCAAGAATGGTATCCAGCGTAGAGCAAAAAATCACCTGAAGTAAGTAACAAAGTTAACAAAGAAATCTACGTAAGCACAAAGTCTTTCATTGTCTCCTTCACTGATCTAGAATACGCGTAACCGTAGAGTGAAACGAAGCACAAAGTCTTCACCTAAAACTGAAAAGGATAAAAGGATCACAAAGGTAAAAGTAGCTCAAAGTCTCTCTTTTATCTTTTAGAAACGTCCTCAGATAATATCAACACACACTTTGCTTATTAAATCAAACAAATAAGAGATTATCAGAAAAGAGGACATAAGAACTGTTTCCTAAATAACACAGATAACTTCAACACAAAGTCTAAAATAAACTTGCTTCTCATTCATTTAACAAAATATGATTTACAAGTTGAGCACAAAGTCTCAAGAAGTGTCTCAATTTCAGCAGAGTTTTTGCTCTCAATTATCAGAGATATATTTACAAAAGAGGTCTCCACTATATATAGGGAGAAACCTTCAAAATTAAAAAGATTAAAAATATAAAAATATCTTAGTCAAAGATGAGTCATCTTTGACTTTGGGATATTTTTTTCAAAATTTTTACATGTAATTACATATTACAAAATTGCATGTGAAAATGTCCCAAGTCAATTACAAAGTGCATTTTAAATAAAGCATGGAAGAACAACTTCAATCTTTATTTTCAGTCTTCTTCATGGTCTTTGCCTTCAGAGAAACTTCAGTGATCTGGAAGAACTTTTGTTGAAAAGACGTTGATAAAGAGGGATTCTTTAGAGAAATTGCAGTAATAATCATGATTATGCAATTAGGGGAAAAATTAGCAATATGGGAAAATTGCACATTTGAGTTATCATGACTAGGGAAATGCACTTGAAAGCGCTGAGACGAGAGTGGGTCAGAAAGCAGAAGAAAAGGGGAGCGAGCACGAAAAATTGAAAAAATGAAAATTTCTTAGAGTTAGAAAAAATGGGGAGATGGTATGTAGGGGCGGAAAAAATTTCTACCCTTGCATATTGCAGAAGTTCTTGTGCATAGGCGGCAAAAATTGCCGTCTGTGCCTGTCAGGGAGAAAGTATGTCAACGACAAAAATTACCATCGACGCATGTTGAAAAAAAATGTGTAAGGGCAGCAAAAAATGCTGCCCTCGCACCTGAAGGAGAAAAAAAGAGGGGATGCATGGGCGGCAAAATTTGCCGCTCTGGCATGTGGGATGGTCCGTATGCACAGGCGGTAAAATTTGCCACTTGTGCATATGATGTGAAAAAGGGCATAGGCGAAAAATTATGCCGCCCATACATGCTTCACAAGAAAGAGTGTAAGGGTGGTAAAATTTGTTGCCCGTACACATTAAATGTGCAGACCTGTATCAATGGCAAAATTTGCCATCGTTACAGGTGAAGGGAGGGAACATACGGTTAGGGTGACAAAATCTGTGGGAGAGGAGGATGGCTGACGGGAAGAAAGGGAAGAAGAGAGGAACGCGTGGATGCATGGGCAAAAAAATTTGCCGCTCTTGCATGGAAGAACCAAAAGATGCAAGGGCAGAAAAAATTATCGCTCTTGCATGACGGGTGCAAACACTTGTCAAGTTCCGCTGAGTCGTGACGTATTCCGCTACACTTGTCTTTTTCCATCGGGCACTTTTTCGCGGGCTTTTTTTGGGAAACTCTTTAAACTTTGGCGATGAACCAACTGTTAAAGCACTTAACTCATTGAACTCACCTGTAGAAGCCTTTGAACTCGTTGAACTTGCTAATCTCAAGCATGTTGAGTCTGTAGAAACATATCTACAGAGTCTGTAGATTTCTGAGAAAGCTTTGAAAAATGAAGAACCGGAATGCTCAGAACAGTTTTTGAAAGGGGAAGAGAGAATTTTGATCTATAAGACCAAAATAGTTCAAATGTTGTCCCAAAAATGAGTGATATTTTTGGGGGACAACACAATCCATTCATGAATTTGTATCACATCTATGTCTGTTGATGTCATTTTAAGCTTCACACTCTTTTTAAGATTTTCCTACAATTGATTTAGTTCACCATCCTAGTGACTTGCATTCAAACTCATCCTGCAAAGGTATTAAACAAGTCTCAATTGCATATACTACCCAGACCGTTACTATATCAAATCCAAATAAAAATTCAAATAACCTTATGCCTTAAATCATAATGACTTTTTTGAACTCATCCTAGTCGCCACACTAACTTTATGCTTCTATGTCTACCACTGTGAAAAATATTTAATTCATGATTTAAATTGGGGCACCGTGAATTAAATAGTTTTAGGACTATATCGTTGTGGGAATAATTATTTGTAAAGGCATGGGTTTTTGTGACTTTATAAATTTGGTCGCACTTAAAAATCTCAACCTTTCACATGGTGAAATCACAAAACCATTAGAAAACGGGGTTCACATAGTCAAAAACTACTTTTAGTTTCACTTTATCATGGTTTTACTTTCTTTGTATTACAGTGGCCATATAACTCAATTTGGGGTAGTGTGACCTTGTAGCTTCTAAGTATGTCCTCTCCTTTAACTTTAGTTGTGTCCACTTGAAGTGATGCATGGAAAAATATGATTACCTCACAATTACAGAGTTCTCAAAGGGTTTTCATGCTTTCAGATAACATTATATGAGGTCGTGAACCCATTTGATTATAAATTCTCTCTTTGGACTTTCATGAACTTGACTTACTTTCACAATTAAAAAATTAACTACCATTAAAGTTAACACATATTAAAAACTATATGTGACAGACTACTTTAATAATATTGTGATCAAAAGCCAACACATGGCAACCATCCAATGGTCACAAGGTCAGAAGTAACTTATTAGGTATTTGTTTTCATGTGGATTTAAAAAACTCCACAAACACATTAATCTTTTTAATTCACTTTAATAGCTCATGAGTTCATTTTATGTTTCATAGTGAACTTAACCAAGTTCGTAGATTTGTTAATTTATCACAATTGATTTTATTTTTTGGAGGTCCACTCAACACCTGCACATAATAAATAAACCTGATCACATTATTTCAAATAATACATGTTAAATATTAAAAATGAAAGTGATTAAAAAGAAAATACGTGGTAAGCATGGAATAGTTCATGAGGTCAAAAGCAGTCACAAAAGCCAAAAAAAACAAGCTTGAATAGTGCGACTAAAAGTGAAACACGTGGTAAGCTAACAGAGTCATGGAGACCATGAAAAGACTTTCTCACTTTTAACACAAAATGAGGCCTCCATGGACCTATTGGGATTATGTGATTTTCTTTAGAATGTGCATAGGTTTTCACTTTATTAGCAACCCCAAGTGACATATAACTAAAAGTGACACTTATCTTAGGAAATTTTAAAGGGTCATTATCTTATGAAATATAAAGGGGCCACTGATAGTCTTAGGATATTTTGAAACAGAATCATGTGCAAGGACACTTAAATTTAAACCAAACCCTGAAGGGGTCACCATGCAAATTGAATTATGGATGTGATGTGACATAAACCTAATGGCCAAAAGATATCCAATTCATTTTAACTCACGATTGGGTCTGCTTTAGCAAGGATCTCAAGTGAAATAAAATTAAAGTGACCCTAGACTTGGGAGAATATATTCAAGTGAATGTGGTCATTAATATAAAGTGTGAACCCTTCATATATGTGAATGTGGTCATTGGGAAACTTAAGATTTATGAATTATTAGTGTAAAAAAATAACTCAAATGAAATGAGGGGCCCTATTTCTCTGAAAGAAATGAGGCATGTTGGTCACAACAAATCTATGGGTTTTTAGATGCTCGTAATCTGATGGTGGGGTCTATTTTTGGATTTGAGAAACTTAGACAAATTTGTCTCTTGAGGTCCTTAACAATAAACCCAACATCATAACTGAACATGTGCTTGGTGAATTAAACCATAACTAAGCTATCCATATGAATATGATAGGATTGATTATAAGTTTTTATTTTGTAAACCTTAATTTCACTTACATAAAGTGAATGATGCCAATGTTCAACAAATTCACTAACATAATTCACACCAAAAACCCACATAGTGACTTCATCCAGGTTGTACATCAAACATAAAATCCTCATTTGGCTTAACATCAATACAATGTTATCATATAATCTTATTTAATTTAATTTTCACCCATAATTATTAGTATTAATTCATTATAATTCACACCTTTGAATATACATAAAATATATTAACTTCATCAAAACCTAATTTCAACTATAAGTCTCAAGGTTTCAGACCATATCGTTCCTTATATATTCATCAAAGTGACCACTGACTCCATCACACATTTACAAACACATCTTGGTTGCATTAATTTAATTGGCCTCATTATAGTGTCTCCATAATATATGCATGGCCACAATGCCATGAAAGGGGTCTTTATGTCTTTTATAAATATAAGGCCACTGCAAAGAGAAGGGATATCATAATGCTTATACATGGTCGTAACATAAACTACGTGGGTATTGCCACCACTTTTATTTGTAGATGCAATCCAAATATAAACTATAACCCATATATTAATATATCCACAAATTTGACTAAATATCATAGTGTTCTTAATATTACACTCGAGGCAAAAGTGATAGTGGGTCTACCACATCCACTTAGATTGTAAATGGCCAAAACAATTAAAGTGATCAATACATGCTGCGTGGTCTTTGACAAATAATTATAATGTCACTCCATCATCACTTTGTTTACATTCAATAAAGTCCTCAAATATCCACATAACCCATACACTATAAGTGCTTATTGTAGCGAATGGTGACTGAGGACTGTGGCTTTCTATGAATCTCAAACACATTAAGTTGTGGACTATAAACAATGGATATGTGCTTTCAAAAATTTGCATTCCAATTACCTTTGTAAAGAGAGATCATGATACTAATAGGGGTGGCACATGGCCTCATCATAACTCACTTACAACCCCAAATAATATAACATTAAATCCCACATAATAAAATAAAAGTGACTTTGTAGATGGAGTGGCCCCGCTAGAAACCTGACATTAATAGTGACCTCATCCATACAACACTTTACAATGATTAAATGGATTCTATAATCCAACACATATGTAGAATTTTTTCAATTAGAAATAGATTATGACCTATGCATAAATTTGTTAGGAATGGACACATAATGACCAACACATGGCATGATCACAAATAGGTTGTAACTCAAGCCAAAAGATAAGTCAAGTTATAATTAAGCTGCATATTATTTTAACAATAATATAATAATATTAATTTATGGGTAATTAATAATACAAGGTCTCTTCATACAATGCACATGTAATGTGTATGCTTACCAAATTTACAAATCAAAACTACTTTTCTAATGAAAATCTAAACAAGTTTCAAAGCTCTTTCAATCTAAATATTCCTCTAAACAACATGTACTAAAGCCAAATCACAACTATTGTTAAACGTTATTTTTGAATATCCCCAAATGCTAGAGGTCATTTATAAACATATCCAAGTGTTATCAATAAAATCTAAAAAAACATGAATCCCAATCCAAAGTTACAAAGGTGCCAAAATTCTAAATTTATACTGGTAATGGTAACCCTAGTCTTTATTTACAATCATCTTATGCTTCATGTCATATCTTGATATATAATAATGAAATATGTAGACACCTAAAAGTGACCACCAATGACCTCCAACTAGGCTTTTGACAAATTTCTACCAAAATGCACAATTTGGGCTAAAAAAAACTAAAATGTATTAAACGCTTTAAACCTATCATATTCAAGTGTCGATTTTGGCCAGAGTATCATTAAATGAGGTAATACAATTTATGAGGTAGCTAACTTTGATCAGATCAATTCGATTTAAAATAACATTTTCACACTTGGGTGTGCTGGATTGCTCTTTTCAACCATATTTATTGCATGAAACATGTGCCTTCGTTATTTTGTATTGGCAACATCCTAAATGGGATAATGGATGTAATGCGTCTAACATTGCATCCTAATTCCAATCCAGTCAAATTTCGATCCAATAATACAATATTTTGACCAATTTGATTAATTTGTGCACCAATTGCCAATATTTGCATCAAAGTTGATTAATCATGTTTAAGGCTAATCAATTTGAATTAAGAACTTAAGTTAATTATCCATGGAACTTGTTAAATATTTTTTTTGGAAATTGATATTGAATAACTGCATCATCAAGTGACATCATTTCTCGGGAAGGCATCCTTAGGCCATAAATGCATAAAATATCAAGATTAAGCCCTCCCATGCCTGATTAACGCCTCCCATGCCTCTTTAATGTCTCTCTATCCTAAATATTTATGAGAAAATTTATTGAATTTGACCTCAAAAATTGAATGGATTCTTAACCACATATCTTCATCTTGATATGGACAATTCAGGTTCTTTCTGATCAATTTGCAAAATCTATAAATAGGAGGCCTTGCCTATTGAATTTCAAGCTCTTTTTTGTGTAAATTTATAATGCTTAAATTATTCTAAAGCCTAATGCAATTTAGTGTTATAGTGCCCAATTGTTGAGCCAAAGCCATCACAAGACAAAGGTGCCAAGAGGAGATGAAGGTAGCCACACTCCATTGATGAAGATCTCTTGAAGCATAAGCCGAACAAGACAAAGAAGGAGCCTTTTGGAGAAATCAAAGATTTGGTAAGAAGTTTGTGTTTTATGTTCACATTTTTCATTTATTTTCATCTCTAGTTGTGTTTTCAAATGATTTTTCCTCACTAAGCTCCCCCTAGTGACTAGGCCGAGAGGTGTTATGCTAGTTAGTGTGTTTTCTTTCAATTTGTTTTCATTTTATAACTAACACGAGACTAACCATACTCTCTTGAATCAAATTCTTAGTCTATATAATGGCACGCCCGATGGTACCAATGCATTCCACATAGCAAGAAGATCATTATGCAACTTTTGGATCTTCATTTAGATGCTTAAAGCTCTTTAAATTTGATTTTTTAACTTTATTTTGCCATTTTTTTATCACAGGTTTAAACAGTAATTGTCGATGGTCATTTTCAACCATCAACGGTCAGGGGAAACCATCGATGGTCAGGTATAACCGTCAACGGTCACTGTGCAGGGTAGTAAGCTAGTAAGCCATTTTTTGGAGCTTGGTTTGGGGTCATACAGACTCCGTTTTTGATGATTTATTTTAAAACCATGTGTTTTCTCTTAAATTTTCAAAATATGCTATCAGTTTAGCTTCAAGTTGCATAGATTTTTCATAAAATCTTGAAATAGGAGTTTGAACATTTTTAATGTTTCTAATCGTTGTTGCTTGGTTTCATTGAATTATGTTTTCTTTGCCTAATCCTTGCCTTACAAGTTTGATTGAGATTTTTGTTAAACATTGCCTAACCTAATGTGTTTATCTTTTGTGGTTTTGCCTCTAGATCGACAAGTCATCATCGATGGTCTTTATCGACCGATGATGATTCTACTTAAATCCAAAACCTAAGAGCTCAAAACCAAATCTCATTTGTTAATCTCCAAAAGAGCTTCTAAGCAGGGGGTCCTAATCTTGTTTTTGCAAGGGCCAAGGCAAACATTTGAACACAAATTTGTTTGATTTGACTAACAAACATTTTAATTTGGGTTTTAAATGAACATATCCAATCTTACACACTTCATTTTGGGCTTAAAACAAACATGCTAAAACATACACAAATTGGACTTTTGGGTTTAAAATGAACATGGTTATGTTTTGTCTTATTTTGTTTATAAAAGATCTTTCAAATTTGCCAAGGGGCCATGAGCATAATCCAAAATTTTCAATTGGTGTCTAAACAACGAACCTAATCAAATCTTAACATCCTATCAATCTTGTTCAAATTATTTATTTGGTGTCTAAAAAGAAACAAGTTCATTTTTTATGCCATGGATGTTTATCAAGTTTTTACAAGTTCAATCAATGCTAAAAAGGCCAAACTTCACAACACATTTCATTTGATGTCTTAAAATGAACATAACATCATGTAGTTTTTTTGTTTTTGCAATCATTTTTTCATCATGCCTTGTTTGTTTATTGCTTGTTTTCACAAAAAGAGAAATCCATGTATGCTCTCCCCTATCTCTTTTAGGGCACTAGGGTGATCAAAAGTGCTTTTTCATCGTATTTTAGCCTAGTTAAAGGAGTAAAAATAATGTCATCTAAAATATTTTTAAGATTGCATAATAGTGTGTAATCTAAAAATGACCATAAAGTCTTTTTACTTGTCTTTTATTTTTTGTATCTTGGCTTGTGAGGGGGATTTCATCACCTCCCATAAGTTCTATAGGGAAGCTTTGACCCAAGAATTTAACTCCCAACATTGTCTTCAACCCCTCTCCATGAGGGGGTATATAAATTGGGATCACCCCACTAGAACTGATGGTTTGAATGACTAAACCATCTCCTATCACTGGGGTTAAACCCAAGATGTTTGAGCACATTAGACATCGCACTACACTGAGTGAATGATAAATGTAGTGGTTGTAAAAAGGGCAAGACCTTTTTACAATAAGACAAGTGCCACAGACCTAAATGATGTGAGCTTCTCTTGTATCATTGACGTGAAAGTCTTGTACATGAGATCCATCTAGAATGTTTGAAAACTTATAGCATTTTTAGTCAACCCCACTTTGCTACACTCTTGATAGGATTTAGGGAAATTTACTTAATTGTATTTTATCATTTTATTGCTTGGTGTCTTTTAACTAAAACTAATGTGTGTTTTTATAACCACGTCTAAACCAATTTGTTTATATGCCACTCTTTTATTAAAAGAGGTGTTATGCTAGCCATTTTACACCACACTTGTGCCTTATAATTTTTGTGTGTGTCAATTGACTAATACGGGTACCGTTATGCTACGCAAATCATATTTCATGTTTTTACCTTTGAGTCTTTGAAACATAATAGTTGATCACATCATTGAAACATGTTTATGTTGTTATGTTACTCAAATTATTTCAAAACTCATGTGACTTGTACCAAAATCATTGTCTAAAACCATGTCGCATATGCTATTTGGACCTTGTTTATACGTCATCATGTTGTCTAATCTTGTCTAGCTTGTTGGCTAACTCCTAGTCTTCAACGTTGAGTTTTTAATTAACCTTGTCAAGTTTGGATTCAAACATTGATTGATTTTTGTTTAAGCTTCAATTCATGAGGTTGATACATAGATCTTTCTCTTTTGAATTGCATAACTTTGATTAATTGATTACCCAAAATTGATGACTATTTATTGTTTGTTTGTTAAACAACTATCTTCATCATTGTTTGTGCCTTTTTTTGGGAGAACACAACCTTTCCCCAAGTGCCTTTTGTCTTATGGCTTATACCAATTGATCATGTTTATGTTTGATTCCATGAGTCAGGTTTATGTCAAAGTTGTTCCAATCTTGTTAGATTAAATCAAATCACATTAACATTTGTTTCAAAGTCTAGCTTTTGATGTCGTGTTTGACTGAAAGTCCTAACATACCATGTTTATTTGAACTTAGATTTTGACTTTGCGTTTGGATAAAATACCTAGTAACTCAACTTTTCCCTTTCCTAATTTAGATCTTGTTTGGAGAATTTTGGCCTAGACCTTTGACATATCAGTTTTTATTCATATGCTTGACATTTTGTGTGTATAACATTTGATGTTAGACTATTTTATGTCAAGTTTTAGAATAAAATATTTTAGAGATACAGCTCCATGATCAAATCATTGTTTAGAGATACAACTCCACCTCTTTTGACCAAATTAGACCAAGTTTGAACCATTTGTCCTTTGGACATAGTTTTTCAGAGTTTGCATAACTTTAAGCATTTTTGTTTTCGAAGCTTTCATCATTTATGTGGATATGTCTAGTTACACTTATAGTGGAGTCACATCCAATCTGATTTATGATATAATGGTCGCACAAAATTGGATTAGAAACCCTTAAAGAGATAACTTTTTTAAGGTGTTTTATTATTCTCCTTACAATACTCTATATAAGGAACAAACTCAAGAACTAGCTTACAATCCAACTTAAAACCCCGACTGGGATGATATGGTTTATGAGGAAGACTTAGAAGCTTTGGCTTATGTGAACAATCAGGCTCCACCATGTCATACCATTTCTCTTCTAGGAGCATGTCCAAGGAATACCATTTCCATACCAGGATCTTGTCCTTTAGCTTATGTGATCAATCAGGATCCACAATCCTTTAGCTTGTTGGAGCAACCAAGATCGACAACAACCCTTCATAATTATAGGACCTAGTACTTTAGCTTGTGTGAACAACCAAGCTCCACACCACCCTGTCATTACTATTTCAGGACTTTGTCTTTTAGCTCATGTGAGCAATCATGCTCCCCAATGCACTACCATTATCCAACCATAAGTCATTCTTGATCCAGTACCAATCCCATCAAAACCTCAACTGATCCAATCATTCAAAGACCAAGTTGTGTTCAAAACTGGTATTTTCTAACTCATTGGAAACTAAGGCCATGATAACCAACCAATCCAAGATGATTTTGTTGAAACAACCATTTGTGATAAGTCAACTTGTGATGAATTACCTTTCAATCCTATACTTATTATTGAGGAATCTCACTCTGATGAGCTAGTCTTTGTTGAGTCACTTCTTAATGATTGTAACCACCTTTGGGTAAATCATTATCTCAACCATATGCCTATTTTTTAAAAACTAACCTATGATATACCAGTCTTTGAGGAGTTGTATCTTGACCTTTTTCTTATCATTGGGGAGTCTCACTTTGACAAATCAGTCTATGTGGAACCCACCATACCATCATAGGCTATTACTTATCTAATACCAAACATTTAACAAAATATTATTGTAGCAACATCCACATCAGATGAAGAATCAGGATTAGATTCAAGTTCTATGCTTGAACTGACTTCAGATTTAGCATCAACAATAGAATCAACATCAGTCTTGACATTAGATTTAAAGTCCCTTGAGTTGAAATTATATTGAGAAGGAAAATACATTTGTTACTATTAAAACATTGGTTACACATACCTTACAGATCAATTTGAATACTTTTGTGATCCTTCTATGGTTTTTTAGAATGATTAATTCAACATTGACACAAGTTCTCCTAGTATCTTTTATGAGGATTGTACTACCTCTTCCCATTCCATTACCATTTCATAGGCCATTACCATCAACCAACATAGCCATATCATTGACATTCCATCTTCCACAAGTGTCAATTGGGATCGATAGAATCATACCTCGTTGAACTGCATCTATAGTGATATAGCAGTTGAACAGCAAGGAAGACAAGACCAAAATCATACAGAAGAATAAAACTCTCTTAGTGAAATCTTTTTAGAGGTGCTAGGGGAAAATCAAAGTTCAAACTCAACATCTTCTAGTGAAACCTTATTGGAGGTGCTAGAAGACAATCAAAGTCAAAAGTCAACATTCCTTAGTGAAACCTTCTTAGAGACATTATGGGATAATTAGGACAACTTCATTAGTAGAAACCTCTTTGAGGCACCAATGACTGAGCATACAAGTTATTCATTGCTTGATGAAGACATTATCAAAGATGAAATAAATATAGCTTCCAATCTATAACCTAATCAGATGGTAGCTACTCTCAATCCCAAACAATAGAAAAATTTGGTGGTCTTATCGAGAGAATATTCAAAAATCTTTGGCCCTCCCACATCTAAAGTTATGGCAAATATAAAATCAATACCATTGTGTGTGCCTAAAAATCTCGATCTTCATTTGTTGCCCTATCATCATACATTTCATTATCATCCACCATTCCATTTCACAAACAAACATATCAACCAATATTTATCCCTATTTACCATCCATGGCTACACTTTCCTTTGTAGAAGATATAAGGATACCTTGTCTCGATGCTTGAAAGAATCAAAATCAATGACTGATGAAGATCACAATAACATTCTTGACATCCAAATCTGTAGCCAGTTCTTGACAGAGTAGCTATTCAGATGAGGTGTGGGGTAGTAATTAACATGATTGATTATTTTATTTGTATTATTCGTTGATTAGGATGTGTATCTCCATTTCAGCAGGAACAACAAATTCATATGCCATTTTACCATACCTAGGCTAAACACATGAAAATCCAACAATCACCCAAGCCAAAAACATGTACCATACCATTTCATTTGCCATATCCATTTTTCATTGTCACATATCTCAGCCAATCACATTCGCACTTGGGGGAAACCCTCTTACCATTTAATCCAATCTATCAAAAACCATCATTATCCTAAATCAAGACCATGCCATCCTATCATTCCATTCCTATCTAGATCAAATCCTATTTTTAGTCATCCTACCCAATCCTATTTTGACCTTGGTTACTTTGGTTCTTGTACTTTTCATGAGAAGATTCTGATCAAGTTTCAATAATCTATCAAATCTGTGTTTCAATGATAGACTATGAAAGTAGTGTGACAGTTGATCTAGCAAGATATCTTTCATTTTCCATCCTATATCAAGTTTATTTATGTGAGCCTGATTATAATTGCCTATGGGCAAATCAATGTTTCAATGGTCTTGCTACTAATTATAACCTCCTATGGTCAAATTAGTATTAATGATCTAATCCATTGTATCCTAGTTATAACCACCTATGGTCAAACTAGGGGCAACATTTGTTTATCATGCATTGCCACATCACCTTGCCATTGTTGTTTTCATTTGACAAGCCATTTACTAGATTTGAGAACTTGTTGGGACCTAGTTGTTTATTCCTTGCCTTTTATGTGGAAAAAATTATTGTGACTTGAGGTTATTTCAAGACTATGTGGGCCATGCTCAACTCATGTTGACATCAACTCAGTCCCCATTTCCATATGTTATTACTATTTTACAAGCAACCTAAGCCAAATGCTCTTGCCATTTTGTGAGTAGGTATCTTGTCCTTCTCTAACGAGTTAAGATACCTCAAATTTCGGGACTATGTGGGCCATGCTCAATTCATGTTGAGGTCAACTCAGTCCCCATTTCCATACATTATCACTATTTTATGAGCAACCTAAGCCAAATGCTCTTTCCATTTTGTGAGTAGGTATCTTGTCATTCTCTAATGAGTTAAGATACCTTAAATTTCTAAAAGCATTCAGATATTTCAAAATCCAAAATCATTTGTCTTGTTTAAGGCTAGCTACTTATCCTCAATCCACCCTATTGGGGTAAAGTCATTGTTAGGATGTTTTATTTTATTTTTCTTTTTAGGTTTTTTTTTTTTTCATGTTGTTTGTTTATTTGTTATTTTCTATTTATTTCTTCCTTTATTTTTTTGCTTATCTGTTTGTTTGCTTTCAGTACTATTACCTCAACTCGGTCTATATGCATGCATTTTGTGATTCCTTGTACACATTATTCTTGAGTCCATCCATATTCATACATTAACATTATCATCATGTTTTTTATCATTGGTGTATTGTTTTTAATTGTTTATTGGATTGGGAGTCAATCCTTACCCATATTTCAAGATAGTCTTCTTGGTGTTCTATAATGATGCATATTGTTATGTGCTATAGAAAAAATCAACTTCAATAAGGTCTACAATTAATAGAGTTTCATAAGTTTCTCCTTGGCACCTTGGCAAATCCTCCCATCCCATCTTGATCAAATCAACCAATTGACCATTCTAGTTGTATTATTGCTAATAAGGATGAGCATCTCCTCATTAGTAGGTACAACTTAATCTTTTCTATTTATCAATCTCATTCTCCTATCCATCTCTTTGATCACTTTGCATCCTCATATGCTTGGTTATTTGTGGCTTCTTTAGTCATTAGACCATCACATCTATGTTTGTGCCCGCTCATCTTTAATCTATACACTAAGTTATATCCATGAATTTTGATTGCTAATCCACCCTAACCAGGGCACCAACCATATCAAACATCATCTTTAGCCAATCCAGGTTATCTTAATGATTATAACCACCTATGGACAAATCATTATTTTGACTTTTATTCTTGATTATAACCGCCTTTGGGCAAATCAATACTTTTTAAATCAATGCATATAAGTATTTTCTCTTTTGGATTAATCTCAACCATGCATTAATTCCACCTTTATTCTTGCTTCCTTTTTAGGGACCGTCCATCCACATATGTGATGACCACTCCCTCAAGGGTGTTGGGCATCAACCAACAAACTTGATTACTATTATGTAAGCAACTAAACACGGAATTTAACCAGAATGATAAGTAACTAGAATCAGAAATAACAAAGAATAAGAGATACAAGAAATCACCTTGAAAACTTGTATTAAACTCTTTCAGAAGGAAATACAATGAAGAAAGTCACACTTTCTTCTCACACCTCTCAGATGTACAGATCTCTTTCCCTCAAGAGTTGTCTCTCTCAATTACAATCAACTCCAACACTTGGATTGATACACATATACAATTTTTCTACTGTTCTACATTATAATAAGCTATGGAGAATTATCCCTATTATATAGAATTAGGGATCATGAGCTATGCAATATCAACCATCAGATATACCTCCTAATTAAGGGCTCAAAATAGTCCTACTAAAGATAGAGATGCGGACTTAAGACTAACACTTAATGTTATCATGCAAACATTCTGTTCATCCATGAAAATAGACTTTCTAGACGCACAGGGGACCGACATTGGTCCATACCTGTCTGCACATGACCGACGTCGGCCTATTATAACCGACACCAGCAGCTCCCAGTTGATTCCTGATTGACGCCGGCGACTGTGTAACTCCAACAACTTGCAATGTACTCATTTGGTAAAGCTTTTAGCTCCACAACTCAATAATCTCTCACTTGGAGATAAACAGCTGCACCAATACCTGTACAGCAACATCTTCTAGCTTCTCCATCTTCAAACTCAATCTTGAAGACCAAAAAAATTTGAATGAAGATTCAACTTCTCCTTTGTTATCAGCTTGGTTAACATATCAACAGGGTTCTTATCTGTATGGATCTTTTCCAGCTTCAACTCACCATCCTCCAATACCTGTCTAATGAAGTGGTACCTAAGCTGTATAAGTTTGGTTCTTGAATGAAAGATTGAATTCTTAGCCAAATGAATTGCACTCTGACTATCATTGTATAATCTACAACTCTCTTGCTCCTTTCCTAGCTCTTCTATGAACCGTGTCATCCATATCATCTCTTTGCTAGCCTCTGTGACTGCAATATATTCTGCCTCTGTAGTAGATAAGGCAACAACCTTTTGCAACTTTGAAATCCAGCTAACCGCCGTTCCACCAACAGTGAACACATATCCTGTGGTGCTTCTTCTGCCATCCAAATCACCTGCCATATCTGAATCTACATAACCATGTAGAGAAGTGTTTGACCCACCATAGCATAAATGCCTACTGCTGGTCCCTCTCAGATATCTGAGAATCCACTGAACTACTTTTCAGTGCTCCTTCTCTGGATTGGCCATATACTTACTGACAACTCCCACTGCTTGGGCAATATCCAGTCTAGTACATACCATTGCATACATTAAGCTCCCAACTGCAAAAGCATATGGAACTCTCTTCATGTACTCTACCTCATCATGTGAATTAGGACACTGTTCTTTACTCAACTTGAAGTGTCCAACCATAGGTGTACTTATCAGTTTTGCATCCTGCATATTTAACCATTTCAACACCTTGTTCACATAATCTTCTTGAGACAAAATCAACCTGTGATTTTTCTTGTCTCTCTTAAAAATCATGCCAAGAATTTTCTTTGTTGCTCCCAAATCCTTCATGGCAAACGTGTGAGCTAATTTCACCTTAAATTCAGAGATATCCTTCATGTGTGAACCTGTAACAAGCATATCATCTACATATAACAATAGGATAATATATCTACCATTATCCAATCTCTTAAAATAAACATAATGGTCAGATTGACATCTATCGTAGCTATGCTTAGTCATAAACCTATCGATCCTCAAATACCATTGTCTAAGAGCTTGCTTGAGACCATACAAGCTTTTCTTCAATCTGCACACAAGCTTCTCCTTATCTTTGACCTCAAATCCTTTCGATTGATTCATATATATTTCTTCATCCAAATCTCCATGAAGAAACGTTGTCTTAACATCAAGCTGCTCAAGATGCAAATCCTTAATAGCAACTAAAGACAATACAGTTCGAATAAAAATCATCTTAACTATAGGAGAAAAAATTTCACCAAAATCAATACCTGGTTTCTGTGCAAATCCTTTCACTACCAACCTGGCCTTATGTCTCATCTATCCATTCTCACCTTCTTTCAATCTGTAGATCCATCTATTTTTCAGTGTTCTCTTTCCCACTGACAACTCAACCAAATCTCACGTATGGTTCTCTTTCAAGGAATCAATCTCTTCATTCATGCCTAGCTCCCACTGATTCTTGGATTCCACCTGTATTGCTTCATCAAAACTCTCTGATTCTCCACCATCAGTGAGCAATAAGTAAAATAATAAAAGAGAATATCAAATTAGAGGTTTACTTACCCTTTCTAACCTCTTGATGGGTGTCTGAGACTCATTCACAACATGCTATCCACTCAAATTCTCTATCAGTGACCGATCTCGGTCATCTCCAAGCCTGTACCTGACCGATGTCGATTCCACATGACTGACGTTAGTTCCTGTCTGACCATCGCTGATTCCTGTATTGTCGATGTCGGTTCCTACCTGACTGACATCGGTCTCTGTGTTTTCTTATCTGTGATTATTCTTTTTCGCGAGCTCATTTTGGATCGTCACCTCATCTAAATCATCATGGCCCTGCTCAAAATTCTTCAGCTTCTTGAGTTGATCACTATACATTACTTTTTTATTGAAAACAACATCACGGCTTCTGATAATTTTGTTAGTTTTTAGATTCCAAAATCAGAATCTGAAATCTCCAGAGCCATAACCAATAAAAGTGTACATCATAGACTTAGCATCTAGCTTCTTTCTATTTTTTTTATCTATGTGCACAAAAGCTTCAGAACCAAAAACTCTGAGAAATGAAAGATCTACTTTTTTACCTATCCAAGCCTCTTTTGGAATTCCACCATCTAGAGCAGTAGAGGGTCCTCTGTTAATAAGGTAAACTACAGTATCTATAGCTTCTATCCAAAACTGTAAGGGCAAACCAGCATGCAATCTCATACACAGTGCATGCTCCAATATTATTTTGTTCATCCTTTCAGCAACTCCATTTTGCTGAGGTGTCCATAGAACCATCCTTTGCCTGTATATTCCATTCATATAACAATACCAGTTGAACTTATAGCTGCATAACTCACCACTATTGTTAGATCTAAGGCACTTCAATCTCTTACCTGTTTCATTCTCAACTAAAGCTTTTCAAATCTTAAAAGTGTCAAAAACATCAGATTTTTTCTTTATACAATAAACCCATATCTTTTTTGTAGCATCATCAATGAAAGAAACAAAATATTGTGATCCTCCAATAGAAGCAACCTGAGCTGGTCCCCACACATCTGTGTGAACAAGCTCCAACTTGTGCTTCTTCTTTGTTGACCCAGTCTTGAGAAAACTCACTCTCTTCTGTTTCCCAAAAATATAGTGCTCACAGAAATCTAGATCTATGCTTTTCAAATCTAAAAGCTTACCTTTTGACTTAAGAATAGACATTCCCTTCTCACTCATGTGGCCAAGCCTCTGGTGCCACAACTTTGCATCTACATCTGAAGTAGATAATACAAAAGAATAATTATCAGTAATACAATTACATAAATAGAGAGTACCTACTTTCTTACCTCTGGCTAATACAAGTGCACTCTTGGTAACCTTCCAAGATTCAGCTGTGAGAGTTACTGTACAATCCTCATCCCCTAATTTTTTTGTAGAAATCAGATTCTTCTTCAAGCTGAGAACATGCATGACATCTTTCAACACCCATGTGTTGCCATTCTGCATTTTCAGCTGCACTTTTCATTTGCTAATAATTTTACAAGGCTCATCATCCCCTAAATAAACTATTCCAAAATCTCCCTGGACATAGTCACTGAAATATTCTCTATTTGGGGTTGTATGAAAAGAGGCACCAGAATCTAAAACCCAAGATTCTATATTATTATGCAAAGAGAAAATAAGAGCATCTTGTGCAACAATACCTACAACTTTTGCTTCTTCTTTACCTTCATGCTGATTGTCTTCTTTAAGTTTTGACCAACAATCTTTGCTTATATGCCCTATCTTTCCACAATTCCAGCAGGTTATCTTCCTGCCATTTCTGGATTTGGATCTACCTCTCATCTTTGACTTAGACCTTGATCTCCCATGCTTGCTCTTCTCTTTTTGCCTTCCCCTGCTTTCAAAACTTAAAGTGTTCCCTGATGTTTCCTCTGTGCTTTTTCTGCGAATTTCTTCATTCAAGATTACACTAACAAGATCATCTACTTTTAAAATATTTGAAGTAGATGCAGTATTACTAACTGCCATTACCAAGCTATGCCAACTTTCAGGTAATGAGCATAAGAGTAATAGAGCTTTAATTTCATCATCAAAAACTATTTTGACTGAATTTAATTGATTTACAATTCCATAGAAATCATTTAGATGATTAGATACAGATCCACCTTCCTGCATTTGCAAATTAAATAACTGCTTCATAAGATATACCTTATTTGAAGCTGAGGGTTTTTCATATAAATTTACTAAAATAGTCATTAACTCTACCGTTGACTTTGCATGTGATAAATTAGATATCATAGTAGATGCCAGACTCAATCTTATAGATCCAAGAGCCTTTCTATCAAGAACTTCCCATTCTTCATCTTCCATGTCTGTGAGCTTATTTGCAGCCCCACCTAACGGTAAGTATAGATCTTTCTGATACAGATAATCCTCTATCTGCATTCTCCATAATTGGTAATTCTTGTTATTAAACTTCTCCATTCTTAGTTTACTTTCTTCTGCCATTGCTTCCTCCCACTTAAACAGAAACCCTTGTGAGTGACTTGTAATCAACAAACACTAACCAAATCTTAAACACCTGTTAGTCAACCTGACCTCTGATACCACTTGTTGGGGATCAACCAACAAACTTGATTACTATTATGTAAGAAACTAAACACAAAATTTAACCAGAATGATAAGTAACTAGAATCAGAAATAGCAAAGAATAAGAGATACAAGAAACCACCCTGAAAACTTGTATTAAACTCTTCCAGAAAGAAATATAATGAAGAAAGTCACACTTTCTTCTCACACCTCTCAGATGTACAGATCTCTTTCCCTCAAGAGTTCTCTCTATCAATTACAATCAATTCCAACACTTAGATTGATACACATATACAGTTCTTGTACTGTTCTACATTACAATAAGCTATGAAAAATTATCCCTATTATATAGAATTAGGGATCATGAACTATGCAATATCAACCATTAGATATACCTCCTAATCAAGGGCTCAAAACAATCCTACTAAAGATAGAATGCAGACTTAAGACTAACACTTAATCTTATCATGCATACATTTTGTTCATCCATAAAAATAGACTTTCTGGACGCACAGGTGACCGACATCGGTCCCTACCTGTCTGCACATGACCGACGTCGACCGATCATAACCGACGCCGTCAGCTCCCAGTCGACTCCTGACCGACGTCGATCGCTCATGACCGATGTCGGTGACTGTGTAACTCTAGCATCTTATAATTTACTCATTTGGTGAAGCTTTTAGCTCCACAACTCAACAAAGGGGGCATCATCCTAGGCTTTCCAAACATCTTTTAGAGCTTTTTCTTCAGTCATCATCTTATTTTTGACATACAAGCCTTTACTCATTATTTGAAAAGACATTACCATGCCTACGGTTTATAATGCCTTCTAAAATAGGAGCAAACTGTACACACCTAAAAGTGGCCATCAATGACCTCCAACTAGGCTTTTGACCAATTTTTATCAAAATGCACAATTTGGGTTAAAAACACTAAAATGTGTTAAACATTTTAAACCTATCATATTCAAGTGCCAATATTGGCTAGAGTATCATTAAATGAGGCAATGAAATTTATGAGGCAACTAACTTTGATCAGATCAATTAGAATCAAAATAACATTTTTGCACTTGGGTGCTCTAGATTGCTCTTTTCTACTAAATTTATTGCATGAAACACATGCCTTTATTATTTTGTGTTGGAAAAATCTTAAATAAGATAATAGATCCAATGCATATAACATCGCATCTTAATTCCAATCCAGTCAAATTTTAAGCTAATAATATGATATTTTGACTAATTTGATTAATTTGTGCACCAATTGTCAAGATTTGTATCAAAGTTGACTAATCATGTTTAAGGATAATCAATTTGAATTAAGAGCTTAAGTTAATTTTCCATGGAACTTGTTGAATATTTATTTTTGGAAATTAATATTGAATACCTACATCATCAAGTGGCATCATTTTTTTGGAAAACATTCCTAGGCCATAAATGTATAAAATATCAAGATTAAATCCTCTTATGCCTCATTAATGCCTTCCGTGCTTCTTTAATGGCTCTCTATCTCAAATATTTATGATGACATTTATTTAATTTGGCATTAAAAATTAAATGTATTCTTATCCACACATATTCATCTTCAAATGGACGATTCAGGTTCATTCTGATCAATTTGCAAAATCTATAAATAGGAGGCCTTGCCTATTGAATTTCAAGTTTTTTTGTGTAAAGTTATAATGCTTAAATGATTCCAAAGTATAATGCAATTTAGTGTTATAATGCCCAATTTTTGAGCCAAATCCATCACAAGCCAAATGTGTCAAGAGAAGATGAAGGTAGCCACACTCCATTGATGAAGATCTCTTGAAGCACAAGCTGAGCAAGCCAAAGAAGGAGCCTGTTGGAGCAATCAAGGATTTGGTAAGATGTTTGTGTTTTGTGTTCACATTTATCATTTCTTTCCATTTCTATTTGCGTTTTCAAATGGCTTTTCCTCACTAAGCTCCCCCTAGTGACTAGGCATAGAGGTGTTATGCTAGTTAATGTATTTTCTTTCAATTTGTTTTCATTTTAGAACTGACATGATACTAACCATCCTCTCTTGAGTCAAATTATTAGTCTAAAAAATCCTCATATAAATTATTCCACACTTATTTGGTAGGAGTTTAAAAGGTTGTACTCTTGAATGATATGATAGTTTATCCTTGAAATTAT
Source organism: Torreya grandis (assembly GCA_037957365.1). Lineage (NCBI taxonomy): Eukaryota > Viridiplantae > Streptophyta > Pinopsida > Cupressales > Taxaceae > Torreya > Torreya grandis. The sequence goes on from JARHVA010000084.1 coordinate 105,305, forward strand.
TCCAAAATTTTAAAACCCTATAATGTAGGAGCATCTAAGTTCATAATAAATATGGCATCAACCAAAATTTATAAAAACTAATGTCAGTAAGTAGTGAATTATTGAATACTTCAAGTTCTTTGGTTTCATGAATAAAAATGCATAGGTTTGCACTTCATGCTTATATAATTAGTTTTACACAACATTCATGACTGCATGCAAGGATTTGCATACTAGTTATTCTAGTTGTGTAATTAGGTGAAAATTATTTGTATTTGTGAATTATGCACCATTCCATGCATCCTCCATTGAATACGAAGTCAAACATAACTTATATTTGTCTATGAAATTTTGTGAAACTTTAATCTAACACATGCCTTCTAAAAAATTATGCGCAACATATGGATCCTTGTTTTTTGGCTTGGAAATGATATGTTCCCAACTATTTGATTGTGTGCGCACTTGTGCACAATAATATTCATTTCCCACAAATGTGCATACTCTTCGCGTAGGAATTTTTTTGTAAATACCTACAAGCCTTGTGTATCCCCACACATTTAACTCAATCCATAACCCCACACAACAAATAATACACTATTATTTTGAATGCCAAATATTGTTTTGAGAGGGAAAGGTGATGCAAAATCTTCATGAAAGTGTATCATGGATTGTGTACCATTTTGTTTTTCACAATGCTTAGTCTATAACCTCCATGCATCTACCAAAAAAATTGTGCACTACTTCATGAAATAATTGATATTGGCTTATGTGCACACTAGATCAAACATTTGTGGATAACCTATAAAAATTTTAAAGGATAAAATTTGAAGAGTCAAATAGGGAGGATGAAACATTACAATTGTGTAAGATGAAGTGTTTAGACTTCCATAATAGTTATAGAATGATGCCTTCATAAAAACATGAAATCCTTTCAAAAAGGGGATTCAATAGTTATAATGGGGGACATTTGTTTTGCTTCTGCACAAGTAACTAGAGTAAGCAACAAGAAGAAACTTATAGGAATGCACAAGTGTGAACACAAAGCTATAAGATTGAACCACATCTAGGGGTGGAATGATAATATAAATTTGCATATTTTGTAATTTAAATAAATTTGGACATTCTGTGTCATATGTTTTATAATCCCCTCATCAAATATAAATAAATACAATGTTTTTTCAATTATGTGCAAGGAATGTGTATATGTCCATTTATGAGTATTGATTCACTAGGTTACATATTATAAGGTTATTCATTTGGTACCCTAACTGTGACTACATCAATTGGTATTAGAATATGTTTACCCTCTATTTGTGTAAAAATTTGTGCAAACACCTTTAAACAAGGTGGCTGTTAGAGATAATGTGTTATTGTTGTTGAGAGTCTAAATAAACATATATGGCATACAAAGGATCTCCTAATGTAAGAACACCAATAATTATAGATTTGGTAGAGATAATGATATAAATCTAAGCTCATTTAGAGGATACATAAACTATGAAGTGTAGATGAGTTGTTAAAGATGTGAGTGAAGGTGAAGAGGAAGAAGCACCTCATATTTAGGTTGAATAACATCTTGATGAACAAGAAGATATATTTTTTAGGGTCATTTATAAAATGGGAATCAAACCATGGTAAGAAACCCTTGGCTATTCTAGTAGTTTGTGTCTTAATGAACTCTTGATTAGATCATTGAGTTGGAGATATATTTTCATTATGAAAAAATAAAGGATCCTAAGAAAGTGAAGTTTCTTTGTAAAAAGATGAAGAGAATGTATCCTTTTGGTGGGATAATGTGTAGAAGGAAAGAGTTATAAGAAACAAAGAGCGAATCAAGACTTGGGATAGAATGGTTACAAAACTAAAGGGTAAGTTTTTATCTTCTTATTATTAGTTTTGTTCAAGAAAATTCATAAATTGAGAAAAAAGGATAGGAATGTGAAATAAGACACAAATTTTTACAAGTTGTTTCTAGTTTGTTTAAGATGACGAAGGTAAATTCTCAAGGTATTTGAATGGTCTTTGTATTTCCATATAAGATGATTTTGGAATGATAACATCACATTTTGTACATGCATACCAATGTGATTTGAAGTCGAGGAGAAATTTTCTAAGAGACAACATAATACAACAAGAGAGAGGGAGGTTTACAAGAAGAAAAGCCCAAATGAACAATGGTAGAGGACAACATACCCATGAAAGAAAATCAAGTTTTTGTCATTGGCATAATACCACATAAAGAGGCATATTTTCAAGAAAAAGTGGACACTATGGCCGAGGTTGATCTAGAGTTTTTTTAAAAACCTATTATATATGTGGAGACATTTAACATCTAGATTTTAAGTGCCCACTAACACAAAATTATGGCAGAGAAGAAACGAGGCCAAACAAATCATTTCACAATTAGATGAAGAGACTGTTACATCATCTAATAATATATATATAAGTAAGACAATGGAAAATCTCTCATGATGAATAGAGTGTTGTTGATGCAATTATAATTAGGGGTCTTAATAAAATAGATGCCTTAGAACACACAACCTTGAGAATTACACATCATAATATTACAATAAAATTCATAAACAAAAAATAATGTTATTTTATTAGATTTCAATATCTAAAAATATAACTTGCACACACAATGACAATAACACAACAATATTGAATGAGATGTGTTACATAAGGTCCTCATATCTCTTATTGCTAACTTGTAGTCATTGCAAGCTTATATATTCCTCATAACACTCACATATGGTCCTTAAGCTTGTTGACGAGCTGGCTCAAGTGTAGGGGCATGTTTATATAGACACAAGACACACTTACTAACATTAAATAGTTGTAACACATCACCATGAGCCACAAACATTAAATGTTCATTACAATCCTAATGACTCATAGCACATCATGCTCAAAATACATTGCAGTGCAATATTAAATGAGATTACAATAAATTAATACAATTCAAGGAATTAAATACATAAGGAAATGTAGAAAACTTTATCCATAAAGCATCATAGGAACATGTGCGCTCCTAATAAGATGCATGGAGCTCATAACCTTGTAAGCCAAGTTGCAATACTTATCAAACAAAGTTATGCACTAAACATTGATGTCATAAGACTTCAACTCTTCTAATTTATAGGTAACTAAATCAAGATACAAATCTAAAAAAATACCTTCGCATAAACACATGCACACAATCTTTTCAAACCATTACAACAAAGCAATTATGCACAAACAACTACTTGTGCACAACAAAAAATTACTTGTTTTATAGAGTGTGTGTTTTTGCTTGATGCAGGATTAATCATGAACCTAGATTCTCCTACATCATACACCCTTGGTAATAAAGAAACATGAGCTCTTACTCATGAACATTATAGGATATATACTATTAATATTCCTTGTTTTCCAACTTTTGATGCACTTATCCATTTCACATCTTCAATCTCTAGGCCCTACCAATTTACCAGATATTCTTTGTATTCTTTGTCGCATATCCGCTTGATGATTTAGGAATCAATTACCCTTTCTACTTCTTCTCACACTTTCTTAGGAATCTGTACACTCCATTAAATTATTTAGAATATACATTTGCACTTTCACTAATTTGTCCATGACAAGGATACAAATCAATTATATTGAACATAAGTGATATGTTGATCTCTTCAGGTAACTCAATCTCACATGCATTTTGTTCAAACTTTCACAACACTTTGCATGGTCTAATTTTTTTCCACTTTAATTTGTCATAAGTTCATTTTTGAAGTCTCTATTTCCTTACACATCTAGAGACTAAGTATCCCACTTGATATTTGACTTATCTTATTTTGGCATTGACTTATCTTATCTTATCTTGTAGTACTTATTTTCAATTGTTCATGCATTTTTAAATGTAAGTCATGCATATTTTTAACAAAACCTTATTAGTCAACACTATTATTTCACTAATCTATAATGTCATGCAATAGTACAACACCTCTTGGACTCGACCCATACACAATATGAAATAATATCTTTCTAGTACTACTATTAATTGAGGTATTATAAGCAAACTAAGCTTACGTTAGAATTTAATCCCACTTTCCTAGATTTTCTTCAATCAAACATCACAACAAATTACCAAGACTTATATTGACCACCTCCATCTGTCCATTTATTTGAGGATGATACACTAAACTAAATTGTAGCTCTGTATTTAGCTTTTTCCAAAATTTACTTTATAAGTGTCTAAAAAATTTCACATCCATGCTTGATATTATGCTACGTGGTTATCCATGCAATCACATAACTTATATGAAAAATAACTTAGCAATATGTCTAGCATCACTAATTTTATTGCAAACAATAAAATATGCCATCTTAAAAAATATATCCACAATCACAAATATAGAATAATTTCATCTCTATTTGAGGTAATCCTGAAACAAAATTCATGCTGATACTTTGTCATGGTCTCTCTAGAATAAGCAATGGTTGATACAACCTTACATTCTAACTTTTCCCTTTTGCCAACTAGGAAATTCAACACTCTTGAATATATTTTCCCACATATGTACTCATTTTTGGCCAAAATTAATTCTCATACAACTACACATAGTTTTTTACATAAACAAAATGACTTGCTAAACGTCGAGTATGATTCTCCTTAATCAAAATTCTTTGCATTGATCCTAAAGGTATGCACAAATGCACTCCTCTAACAATAATTCCTCTTACATGAGATAATATAACCATGGTTTATTTTATGCATTCACTTGTTCTATGCATGTTTTCTATGCATATCTAAAATCTTCATCTTCACCTTATAACTCCATATAATCAAACGTTATTACTTCCACTCACACCTAGTTCAACAAGAGGCACCTATTACTAAGTGTATTTACTACTTTGTTATACTTATCACTCCCATGTTTTAACACAAACAAAGTAACTTTATTGAAAATCAAACCACTTCATGTGTCTTTGGTTCAATTTTCCTAGATTATTTATGAATTGCAGTGCTTTATAGTCTATATATAATATAAAATCCTTAGGCAACAAATAATGCCTCTATTTATTGAATGCTTTGCACAATGGCATAGATTTATTGGTCATACACGTAATATTTATTTTTCACACCATTCAACTTTTCATTGAAGTAAGCTATAAGCCTACCTTATTGAATCATCATTCCTCCTAATGTTGTGCCACTTACATCATAATGTACTTGGAATACTTTTTTTAAATTCACAAATGCTAACATTGGCTATCTAGTCACTTTTTTTTCAACTACTATAAACTATATTATGCTTCTATGTTCCATACAAACTCTTTCTTATATTTACGCATTACCTTGGTGATTATTGTGCATATCCCATTAAATTTTTTGATGAGTTTATTATAAAAACTTGTAAGGCCATGAAATATTTGCACTTCAAATGTGTTCTTTAATGATGACCAACCAAGAATAACCACACACCTTTTTTGGCTCCATCTTCAATCCTTCTCAAGAAATTAAAAAACCCAAGTATACTAAATCTTCCTTCATGAAGTTAATTTTTATTAAATATACAAATAAATTTTCATCTAACAACCACTGAAACACTTGTCTCAAATGAATTAAGTGTTATTCATTTGTTATATTATAAATTAATGTCATCTAGATACACTATGATAAACTTACCCATAAAGGGTTTCAAAACTTCATTCATGAGTCATGAATTTACTCAACACATTAGTAGACCCAGATGTCATGGCTAGCCACTCATACAATCCTTCATTTGTTTTGAATGCACCCTTCAACTCATCACCTTCCCTTATGTGTATTTGGTGATATTCACTTTCAAGTCAATATTTATGAAGTATTGCACTCCACTTAAGAATGGAATCAAATCATCCATCCACAACAGTGGGAATTTGTACTTAGTTATAATCTTGTTGATGGTTATGGAATCAATGTACATCCCCCATTCACCTCTTTTATTATACACTAACACTGCTTGAATTAAGCATGGGCTCAAACTTTCCCTTGTCAACCATTTATCTAAGAAATCTTGTACTTGTCTCTGCACCTTAATATTATATGTAAGTGTCAACCTATATTCTAATTTATTTTGTAAACTCAATCCTAGAATCAAATCCATGTGATGAATTATACTCCTTGTGCATGGAAACCATCTAGTATATCATTATAATAATTCACAATGAACTCATTAAACATCTCCTTCACTTCATGTGAAAGTGTTTCTTCCGTTACGCCAACACTTTTTCTTGTGTGGGATTTGATATCAACCCAAAACATGCCCTTTCCTTCACTTCTCTCATGAATTATTTTCTAGAAATCATCAAAATATTTGGACCATTATCCACTTCTTTGCTCTTATCCTTCAAAGGATTTAAATCATGTTATAATCCTTATTTTTTTAATGTATAGGTGTTTGCATGACCATCATGTTGTGCCATGTTGTCAAACCACCAAGGCCTTCCAAGTAGCACATGAAAAATGTCCATGGGAATTTTATGTCACACATAAATTCATCCCTATAAATATTTATTTGATAGCTTACCACACATTACTAATTCACCATAAAATGATGTCCCTTTATAAACCAAGACATTTTATAGGGATTTGGATACGCAATCCTCTTCAAACCAAGATTTTCAAAAATATCTTGTGAAACAAGATTATCAATACTACCACTATTAGAAATCAACTTGCTAAATATACATCCAAATATGTAAATAGTTTTGAATAGTTTCTTCCTCTGTACAAGCCTATTCTCTTCTTTTGGTCATTTCAACAACACCCTCTTCATCACGAGTGCTTTTTCAATTTCTGGATCATCTATGTCATGGATAGATGTAATAATATTTCTATCTAATTGCACAATATGCGCATTTGCATCATTTCTCTTATTGCCTTAATTGTGTGCATGTGGACACTCAAATTATCAACTCCATATTTCAGCACATATGAAACATGTAACAATGAATCCTATTCATCTACCTCATCCATAGGATCATCTAACTCTAGTAGGATTTCCTCTACCTTTTTGCACATTGGTATCATTATGATTAGAAGTGATAAATTCTCCTGCTTACATATAGTAACCATTATCGTTGCTTCCTCCTTGCTTTTGTGCATGTGAAATATTTCATTTCCCTCACGTTGCACCTTTATGCCTATGGGACAGCTTCACATCCATCTTCAACATGCATTACTAGGATGTTTCAACAATTCACATCTAGATCAAATCAAACTCGACTTGAATATAAATAGTAATCAATTTTCATACCTTGAGATATTCTTGGTGTCATCTTCAACATGACCTACTTTGATGGCGAGTCTATAAAACTCTTCAATGTCATATTTCACACTCATCTCTCTCTATTGTATATTTTTCAACTTTAAAAAAAAAAATTAGTTGTAAATTAATAGGTATGAATATAGACTTAAAATTTGTAACCAATCTATCCTAGGTCTTGATTTTATTTTTACCTCTATGGACTTATTCCATCTGTACATGCTTACACCATAAGGATGTCTGATCCTTCAATTTGGTGTGTGAAAATTTGACCTTATTAGGATCTTTTGTATTCTCATACTCAACATATTTTCATAACTTAGTGATCTAATCAATGAGCTCTTGAATAAATAGGAATTTCCAACTTTAGCTTAAAGTTCATCCTTGTAATTGTGTTTAGGAATCTATCTTTAGGTTCATCAATGCATTCTTCTTCTGCAAACTAGTTCCTAGACACTTCTTTTGTGAATTGATTATTGTTCTCATCATCAAATACAACACCTTGATATTGTGTGATCTCCATAAAAACTAAATGGACTTTCATATTTCTCATTAATTATGCCATGTCTGAAATTCTTGGCACTCTAGCCACTCTGGGTGCTCTCGTAGGAAACCATATTGTGTTCCATTTATTTAAATTCTAAGAACAATCACTATAACTTCTACCCAAAACTTGATATAATATGTATTCATTGTTTCCTACCCACACTTGAAAATGCAAAAAAAATAGATAACAAGTGCTCACCTGTAAGAAAATATATTATTTTGATACCAATGATGTAGTCACAATTATGGTTGCCAACAAAGTGATGCCTTAGACCACATAGCCTTTATAATTACACACCAAGATAAAGCAATGAAATGCAATGAAAAAAATTATTTTTTAAAATTAAATTTTAATATCTAAAAATATAACTTGCACACACAATCAAAATAACAAAATAATCTCAAATTAAATGCATTAAACTAGATCCTCATATCTATGATTGCTAACTTGCAGTCTTTATAAATTTAGGTATCTCTCAAAATACTCACATACGATCCTTAACTTTGATAATTGAAATGCAATGAAAAAAATTGTTTTTTTAAATTAAATTTTAATATCTAAAAATATAACTTGCACACACAATCAAAATAACAAAATAATCTCAAATTAAATGCATTAAACTAGATCTTCATATCTATGATTGCTAACATACGATCCTTAACTTTGATAATTATGTAAGTCAAGTGTATTGGCATCTTTATATAGACACAAGACCCACCTACCTACATTAAATATTTGTAACACATCAACATGCACCACAAACATTTACTGTTCACTAAAACCCCAATGACTTATAACACATCCTGCCCAAACCACATCATAGTACGATATTAAATGAAGTTTTATTTTGTGATTAAATGAAATAAATGAAATTGATTATGAATTGGAATGATCCTTTATGCATAACACATTATAAGAACATGTGCAATCCAAGTAGCAATTCTTCACAAACAAAGTTGTGCACTAAACATTGATGTCACAAGACTTCACTTCTCCTAGTTTACATGGAACTAAACAAAGGTATAAATTGAAAAAAAGACCTTCACATAGACACTTTTGCCAATCCTCCTATGCCACTACAAGCTAAACACACCATTTAAGTTGCATGGAACAAATAAACAAACACACACATGCATAAAAGGTTGTTCAAAACAATACAAAGGACTTGCATGCAAACAACTACTTTTAAACAACAACAAAATGATCAATTTTAAGATTATAGTAATAGTATTTACACAATCCATTAGATTGTTATGAATGCTTCTGGATATAACTATGTGTGCACTTTTGAGATAATATTTTGGGTCGCACTCTATGAACCACCATCGGGATGTGAATGAGAAAAGAATCATTCTTGTCCTGATGATGGTTCACAAATTGTGACCCGAAATGTTATCAAAAAATGCACACATAGTTATATCCAGAAGCATTCAAAATAATTTTTTAGATTGTTTTTTTGTTTTAAGTATCATTACTCATTAACTAAAATGCTACTGCATCAGTTGGTAAAACCAACCAAGGAGAAATATGTAGGTAAATGTTGCAAGGTTATTGTTGATAATGGTATAGCTGATAATATTATGTCAAATGAGATGGTAGAGAATCTTGATTTGAAGTGAAACACACACCAAAATCCATATAAGGTGTCTTATATGTTGAAGGGACATCAAATTTTAGTGAATGAACAATGTTTAGTTAATTTTTAGATTGGATCATATAATGATGAAGTCTTATGTAATATCATGCCTGTGGATATTTGTCATGTGTTTTATGGATGGCTTTGGCAGTTTTATAGAAAGGGTACACATGATTATAGGACGAACACCTTCACCCTTGTGAAAGATAGGAGAAAGTATACTTTGATTCCATTGAAGGAAAAATGGAAAGAATAGGTCACATCCCAAAGATTTTATTGGTTTAAACAATAAGTCATTTTATGTGATTTTGGTAAAATTCACCATATTTGAGTTCACAGTTTACCCAATACTTAAAAACATATCTTGTAATGGGAGTCCTTGTGTTATAAAAGGCTCTAAAATGTTTGGTTGATTATTCATGAGAAACTGTGAGATGTAATCTCATAATCTTGATAGCCTAATATTACTCTAAGTAGTTTATAGATTATAATTCTTTTTGTTTCAAAAGATGATATTGACGTGATGAAGGTTTTTAAATCAATTTATTGTTAGATGCACCCTCAACTCATTGTAGATGGTTTACAGAGTATAATTCCTTTTATATAAAGGTGGCCATGACATGTATCCCCACTTAACATTAAGGGGAAGTGTTGGAACAATTAATGATTAAGTGGTATATAAGTGCCATTAATATATTAAATTACATTAGTAAATAAATAATAATATATTTTATTATTTAAGTTATGCATCAAGTTAATACTCACGTTAATAGATAATAATAAAAATAATTATAAAACTTATCGTTGTTGGGTGGGAGGTTGAACCCATTGGTTATAATGACACTCCACTTATAAATGGTTTAACTAATCAACTAAATATATTTTAAAACATACATTCAAGATTATGGGCATTTAAAAAAAATTAATATAGCAATTGATTCCATGAAGCAATTTTTTTAGAAGAAGTGAGGAAGATTAAATGTATTGGTTGGATTGTTTTTCAATTAATGAATAATCATTTTGGGTTTTTTACCTCTGTGTGTTTTGCCACATATGTTTAGTGTTGTGTGTTTGTGTCTTTACTACAATCTTCATATTTAGATCCATATATCTCTACATATGATTAATTTAACTTGGTTTCAGATTAATTTTGATGTATGTTAATTATTGGCAAGACCTTACTGAAGCCTCTGTACATATTTTTCATCTATTTTAGACTTGTATGGCTTAGTATACAACCATAGAAGGTACAAAGGCTTGTTAAAATCATTCTGACATCACCTTAGAACCTATGGATTTGTATCTCAAATTTTTGGATCAAAATAAAACACACAAGACTCCAAACAAAAATTACCTTCAAGCAAATCAGCCTTCAAACTTCCCTATGGTGTGATGGTATGGTCTGGTATGGCCTTAAAGGGTGGAAAAATTAGTAAAATAATCTTTTCAATTCATCTATAACCTTACCTTGTTCTAAAGTGGTGGATTTTTGCATTTTTTTTGCTAAAACCTTCATGGTGTCCATGTGAAGCATCAAAACTATACTTTGGTTAAAATTTCTTCCACATGGGCATGACAGTATGACATGTGTGGGATGCAAACAAGAAAAATAATAATTTTTGATGTAAAAATTTAATTTTAGATGTATGCCCATCAAATTTCATGTGCAAGGTTGTATGGGTGATTTCAACTCCTGGTTTGGCCTCCTACACCTCTTCTGCTATGCCCTTGCATCCATCCCTGCGCCATTGATGTTGTATGATGTTTCAATGGTTAGTATAAAGTTTATAAATGTTATTTATCAAATATATTTTTTTGATAAGTAAAAAATTCCATGCAAACAAAAGTGTTGGGCCCCTTTTCTAATTGAACTTTTTTAACAAAAAGTAAAAAAATCTAGTAAATGCTTTTCACATACACGTTATATTATTTATTTTTTATTTAAATAAAATTGATTAAATAGGCTTTAAATACATATCTTACATTTAAATATTCATAAAGTATCTTAAGTGAGTTGGTAATTTTTATTTTTTAGAACACTTGTAAAAAAGAGGTAAAAGGTTCAAAACACACTAAACAAACATGTTGTCAATAAGGAGTGTGCCCTTGAGAGAAAGTGTGTTGTTTCTCACTCTTGCTAGAACATGGAATATCTCCTAAGTGTGGGTGAATTTTTAAGGGAGATAATATTTAGAGAGGGATAGTTCCCTTGGTTCTCTCACTAAAACTTATTCTTAAACCTATTAACTATTGATTCTAGCAATGAAAAGGGTGAAAAAGACATTGTAATGGAATTGTAAATAAAAATGGAAATGAAGGTGATACATCAATATTTTATGACCACATATGCTTTCAATGGACACTCTTATGAAATGGATAAGCTTTCACACATTCTCTACACTCTAAGAGTGACTTCTACAACAAAGTTTCAGAAGGACTTGACAAACTTAGTTTTTGCAAGGAAGAAATGTAAAGGAACTAATTTCACATCCAATGCTTAATTAGAGTTGATATTGAAACTTAATATGACATGTATAACATAAAATATCTTGCTTGAAGGTATAAAAAAGAAATAATATAATATTAAAATAAATGATTCACTATGCTATATCAATGACAAACACATACACTTCACCAAAAAACTTGAAAATGGAGGAACAAAAGCTTCTTATTTCTCTCAAAGGGTGAGTACAAAATTTGACAAGATTTCAGCACAACTAAAAGCAAAGATTGATGATCAAAATTATATAAAATGAATACAAATATAAAAATAAAATGATGGGAGACAAAGCAACCCCAAAATAGGGGTCTTCAAACTTGGTCTTTGCCCTCCTTCAATGCCACGTAGTACTTTCTCATGCCTCTTCCAACTTTCATGTCTTTAGGGGGGCATATAAGAGAGAGTGGCATGATTTTAGGAGGTCTGATCATGTCTTCTTCATGATTGGTCAATCCTTGACCACTTGGAGAGTGCCTAAATCTTTGCTTGGACCCCTATATACTAGCCCTCATGTCTTTATTGAAGAATTGGTCTTCCCCATTGAAATTAGGACTTTAAGTCATCCTTTAATATTCATTGAAACATTATTATAGGAAATTCATGAGGTCTTTCCATGATCCATGGGCTGTTAGAAGCTCTTAAGTGCAAGTTTGACTCCTTTAACACACTAGGCGTAAGAAGGAGAGAAGGTGTAGTTAGGAGACTTGAGACCTTTTCAAACCTTTCCAAATATTTAAAGATGATACTTGACTTGTTATAATCTCCCATGTGTCATAGATAAGGTTTATTATCCTTTACAAGGTTTATTATAAGCTTTATACAATGATTTAGAGTTTTGATTCCTTAGAAAGCTCATCCTCATCATGGCGTAGAAGGGAAAAGTGGAGTTTTTACTCAAGACTTAAAATATCTTCCATGGATGGTCTCCCAACAACATACCAAACCTAAAACAAGACATTTGAAGACACCAAACACTCAAAAAGACTTGGTTTTGCACCAAAACCCTAAATTTCTTCTCAAATCCTTGTAACCCTTAAAACAGATAAAGCTCATTATCTGGAAGAATCTAGAGATGAATATAGAAAATTGAGAATAATTTTAAATACCCTCTATTCCCTTAAATCTCCACATAAAATTTAGTGATCATAGTCCAAATTTAAGTGTACTTTCTAACTCATTCTCTCTCCCAAATTAGGCCTATAAAGTATAAATATTGATACTGAGAGATCCAACACATGTGAACCTATTTAGAAGTGTTTGATTCAATTTTACCACATTGTTAAAAACCTCCATGTTAATTTTGGGATCCTGAGACCTTGTGGAAGTGTGCAAACCATCAAACCACCTTTCCACCTAGTCTTATTTTGAGTCTGGTTGTTACTACCTTAGAAAATGGGCTTGTTTAAACCACCTAAATAATGTTCCATGCAAGTTTTTAAGCTTTAATAGTTATTAAAATTCCCAAATTACATCATCCCATGATTGGGAATCTCTACCCCTCTCAAAATACGTTAAAAAACAACAAAAATCATGAAAATAGGGTATATGTAACAATCCATACAAGTAACATCAACATATATATACATGTGGAGAACCTCCTTGGAGTCATAAATAACATAAAAGAGGTTTTATAATCAAACTATGGAATTATATGTGCATTTGAATTCCATTTCCCTTGACTGGTCATAATCAGGTTTTTAGAAGGGTTTAAGACATGTCTGGGGTCTTAACGATTGTTCATAAAGAATAAACATCCAACTGACCTCTTCACATATAAATTTTTTTATTTAATGACCTCCTCAAATATCCTAAATGTATTAGTTCCCCATGCAAAGTGTGAGATATTGTATGAGTATTTGAAGTTGCTCTTCGGGTTGCTTACTTAGCGTTCTTGAGCTTTGAGAGAGGTCTATTTTGAGTTTTGGGACTAAAAAATATATCTTATTATTAGGAGAGGTTAAAAAACCTATAAAACATCCCTTTAAATTATTCTACATGCTCTATAATTCCTTTTTACCCCTTTGTTGCTCATGGTGTACTAGTCAGGTTGTTTGGGATTTAGGCTTATTATTTCCTTGCTGCCCTTAAGGGCGTTTGGATGGAAACCTTAGTGTTATTGCCACATGGAGGTGTATTGAGACCATTTATATTTATTTTCATTACCTCAAGGACATTTCATGAAGTTTGGCCTACTTATTTTGTTCTTAGACCTCAAATAAACCACCTAGTCTCATGACTACCCCTTGCTAAAGGAGTGGGCCATGTCTAAGAAAAACAATGGATATGTCCACTAATTGTGTGACCTTGAGGAGATAAAAATAAAATTAATAAACTCATGATAACCATTTTTACTAAATTTCAAATCCGATCACACCTATAGAGCCTCAAACAATAATTTCTCTCAAGACTGGCTGAGTCTGCTAGTGTGTTGATTGACTGTATATGGAGTTTTGAAACTCAGTCTTGGTCAATATTCATTTTGTTTCTCTTTAGTCTCATGAATACCCATATATCCTATTTTTTTTTCTGAGGTAGACCTCATATCCTTCCAAGCATCTCTATTATTCTCTCAATCTTAAGGTCTACCTATCTCACTTGTAGCTTGTAGGTGCCATCAAAGTACTTGACTGCTTTCTTTGTGTTTTAAGACCTCCATTCATATAAATAGTTATATTTAGGTTATTTAACCTATATGAAGTCCCATTTATTCTAATATTACCTTTCAACATGATTTGATAGGTCTCTTTAGGTCTGTTGTTAGTCAATGACACTAGCAACCTGTAGGTGCTTCTTAGGGTTACTTGACTATATTTTTCCCCTTGGAATATGATTCTATTCATTATATAATAACCATTCAAGCATATATTTTTTGACACCCATTACTTATATATCATGTTTACCTTAATCACTATAAAACTTTCAACCTCTTATCTTTGATTTATTGATGTAATTTTATGCGACTTGTTCCTTGTACGAATTGTTGGTGTCCTAGGAATCTTTTTTAGAGGTTTCTTACTCAGATATTATTTAATATTATATTAAATTCATCAACTTTAGTGAATTAAAAATTCAACAAAATCTCAACCTTACCTTTGTACTCTTCCACTCATTGTCTATATAATTCTTGTTGAATCCCTACAAGCTAGCTATAGGTGTAGATTAGGTGTTGACTGTAGGTGTATGTAGCAAAATTAGGTAGAATAGTCGTATGTGACATGGGTTAAGAAACTATATCATCTTAATGAAAGAATATGTAAACAAAACCCCCTCCTTTTTTACCTACAAACTCCTTATGGTTTTAAAGACAATTGATTGCGTTCTTACTTTCTTGACTTGGTTGTAGGTTTTAGTCACTATGGCTGTAGGTTGTTTAGGGAGTCTTGACTGTATTTTATGAGTTTAGAACCTAAATTTACACATTAATAAACTTTCAAATGGTCTTGAATATTTATTGGGGTTCTAATTTATCTTCAAACATATTTGTCACTTCTCTTTTTATCACTTATCCCTGCCCATCAAGTACACAGTACTATAGGTGGCATGTAGTCTTGTAGTTGATCTTTAGATTGTCACTTAGTTTCATTGACTCCCTTGACCTCTCAAGTGTATTTGATCTATTAGGTGAGTTATAATTTGTCTCCATCTTGTATCAAAGTCAATTTTATATACTTAAGGCTCCTTTATGTTGGTCTAAGGTTGATCTTAGTCCCAAAATGTGGACCCACAAGCCTAACACCTATAGGTCACCTTTTGACTGCTTAGTGTCATACAAAGAGACACTTCCTATATTATATTATATTTTCAAACCTATCAAATCATCACACACCTCCTTAACACTATCAATGGTCTACACAAGCCTATGACCAGGTCTTATGTCACCTTTTGACTTACCTTACAGTCCTGTGAAGACTGCATACAGTGTCTTAAGACTGTCAACTCAATCCATTGTCCTTTATTAGACTATGCAATCACCTAGGTTTACTTTGATGGTCTGTAGGTTGATCTTGGTTTGTTTCATCTATCATGGGGTTAGGTCTCTAAGCTTTAGCTTTTTTTAATGTTGATTTGAGGTTAACCTCGTTCTCAAATTGAGACTTGCAGGCTTGAGGCCTGTAGGTCTCATTTACTTTATTTAGGGCTAATAAAAGCCACTCTTTTGAGATATTTAACTCTTTTAACACTATCAAAATACTACATATCTTCCTTGTTACTTCTTGAAGGCTCATAGATCTTCAAGACATGCATCAACTCACCCTCAACTTACCTTATAGTTTTGTATGGACTACACGTAATCAACCATTGCATAAGCCATTTTTTGAAAGCCTTAGAATATTTATTCAATTTGAGCTCATGATGAGAGCATTAGGGTAATCAATGATCATATGAATGCATGGAGACATGTAGTAATTCTTGTTTATGACTTTGAGCAATGAACATCTTCAACCTGTGCCTACAATTCGTATAAAATTCAATTGAAGGAAACAATTGTGAATCTCATTGGAAAACATGCATATATGCTCTTATATTGATCTCTCTATAATTATAAATATGAAATATTATCCCAAAACCATATGCCATAATGTATCACTAGTATATGAGCCAAAATAATAGTCAAACCTCTAGTAGACTATTAAAACATAAACTATGTTCCCACAATCAAGTACACTCTAAGAGTATGGACCAAAACACACATGAGACAAAATAATAATGAATTACTTAAAAATTAGTGATATCCCATGAGTGAAAAATCACTATAAACCTCTGATAATGACCACCATAAAAAGGAAACAATAACTTGCAACAAGATTATCTGGAAGACCTTGTACACCAAGACATTCTTCTTTCAAATGAATGCACCTCATAGATATGAGTTGGAAAATGAAATAACCATGAAAATATAATACAAGACCTCTAAAAATCACCTTCAAAATAATTCATCTCCATCAATTTTTGAGCTAGAGAAATAAGTGAAAGAACATACCCCTCTCAGATGAATAGGTCATAATGTCTTGATGTCACCCTTAGTAATTATTTAAGAAACCACCAATATACAAATTTATTCTACTGATTTCAATCTTACTAGGACCCATGATAATGGCTAAAGTTTTAACACCTAACTCTCTCTCCTTTGTTCGTATTGAGCACTTGAAAATTACCCTTCTAGAACTACCAAAGAAGTCAATATGAGAGATAAATTAGTTTTCTCCATTTTAAGACCTAAAACCTATTGTAAATCATTTTTCTGACCTTTTAATGGACAAAATAGGTCTTGAAGATGCTTGAAACTCAATTTTACCTTGAAGAACTGTATTGATGGCCTCAAAACAAGGTTTTTTAGAACTAAAACTTCTAGAATCACTTGAGTAGTCTAATGAAGCTGCTAAAAAATGAATTCATTATAATTTTCATGCTTGAATAAAAACACTATGTTATTATTATGATATTAAACTTTCATTCTCATTCAAAAACCTGCTCTAGAAGCCATAAAATGATAAAAAATGCAAGAAACTGGGTCATGATATTAGTCAAACATGTCACCAACCAGTTAGATCAATTATACAACATGATATGAATTTGACACAATCCATGAGGTCTCTTATGATGTTCTGGACTCATTTCACCTCTTGACATAACCTAAAACTGGTTACAAGGTGGCTAGACAAATAAATAACCATGGTGACCAAAACATTAATTTCATCAAATATACCTTAAAATTTGCTAATCAAATATTTGGATGACTATTCTAAGGATATTACAAGACCAATCATGTCAATAAAAAAGGTAAACAACATGACAAATAAAGTTTTGATTGGTATGGGTGACAGTTTGACCTGTGAGGTCAAACTTATCAACACAACCTTTTGGTCAAATTTATTCTTCGTCAAACTTATTTTCTTAAAACTATGTAATTAATTAAAAGATTAGTTTTATTCTTTATACTTTGTAAAATACTTTTTGTGACATTTACGACACTTGTAACATTTGAAATTATTGTAGTTTTTACATTTTTTTAATTGTTTTGTATAAAATTAAGTAGTTATTGTTGTTTAAACAATAAAATATATGTTTTATTCCAAAAATAAAGTATAAAAGAACATTAAATTTTTTATTTTTTAAACCTTTTTGGTGTCGATTTAGTATTTAAAAAATGGAAAGTGTCAAAACTTTGAATGAAAGTTATGGCTTCTCTAAATTTCGTATTAGATAAGAGTGAAAATGTCGAATGGATCAAACTATAACAATTTTAAAATATGTATTAAATCAAAATTTATAGCTCAAAAAAATTACAACATTATTAGCATGACTGAAAACAACTGAACTTACCAATACATTTCAACAAAAATCACAATAAGCCATGTTGTTCATTTTGAGAAGCGTAAATGATGAATTCCTACTTCATATCAACAATTAAAAATCATCCAACGATACTTGAAAACTTATTGAATCTATACACGAGAGCACTCCTCTCTAAAAAATTATTAAACTTGTACTAGAATTGCTTACTACTCTCATGAAAAGTGATGAAAAAATAGTTAATTTTCTTACAATTATGAAAAATATTAAATCTTAGTTAGATGGTTGTAATTATAATCTTATTTAAGATCAAATTTTTATTTTATTATTTAGTTAAAAATTCATAAAAACTTTCACAAATTCATTTCTATTATCAATTCTTTTCTATTATCAATTCTAAATAGCAAACAAATTAAGATATTCCTCATCTCACTACACTATTTGTTCTTCTTATTCAATAATAAGTGATGTTAAAATTTAATTCTAAAGAGAATGTCTCTCAGGTACTTCTCACACTTAATAGTGGTTATGAAAACACAAAAAACCAAAAAATTATTTCTAAACTTAAACTTGTCAATGACAAAGATGGGAACAAGAAATCTAGAAATAAAAATCATAAAGTCAAATTTAATAGAAATTACAATTTATGTGGTAAATATGGACATAAAATGGATGACTATTACAAAAACAAGAATAGATCTAATAACAAAAACTCTAAAAAATAACAAATATAAGGAAGATTATAATTATAATCAACAAAAAAATTAAAATCAGAATCAAAATCATAATACTAACACTATTGTACTGTATGCTATTTTATTTACTTAAAATAGAAATGAATGGAATTTAGGCAGTGGTGCATCACATCAAATGACATATTTAATAAAAAATTTATTTGACGTTAAAGATATATCTGAAAAAATTTATTTAGGTGATAATTCATTTGTAGAAGATCCTAAATAAAGAAAAACTGAATTTGAGAATGCATTTTCAAATGATATTTTTTATGTCCCTAATCTTAAGAAAATTATGTTACTTATTCTCAACTTACAAATGATAATTTGACAATAAATTTACTTAAGAATAAATGGTGTATTAAGAATCAATTAGGCTCTTTGATTGTTGAAATAATTTAAAAGAATGGATTATGTATGTTTTCTAATTCTTTTACATATTATCTTTCATCGCAAAGTAGAAATAAATATCAACAGTGGCATGAAACACTAGGTTATGTCAATTATAAATGTTTGTATGATATCACTCATTGTGATCTTTTAGTTGGTGTTTCTATTATTTCTTATTTTCATGAAATGTGTGTGGGCTACTTACGTGGTAAGCAACACACTAAACCGTTTTACAAAAATTATGATGATAACTCTTCTCACCCCTTAGAACTTTTTCATAGTGATCTTAAAGGACTTATAGAAGTTGCATTTATTAATGGTTATTTATATATTATTAATTTCATTGATGATTACTCTAAGATGATCTAGTCTTATTATATTAAAAATAAGTTTGAAATGTTATCTAAATTTGAAGAATTTAAAGCTTTATTTAAAAATTCTAGTAGTTTTTTTATTAAGGGACTAAAAATTGATAATGGTGGCGAATACATTAGTAAAAATTTTTATTTATTTTCAATTAATTATGGTATACAAAGAGAGTTAAATCCTCTGTATTCCCCATAACAAAATGAAATTGCTAAAAGAAAAAATCGAACCAGTCTTGAAATTGGTAGAACAATGTTGCATTTTGTAAATATTTCTAAATTATTGTGGGCCCAAGCCATGAATATTGATGTGCACATTCTAAATAAAATTTTTACTAAAGATTTGCATCTTTATACACCCTTAAAAATGTGGTATAATAATAAATAAAGTGTTTCTCACCTTAAGATATTTGTTAGTCTTGCTTTCATCGTTATTTGTAAAGTAAAAAGAAAGAAACTTGATCTTACCTCCTATTATTACATATTCATCTGATTACAGAGGAAAAATCAAAAGATTAAAAGTTTATGATCCGTCTAAAATATAAATCATCAAAAATAATAATGTTTAAATCCTTCAAAGTTTTTATGTAGAACTCTCTCAAATTATTTCTTTCAATGATCCTAACTATTTTGTTACTCCTTGTGAAGAAATATGTGCCCTAGAGGAAGTTGATTCAATTTTGGATAAATTAGAGTTTAAAGAACCTTCTCCACTTTGTGTTCAAACTAAAGGACTTAAATGGATTGAATCTCTAATTCAATCATCTAATTTTAATAATCTTAGTAGGAATCAACACACTTATCATGTTTTGATGACTATGTATGAATGTGAACCTAAATCTTTTGAGGAAACTATTGAAGATGATAGATGAAAAGTTGCTATGTAAGTTGAATATAAATCTTTAATTAAAACTAGACTTGGAGTCTTGTCTCACCTCTAACTAAAAGGCATATTGTTGGTTCTAGTTGCTTTACAAGATTAAATATAATTCAATTAGTAAAATTGATAAATTCAAATTGAGATTACTTATTTGTGGTTTAACTCAAAAATACAAGATTAAATATGTTGAAACTTTTGCTCCTATAATAAAAATAAGGGATATTAAATTGTTTATTGCGCGTACATATCAAAATAGTTAGATTATACACCACATAGATGTCAAAAATGCCATCCTAAATGGTGATCTAGAAGAATAAATCTACACAACCCAACTTGAATGTTTCACTGAATCTAACAAAGAATATTATATTGTTAAGTTAAATAAATCTTTATATGGTTTAAAACAAGCTTCTTAGGCTTGATATTTCAAAATCATTAGTTATTTTAAAGAATTATGTTTTTCTAGCTGTTATTCTTATAATTATCTCTTTATAAAAATTGAAAATACTCATATTATCTTAATTGTATTATATATCGATGATCTTTTTATTACCGATTATCAAATTAGTTTAATTCTTAAATATAAAGATAAACCAAGTTTTTATTTTGAAATAATTGATCTAGAAGTTGTTCATCATTTTCTAGGAATTGTTGTATTTCAAGATAAAAATTCAATTATTGTATCTTAATCTTAATATGTAAATAACCAGCTTGTTAAATTTAATATGTTTCGCTGTAAACCTTCATCTATATTATTGAAGTTGTGTTAAGATTGATCCTAAACCTTCTTGTGACAAAGATAACCCCACTCTATATAGACAACAAGTTGGTAGTTTGATTTGTCTAACTATTACTAGGTCAAAATATTTATTTGTTGTAGGTGTTTCTTCCATATTCATGTAAGATCCATATTTTGATCATTGTAAATTATCAAAACATATATTTTAGTATATCAAAAGAACTATAAATTTTAATTTATATTATTTTTCAATTGATAATGCTAATTTATATGGTTATTATGATACTGACCATGTTGGTGATATTATAGATCACAAATCTATTTTTGAATATGTATTTAAATTTGGTGTAGGGTCTAAAACTTGGAGTAGAAAAAACAACCTAGTATTTTTATCTCTTATATAAAAGCAAAGTGTTAAAAAAAGTTGTTAAAGAAGGCATGTGGTTGCAAAGATTGTTAAAATAACTCCATTTGGATGTGTCTCACAATACCACCCTTCTCAGAGATATTCAAAGTTATATAGCTTTGACAAAAAATACAGTGTAACACCAAAAAATTAAGCATATTGAAGTTCATGTGTATTTCATCCGAGAGAAAGTCCTCAATGGTGATATTGATTTATAATTTTATTCTACAAATAAACAAGTGGCATATATCTTCATAAAAATACTTGGTGTTACCAAGTTTTGCAAGTTTTATACAATGTTGGGCCTTTTAGAGAGTTACTATTAAGAGGGAGTGTGTATGACAATGCCACTTCCTAACAAACACATGTCTCTTTCTTCTCTATACTTCTCAAATTGTAAAAGCATTATAATGAGTCACTTTATGTGATTTTGGTAAATTTTACCATATGTGAGTTTACAATGCATCAAATACTTAAAAATATATCTTGTAATGGAGGTATTTATGTTATAAAAAGCTCCAAAATACTTGGTTGATTATCTATGAAAAATTGTGAGATGTAATCTCGTGATCATGGTAGCCTAAACTTACTTAACTAGTTTCTGGATTATAATTTCTTTTATTTCAAAAAGTGATATTGGGATGATGAATGCCCCCTAAAGTCATTGTAGATGGTTTACATAGTATAATTCTTTTTTGTACAAAGATAACTATGACATATATCTTAGTTTAACATTAAAGGGAAATGTTGGAACAATTAATGATTAAGTAGTATATAAGGGCCATTAATACATTAAATTACATCGATAAATAAATAATAATATATTTTATTATTTAAATTAGGTGAGTTAATACTCACGTTAATAAGTAATAAAATAAATAATTATAAAACTTACTATTGTTGGGTGGGAGGTTGAACCCGTTGTTACAATAGTTCACTTCACTTATAAATAATTTTACAAGATAAAATCATAATCAATTCATTTCACTTATAAAATATTTTACGTGGTAAAATCATAATCAATCCAATCTATTTTATAACATATATTCAAGGTTACGAGAATTCAATTTTTTGTAATATTCAAACAATTGGCTCTGTGAAGGAAATTGTCTGAGAAGAAGTGAGGAGAGGATTGTTTATTAATTAATGAATAATCACTATATGTTTTTTTACCTCTTTTCAAGGGTTTATCAAATATATCTAGTGTTGTGTATTTGTGTCTTTACTGTAATTTTCATACCTAGATCCATATATCTCTAAATATAATTAATTTAACAAGGCAAGTGTTATATAAGCAGAAGGAGAAAAAATATTAATCAAATTGAAGAAATGTAATTTCATGAAAGACAAATTGGTATTATTGGGTTTTGTGATTTTACATGATGAATTAAGGATTGATTTAGAAAAGGTAAAAATCATTATTGATTGGCCCTTACCAAAAAACACATTTGAAGAAATAATCTTCCATGGTCTAGCAATTTTTATAAGAATTTTATTAGGAAATTGAACATGATATGCACAAATATCATAGAGACAATGAAAGGTGATAGAAATGAGTTCATTTAGACAATTGAATCTGAAAGAAGTTTTCAAAGTTTAAAGAGGAATGTGACTGAACAACCAGTGTTAGCATTCCCAGACATGAACAAGGTATCCCATGTTGACTATGATGCTAGTGGAAAAACAATAAGAGAAGTTTTAACTTAGTAGGACACGCCCATTGCTTACATTAGTTAGAATCTAACTGAAGTGAAATGAAAATTTTCAATTTAGGACCAACATTTTTATGCCATAGTGCAATCTCTCAAGAATGGAAGCATTATCTATTGCCCAAAGAATGTTTGTTGTACACATAACATGAAACACTACAATTTATAAACAACAATTTTAACTTGAACTAAAAGCATATGACATGGGTTGAGTTCCTTCAAAGATATTCATTTTTATTGAACCATCGAAGTGAGATGTTAAATAGGGGTGCATATACATTAAGTAAGAGATTCCTATTTATGAACAAGATGAGGATATAAGTCACTGGATTTGATTCTATGAAATATTTATATGAGGAGGATTTATATTTCAAAGATGCATGGGAAGAAAGAAAAAATCCATGGAGTATGGAAATAAATCCATTTTTAGAGTATTTCATACAAGAAGGTTTATTTTTTAGAGGATAAGAATTGTGTATCCCTCAAGGTTCAATGAGGGAGAATTTGATCAAGGAAAAACATATTGGATGACCACATGGTCATTTTTGTGTGGATAAAACATTAACAAAATTGAGTTAGAGATATTATTGTCTATAAATGAGTGGAGATGTGAATAATTTTTTTTAGAGATGTAAAATTTTCTAGCATGCTAATGGAAAAATATGAAATACATGTTTGTATCAGCCTTAGTCAAAACCAAAAAGACCATGGGAAGATGTGAGTAGGTACTTCTTTCTTGGGTTGAAAATAACTCAAAAAGGTAAAAAATTTATCCTTTTTGTTGTTGATATAATTTTGAAATGGCACATTTTTTAGCATGAAAGAAGAACAATGATGCTACGAATATTGTGAATGTTTTTCAAGGAAGTTTTGAGGTTACATAATTTTCCTAAGAGCATAGTTTCAAATAGAAATACCAAGTTTTTTGGTCATTTATGGAGGACATCGTGTAGGAAGTTAGGCACAAGTTTGAGTTTATATTCAACCTACCACCCACAAATAGATGGTCAAATAGAGGAAATGAATAGAAACTTCATAAATTTGTTGAGAAGCTTAGTAGGCAACAAATCCAAGTAGTGAAATATGATTATTGATTAATTTGAGCTTGCTTATAACAACTCAACCATCATAACTACAACTAATATCCCATTTCATATTGTCTATGGTTGTAACTTGATAGGTGTAGTGCTAAGAGATACAACTAATCTTAATAAAATAAGTATTGTATCATAAAACTTGATGAATTACATGCATGAGATACATCAAGAAGTGAAGGAGAAGTTGGAAAAGGTTACCTTGGGATGTAAGAAACATGTTAATATCTAAAGGAGATAACAAGATTTTTAATTTGAAGATCTAGTGTTGTCTCTTTTTAGGAAACAATAGTTCTAAAAAGGAACATAAAAAAATATCAAGTGGAAGAATATTGGTTTGTGCAAGATTATGAGGAAGTTTGATGTGAATGCATATAAGACAAAGTTACCAGATGGGATAGATATCTCACCTATATTCAATGTAGCATATTTGTATCATTATCATGAGGGGTAATTTAGTGATGATGATGTAGATTCAGGTTCTTCACTTATGGATTGGAGAAAATAGGATCTTCAGAGGATGATGCTTTTTATGATTGTTAAGAAGACAAGAGGAAATAAGTGCAAAGTGTACTTGGTAAAGTGGAAGGATAGAATAATTGAAGATGCAAGTTGGATGAAAGCATTTGATATTTATAAACATGGAAAATCAATAGAAGATCTCATGAAATGTTTATGAGACTTACCTGGGGTGTATGATGCAATAGCATTAAAATTTTCAAGCAATCTTGCATCAACCAAAAACTTAAGTTGTATTAAGTAATATATGTAAGTGTTGAATATTTCAAGTTATTATTTTTCACATGCATAATCATGTAGGAGTAATGATGCAATTAAATATAGGGTGTCCAATGAAGGATAACCTTGTCCTTCCAGCCTTAACCCAAATACTCACACATAATAAGAGACCGAAACCCAAAACACACAATTTTATTGATATTTATTGAAGACATACAAATATCATGCTCTTCACTCACTTACTCACTCATCTCATGACAAAAAAAATGATATAATAATGATACACAATAGTCCATTCATGGAATGAACATTCTTCTTTGCTTTTATATGCTTCCTACCCAAGCACCTACCTTCACTAGAAAGGTATCCTCCAATACCATCCTGAATGGATTAAAACATTCCAATCTCTTTCATGCCTCATGGAGTGACTCTTGGAATCCCCTTTGATCTTAAGATTTATCAAAACGTGTATCCAAATTTTTCTAGGTTGTTAGAAGGAATGTTCATATTTTATGGGCAAAAATTTCACTTAATGCAAATCAACAGTTTTATAACCGTTGGTTAATGCAAATCTATATTAGCTAGTGATTTCCTCATGAGACTTAAAATTCTATGTCTCAATAACTGAAATTGGTGCTTATTTATTTCAAGATCCTAAAGAAGTGTTATTGGTCCTTGAAGCTTGTATTCATATTTCCAAATAGAACTTGAACACATGCAAACACTACTTAATATTATTGGGTGATGCATAATTGCTCGACTGACTAGATGTTCCTACATTAGAAACTTAGGGTAAGAGTTTATAACCATAATGCTCACAAATTTAGAATAGAATATAGAACCATCTTTTTGGATTGTGCGTAAAATCCAAGATGCACCCTTCTACCATGTGAGATATCTCCATATTTTTTATCCATCTACTAAACAACAAGCCACCTTCCACCACCAAATACTCACTTCATTGTCCCAATTCCAATCCTCATTGACCTTGTGTTATTTTTCCCTCCTAAGCTTAATACCTCCTCTATTTTATTTACTTTACACTCCTGTACTAATACTAAATTTTAATACTCCATCTTATTCTCGACTGAAATAAACAAACCTTTAACCTCCTTTACCTATTTTATGGATAAGAGAGGGTCTTTTATCTCTTCATTCATCAATACCTATTTGTCAACACGCATGATAAGATAGCCCTTATTCTCATCCTTGTCTTCCCTTCCTTTCAAGGGAATTAGAATGTGTCTATACCAATACTTCTTAACACTCATGGTGTTAGCTCTATAATCATACAACATCACACTATCATATTTCCATGGCCTCCCCAACAATATATGAAATGCATTTATGTGTAAAATGTTACACAAGATCTTGTCCCAATATCTATTATTATGAATATCCACTTCATAATATTATATTATAGTGATATCATCGCCCTCTAATAACTCATACACCATATATGGCTTGGTGTGTGGTGTGCACATAAAATTTAGCTTGCATGCCATTTGAATGGACTTTATATTACTTAAAATTCCATTATTAACCACAACATTGCAACACATAACTTTTGTTTCGAAATTGGTTATGAAAATGTGTCTTCTTTTGAATTATTCTTAATCATTCCTCTCAAACTTAAAGACTCTCCTCCTTACTAAAATATTTTCTCCTTTTTTAGGCTCTTCCATATGTGCGAGTGATGCTATGAATTTTACACATGTCTATGTAACTTGCACATTACCTTCATTTCTTCTTATTTTACCATCATATTAATCATAAGGATACTTAAAATAATGGTGACCAAATTCCGCATATCTATAACATGTTCCATTGAATGATCTTGCTCTTCCTCTTTCATAGCTTCCCCTTCCTCTTCCAAAGGTGGATCCTCCTCTTGCTTGTTGATTCAGCATTTGAGGAGTGTTATATCCTTACTAATTCAATTACTATTTACCTTCATAGGATTACTATAAAAAAGGACAACAAATAATTATGCCAAGTACATTGCTAAGGAAGTGGTGTTGGCAGCTAAAGAAGTGCATAAAAAAGTAGATGATTTCAAGAGGGGAATTATTTTACCTCTAATATTGCTATAATAAATTGGAGTTCCAAAAGGAAAGTTTTGTTTTGACCAACACACTCTTATTCTCCATGAAATAAGGACCTCCCTTTAATTCAATTGAGATACTAAATTTTTCTTGTAAATCCCATCTTATCTCATTTTTTTAGACCACCATAAGTACCTGATTACCAACAGATGTGAAATATGAAATCTATTTTTATAACATTCTTCATGATACGATAGAAGTCAGTTTACATCATATCCAAGGTCCTTGTGTTTTTGACTTGTCACAAGTGAAATATGAAAGCTAGTTTCATATTATTCTTCATGATATGTTAGAACTTAGTTTGCATCATGACCAAGGTCCTTGTGGTTTTTAATTGTCATAAGTGAGTTTAAGGTGTACCCTTGTAGATCTCTACTTATTTTCAAAATTTTAGGCTTGCACTTTGTGATAATCATTTTGTTTGTGATTCACTTTATACACTAAGTTTTTCCTTAAAGTTATTATTTATGTGTATGTCACCTCTTTGGTTTTAAAATACTTTTGAGTGGTATAAGTTTTCCATGTGCATATTCAAGCATAGTGATTTATAAAGTGGATTTGATAATTCCATGCATCCATGCAATTGAAAAAAAACTTGATGGTATTTAAAATCAATGTGATAGTACAATAGTACTAGGGAGTGACACGTGTCTCCCTCTTAAAAAATTTGAAGTGATGAAGGATTTTTTAAGATGAAGACACATAAAACCTAGGTACAAATTGAGTGATAATAGGTCAAACATAACATCTTATATATTAGATTTTATAATTTATTCCATCCTTGTAGGTAAATGTGACTATATTGTTGAGAATGATAAAAAATGATGTGTTATATTGTGGTACAACGAATGAATGATATATGTCCATTGGTGAGTTGTCCAAAAGGTAGAATCTATATGTAATAGGTTTGGGTCAAATTTTATAAACTATTGCATCCATGCAAACATGTGGACTTTACTTTGTTCAAAATGTGACATTGTTATTAGTGCAATAAGTTTTTAGTGTGAGGAAGGGACATGTGGTCAACCCCACATGAAAGTGAAAACACTAAAACATTGTATGATAAGGGCATGTGGTCTATCATTATTTTTTGCATGAAAGTTAAGAATATATTATGAGTCATATTTAATCGACTATCAAATCTACACAAACAAGGTATATAAGGAAGCATTGTGATATTATGTTGACACAAAAAAGTGAGATCATGATTTATGGATCACTATGATTAGAAATTTCAGATAATGGAATCTTTGGTGACAAGCACTCCATTAAAACATTGGTCATATTAAATGATGTCTCTATTAGGGATCAACCAACAATGTTGATTACTATGTGAAAGCAACTAAACACGGAATTAAATCAGAATGATAAGTAACTAGAATCAGAAATAACAAAGAACAAGAGATACAAGAAACCACCATGAAAACTTGTATTAAACTCTTCTAGAAGGAATTACAATTGAAGAAACTTCTTTTCTTCCACACCTCTCTCAGATGTACAGATCTCTTTCAGATCTCTTTCCCTCAAGAGTTCTCTCTTACAATTACAATCAATTCCAACAACCTGGAATGATACGCATATACAAAATCTTGTATTGCTTTTACAATTACAATTAATTGTCCTCTTTTTACAAATAAGCTATGAAGATCTAATACTATATATAATATTAGGAAACATGAGCATGCATTTAAAACCATTAGATGCACCTCCTAATCAAGGGCTCAAAACAGTTCTACTTAAAATAGAAACGTGAACTTAAAACTAACACTTAATCCTATCATGCAAACATTCTGTTCATCCACAAAAATAGACTTTTGGGAACACACTGGTGACTGACGTCGGTCCCTGTTTGCCTGCACATGACCAATGTCGGCCAATGTATAACTGATGCCGAAAGCTTCCAGTCAACTCCTGATCGACGTCGGTCGCAACTGATCGATGGGGGCGACTGTGTAAGTCCAGCAACCTGCAATCTGCTCATTTGGTGAAGCTTTTAGCTCCACAACTCAACAATCTCCCACTTGGAGATAAACAACTGCACCAGTACCTGTACAGCAACATCTTCTAGCTCCTCCATCTTCAAACTCAATTTTGAAGACCAACAAAAGTTGAATGAAGATTCAACTTCTCCTTTGTAACTGGCTTGGTTAACATATCAACAGGGTTCTTATCTGTATGGATCTTTTCCAGCTTCAACTCACCATCTTCCAATACATGTCTAATGAAGTGGTACCTAAGCTATATATGCTTGGTTCTTGAATGAAAGGCTGAATTCTTAGCTAAATGAATTGCACTCTGACTATCACTTTATAGTCTACAACTCTCTTGCTCCTTTTCTATCTCTTCCATGAACTGTGTCATCCATATCATCTCTTTGCTAGTCTTTGTGACTGCAATATATTCTGCTTCTATAGTTGACAAGGCAACAACCTTCTGCAACTTTGAAATCCAGCTAACCGCCGTTCCACCAACAGTGAAAACATATCCTGTGGTGCTTCTTCTGCCATCCAAGTCACCTGCCATATCCGAATCTACATAACCATGTAGAGAAGTGTTTGGTCCACCATAGCACAAATGCCTACTGCTGGTCCCTCTCAGATATCTGAGAATCCACTGGACTGCTTTCCAGTGCTCTTTCCCTGGATTGGCCATATACTTGCTGACAACTCCTACTGTTTGGGTAATATCTGGTCTAGTACATACCATTGCATACATTAAACTCCCAACTGCAGAAGCATATGGAACTTTTCTCATGTACTCTACCTCATCATGTGAATTAGGACACTATTTTTTACTCAACTTAAAGTGTCCAGCCATAGGTGTGCTTACCGGTTTTGCATCCTGCATATTGAACTGTTTCAACACCTTGTTCACATAATCCTCTTGAGACAAAATCAACTTGTGTTTTTTCCTGTCTCTCTTAATACTCATGCCAAAGATTTTCTTTGCTGCTCCCAAATCCTTCATGGCAAATGTGTGAGCTAATTTCACCTTAAGCTTAGAGATATCCTACATGTGTGATCTTGAAACCAACATATCATCTACATACAATAACAGAATAATATATCTACCATTATCCAATCTCTTAAAATACACACAATGGTCAGATTGACATCTATTGTAGCCATGCTCAGTCATAAACCTGTCAAATCTCTAATACCATTGTCTAGGAGCTTGCTTGAGGCCATACAAGCTTTTCTTCAATCTGCACACAAGTTTTTCCTTACCTTTGACCTCAAATCTTTTCGGCTGATCCATATATATTTTTTCATCCAAATCTCCATAAAGAAACATTGTCTTAACATCAAGCTGCTCAAGATGCAAATCCTCAATAACAACTAAAGACAATACAGTCCGTATAGAAGTTATTTTAACTACAAGAGAAAAAATCTCACCAAAGTCAATACCTGTTTTCTGTGCAAATCCTTTCACTACTAACCTGGCCTTATATCTCATCTGTCCATTCTCACATTCCTTCAATTTGTAGATCCATCTGTTCTTCAGTGTCTTCTTTCCTGCTGGCAACTCAACCAAATCCCACATTTGGTTCTCTTTCAAGGAATCAATCTCCTCATTTATGCCTAGCTACCACTGAGTCTTGGATTCCACCTATATTACTTCATCAAAACTCTCTTGTTCTCCACCATCAGTGAGAAATAAATAGAATAATGAAGGGGAATATCGAATTAGAGGTTTACTTACCCTTTATGACCTCTTGATGGGCGTCTGAGACTCATTCACAACACGCTGTCTGCCCAAATTCTTTGACAGTGGCCGACCTCAGTCACTTCCAGGCCTGTAACTGACTGACATCGATTCTTCTTGACTGACGTCGGTTCCTTCCCGACTGACGTTGATCACTGTCTGACCGACATTCATTCCTGTATTGTCGACGTCGATTCCTGCTTGACCGACGTCGGTCTCTGTGTTTTCTTGTCTGTGATTATTTCTTTCTGTGAGCTCATTTTGGACTGTCACCTTGTCCAATTCTCCATTGCTCTGCTCAGATTGATTCAACTTCTTGAGCTGATCACTATACATCACCTTTTTATTGAAAACAACATCATGGCTCCTAATTATTTTGTTAGTTCCTAGATTTTAAAACCTGAATCTGAAATCATCAGAGCCATAGCCAATAAATGTGCACCTCATAGACTTAGCATCCGGCTTCTTTCTATTTTCTTTATCAACGTGCACAAAGGCTTCACAACTAAAAACTTTGAGAAATGAAAGATCTACCTTTTTACCTGTCCATGCCTCTTCTGGAATTCCACCATCCAGAGCTGTAGAGGGTCCTCTGTTAATCAGATAAACTACAGTATCTATAGCTTCTGCCCAAAACTGTAAGGGCAAACCAGCATGCAACCTCATACACTATGCATGCTCCAATATTGTTCTGTTCATCCTTTTAGCAGCTCTATTTTGTTGAGATGTCCTTGAAACCATCATTTGTCTGCGTATTCCATTCATATAACAATACCGATTGAACTCATAGCTACAGAAATCACCACCATTGTTAGATCTAAGGCACTTCAATCTATTGCCTGTTTCATTCTCAACTAAAGCTTTCCAAATCTTAAAAGTGTCAAAAACTTCAGATTTCTTCCTTATGCAATAGACCCATACCTTTCTTGTAGCATCATCAATGAAGGAAACATAGTACTGTGATCCTCCAATAGAACCAACCTGAGCTAGTCCCCACACGTCTGTGTGAACAAGCTCTAACTTGCGCTTCTTCTTTGTTGACCCAGTCTTGAGAAAACTCACTCTCTTTTATTTCCCAAAAATACAGTGCTCACAAAAATCTAGATCTATGCTTTTCAAATCTGAAAGCTTACCTTTTAACTTAAAAATTATCATTCCCTTCTCACTCATGTGGCCAAGCTTGTGATGCCACAACTTTGCATCTACATCTGAAGTAGATAATACAAAAGGAGAATTATCAGTAATACAATTACATAAATAGAGAGTACCTACTCTCTTACCTCTGGCCAATACAAGTGCACCCTTGGAAACCTTCCAAGATTTAACTATGAGAGTTACTGTACAACCCTCATCCCCTAACTTTCCTGCAAAAATTAGATTCCTCTTCAGGATGGAAACATGCATCATATCTCTCAACACCCATGTGTTGTCATTCTGCATTTTCAGCTATACTTTTTCTTTGCCAACAATTTTACAAGGCTCATCATCCCCTAAATAAACTATTTCAAAATCTCCATGGACATAGTCACTGAAATATTCTCTATTAGGGGTAGCATGGAAAGAGCACTAGAATCTAAGACCCAAGATTATATATTATTATGTAAAGAGAATATAAGAGCATCTTGTGCAACAATACCTGCAACTTTTGCTTCTTTTTTTCCTTCATGCTGGTTATCTTCTTTAAGTTTTGACCAGCAATCTTTGCTTACATGCCCTATCTTTTCACAATTCCAGCAGGTTGGCTTCCTGCCATTTCTGGATTTGGATCTACCTCTCATCTTTGATTTAGACCTTGATCTCCTATGCTTGCTCTTCTCTTTTTGTCTTCCCCTGCTTTCAAAACTTAAAGCGTTCCCTGATGTTTTCTCTATACTTTTCTTGTGAATTTCTTCTTTCAAGATTATACTAACAACATCATCTACATTTAAAATATTTGAAGCAGATGCAGTATTACTAACTGCCATTACCAAGCTATGCCAGCTTTCAGGTAAAGAACATAAGATTAATAGAGCTTTAATTTCATCATCAAACATTATTTTGACTAAATTTAATTGATTTACAATTCCATGAAAATTATTTAGATGATTAGATACAGATCCACCTTCTTGCATTTGCAAATTAAATAACTGCTTCATAAGATATACCTTATTTGCAGCTGAGGGTTTTTCATATAAATTTGCTAAAGTAGTCATTAACTCTACCGTAGACTTTGCCTATGATAAATTAGATATCATAGTAGATGCTAGACTCAATCTTATAGATCCAAGAGCCTTTCTATCAAGAACTTCACATTCTTCATCATCCATGTCTTTGGGCTTCTTTGCAGCCCCACCTAACGGTAAGTATAGATCTTTTTGATACAGATAATCTTCTATCTGCATTCTCCATAATTGGTAATTCTTGCCATTAAACTTCTTCATTCTTAGTTTATTTTTTTTTGCCATTGCTTCTCCCACTCAAATAGAAACACCTGTGAGTAACCTGTAATCAATACACACTGAACAGATCTGAACTGCCTGTTAAAGAACCTGAGCTCTGATACCCCTTCTTGGGGATCAACCAACAATGTTGATTACTATGTGAAAGCAACTAAACACAGAATTAAATCAGAATGATAAGTAACTAGAATCAGAAATAGCAAAGAATAAGAGATACAAGAAACCACCCTAAAAACTTGTAGTAAACTCTTCTAGAAGGAATCACAATTAAAGAAACTTTTTTTCTTCCACACCTCTCTCAGATGTACAGATCTCTTTCAGATCTCTTTCCCTCAAGAGTTCTATCTTACAATTACAATCAATTCCAACAACTTGGAATGATATGCATATACAAAATCTTGTACTGCTTTTACAATTACAATTAATTGTCTTCTTTTAAAAAATAAGCTATGAAGATCTAATACTATATATAATATTAGGAAACATGAGCATGCATTTACAACCATTAGATGCACCTCCTAATCAAGGGCTCAAAATAGTTCTACTTAAAATAGAAACGTGGACTTAAGACTAACACTTAATCCTATCATGCAAACATTCTGTTCATCCACGAAAATAGACTTTCAGGAACACACAGGTGACCGACATCGGTCCCTGTTTGCCTGCACATGACCGACGTTGGTTGATGTATAACCGACGCTGACAGCTTTCAGTCGACTCCTGACCAACGTTGGTCGCTCCTGACCGACGCCGACGACTGTGTAAGTTTAGCAACCTGCAATCTACTCATTTGGTGAAGCTTTTAGCTCCACAACTCAACATTCTCCCTTCATAAATTCACTCAAGTGGGAGATCATGATGTGACATATTGGCATCTTAAATTTGAATTTGGAAGATATTAACAATATTTTTGGGTTTACATTTAATACAAAATGTTTATTATCCTATTTCTTGCACCATGTTATTAAGTTCAAATAAGTTCATAAGGCAAACAATTGGTCAAGTTTAAGTCATATTAAACGTAGAGCTCCATAAGATCTCAAGAATTTTTGCAAAATTCCATAAAATTGCAAGTTTGTAGAGGTCCCCAAGGTTCATTAATCTATAGATCTCATGATATATTTGGGTTGAATGTAGCAATGAATCGTAAGTCAAAAATCATGCTTGGATATCTTCAACTCCCAACCAAGAATTTTGAGAGACTAATTTCTTCCCTAATATTGTATGCCTACAAAATTACAATGTAGTCTTTACAAAATTGGATAATTTCAATTTCTTTATCTAAGAGGCAGCTTGACTAAGTCCCAATATCAATATATGGAGGACTTATAAGCCATCAATAATTCATGACTTCATTGGATAGCTATGAAACCAAGGGTATTTTGATGCTATGATATTTTCTAGGCCTATTTAACCAAATTCCTAGTTAAAGATGATATACTTCATTCCTCATTAGGATATGTGCTAGTTTATTGTGCAGCGGTTGCTTTCCATGACATAAATAAGCTTGAGGAACCCAATATGATATATGACCAAAGGAGTGTTAAATTCTAGATGAAAAATTATGATATCTATTATATAATGAGAGATTGCGATGAAAACTATGAAGGATGGACAAATAGACATGAAACTAGTTGTTACACCATTAAAAACTTTAGATATGGTATTTGTGTTGGGATGTTATTAGTGAATATATTATATGGGGCATTTAGAATTGGCCATGTAAATACACTGTGGGTTCCTCTTCTACCTATAATTATTTCAGACAAAGCAATTCCTAATTTTAGGGAAATCTTATCTTTCAATTCAACCAAACAATTTGATGGAGTAGAGAGAGGTCAAAGTTTTTGTATGAGGTCATATTTGGTTGATGATACCTATGCACAAGTAAAAATCCATGATAATGACTTTTCAGAATGACCTCACAACAACCCTAGGATGTTAATTCATTTGTTATGCACCAATTGTAGTGTTATAGGTATCAAAATCATATTGTTGACATCTATAATGCATTCTACTCTACTATGTATAAAGCTCTCGATGAGGAGGAGATACCTTGTTTTTTAGTGACCATAACAGAAAGTCTGATAGGAATTGGGCATGTTGGTATTAATTTAGACACACCACCTTGCAGATAAAGGGAATTATGAATGCACCCAATAAATTGCATCATTACATGCCAAACAAAGTTGTGAATTTAGAGTTGGAATCATAGTATTGTAGTGGATTTGGAGTTGTTCTCAAGGTCAAAAATTTATCACCATGTCCATCAATGCCACTAACACTAGGAAACATGGATAAAACTTATATTTTTGTATGCATTATTTTCAAACCAAATAAAATAATTTATAGGATTTGAAAGAGAAATGGATAGTAAATGAGATCCTTAGGGGACGGTTACCAAACAAATTGAAGAGTAACATGGGAAAATAACCCTGGAGTATAAGCATGTGAGGTATGTATATGATTTATATTATCTCAACACAGAAAATGACAAGGAAGTAAAGGATAAGCTCAAAGTCGCAAGCTTTTATAATTCACTGCCTTCCTCGATTACTCCTCAAGATCATTTTGGGGGTGAAGATGATGAAGAGGAAGAATAGGATATAATACAAATTTAATTAGACAAGGAAGAAACTCCTAAGGTATCACCCATTACTAGTTCACGTCTGATGATAAAGTTACTAAGTAGATTGTCATTAGTGGCATCACCTCAAGCTCACTCGTGACTACTATTCCATAGTTAAGAAGAGCTCTTTTCACTATTACAGTAGTCTCTTTCACTCTATCTTTGTTGAAAGTACCATTTATTGCTGATGGTCCACCTACTGTGAATTTGGCTTGCCCATTTAGTTTCTCAAACACCACATTTCCTCCAAGTGTTTCAAATGTGCCTTTTACTTCACTTTTGTCTATTGTTTCCAATCTATGTGGTGACTCGAACATGTCTTAACCATTGGGTAACATAGATCATAAAATTAATGATGGTATTTCAATGATGTCAAATGTGCCAAGTCAAGCTGAATTTGTAATTTCTAGTCCCAATTTTAATGTTGAAGTTATCTCTAGTGATTCAAATCCTTACAATGTTTGAATTACTATTATGGCAAGTACCATGTTTGAGTCTAGTTTGAATACATATAACTTGGTCGATACTAATATTGTTCTAAAAAATACTATTGGTATCTTTAATACTTTAAACCCTTATAGGATTGATGTCTCCCATGTATCTATGGTTTTTATTATCCCAAATATTATGTCAAATGATTATACTATTGAAATTATCCCAAGTAATTCGAGTGTTTTAATGCTACATGTGTCTCGATAACCCAAGACATTGAGCAAAGTGTTCCCTTTGTTGATACCACATGAAAAAAAAAAACCATTGCTTTTGATGTTTCAGAGCCAAAGAGAATGCCAAGTATTCAGATCATTTCAAGTGGAAAAGTGCAACCTATTTTAGAAGTTTAAAAAGGTGATTATGTTTCCTTTATTCCCTTGATACCATTGATTCTTGCTTCAACCCAAGGTTATCACCTGTTTTCACATCACCCAATGTTTTAGTGATTCCTTCACCTCTAAAGGCCTTGTTTTCATCATGACCTCTCATTTTCATAACTTCATAGGTTCCTTCACCAAATTTACAAAATCCTCATATTTCCACTGTTGTTGGCACATCAACATCCAAAATGTTAACTATAGGGGTACCTACTATTTCCCTCTTTGGGTTGTATCATCTCAAGTGTATATTTGGAAAAACAATTAAGCAACCTGTGTCCACATTTTCTCAAATATCATAGTGAGTAATCCTACAACTTCCTTCTCTTTCATGTCACTCACATTGGGAATCAAAAGTCCATTTCACCTTCCATTACCACCACCAATACCTTCACTTCATTCACAAAACCCATATCTATCATAACCACTTCCATAGTCATCCTCAAACCAAGGATCACTACTATGACAAATGTGACCTGTCAACCAATTCAAGGAAAAAATAATTGACATGGTTGCAGTGCATGCAATTAGAACATAGAAAGTAGTCATGCTTAGTTGTCATTGATGAACATGAAGTCAAATTTCAGTTTGAGTTGGTCACTATAAATTTTAAAAGGGTGACAACTAAAAAGGTGCACAAGGATGGCCAAGTACAATGTTGAGAACAAATAAATATTATTTTTCTATGACTAGAAAGAGAAAGAGAGGGGTACTAATATTTCCATTATTTGTAATCTTAGTGATAATGATACAAATTATGAAGAAGATATAAAAATAGTCATTAAGGTGGATAATTAATATGTTAGACATACTATGAGAGGGATGACAAACAAGGTACAAAGGTTGGAGACACTGGAAGAATATGAGAGTTATTTAAAACATAATTGAAAAACTGGAAGAAAAATTCAAGTTGTTATACCAATGTTTGGGAAAATTTGGGGAAATAAAAAATAAGACATTAATGTAGAGAAATAGTTAAAGAGGGAATCTATAATTAATATGACTCAAGTGAACAAGGACTACACGCTCTGTATGGTGGCCCTAAAAGGCAAGCAACTGAAACAACTTTTGTGACTATATATTCTTTCAATTGCAAAAGATATTAAAGGTTGTTTTGGATCAATTTAATATATTTTAGGGCCAAAATGAGAAAGTGATAAGTCTACATGGACTTGGTGGACTTTTAACTATGATTTGTCTCAGTTTTAGTTTATTTTCAGCAAGCATAAATTAGGATTATACTAGTTTTGTTTTAGTTATTCTCCTTCCATACAAAGGTATGTTAGTGTTACTGTGAAACACAATTTTGAGTATAAATAATATGTACTAAAATCATATTTAATCAGAAAAAGGAGGAGATTTTTCACATAGGAAATTGCATTATAATTTTTTGTAACTTGTGAAATCATTGTATGACTAAAATTTATTTAAGTTCACATTTTATTTATCTAAAATTAGATGGTCCATAATATTGTATTTAAATGAAATCACTATGATATGATTTATGTGTTGTGTAAATGAGTAAGTTATATTTCACTTAGGGTTGTTCTAGTTGCATTACATAGAAAGTACGACTGTTAACAAATTTGTGTGGTTGATTGAGCTCAACTATTTTCCATAATTTGATTATCTCATTAAATTATATGAAGGGTGGTCTCCTTAATATTTAAATTTCCTTTGACCTTAGAACTACATTTATTTGAATATGAATACATACTAAATTCAATAGATGTTAATTTTCTTGCCATAAATCTTGTTTTCTATTGCGTTAGTGAAAATAAAATTTGAGTTTTTATCTAACCCTTATTTTTTGTTATACCCTTACCTCTATTTGAGGTTAATTTATGAAATCCAATCACAATTGTATAAAGATAGTTTAAATTCATTGATAAATAATCATTTCTTTTAGTTAAGTCTTTTTTAGTCATGTGAAGGAAGTTAAATTATGGCAAAAAAAGTTTCTTCAAGGATGTCACCCAAAAGGTTTAAGGCCACATGCTCCAAATCTATTCCACCAATGAAAGTCTTTTCAGAACCAAAAGCTACAACTCATGCCTTGGAGTAAATCCAAAACTATCCTTAAAAAAAGGGTGCATACTTGTCATATGTTGGTGTAATGCAGATATGGTTAGAGATTCTAACAAATGGTAGTCTTAGACTGTGTAATCCACAACACTCGTGTGCCAACACCCAAAATTTGTGTGTAGTAACTACTTGTAGTGCAAAAAAAATTTAACGGCATAAAATTAAATATAGGAAAAACAAGATTTAGACTTAGATCATTATCTTCTGATCATATTCTTTAAATTTAGAGATTAAAATGATCACAGACAAGATATACAAATTTACATCTCTACACTAGACTTGTAGGCTCACAAGCCTCTTTATGAACTAATAATTATTTTGTCTTATTTCAAAAGTCACATCAACTCGCAATCTTCTTGTTAGACTATGCTCTATGTTTTCTTAGTTTGGATGCCAACAATTTAAATGACTTTGACCACAAAATTTAAAGGCACAAAAAATTATTATGGAAGTTGAAATGGTTCACCTTCCTTGCCATCCAACTATTTGATTGTGATTTATTAGCTTCCAACCATTATGATCTGACTTAGACGTAACACATGTATGATGCTTCATTTTCTATCTTTATAGATGTGCGAAAATAAAAATAGTTGCACGAACTATTTTTTTACCAAGACATTTGAGTTGTCTTGTAAGGAATAAACCATTATGCCTATTGCTAAGGGTTTCACCTTTGGGCATGATTATTTTTTTTACTAAATACCTTAAAGCCTATATTCAACTACCAACCATCTGTACATACATAGTGATAAATGATATTCTTCTTCTAAAGACTACTTGTAAACCAAATTTTGTGCAAACATACTTATTCATAAGTATTTTTGGGTGATGCAGATTATTGTGTGCTTGGATGTTCCTACATCATACAACTCGGGTAAGTTGAATGAACCATGAGCTTCATCTTATGCACATTCTAAGAGATCTTTAATAACTATTCCATGCATAGAAATTCACTATGCACTAAACCATGTCACATCTTCAACTCCATGATTCTTTCACTTCACCAGCTATACCTTTTACTCTTCCTACATGTATTATTGATTCTAGTGTCCATCAAATGCTTAACCTCTCACAACCTATTAGGAAATTATTCTCCACTTTACTCCTCTAAAATATGCACTATCATTCTCTTCATTAGGTTGTCACTTAGTGTAAGATACAACTATGCAACATCAAAGATAGGTGATATATCTACAACTTATAAAATATCCATCTTGTAGGCATTGGTCATAAAATTCTACAATATTTTACGTGGTTCGATTTTCTTTCATTTCAACTGGTTATATGTTCCTTTTGGAAACCTCTCCTTGTGTAGTTGTACCAAGACCTTGTCACCAACTTGAAATTTATGTTCTCTCCTCTTTACATTTGTGTGTTGTTTGACCTACACATCTCTCTTTCCAATTATATATGCACTTGTCTATGCACATTGTGAATCTATTTCACAAGATCTTCTGCTTCTCCACTCCTCCCTTTCTCTTTTTGGATGTCACATAATTATGCAAGACCTCTTGGACTCTACCCATGAACAATCTAGAATGGGGCCTTCCCAATTCTTATATTTATTAAATTATTGTATGTGAATTTTTCTTACGCCAATATTGAGTCTCTTATTTTAATAGTTTCTCCCACTAGATGCCTTAATATATTTCCAAGGCTCATGTTAACCATATCTATTTGACCATCTATTTGAGGATGATTCGCCAATATAGATTGAAACTGACTATTCAATTTATTCCACAACATCTCCCAGAAGTGTCCCAAAAATTTAGTATCACTATCAAACACAACGTTGCACAAAAAACCATGCAGCCTTAAAACTTCCCAAAAAAAAATGGATATTTGCATAACATCATTAGTCAATTTACAAGCCATAAAAAGAGCCATTTGAAAAAAAATATATGCCAACAAAAATATTGAATCAAAGCCATTTTGCATCCTAGGCAATCCTAAAATAAAATCCATGCTCAAGAATTCCCATGGTTTATTAAGTATTGGCAAAGGCTCATATAACCCTACGTTCTAATTTTTGCCTTTTGCCAATTGGAAAATACTACACCATTGTATATATTTTTCACATCCATGGACATGCGTGATGAAAACACCCTTTAATTCATTGCTCCATTATTTTATGAATACCAAAATGATGAGCCTATTTGCTACTATGTTCATCTTTGATTAGTTTCTCGTGCATTAATCCCCTGGGTATGCACAACTATGCTTCTTTGAATAACAACCTATCTTGCAATGAATCCAATCAAAATGTTATTTATGCAAGTAGTGGCTCTATATATGCCTTCCATGCTTCTTTGAAGTATTCATCCTCAACATAAAACTCATTCATGGAATAAAATCCCATGATCTCCACTTGCATCTTTCTCAATAAACCACATCATTTACATAGTGCATCTACAACTTGGTTACATTTTCAACTCCTATGTTTCAAAAACAAATGAGTAACTATGAAAGAATTATACCCATTTCATATGTCTTTATTTCAATTTACCTTGACTATTTGTGACTTGTAATTCATGTTGGTCTATGTACAACATAAACTCTTTTGGCAACAAACAGTGCCTCCACTATTTTAAAGTTAGTTTTTATACTAGATCCAATAGGAAATGAGTATAATCCTTCTCATTTTAGGATCAAACAAATATGACCCAGTGCACGAGTTATAGGTTTTAATTCTAAAATGGCTTCCTTGGTGTAATAGTAACATGCAACCTAAATCCTATCAAGGAAGGTTATACTAATACTCACCCATGTGATCAAATAACACCCATTAACTAGCAAATTATGGATATTCATAATGAGGCCAAAACAATCATGAACATGAATATTCACATGATGCCATCCTATTGTATAGTGATTTGAATCTCATAAATAAACATAAAAAAGGAAGGGTAGGGAATAAATCAAGATTAAGATTGTTACTGAGTTATCCTTTCCCAAAGTAAAAATTCAATGTGATCTATTACAAAAGAATTAATGTTACCAAATCTAGCATTAAATCAAATTTAACTAAACACAGTGCCATAATCTAAGAAATAAATTTATGAATAAATTTCATAGCATCTATGACAAGATAATTACTTGTAAAAAAACATAGCACATTCATCTACAATAATTTATTTGTAGTCACAATTTACAATTGAAATTATTAGAATAATAGATGCTTAATTCAACCAACTCATAACACTACATATAGATCTCACCAAAAGATTCAAACTAAAGAACGAACAATAAAAATTTGCATGAGAAAGGGAAAAAAACAACTCACAAAACATCAACAGTAATTTATTTAAGCTTATATTCTAAAAATTTATGTCTTACAATAGACTCAATATTGAGTATTGATAATGAAAACTAAGCAAACCAAAGTCCCTAACACATCACACTAATGCATCACATTTATTGCATTAAATTCAATATCTTCCACCATTGCATCATATAAATGCATCACACATATTTCATTTTTCAATATTTTCCTACTATGAAATAATGGTAGGTGATGTTCATTTTGAATTAAATATTTTCACAATTTATATCATTGCAATAGTGGTTATCCGTGCACTAAATATTATCAATGTGGATTTTTCTATCTATGCATTCAAGGCTTTGACAACATCTAATAATCTAAATCCTCCATGTGTCTTAATCATGGATTCTCATGGTCACTGGGTCAAATAATTACCTTTTGCTATCAAGTGTCTCATGTGGATTGTGTGAACACGTTAGATACTTAAATAATTTTTAATTTTTTTGGTTTGTGTGCCTTATTGATTTTATATCTATTGTGGTCACATGGAAAAATATTGTGAAACTTGTCTTCTCTGAGCTCTCAATCTTTCTTTCCCTTTTCATTTATTGTGACCACTCAGACAGACATACGTGGTAGTATGTCATTATTTAGCAGGCACGAAGTCATGAAGAGCTTTCAAGCTTGTTAATAACTTTCTTCATAGTTTGTGGAACTGTCAAATCATTATTTATAATTATCTCCTTTGCATCCAAAAATTTTCTTCTTTCATTTGTCATAACAATGTTGTATGATTGTATGAACCATGTCTTTTCTCAAGCTGTAGTCTTTCTCTTCTCTTGCATTTATCATGTCCACATAGATCAATATACATGATAGTTTTAGAGCATCTTTTTCTACTCATTTTTCCTTTTAGAATCCACAAATCAAAGGATATTTTCATTATGAATTTATATTTTCAAGGATCCTTACTTTTTTCTTGCACAATAAAGAGGTCACAATTATATTCAAAACATACATAAAGTACATGCATAAATTATTAATAAAGTTATGGGATGAGAAGGAAACATGTGGTAGTTGCTACAAGGCCACCAAGTCATAGGATCACAAAGACTTATTTTGTTCTTGAAGTGGCCTTAGGAATTGATTGGATTTGTTAAAACTTTTAAATTCATTTTGTCTCTCCACAAATTTACTTTTTACTGCATAAACTAAACAAATATATCTATGATCTTAACTTTTAAATAAATAAATAATTAAAGTGTTAGTGTAGGTTTTTATTCTATTTAATAGTTTTTCCCTACACATGTTATTGAACTTGATAAGGTGCTATTAGGTCATTGAGGAAAATAATCTCACATGTATAAGGATATTGGGTCATGCATATCTTCCACCTATATATGTACCTTTTGTAAATCTATTTTAATCAATGCAATCATTTTTACTCAATTATGAATATATGTTCATTTATTGCAAACATAATTCTTTTTGTGTTCATCTTACTAGTGATCAACTAGTGGCCAATTCTATCATGGTATTAGAGTTCTAGGTTATAAAAATGATCATCATTTTGTCTATTAATATAATGTTTAATTTCTATTTTATATTGTACAAATATTTGATCAAAGAGTGTTATAATCTGAGAGACCTCTAACCACATTTGCTTGTATTGGGTTTGCAGCCTGTATCAAATAGAACAAGTTTTGCTTATGTGTCATATTGGCGTAGAAGGTATTTTTGCATATTTGAGTGTTTCATTTGTAGTTTATTCTTCTCTAACTATTGT
The DNA here is from genome assembly GCA_037957365.1 of Torreya grandis. Taxonomy (NCBI): domain Eukaryota; kingdom Viridiplantae; phylum Streptophyta; class Pinopsida; order Cupressales; family Taxaceae; genus Torreya; species Torreya grandis. Next base: position 149,481 of record JARHVA010000084.1, read on the forward strand.
ATGACATTGTCATTATCATTATAACTGGCATTTGCATGTATTTTGTTTGTATACAAGATTTTGCTACAGATCTAGATCTTCTACATTGTTGTGCCCAAAAAAGTTTGTCCCAAAACCCATGTATTTTTTTTGTTAATTTAATTCAATGATGTTTATTTACTTACTATGGTTGTTTAAATTTTAACTATTATGATTTGATCATTGCACAACTGAAGTGTGACACACACAATTATTATATGATTTATATAATACATTCGTTAGACACCATGAGTCATCTCTAGGAGCATTAAACAAGCATATGAGGTTAAGATCAATGTGATTCTAGAAATCAATTATTAATATCATGATTGATGAAGAGGGACCGATCATAATATTAATAAGTACTAAAATATAATTTTTTAATTTAAAAGATCCCAAAATTATTCACACATAACCTGAACAACACATTCAAAGGAAAATGAAGTGAACCATAACAACAATCACTTTAACATAGTTACCAATTTAAGGATCACCAAGGAAGAGTCTCGTCTAACACTATACAACTCTACTCTCAAGGCATGCAAGATAAGGGAAAAAACCAAATTTAAAGTAAAAGGGTTGCTAACAATCGCATGATGACCAAACCTAAACTTTAATTATATATATATATATTTCAATTCAAATAATAATGTACGAGCCAAACATGAAAGATGACGATAAACATCCCTAACCTAGTCTAAGAACCTAGACCCGATACCCCCACCATAATATGGACAACCTATATATCCACTATATGGAATCAGGGTCTGATGTATTTCTCATTGCACTTGTGGGCCTCCATGAGATGTCATCACCAAATGAAGTTTGACACTCTAAGCCAACAAGGGATCTAATATGTCACTCAAATGAGCTCTAAAACTCTAGGTATTCAACACAAAATGATACCATAATATCAACACATTAACTCAACGTGAAACAACCAATCAACTCAAGTATGCATGTTTACCAAAGCAAGAATATGCATTAACACAGTTAAGAGTATAACATGACCTAGAACTTGACTCAACAATTTATAACTTATACTATTCAGAGGAGCTCCATCTCCCGAGCGAGTCTCTAATGGTGTCCAAGGTTAAGACGAGAGAGAACAAAGTTAAAATCCTAATAATCAATGAGGGTCACTATTATGTAATAGCGAAACAACTAAGAAAACCACATGGCTGGAACCGGTAAGAACCACTTTGCATGAAGAGGAACGCTATAATATTCATGCTAAAACAAGCACTCTAACGGTCAGATGTTTGAGCACATGTTCCAAAAACACATTAAAGTTAGTTGTCAATTTCCCACATTAATAGGCCATCATAATGGTTAGTTCTCTAAGCATGATCTCCAAGAACATCCTCAACTTAGTTGATAACACCCACACAAAGGGGCATCTTAAGGGTTAGTTTGCTAAGCACGTGCCCACTCCTTGAGTTGTCTACATATTTGTGGTGATATTATCACACAAATAATTAGGCTAGTTGCAATTCACCCATTTCTAAATGAATGTTAAATATATCATGAAGATACCTTACATTCTCTGACATCACACAACTAAGCTTAACATAATTACCCCTTGTGAGTAACACTACAACCTCTAGTTGGACCAAATGCATCTAAGCACTACCAAGAATTATAAGGATATCCAAACATATGAGAGTTATGTGCATAAATAAATCTAAGCTCGAGAGGGAATACCTAGAATCATACGAAGGGTACCCTCCAAAACAACTTCAAGTAAGCTCCCATATCAGGTCTACCCAATGGCAACTAAAAGCCAATATCATACCAATTTTGAGGCCATGATATTAGTCGAGAGAGAGAGAGAGAGAGAGAGAGAGAGAGAGAGAGAGAGAGAGAGAGAGAGAGAGAGAGAGAGAGAGAGAGAGAGAGAGAGAGAGAGAGAGAGAGTATTATATTCTTTTACACCTAAGAGACACAAAGGAAGAGGCAACGAAGAAGACCTACCTCTTCTCAACCATTTGCTATGCATGCCTCAAGCCTCCAAGATTCCAAAACTTCATCAAGCCTCTCCTCATCATTCAAATAATCTCTTCATCTTCATGTTTCTAACTCCTCCAACATGATCACCCCTCCCTCTACCCCCCTTCGCCCCAAGAATGAACCTCCATGAACAACTTAAAATAAAACTAAATTTGGGAAATACAAAGAAATTATAAAATTCTTATCCAAAGGACTTTTCATCCAACCTAATAAATGAGAGGGTACTTTTCTTACAAGACTCACCTCATGTCTTACAAGCCCAAACTTTGACTTAATTACCTTATAAGCTCATGTGGGGTTACTTGTACAAGTCACCCACTTAGTATAAAGTCAAAGGGTCCTTTACACTCAACAATAACTTTCCTTACATTATCCAATTTTACACTCCACAAGCACATCCATCCACTCTACCATAGGACCTAACTAATAGCTCTTCTAGCCTTCCTAGAGAGGCTAGGCACAAGTTGCTAATAAAATCCATTATAAAATTTATCAAGATTTATGTGAATTCACATATTTATTGTATCAAAATTTAAGTTAAAAAAAGGAAGATTGTTCTAATTGTATTTCAATCAAATAAAGCTTTTCAAAATAAGGGGGGAAACAATATTCGAATTCCTATGCATTTGAAGGATCAACATGATAGATAAACACACGTTGAACACAAGTTCATAGAGGTTCAAACATAGGGGTATTACATACATGCCATGGATAGGTGAAGATATCATGAGTTTTTTGATCTAAATGTTCCACATATCTCCCTTGAGGTCCTCCATATCACACATACAACTCGAAGTTGTTGGGGTTCATTTCTACCTCAAGATTTTGTTTCAAGATATTTCCATATAAGTTTTACTCACATTATGCTATGGGGATCATTAATTTCAACCAGTAGCTCCACTTGTAAAAACTACAACAAGAGGCCATAACCTTGTGACACAGTTGTTCAATGCCATCTCTCCTCCTTTGGCAATGGCTTGAATACACGAGATCTGATTTGTTTGAAGTCTCAAACCCCATCATCTTTGGTATCCTCCATGGCTGTCCTAATTGGAGTTGTGATCCACCCCTACACCATTTTCAAGCTCACCATACCTCGTCTACCAGCCAATTCAAGGTTTTAAAAAACCACAATTCAACTTGGTCAAATAACCATGACTTTATAAAGGAATTTTGTGGTTTGTTTCTTTTCAAATTGAAAATCCACTTTAAATTTGCATTTTCATATGTTTGAAATTGTTATTAAGGCATGTTGGTTATGTGAAGTTTTGATAATACTTTGAAAGGATAGTTAAAGGGTTAATCCCCATTAAGAAATCCCTTTTTTATTTAAATAATTTTTACAAATTGTGGAAATTGTTATTATTTAATGGATTTTTTGAAAGGAGGGCCCTTTATATTAGAATGGTGGAGTTTGTATAAAGTGGGGTTTATTAATGATGGATGAGTTTTTTATATAAAAACAATATCATGTTGTGGGATATTATAAGGAGAGGCTTATTATTGTTTTGCCACACTCCTTATATTTTCGCTTGTTGAAGACAAACGGTGAGGTTCGGTTTGGTAGGAGGCCAACCCTCCCACAAGCAATACAAACTTTATTTTTCTCCTTACATTTATGGATTATGATTTGTATGCTCCACATGTATATTTGTCACCCTGTTTATTTATTTATTTATTTTTATTATTTTTAATTTCAATTTTCATATAATACCTTTATTTTAATTTAGCCTTGTATTCCTCACACTCTCCATCACATTTTCTAACATGTAAACAATAGATGCAATGATTCTTTTCGCTCCCTTTTAACAACGTTCTGACTTGGGTATTTGGGATGAGTGCATGCTTGCCCTTTTGGAATCTACTAAATACTTTTTAAAAATATCAAATAATCTCTTTTGTATCGTCTTCTACAAGCAGTGTTTCATATTTTTTAAGGCTGGGAGCATCTACAAGGCATGGACATAAAAAAACATGCCAGATGGGTACATCTTTAAAGTTTTGGAAATTTTGCATGATTAAAACCTCAAACATCAAACGTCAAATGTGAAAGTGTTTTGCCCTGGCATGTTGGTTATGTGAAGTTTTGATAATACTTTGAAGGGATAGTTAAATGGTTAAGCCCCATTAAGAAATCCCTTTTTTATTTAAATATTTTTTATAAATTGTGGAAATTGTTATTATTTAATGGATTTTTTTAAAGGAGGGCCCTTTATATTAGAATGGTGGAGTTTGTATAAAGTGGGGTTTATTAATGATGGATGAGTTTTTTATATAAAAACAATATCATGTTGTGGGATATTATAAGGAGAGGCTTGTTATTGTTTTGCCACACTACTTATATTTTCACTTGTTGAAGACAAACGGTGAGGTTCAGTTTGGTAGGAGGTCAACCCTCCCACAAGCAATACAAACTTTATTTTTCTCCTTACATATTATTGTACTTGTACTCTTCTCAAATGTATTATCAGCTGATTCTGACAACCCTCTTGATTACAGTATCATGTGTGTCATTTTATTTTGAAATCATTGCACAAATTGCTCATGGATGCATTTTCAACTGAGTCTGATGTCCATCAATCGAGTGTGAATTATACTTGAAAACTTAAGAGGTGGTCATTGTTGATTATTTTAGGGAGTTTTGATGCCTTGCTTTCTCTCTTACACACTCAATTTATACATTATTGAGTGTTCATATTGTATAGATTGCTCTCATGTGTGGACACATTTTTAACTGAGTTCAATGTCTATTTTTTTAGCATGCATACTACACAGATTGAACTCATTTGCTAATGCATTATGAAATATTCAACTATACAATTTATTCTTTGTATGACCATCTATGCATTGTGGCCTCCGCTAATTCTGCTTGGGAGGACCAATTATGCATTGTGCCATTTATACATGGAAATATTTTTCACTCAACAAAACCTCTATCCATTTTTATATGCACAAGTACTTATTCCCTCTAACCTAGTTTAATAAAATGGCTACTCAATTCATGTGACATGGTCCTTGGTCACTTATTAATGTATGTTTCCATGGATCTACTCCATCATTTGGAGCACACAGAGTGTCCTTGCATTGTTTGGAACATTCTTTTAGAATATATTCGTAGACTCTTCTTCTAAGATTGTAGTTTCCACTCCTACTTCTTCTAATGATGAAACATTCATGTTAGACAATGCTCTTCTATGTGTCAAGCTACCCCTTAGGGATGAGTTTATGTCAGACCTGATATGATTTTTACAAACTCTATATATGTTGTAGTATAGAAAAATGCTCTCTTAGTTCCTGAGCCATCACACATGCGTACTAAAAAGGATTCATTTGTCTCCATCGATGGGAGTGATCCTACTCAATTATTTGACACTTCTACTATTTTGGATATCATCAACAATCCACCTATCCTCATGGATCCTCATTTGTTAGTTATAAGGGTTATTGAGCCATGTCCTTCACTTCATGTGTACATTATTTCAGTGAATGGTACATATCATTCTTGTAACATGTCTACTTTAGTGGCATTACCATAAGTTCTTGTGCATAATCTTGCCAAACCTATGCCACACTCAACTTTGGAATCATTACCCTTGTCTTCCTTTATGGAGTGGGTAGATTTTCAGTACACTTCTTTTGTCTTTCCTAAGGGCAGAAACTTTGTTCAGTGCAAATGGACCTCTTTTGGTATTTAGGTAGAGGCCCACATCATCGACATTTTACAAGCTCATTTTTTTTTGGGGGGTTCTATCCCTCTATTCTATGTAATTAAGTACCTCATGAGGTCTTGTTGTAAGGACCCAATTATACTACCCACTTTAACTACACTTAAGGGGTGTGTTAATGTAAATTTTTATTCCATTTAATAGTTTTCCCCTATGCATGTTATTTAGCTTGATTAGGTGTTATTAGGTCATTGGGAAAGATAATCCCACATGCATTAGGATGTTGGGTCATACATATCTTCCACCTAGATATGTACCTTTCATAAATCTATTTTAATCAATGCAATCATTCTTGCTCAGTTCTGAATACAGGTTCATTCATATCAAACAAAATTCTTCTTGTGTGTTCATCCTACAAGTGACCAACTAGTGTCCAATTCCATCAATATGTGGTCATAATATTGTTAAAAAACTATGATCAAAGTGAACACGTGGTGGTTAAAATGCAACCACCTAGATCATGGGGTCACAAAACATAATTTAAAACTCGTGACATAAAGAGGAGACACATAGTAGCTAAATGAACTCACAAAGTAACAAACATCATGGAACATAGCTTTCACTTTTCAATTATAAGAGACCTTTGTGGATGTGCTCACTTATTCATTTTGGTTAAAACTATGACTGGGTCTATTTGATGGAATAAAATGTGAAGCTTTGACTTTTTGATATGAAAGTGGCCATGGACAAACTTAAGTTATGCACACATGCATGGAAAATAAATGCACTTTTAAACAATATTGACACAAGGTCACCATGTGAAATGACTTTTCAATGTAATGTGAAAACAAAATTGATCTGGAAGAAGTTTAAATTTATCCTCTTTTACCTTTTGACCTAGTTCACATTTGACTTCCAAAAATTGAGATAAAAGATGGATTTTGATAATGAAATTTGTATCTCAATTTAACACAAAAGAGGGTCTCTACTTATAAAAATAAGTGGGGGCATATTAGTCACAACACACTTCTTTAATGCTTGCACAATGACATATAATTCTTAATCACAACTGAATACTTCATGTATCATTTAGTTTCCCACTAAAGTGATCTGCTTACCTTCCTGACTCATCAAAACTCAAATGGATGTGCCACTGTCATCACAATCCCCCTAAAATACTTTGTTGAAATCATTCAGTGCCAACACAAGGTGTTTCATTATTTTCTTCTTTAATTTACAGAAAGTGTACATACTAAACCTAATAATACTATTCTAACTATGTAATACTAACTCTATTTTCCAAACATTTCCCTTTTAGTATGGACATAAGAAAGGGAACATCACACACAAACTATAAAAAACAAGTAATACGATACATATTCTGACAGAAAGTTGACAAATCTACTAATCCATAGATGGGAACCCATCAACCAATTCAAGTATGAATTAGGACACACACATTATTTCATCCTCCATACATATATGTGTGTGTGTGTGTGTGTGTGTGTATGTGTGTGTGTGTGTGTGTGTGTGTGTGTGTGTGTGTGTGTGTGTGTGTGTGTGTGTGTGTGTGTGTGTGTGTGTGTGTGTGCATGCACATTTATTCTACAAACACACCAAACATGTACTCTGCTACTAGTGATGATCTTCAAACGTAAATAGGGACACACACATATGTTCACGCTTTTACTTATAATTAAAACACATCAACACTTGTACATCACATATGAAGGCATGTATATACATATTTGTCTACAATTTATTCTCAGTAAGAACACATCATCATTGAGCACACACAAACATAAAATAAATAAATAAATATTGAGGATTGGGTCCTCACTATCTTCAGTTGGTGTTGGCCTTCCCTCTAAACTCATGTTTGCAGCCTCTATCCTTTATCACTTCCACTTGATCACAAACATAAATAGTAGCCAATACCATTGGACACTATTCTCGGCTTTAGTTAGTTTAGCATAATTATTTTCATCTGTTGTATCCAGAGTACAACATCAACTCTAGTGATTACTAACAACTCTTTAGATATTTAGTCTTTTGGGATCATTTTATTTTGCCACTACTGTGGTATGTAACCTCTGAGTTAGTAGGAACTTTAAGTTGCTAATGGGCCTCCTTCCTCTATTTCCTTCAACCTTATACATAAATTAACCCAACTTTATATCATGTTTATGACAATTTTCCCTCTCCACAGAAAGATGCATTCCCCAAGATGTCGGGTTCGCCCAATAATATGTCCTTTACAAGGATTGATAATTTTACGACTTGAAGTTGATGACATACAATAGATTTATTGACACAAAATTTTATTTCAACTAACTAGATGGCTAGTGACACCTACACTTAACAACTAATATGCCAATTTTGTTTAAAACAATTACTAAAATAATAGACCGTGGACCTATTATTGTAATTAGCAAGCTTATTGATAAAAAAACCACTATAAGATGAATAATGAGTATGATCATTATTAAACAAACAAATCACTATAGCTATCCCATTACCACCTTTTAATGGTTTTCTCAAAACATACTTTATTACATTTATGGAATATGATTTGTATGCTCCACATGTATATTTGTCACCCTGTTTATTTATTTATTTTTATTATTTTTAATTTCAATTTTCATATAATACCTTTATTTTAATTTAGCCTTGTATTCCTCACACTCTCCATCACATTTTCTAACATGTAAACAATAGATGCAATGATTATTTTTGCTCCCTTTTAACAACGTTCTGACTTGGGTATTTGGGATGAGTGCATGTTTGCCCTTTTAGAATCTACTAAATACTTTTTAAAAATATCAAATAATCTCTTTTTTATCGTCTTCTACAAGCAGTATTTCATATTTTTGAAGGCTGGGAGCATCTACAAGGCATGGACATAAAAAAACATGCCAAATGGGTACATCTTTAAAGTTTTGGAAATTTTGCATGATTAAAACCTCAAACATCAAATGTGAAAGTGTTTTGCCCTGGAATGAAATGATAAAGAATATAAAAGTAAATGGACTGCTACAAAATTTTACGAAGTGGATAGAGATGACATGAGCTTCGTAGAAGTGCACTAAGAGTATATTTGATGATAAAATATAAGAGTTGTGCCATTTTTATCTTATCATACATACTACCTTCCTTTATCTTGTGCCTCACATAGTAGACTAGGAGCCTTCTTCAAGTCCACACACCACTCTCCCTAATGCTTATGCTTTCCTAATAGTGCTTCATATATGTGGCTTTTGCATTTCACAAAAAGATCTTCTTATCACCCCTCATTGCCTATGTGATTGGTGCACAAATCCCACTAGTGTTTTTTATGAACTTTTGATAAAATCTCACCAATCATGCATATTTTGTGCTTTAAAAATTTTAGTGATGGCCATTCAAGGACAAATCTCACTTTCTTGTGATCCATCTTTAACCCTTCTTGAGATATTGAAAATCCCAAGTGCATAAACTATGTCTTCATAAAGCTACATTTTTTTAGATTTACAAGAAAATTCTCCTTGCATAAATGTTGTAACACTTGTCTCAAGTGCGCAAAGTGTTTTTCCTTTGACCTACTAAAATTTAGAATGTCATCCAAATATACAATGAAATACTTACTAAGTATTATTCAAACTGAAAGGCATAACCAACCACTTAAACAAATCATCCTTTATCTTGAAATTAGTGTTCCATTCACTGTGTTATCTGATTTTGATTTGATTGTATCCAATTTTATAGTCTATCTTATTGAAGTGTTGCACTTCACTTGGGATATCCTTTAAGTCATCCATGCATAACAATGCCATTGCTTAATGGTGATCTTATAGATGGTTTTAGAATCAATGCACATCATCCATTTTCCTCTTTTCTTTGGCACTAACATTGCAAGTACTATGCATTGTCTCCAAATTTATCTAATCAACACCTCCTCAAGTAATTCTTCAACTCACTTCTTCACCTCCTCATTCTCTTGCAACATCAATTTGTATGCCACTTTATTTGTTAAAACTAGCTACTGGAATCATATCCTTTATATCACTGATGTTGTGCATGGGTGGTAGTCCACCCATAATATCCTTAGAAATGATATCCTCATATTCACCTAATATCTCCTTCACTCTGTGCAACATTTCCTCTTCTACATACTTTGTGCTTACAATATATTCATAAGTGCATAAAATGCATACTCATTATTTACTTCCTTCCAAAATTGCTTTCCCAACACTAACAATACTCTCAAATTACTCTCCACCTTTACAATTATATCCCTAAAATAATTCAAAGTGTACAACATACCATTCTTTTACAAGATAGTAATTTCAATCTCATCATGCAGAACTCTAGTATCAAACTGCCAAGGCCTACCCAACAATACATCGACAATGCCAATTGCCATTATGTTGCATAGAACTTCATCCTTGTATGTGGCTATCTAAAAACTAGTTGAACATTTTTCATTCACTCACAATTGATGTACCCTCGACAACCAAGACACTTGTATAATTTTGATGTACAATCCTTTTAAGACCATGTTTATCTACCATCTTATTATAAATGAGATTGTTAGTCTTGCCACTATCAATGATCACCTTGTAACACTTTCTTCTATATTTACAAATAATCCTGAAGAGATTCCTTATTTGCGTTAGCACATTATATTCCTTCTCGGGATTAGACAACACTCTCTTTAGCTTGAGACCCTCACCATACTCTAGCTCTTTTGCATGATTGATTGACACTACAACTTCCTTGTAGGCTTCTATAACATGGTTGCTAGCCTATGTTTTGCACACAACTCCACTTTGTTGCATCCATGGGCACTTGAATTCCTTATTCCATACTTCTCTATATTTGGAGCACGTACCGGTGAAACCTCTACCTCATCCACATCCACTACATCCTCTTCCTTGAAATGGTCCTTTTCATCTTTGTGCATGATCATGATCATGCAATGTGCTTTCGTGTCCCTCATATGCGTGTGTTTGATTTGTTTTGTCACTGTGCACAATGCCTCCTCTTTTGCATGCAAACTTACCTTTTTCAAACACAATGCATTGTTGCCTTCTAGACAAACTTTTTCCCACCTTAAATGCACACTAATAGGCTTATTTTATTGACTTTGGATTGATCATACCAAATTCATCTTGAATGGAAACACAAAGTCCATTCACATTTATCGAGACTTTTTATTGCACCATCTTCTACTTGACCAATGTGAATGGTCAATCTATAGAATTATTATATATATTCATTGATGCTCATACCCCTTTGTTTTAGGTTCTACAATTTTATGAAAATATTCATCTCATAATCTGCAAGAAAAAACTTTGCTTTCAACTTGGCAACCATTTCGTTCAAAGCTTTAAATTTATCCTTTCCATTTCTTTGCCTATTTGTTTAGATATGAGTCCACCACAAAGATGCAAACCCTTTCATTTTTTTTACATGAAAATCGCACTTTTTAGGGTCTTTTATGTACTTATGCTCAAAGTATTTATCCAAATCCACAATCTAGTCTATCAAACTTTTGGACATAAACTCCCTAAGCAGTTTAGAATGTCCACATGTGACTTGTCACCTATCTTGGGAAAGACCCTTAATAATCTACCCTCTATCAAGTTTTGATTAAATTCATCCATGTGAAATTTAGGTGCCTCATCATCACTCAAATATGAAAATGCTCCCCTTTGTTGAGTTGCCTCCATGGCTTCCATTATTGCTTGGAAATCTCAAATTAAGTTTGAAGTATTTTCCACTCTTAGTGGACAATCTCCTCCCCATCTTTCTTTGAGCTAAAACCCTCATTGTGCCTTTTATTTTCCTTAAAAAATCATTACAACAACTACACTCGTTACACCTTCTACCTAACAACCTTTACGTTAGAAGATGTCTTCACCATTTTCTACCCACACTCTCAAATGCAAAAAACAAAATTTAATATGCAAGTTGAACCTTATTTGTTACCAAATGATATAGTTGCAGCTAGAGAGCCCAAAATAAGGTTAGTATTAGACCATACAACCCATGACACCTACATGCCAACACTCAAAAGTGATGTACACAATATATAATCACAACACAAAATAATATTTAACCAAATTAACTTTAATAGAGAAAAAACAAGATATAGACACAGATCATTATCTTTTTATCAGAATCTTCAATTCAAATATTATAATGATCTTAAGCAGGATATGAAAATAGGAACTCTTATATTAGACTTGCATGCATGAGAGGCTCTGCATGAACCAATAATGGTTTTATCTTCTCTCATAGGTTACAAAAATATTTAGTCCTCTTCTCAGACTCAGCTCTATGTGTTCTTACCCTAGCTTCCGACCATTTCAATGATTTTAACCTTTAAATTTATAGGCTCATAAATTCGTTATGAAATTTGAAATAATTTTCCTTCCTTATCATCCAACTATTTGACCATGAGTCATCAATTTTTTACCATTATGTGCTAACTCAAACCTAAAAATTTTATGACACTTCCTTATCCATATTTGTTAATGTCCAGAATAGACAATGGTCGTGTGCAAGCTTTTCCAACCAATAACAAGTGAAGAACCATTGTGCCTAGTACATAAGATATCACCATTTTACATGACTAAAATTATGCATGAAAACCTTCAAGCCTAAAATTAAGCTACCAACCTATTTCATGTGTGTAAGGCTACACTTTATTATTATACCAAAGACAACACACATACCGAAGGGTTATAAAAACTACTTATTCCTATTTTATGTCTTTTTGGGTCATGCAAAGTGCTTATGCACCCAAATACTCTTGCATCATGGAGCTTGTGTCAAAAATTACATCAAAAAGTTTGAGTTCACACAAAATGGGGGATAAAAATCCCACATGATGAAATATAAACCATATACATGTGCAAATGAGGTGTCTAAACCATAAAAGAGTAGGATGAAAAGATCATATGAGTCTTTAAAGTAGGAATTCAAGGATGAATATAGAATACCATAATGAATGTTGGAATCTTATCATAGGTTTCTAAAATTTCATTTGATGATACACTACACCTTTGTGAGTTTAATGGGTTTAGAGTAAAAATATAAGAGTCAGGAAAAGCTACCATATATGGTGAATTCACATAATCTGGAACATGTATTGAACAAAATGGGCCAAGGCTAGTTGTAAACATTGCGGTGATTGATGCACTGAGGAATGTTTTGAGAAGTATAAACCTTTAATAAGGAGTGTGGTGTCATATGATGAGGAGTTGGATAGTAAGAGCCTAAAAGTCAAACATCCAATGTTTGCAAGTGTATGGAAGTATATTTTAATATTGGGTGAGTCTTGAGGCCGTTAAAGAGGAAAGGTACAACACCTATAATAAAACCAACACAAACTAGACCAATGGAATGACTGATAGTAATTGATGAAGTTGTTGTAATGAGAAGGGTAGAATAAAAAAGAAAAAAGATATAATTGAATAAAGCTACATTAGGAAATGGAAAAACTAATATTGAAGAGTTTGTCATCTTCCAATGACAGATTTAATAAGAAACTCCAAGTTTATGCACAATAAAGGACTTCAAGAAGATTTTATTTTGAAACATCAAGAATGGGTACTATGAAAAATCCAAGTCATGTTCAAAGCGAAGCTCAAGTGAAGATCCCCATCAAAAGATAAACTGGAACAAATATTTCATTCCAAGAAACTAGAGGAAAAACTATTGTGCATACTGAAGAAGGATGTGCTAGAGTGACTAGACAACAAGAATATATTATTGCTAGTGTGAGTCCAAAAGCCCCTAGTGCAACAAGGCCAATACTCTAAGACATTCCATGTCAAATAATGCTAGTATGCATCTAGAGTCGACAAGGACTAGGCAATGATGAACAAGGATCAGATGATTCAACAACAAAAAAATACATAACTAACGGAGATACATTATGTGTGGCAATGGAATTTTAACGATTGATGGGAGAGGCCAACATCAATCCAACGAAGTATGATTAAAAAAAAACCAAAGGAAGAGTCCAATAAATATGAAGTGGCTATAGGAGGCAAGAAAAAATGAGGAAGATAATGTGCATGGAAAGTAACAAGAAGAGGAAGAAAGAGTGATCAAAGAGGAACACCATAACAAAAAACATGAATTGGAAAGTATGTTGGAGAGAGGAAGAAGACATTAAATGATGAACAAAATTTATAAAAAGGAACCATCTTCATGCATAACACTAGGGATGATATGTCACAATAATGTGATCGAGTATGCACTAAAACATGTGAAGGCTATTTTTGATAGTCATATATAAGAATTGGAGTTTGAGATTTTTTTTATAGAAGCTAGTTCTATTGAAGGAAGAATATTTATAGTCCAGTGGAGAAGATGAAGGTGAAGTCAAGGCAATGGATCTGAGGAGATTGATAACAGAGATAGATAGGATAGAACTAGTGAAACTTGCCACATAAATGACAAAGTACAACCTCATGATTGACTATGAAATGGACAATACTAGGAAATACCTCCACAAATAACTACATGGATGAAGATCAATGGTTGTCAGCTTTAACTGAGAAAGAGAGGCCACAAGTATATGATAGTACATATGTATGTAAGAAGATGGCAACATAAAAATTGGGCATGGAGATTGAGTACTTACCACGTAAACCTTGTGTGAATGAACAACCTACTAAAGAGAATCTCCAAGTAGGGAAGTTGAAAGAACTAGAAGTAAAGCTCGAGGATTATGCAGAGGAATTGATTAATAAGATAAATAACCTTTGCATAAAGGTGAGGAAAGTGATAAAAATATTTGAAATATTCCAAAAAAATAGGATTGTGTGGATGCACGAATGAAAGAATACAAGGGCACACATTAAAACTTGATATTGTGTATATATGCTAAAAAATACAAAGTCAAAAGGGAGAAGAAATATAAGTAATCCTATGGGTTTAAGGTGAAAATGAGTAAAATACACACAAGTTTGGATGTGTTATTTGAGTTTCATTATAAAGTGATAATGGAGGAGGAACAACAAAGCATGATTTAATATGCAGCAGAAACAAGTGATACAGGTAATGCTAAAAACATATGAAGATAATATGCATAATGAGGAGGTTATTAAGAAGTTGATTAAGGATGTAAAATAGGTATTGCCATGAGTAAAGCTGATAATGGATTAATGAGATATTATGAAGAATGAATTGAAAGATAAGGTGGTAAAATTAATGACTGTACAAGAAGGAGAAGATGCTACACCAAATAAAGTAAAAACTTGTGCGAGGATAGATTATAAACATAGTGTGGGGGAACATTGACCTGAGATATGTGCATAAGGAAAACATTCAACGGAAGTCTAAATCTAATGATGTGTGAGTGAGACAATCAAAATTACAGAAGACACTTGCAATGCACTAGATAAATATAAGCAAAAAGAGAAGGATAACATGAATTAATGAAATACCAATGGAAACATCAATGCACAAGTTGGAAAGAAATACAATGGTGGAAGAAGCACCATAAGAAAGGTAGATGATGAGAAGTTGACAAATGTAATGCATCTAAGCATAGAGAATGCAAATTGCCATGGATCAATCCAAGTTGATAAGAATATGTTAATGGAGCAAAAGAACATGTTGATGACATGGATATGTTGAAGCCTGCTTGGCTACAATTGGAAAAGAATGCAAATTGCCATGGATCAATCCAAGTTGATAAGAATATGTTAATGGAGCAAAAGAACATGTTGATGAGATGGATATGTTGAAGCCTGCTTGGCTACAATTGGAAAAGAATGCAAATGCTGCATTGATAAAGCAATAGATGGCATAGGTCAAATAGATCTAGGTGTGCTATATATAAGGACATCAATTGCTCATTTGAGACACAACAGTGGTTACATTTTTTCAGAGGAAGATTTAGAGTTTATGGAGAAAGATGCATGTTAAAGTTTGAAAGATATATATTGTAAGAGTGAACATCGTCTTATAATGGCAAGCATTGTAATTTGAGATGAACGTATGCTTTGTAATATTATATATATAATAATAAAAAGGATTCTTGTATGAACAAACAATAATACATGGTGTGAAATTAACACCACTAACTAAGTGAATTTTGCATTGTTACGCAATTGGTTTTTTGGTTTGCTTGAAATAAATTGTAATGCAAAAGTCATGCAAATGTGTCGAAAAAATGGGATACAAATTGTCCCAAGTTTGTGTCACCATTTTTTTTATTGAAAATCATGTAAGGCGCTTACTTATCCCTTCTTAAGAGTCACTTTTGATATCTAAGTGTCATTTTCAGTGTTGGAGAAAGAGTGAGAAGGAAAAAGACTAGCAACATGTCATTTTTAGTGTTAGAAAGGTAATTTTATTATTATTTTTAGTTACATGTTAACAAATGACTAATTTAATCTTATAATACATTATTGTTCATAATGTGTGTGTTTATTTCTGAGTGTCTGGATAGATTTTTAGTTTCTTCCTTCTGGTTGTCTAGTGCTTTCTCCATTGCTTCTGAAATCTTGGATTGGCGGGGATCCGACCATTGGCCTATCAAACTCACAACTAACTTCATCAGGCGACCCAAGAGACCCCCCTTTAAATTTCAGTTAATGTGGCTCAGGGATTTATCCCTGCATACCCTTATGCCCCACTGGTGGCGGCAGGGGAATCCAGAATATGGAACTGCCATGTACTCCTTTGTTAAGAAGCTTCAATATGTCAAAAGGAAGTTACAGGTTTGGAACAAAACCAATTTTGGTAATATGAATACTATGAAGAAGGCAGCCCAAGATAGGCTTGACAGTATTACCAGGAAGATTTTGAACACTGGCTTGACTGAAGATTTGCATAAGGCTGAATTTGATGCATTGAAGGAGCTTAATGAATGGGAAATGCGAGAAGAAATCTTTTGGAAGCAGAAAGCCCGGATCGAATGGCTGCAGGAAGGGGACAGGAACACGGCCTTCTTTCATAAATCGGTGCAAGCAAGGCGCAACAGGAACTACATAGTAGCTCTTGTAACCAAGGAGGGCGTTAGTACCTCTTCTGCTGCTGCCATAACAGAGGAAGCTGTTCGTTTTTACACGGAGCTTTTTTCTGAAGAAGTTCCTATAGCCGATTTGGAGAGGGATAAGGTGTTGTCCTGCATTCTACACATTGTCACAGCTGATATGAATTCAGCTCTCTTGAAACCTATTGAGAAGGCGGAAGTGGAAAAAGTGGTCTTCACTATGCGTAGAGGGAAGGCGCCAGGTCCGGACGGTTTTCCAGCTGAATTTTTTCAAGAGTTTTGGGAGATTATATGCCATGACTTAGTGGAGGTTGTGCAAGAGTCCTACCGCAACAAGGAGTTGCTCAGAGTGATCAATGCTACCTTTCTGGTCTTGATCCCGAAGAAAGACCAGGTTAGTCAGATGGATCACTTTCGGCCTATAGCTCTCTGTAACACGGTGTACAAGATTATTACTAAACTCATAGCGGAAAGGCTGAAAGCTTGCCTCCCAGCGGTTATTTCGGAGGAACAAGGGGGCTTTGTTGCGAGAAAGCAGATTTTGGATGGTGTGGTGATTGCTTCAGAGGCCATCCACTCTATGAGCATTTCCCAACAGAGAGCTATGTTTGTTAAGCTGGACTTGGCTAAAGCATATGACAGGGTTGACTGGGGTTTCATGCAAAAAATCCTCCTGGCTTTTGGTTTTAGCCAAGACTGGGTTAGATGGGTGTGCAGCTGTGTGACCACGCCTTCGTACTCTGTCCTCATTAATGGGACTCCTTCCAGATTGTTTGGGGCTTCCCGTCGGCTTCGGCAAGGGGATCCGCTATCGCCTTACCTGTTTATTCTTTTGGCTGAGGGCCTTGGGAGGCTCATAAAATCTCAAGCTTCGCAGGGTTGGATCCAGGGATGGAAGTGGGGTAACCGGGCTGCCACGCTGACTCACCTCCAGTTTGTGGATGACACCATCATTGCTGGGCTCGCTCGTATCAGGGAGGCGCAGGCGTTCCAAAGCGCCTTGGACACTTATTTATTGGCTTCGGGACAGCAGCTGAATGAGCAAAAATCCTCCATCTATTTCTTCAATACGCCTGATTCTATTCAGCACAGGATTTCTACTATATTGAGATTCCAACCACAGCGTCTTTCGGTGATTTATTTGGGGGTTCCCATCGTGGTGGGCAGCGAGCCTCGGCTGTTCTGGCAAAACATTCTGGACAAGTTAAGGCAGAAGGTGAATCATTGGACTCATAGGTGGCTCACGATGGCGGGACGTGTGACGCTTCTTCAGTCGGTAATCCAAGCTCTTCCTATATATCGAAGCATGGTCCAAGTGGCTCCAAAGTACTTCCTCCATGAGTATGATGCGCTCTCCAGGCAATTTTTGTGGAGTGGCAACCTTAGAAACTCTAAATGGATCTTGATCAAGTGGAGCACGATGTACAGGCCCAAAAGAGAAGGTGGTCTTGGACTAAGGTCGGCCATCCTGTCCAGCCAGGCCCTTGCGGCTAAGCTGTACTGGAGGTGGTGTACTAATCAGTCCCATCTATGGGCTCGCATTCTTTGGCTGAAATATTTACCTGGGGTGTGCCCGACTGAGATTCCTCGGTACCCCATTGAGGGAAGAGGTTCTATGGTGTGGAGCACCCTCAAATTGGGAGCCTCTCTGGTGCAAGCCAAACTTTTCTGGATATGCAATAGTGGCACGAAGGCGTTGTTTTGGGATGATTCTTGGAATGGTTTCCCCTCGCTTGCTCTCTCGCACCCCCATCTGCAGGACCTGTGGGAGGCTTTCCGTATTGCTGGCTGGGATACTGTGGAACATTATAAAGAAGCGGTTCAGATGGGAGATGCCAGTGTGTACATTTGGAAGCAGGAGAGGACCTGGCCGCAAGGGGGGACTGTAGAGGACAGACAGGAACTTCTCCAGATTCTGGCATATAGAGACTATAGCTCGCTGCGTGACGATGACACCTTGGCTTGGGGGGGCGACTCCAGTGGTCTCTATACAGTTTCATCCGGTTATCAGACGTTGATTAAGGAGCAACTTGGAGCTGAGGATTTTTTGTGGAGTAGGAAAATCTGGAATCCTGCTGCTTGGCCTAAATGCAATTTTTTCTTGTGGACTCTCACCTATAGGCGGTGTCTCACTTGGGATAATCTCAACAAACGTGGCTTCCAAGGACCTTCAATCTGCTTGTTATGTCGGGACAGTGAAGAGAATGGAGAACATTTATTTTTTCAATGCACTTATGCCAGAGCGCTTTGGCACTTGTGGTGGGACGCTTGGGGTCGCCCCTGTTGGCACGCTGGATCCCTGACTGAGTTCTGGCAGCGCCTGGATAGTCCCCCCAGCAAGGCGTCCTTTCTAAAGAAAGCTTGGACTGCGAGTCCTTCCTTTATTTTGTGGCACCTCTGGCTTGAAAGGAACAAAAGACTCTTCCAGGAGCACAACCTGTGTATAAGCAAGCTTTGGCTGAGAATTCTTGTGGCGCTTCAGGAGACTCTTCACGCCAAAGGGGAATGGTGCGATGTCTTGGAGGAGCCTGGTGCCTCTGTTTTGGGCTGCCTCTCCCTTGGCGTGCCTTTGGATGCGCGCCCCTGCATCCCGGTTCACCCTTCGACCTCGAGCAAGCATGGGATGCGGCCGATCAGTCGCGCTGGGTGCTGGCTGCCGCCGGTGGAAGGTGTGGTCAAAGTTAATGTGGACGGGTCTGCTCGTGGGAATCCTGGGGATGTTGGGATTGGAGTCATTGCCAGAAATTCTTCAGGTAATATATGTTTTTTACTTACGGAGTATAAGGGATGCCATACCAACAATTGTATGGAGGCGATGGCTATCCTGGAGGCTTTGAGAATTTGCAGTAAGCAGGGGATCTACAGCATTGTTTGTGAATCGGATTCGCAGGTGGTGGTTAACCTGATAAACAACTCAAACTCCGTTTGCACGGATTGGAAACTTGGTGTGATTATTAACCAGATTAGACAGTTAATCCCATTTTTTGAATTAATTTCCTTTAGACACATTCCTCGGGAATGGAATGCTGTGGCCGACCGTCTGGCTAAATGGGCCACGGATCACGGGCCAAATTGGGCTATTTATGATCAGTGCAGGCTTCCTGCTGATCTGATTTCGACCCTGACTCAACTGCTCGAGCAGGATTTGAGAGTGTAGTTCCGTGTTTCTTGGTGCTTAATAAATTTTTACCCCCTCTTTAGTTGCATAATGTGTGTGTTTAACCCTATTTGATTATGTGAAGCTTAATTAGGATAAAATTGGAATATTAATTTAGATTGTAATATATGACAATTAAGCATAAATCTGAATGTCAAGTTATAATTGATTTGACAACGAAACTTACTTTTTATGGAAAGTGCAATAGAAGTTAAAAAACTTAACTTAATCTTGTTCTATGAAATACTGAGACATGTGGCATGTGGAAAGAAGGGTGATAAGCTAAACTATGAGTGGTTCAAATTGGCTTATGTATCTCTGCTTGTGCTTAGACAGTATTGTCAACATCAGGTTTGTACCATCTAAATAATATGCTTTGAGATGGACGGTTTTGCCTTTGTAGATTTTGACCTTATTTTTTATTACATGCCTATCTGACTACTTTTGATGTGTCCTTATGTGTGATACCAAAGTCTAATTGCTCATGCAATACTCGTACATCTATCTCCTTCATTTCAAAACCCTATGTCCTCTTCAATAATAGTTTAGAAATGCAACATGGTGGAAAATGTGAGTTGAGTTGTCCTCAACTAGTCTCTAATTATTGGTTGAGTGTTGCCTACATATCCAATACCCCAAGGAGGGAAATCAATTGGCATGTAGTTCTCCCTGTTACGTGTGTGTGTGCAATTATGTATGTTCAATGTACATACCCTGTGACCTATCTTTCAACTTAACAAATGGTGATTTTGAATTGACTTTGAGGTGATTTAAACTTGGCTAAGACTTAATCCTTGTGACTGATTTATAAATTGACATAAATATGGCAGTTCCTTTAAATGTGTAGTAGTGTATAGATGTGTACTTGATAGATTCTAAATGATTAATAAGCTTAAGTTTGATTTGTATTTATATGAGTCTATTTGAATAAGTTTCGATGCCACTGAAATGTTAGGCAAATGGTTCGATCTAAGGAAATGATTTGATTTTAAAAATGACTATTGTTGCACAAAAATTGAAACCATTAAATTTGGACAATACCATTTGAATCTGATGATTTTCTCTGGGAGTTAGGAACACTATTTTAACAACTTAGAGACATCTAAGAAAGATAATTGGTTTGGCATAGACTACATGTTTCTTATATGTGACTAACAACAACTTGGAAGGATTGGACACATAGATAACATGTGGGTGTAAGAAAATGATGAATTAGAATCATATATGTGTAGAAGTCATGTAGGATGAAAGTAAGTCAAAACTGACATTGTCAAGTATCTAATACCATAATTTAATATCTATAATATGTTATTAAGTGTAATTAATTTAAATAACTACAATTTTGTAAGTATAAAAATTAATGAAAGGCATGGTAAAATTAGGAAAAATAGATACACCTTTTGAAAAAAGTGTAAATTGTAGGCAATTGCCCAAAATTAGAATTTGTTAGATAAATTAGTGGCATGTTTAGAAAATGAGGCATAATAGTAAAAATGTTAGCAAAAAGAGAATTCAAGAAAAATAGTGAAACTTGGAGAAAATAGAGTAAAATTAACCAAAACTTATGAAAGTAGGGCCATTAGTGACAAATAATGGAAATTAAGGAAATTAGTGAAACTTGAAAAAACCAGGGTAATATGACAGAAAAATTAGACTAAACTTGACGAAATTAGGGAAATTAGTGACAAATAGAGAAATTAAGAAAAAAATGGAAAAACTAATGAAAATTAGCGAAATTTAAAAAAATGAAATCAACGTAAAATTAGGCCAAACTTGAGAAAATTAAAAAATAGACAAATATGAAAAATTATAGAAATTGGGGAATTAATAAAAAATTACAAAAAATAGTAAAACTTGAAAAAATTAAGATAAAATTAGAGTAAAATTAACCCAACCCTGATGAAATTAGTGAAGTTAGTACAAATAGCAAAAATAGAGATATTGGAGAAATTAGGAAATTATAGAAACTAGTGAAACTTGGAGAAATTAGAGTAAAATAAGACTAGACAAAATTAAAGAATTTATTTACAAATTATGTGAATTACAGAAATTGGAAAATTTATGAAAAATTACAAATATTAATGAAACTTGAAGAAATTAGGATAAAATTAGATAAATTGATAAAATTAGAGTTAAATTGATGAAATTGGAAAATTAGTGACAAGTAGGGTAAAATTGATAGAGCTTGAGGAATTAGGATAAAATTAATGAAATTAGAATAAAATTGATGAAACAATGAAAAATAATGACAAATAGGGGAAATTAACAAAATTGAAGAAATTAGGGTAAAAAAGTTTCATAAAATTAGGGAAAATTAAGGTAAACTTGACAAAATTAGGGAAATTAATTAAAATTCAAGTAAAATTGATGAAATTGAGAAAATTAGGATGAAACTAATGAAATTAGAGTAAAATTTTTAAACAAATAGAATAAAATAATAACAAATAGTGGAAATTAACGAAATTATGAAAATTATGATAAAATTAAAGGAATTAGTGTAAATTAAGGTAGACATGTCAAAATTAGAGTAAATTGATGAAATTAGAGCAAATTTGACAAAATTTGGTAATTAGGGAAAAGTAAGATTACAATAAATTAAAATTAGGGAAGTAAGAAATTAAGGTAAATCAGTTAAAGTCTACATATTTTTTTCATTGTACTTTTTTATTAAAACTATCAAAATTATATAAATGAGTGAAATTTTATGTTTTTTCATTTGATATAATTAATATTTTTATCTTAAAGTTATATTCTAATTCACATTTATTTTTTATTATTTTTATTATCTTTTTGGTACGTATATGTCAACTCTAAAAATTGAAATTGTTATTCTTCACCACCATTATTATCTACATATGAATATGTCAATGATATAACAATGACAATACAAGATAAAGGAAAATGTGTTGAAAAGGAAGAGACCCAAAGCAATTACACTAATGTATGAATAAATAACAAGAATCCAAATATTTAGAATACATTGGTTACTAGAAAAGGGGAAGATTGAGATTAAAAATTATGAGGAAGAGTCCAAAGATGATTTAGTGAAGTGTTGCCAAAATATAAATATTATTTTTCCAACTTGTGAGATTATGTGGCATGGCGACTTTATAATCGCTTCCAACACCTTATGTGGTAGTTCCATTTTAGAGACAAATTAATATGATACAATTTTCAATAATCACTAATGTAGGTCTTAAGCTCTTCACATTGTCAGTAATTAATTTCGAGTTTAATACTTGACATGCATCAAGTGTGTTGTTATTACCTTTTTATGGCCCAATGTATAGATTTGTAGATTGGATTTCCATGGCAATATAAAAGTTCAATATGTCAACTGATGACATATGTTCTAATTCAAAGAAATGGAAGTGCAAATTTCAACCCCAACAAAAATCAGATGTATGCATGCTTGTTCCTACATAATGTGTGTCCTTATGAACTTGATATATTACTAGTTTCATGAATAGTACACATAGGTGTACATATTTTACATCTACCAAGAGTTAATACATATAGTGTGTTGATAAAAAAGGAAATGACATGCATGCAATTTTACCTCATGCCATGGTAGAAGCAATTGTAAATATAAACAGTGGTAAAGAGCTTCTTATTGACTATCAATTTAAAGTGACAGCCACACCAACAAATTTGAGAAAAATATGTAGTAGAAAATAATGATTGATGTGCATATTGGTTTTTGCAAACCCAAATTTGAAAACAATTTAATTTTATATAGTATTTTGAAACAATCTAATATTATGGTTTTTTATATCATATAAAATGCAGTTTATTATTATTTTATTACTACATTTGAATAGTTCAAAATTAATTTTATAATTACTTGTATATGAATTTTATGAACATGATGAAATTTGGTAAAATTTTGAAGAAATGTTTTTTTGGCGTATCATCAATGTCTTTTAAGTATGATGATTAGGATTATACAAAAACTCATATTTCATCACCCACACTATCACTCCAACATTATCTCCATCATTCAATCCTCCTACACTTATAAAACCTTGTAGAAGATCCACTGGAACAATATATCAACATGCTTAACTGTCCACTTGTATTATTCCTAGACATTCATTTACAGGGCATCCATAGACATCTCTTAAACCACCTTTTCATATTGCATATCCTATCTCCAATTCATTCTTATAACAATACAATAATGAAACTTGTTCTTTCAATAACATGAAGAAATATAACCATCTTCACCTTAATTAGATCTCCATTTTTAAATTTGTATGAAACATTTTGAATGAAAAATATCCATATATATTTTTAAATGATGTATATATTAATATATTCATATTATTTATAAATGTTATCTTATGCATTTTTGTCAAATCAATTAAGTGTACCATCATGTTAAAAATGTGTGTTATGCATGCTAACTAATTGCTTTTTTAATGTTGTCTTATTTATTTAAACACATTTAATAATTTAATTTATTATTTAACATGTTTATTATTTATTATTTCACCTTTATTCTTACTATGAACTGATTTTCTAATCATAATAAAAATTAAAATGGGGCATTTTCCTTCAAAGAAACCACCATCTATGAGATAGTAACATAAAATAACTTTGAAAGGATTTCTAAATAAAATATGATATCTGACAAACATTGAAAGGATTTCTAAATAAAATCACTGATTATGATTGGTGACTAACATAAAATTAGTGAAAATAGTGTTTTGATAGTGATAGATCAAAATCAGAATAAGAGGATATTTGTGGACATGACCAATGTAGGTAAACAACAACACAAGAAGTTCGAGTCCGTTGATTGTGGACTTGTCTTGATTGACTATGATGAAAAAATAATTGTTGTGCATTCTACATGTGTCGCCGTTGAGTAACCTAAGATAACATGATTCAGATTGTGTCACGCAGAACTCAATGTTTTTATATTTGTCTTTGAAACATTAACGGTAATTTGAAATCTTGAAAACCTATAAAAAAATAGGGAAGTATAATGGGTTGAGATGACCTCAATCACCCCCTTGATGATTGGTCATTCCCTATGTATCCAATACTCCAAGGAGGTAAATAAAACCCACTTAGCTCTCCCACCTAAAACAATTGTGCAATTATGTTTCTTGACTGTATATATACTGCTAAAAAAATAGCTTTGATACTTGACAATGATAACTCTTCATTTGTCTTAAGATGCTCTTGACTTGGCTCATAGCTACTCCTTATGAATGATCTTGAATTTAGAAAGAATATGATAGATTTTCTCAATGTGCAATAGTATAAATTTGCTCAATAGATAGTGTCAAGCTAAGAATAATGCATAAACTTTGATATGTATATATAGGCAAACCTTTGATAATTTCTTTTACTCGACTTTATGAAATGTTAGAAAATACCCAAAAGAATGATTCAACATTTGGAAACTAGTCGACATTTGGTGCAAGGCATGGATACCCAAGGTGGACAAGGGCACAACAATGCTCTTATCCACCTAGCAAGGCCCAAACCCAAAAAATTGAGGACAAATGTCCCTAGCAAGAAATACTCTAAGGGTGATATTAAGCAATTTGAATATTTGAATTTGAAATTTTTATATAATAATGACTGTAAGCAAAGGGTCGAGTCCACATATAGATAAATGGCTTGAAAGAATGAGGAGTAAGAGTTAGGTATTTGGGTGCAAGTCATGTAGTTTAAATGTATAAAAAATTAAGATTTTCAAGTACACATGACCAAATTTTTGTGTCTACATTTGTCTCCCTTTACTCGAGTAATAAAATTGATAGAGTAAAGGAGAAAGAATAAAACCTAAGTGTGTACATCATGCTTGGTCTTTGAGAGGATATGTAGAGGGCACTCAAATTTAAGAAACCCTACAACATCACATGAAGTTGTCATTTGTCAATATTTAAAATTTGAAAAGTTGAACTTTGAAAATGAGAAAATTGATAAGAGATCAAGGAATGAGTACACGTATTTGCACTCTTCTACCATAACGGACAGTGACAATTTTGCACTCACTTACGGCTAGGGCGAGCTATGTCATGTCCAACAAGGAGGCATTTGAGCATTCATCATCACTTCAACAACTACAGATGGAGATAGCAACTAAGGATGGCGATTGTAGGGAGATGCCGCTCCTTTGAAAGGGAGGAATATGCACAAAATTTTTGGCTAAATTGAGGCATCAACAAGTTCGGGGGTAGGGAAGGAGAGCGTGGGGGGTGCGAGGTAGTCGTCCTCCCCTATTAAGAAGGCTTTGAGTACAATTAAGATTTCCTAGCATGAGTAGCTTAGGGTTTTAAGTGTGGCAAAGGCTTTTCCAGTCGTAAATTTTGAGGAGGCTCTGGAAGAGGTTTTGAAAACTGAGAAATGGTATGCGAAGAGGGGTTTAGTATGTCGATTTGATAGGTTTGGGCCTTCCCTTCTTGCTCTTCATCGATGGATTTTAGATTCCTGACGACCTGTTTTGGAGGACAGTTTTGAAATGTATCCCTAAACCAGAGGATTTTTCATTTTGTTTTTTTATTCTCTTGTTGATCGTAATAAAATTATACAAGCTAAAACTTGGAGTTGTGATCACCACCTTCTTTTTCTCAAGCCTTGGTTTCCAAATTTTAATCCTCTAACTAAAACCCTCTCTCTCAGACCCATCTAGGTGCAGTTGTCGTATCTTCCTCTCCAATTTTGGTTAGAGTCTAGGTTATTAGCTATTAGGGGATCTTTGGGTGAGTTGCTGGAAATTGATGCTTCTTCTTTGAATTTCTCACGGATGACTTTTGCCAGGGTTTTAGTTTGCATGGATACTTTTTGGGACCTTCCTGAAATGATTGAGTTGAAAGTTAAAGGTAGATGTTGGTCTCAAATCTTTGATTATGAGGGGATTCTTTTCAGATTCTATAAATGTTATAAAATTGGTCATCTTTTTGCTTCTTGTCAAAATTTCAAGCATAAAGTGGAGTCTTCATGGTGGAAAGAGGCAAGTGAATAGCTTCTTACAGTTTCTCAAATTTGCGAACATGTATTGTCTTCAAGAGATGTTCCAAAATTCTCAACAAGTTATAAAAGCGGTTCATTTGGTAGCTCCTTCTCAAGGTTCTGAGGTGGTCAGGTCAGTCGAAAGGAGTTTTGTGGATTCTGTTATCAAAAGTAAAGATTGTAGAGGTTTGTCTTTAGAAAATTGCATATTTTCAAAAACAGATTTAGGTAATTTTGATAAAGAAGAAGAATCGAAAGTTGTAAGACGTACGAAAAAATGACGTCGCATTCCGAGTTCCCCTACCAGGGTACTTTGTTCTCACAGTAGAGTGAAGAAGCATGAGATGTAATAAATTTTAGTCTTATGTTTTGGTTAATTTATTTTTTTAGTAGTTAAGTGGAAGTATGTTAATACTTTTATTTAGTTTGTTCTGTTTGGAGTATGTTGGTCATATATCTTAACGGTTCTACCGTTAATCTAGGCTATTCTTGTTATCTGAGTATTTATGTTAATGGGAAGGGGCGCCGTAAACCTTGATAGCAATTAAAAAAAGAATGAATACATCTATATGGAGATGAAACTAAATTGTTTAGTAACTCATAACTGGTAATGAATAATTGTGCCCCCTTGTAGAAGCACTTGAAAAATTTAAACAAATGATGAATTAAGAGTGATCAAGTCCTAATTTTGAATAATTAATCAAGTCTTTGAGTTGAAAAGATGCATGCTCCAACTCTCATGAATGGGTAATAGTACCCAACGTACTAATCCATAAAGTTGGAGCCACGATGGGTTTGCTAAAAGTGATGCCAAAACCATTGAATGTTATTAGCCTCAAACTTACACCACTCATAATAGAAAATGGAACCACACAATGGACTCAATAGAAGTAATGTCAAGGTTGTTGAGTGTAACTAGACGTAAATGTACATTACCCGTAACAAATTGAATCACACTTCTAGATACATATATAAATTCTTTGAAATTGTAACTTTGAACTTTGAAAATGTGCATGAACAAGTATCGTGCCTTTAAAAAATCATCGTTCCGTCTGAATCTATTCTAAATAATATGGAATGCCATGCGTCTATATGCTCTTGTAATTGTATTGACAACATGTTACTTTGATCTTGTAACTATTTTGCATAAGTCCATGCATATGCATTTGATTGTGTATTATCATGTACTTTGACTCTTTCAAAACTTAGTGCATATGCATGTCATATGCCCTCATAATAGTATTTGATGTGCCAATATATTACTCTGACTTTTTAAAACCCTAAACTCTTTTTATAAAATATGATATTTGAATTGCTTTGAATTTTGAAAACCTATAATCTGAATTTTTCAAACTCGTATTATGTCTCAAATTTTGATTTTGCATTACTTTGAATATTTGAAAACTTATATGTTGAATTTTTGAGACTTGTAATTTGTCTCAAAAATTCGATTTTGCTTTACTTTGAATCTTTGAAATATGTATTTTGACTCTTTGAAAATAGTATTATATCTTTGAACTTATACTTTTTCCCAAATCTAATTTTTATGATCATGGTGCCCCCATTTTGAAATGAGGGATATAGCCTCCAAGTCACTCATTTCAAAAGAAGAGTTAATTGTATCATATGATAAATATACAATCATATAATATTATGTCATCATGTGGATAGTATATTATCATAAAAATGTAATTGTCATTAAATCATGTATGTAACATTTTGAATGTGATGTTATAATTGTCATGTATAGATAGATATAACAACGAGGCATATAGTAAAGTAACAATCTCTGAAGCAGAGTACGTATTAAAAGTGCATGATATGTATCATGGCACCACTAATCAAACTTAGCAAACAAAATAAGCACAACACACAATGTCATACAAATAAGGCCAAAGATCATATCCAAGGGACATGCTCAAATGTCACATAAAACATAAGGCCAAAGGCATAAAGCAATGGAGATGTTCAAATATCACATATGCTAAGAAAAGATCTATATATTTTCAGGCAATATGCACACAAAGGCCAAGGGCCACACACAATAAGCAATCATGTTATACAATAAATTAAATATCATTGAAGGAGCATAGAAAAAATAAAAATTAGTTTATACTATCCATATGTATCATTGTCATATTATAAAAAAGTAACATATACATGTAGCACCATATCAAATAGGAGTGATTAACAAGACACATGTAAGATCTGTAGCTCAACATAGTTGAAAGGTTATAAATAGATAAAACTTGGTATAATATAGTCTATTTATTTAGATGTCCCCAGCATAGACATGGCCACTAGATAAAAGAAAATCTCACATCTAATAATCCATGTGGATATGTATGTCCTACATCGCATTATATACCTTGTGAAATGCATGTGTGTAAAAAAGAATATGCTATCTACCAAAATATGTGATAAATAATGTATCTAAAGAAGTAAACTAGCAACTCATAATATGCTTAGGTCTTCATTTTTTTTTTTTGAAAAAAAAATGATTTTGTACTTTTTTTTTTTACAAATTTGATTTTTTTTTATTTTTGATATTTTTTATTTTTTGAAATATTTGATGTCATATTGTTTATATTTGATTTTATGTTTTTTTTAGGAAAATTGGACTATGATTCTATCAATGGGAGGACCATATGGATGCTTGGATCATAGATGTTGAGGATGACTTTTTGTGAATGAAAAGTGTGAATTACGATATGAAAAGGCATCAGTGTTCTAACATAACCATCATGATCAATGATCATAGTGTCTTTCATAGGATGTATAACTCGAGGGGGTGCAAGACTTGGTGGAGTATTATGTATAATAGGAGAAGGTCTCTTGTCTGTGTTCGTTGTCTAACCCATTGAAATGTCTATGGTACTACCTTAAGATCCACTATAGAATATTTATATTTCTTTGAACCTTGATTAATTCTTTGACATGAAGCTTACTACTTAGGAAAGTGTACCCCTTTCCTATATATTGATTGTATAGAAAGATTTTGTATAGGTGCAACAACTAATTCTACACTATTCTCTTGAATAGGTGTAATGATCATTATTTTTTGCTCTTGAATAGATGCCACAACTAATTGTGGTGGTGGGTGAGGAGGAGTTATGACTTATTGTATAGAATACTCATATTGAATGCTTTGAAGTTTGACCACTTGATCAAAATGTATGTATTTGACAAATCTATGAACTATAGACGGTACTCTATGAAGTTTCTATAAGCAAGGGCATCCTAATAACATATTAAAGACCCATGTACTTGACAAGACTATATGCCCAAAAGTATTATGTGTACGTCCATCGAATGCTTTGATTATTATTGATGTAGCTTGTAAATCTTGTTGTCTATCCAAGGCTGCGAAGAAGTGTCATTGTACATGCAATTTCACTTAACCCATTGTCAATCATAACACTATGTATAGGTTATTTGTTGATGTGAGCTTGAATAAAGAGTGCATGTTTTTAAGCTAATAAGATGTAGAAGGATTGGTGGAGTGGTTTGGTTGTGCCCAGCCCCACCCAAGTTCGAATCTCAGAGGGTGTTTATAGGCTAGATGTGGTCGTGTCAATGATTTCAATGTGATCAAAGTGTCAACGATTTTATAGTTCTCTTGAGGACTAGGCCCCCAGTTTGTGCTCCATAACCGATTATAGCTTTGGTCAAAATCTAAGTACTGATCTAAAAAAAAGAGTGCATGTTTATATTAGTCATCATCATCAATTCTAAAATACTCCACACCAATATCACAGTTTCGCAACTTTGGCCACCAAGTGGGACACAATTTTTCGCTTCCACCTAGATATGTTCCCTTCTTCAAGATAAGGGTCGCATGGAAATAGTTGATATTTATAGGCAAAAAATAACCTTGTGTGCAATGGGTTGTGCAAGCCATTGAACGGTGTGAGGCTTGAAAATTTTGTTGAGACACTGCAATTTTGTAGGCTCTCCCTATGGTAAAAATTGTTGGAAAATATAGGGTTTCACACTCTACTCATCATCTTTTCCCCAGTCAATATTAAGGGGTCTTTTGTGGCCAAAAGGATCTATAAATCCTTAGAAATTATCAAACCTTACCTCAAATGGGTTGGCGACAAATCCAAAACTAGTCTCTCCTTCAATGACCACAATCTATGGTGGTCTCCTATCATGACCAATACCAACATCCAACTTGATTAAATGCCTGGAATCAAATCCCTTCGGGTTTTAAGAAAAAGCATTACCACTGTTAGAGATATTTTATCTTCCAAAGATTGGATTTTGTGGCCTACCTTACAAAGGTAATTTAAACTTTTAGCTTTTGATTTGCCTTCCATCATGTGTATCTGGAATATTTTTCTAGACATCATGATTCACGAACTGCATTTGTCACACATGATTTCTTGGTAAAAATATTGGTGGTGGAATTATGACACCAATTTCAAGAATCACTCTCCAAGTCTCTTATATCATATTATGAATCCTTTCTCTTTGGATCTTGGTAAGTCAAAACTAAGGCGGAGTTTGAATTCATCTCCCTAAACATGGCTTACCAAGCTCAACCATATATGGAATGCCAGTTTGAGTCAAAAATCACCCATTTTCTTCGGTGTCTTGTCTACCAAGGTTTGCCGCTAAGAGAAAGACTCAAAACACACAGGGATTCTTAATCCTAAGTGTCATGTGTGCTTTAGAACTGAGACATTTACACACCTACTCTGGACTTATCCTCGTGCTCAACAAGCTTGGCAATGGACTCACAATCTATTTCAACATTTTTAGCTAAAGCCCTTTAATCTAAGAATGGATTTGTTTGGAGATAATAATTAGTGACCAACTTACATTCATTTTTAGTCAAATGTTTTCATAGCCATCAAACCTTTTCAACTCTAGAAATCTATAAATCCAATTATTTTCAATAATGATGATCTCCCACTTCATTTTTTTGTTAATGACAAAGTTGTGATGTCTTCAACTTATTTGTAGATTCGAGATATGCAAAGAAAGTTGTCTTGGATTTTCAACATCTCTAGATGTTGCTTAATCATTGGGGGAGAGACCATTGTACCATGAGTTAAGTTCCTCTGGATCTTTTGTTGCAAGGTTCCCCTCCATCGATGCCCAAAAGGCACAGAACCACTTCTGCAATCACTTCTTCACCCCTCCTCAATGAGGGGGTTGAAATCTATTTTTGCATGAAAAAACCTTTGTTAGCATGTCTCGGTGATCTTCACCATTGCAAGGTGATGAGTAAATGGGTGTGAACATGCTTCTGCATCCTAGGTGGAGCATCATGGTTTATTTGGCTCCTTCAAAGAATACTCAAGGTGGGTGGGTTGCCCCTGATCTGCCTTCAGGGGAGCCCTCTTCTTGGGCTAATCTTCCTCCAAAGGATGATCTGCCACCACTGCCTTCTAGTGTTGTTTCATGTGCATGACTTTTAACACTTGCCTTGGTGTTTTGATTTGTTTTTTTTTTTATAACATTTTTGTATAACCTTATTTATATGGCACTTTCTCTAACTTGTTTTGAGCTATGTGTTTTGTTGGCATGGATTTTTGGGCATGAATACCAACTGGCCACCTTTTTGTTGTAACCATCTATGTAAACAAAAATTGTGAATAATAGATATATTGATGTGTTCTAATAAAAACATACCTACGGTTTAAAGGAAAATGAAGTCTATAGTTCTGATTAGGACTAATAACAAAACATTAGGTTGTAAATTAGCTCTTTTGAAATCTTTTATTTATTTAAACTAAAGAATGACCGAGTGTTAGTGGAGTGAGGTTTGGTTTGAACTCCAGGGTTAATCATGTGTTGGGACCTACTAAGTTAATAAATTAATAAAGTGATCAATGTGAAAGAAAATAAAAATAAGGCCAAATCAATTACGTAAGAAGAGTAATGTCAACTTCTCCACCCAAGTTCAAACTTCTCCAATTGTGTATAAAGCCTCCATTTGATTTTTTGAGGGAGTTAGGTAGAAGACATTAAGACCCACTGTAAAGTAGGAGTAAATGTGTGTTATATAAGATGTGTGTATTCTATAAACCCATATTCACTCGAACTAAATATAAGTTGTCAATTAAATATATATAAAAATAATAATAAATAAGGCACACTTTAATAAGACGATTCAATAACAAAAGTGTCAAATTGGGACCCACATGCAATCTCACTTATCAGAATTAATATAGTCCCATATGGAGGAGCAGGAGAAAAAGTAAGCAAGGGTGTACTATATATAAGTATAGTGAAAAGTAATTTAGCATTAGCATGTTCAATGCGGGATAATGAAAGTTAGTTGCTTGCAGTTTGTGGAGAGATTTTTTCAACTATTGTTTACATTCTATAAACTTTTTTTTAGCATGTTTTAAATTCTACAAAAAAAAATTTGAACATGTGAAATTCACGTAAAAATAATGAAGTGATTAATCAATGGTTTTTTATTTATTGAAAGCATACAATGTATTTCTAAAGTGTAAAAACATAGTAGATCCCTGATTAAAAAGGCAAGTGGTATGAAAGCACACCCTAAGCAAAAGCAAAATAAATAAAAAATTGGGAATAAACCTAGGAGAGTACCAAAGTAATGGCCCTAGGCCAACAAAACCATTAGTATAATATTAGAAATACAAGATACCAGCAACAATCCATAAATAGCGAGACACGAGAGATTAGGCCACGAGTTCAACTAGCCCCACAAATGAAGGATACATCGGAATTTCAAGCTTATCTCCCCAACCATCCCAATTGGGGTGTGGCTCATCACGTATGGGTTCCCAAACATCTTGTTCATTAGTTTCTTCAATAGCTTCCTCTATATGTCGACGAGGCAAGATAACAAGATCCAACTTGGGCATTTTCCCTTACCCATCCCATCCAAAAGGAACAAACCCAAGTTGTCCATATCTACTTTGTGGTGATGCCCGCCCTCCATGACTCCCCGAAGATAAGGATCGTCGACAAGGAGGATGCGTGTTAGATAATTCAACATGGATCGACAACCTGTGGTGCCCCTCCTTGTGTTCCCTCCACTCTTACACCCTTTTGAGAGGGTCCTGGTGTGAAGGATCTAGGGAAACCCTACTTTGTTGCCCTAGTGACCAATGAGTGTGTGGAGGTGTTCAGCCCACAGAGTTACTTTTTCCTCTAGTACTTGAATCTATAGCATGGCATTTGATAATGCAACAATTATGTTAGCAATAATAAATATTTGTATAGATGTTCTTTATTAAATACATAAAAAAATCTATATTTCCAAATAATAAAGATAATATCTATATGAAAAATCTACCAAATTTGCTTGAATATTGTAGGAAACAAAGAAAAGTCCCATAAAACAACCATGATCCGAGAAAGGGTCTAGTCTAAAGGACTTAAAAAGGAGTGAATTCACCTACAAGAGCCTTGAGCTCTAACACATAACCTTGATCCCCATATGAAGCAATTTGTCACCTATAAGAAGACATTGATCAAGGATGCACAAGCAAAAATGGCATTCTTGGGCTCAACAATTGCAGACCAAATAGTTTGGAATCTTCTACTCCAAATAAACAAAGAGCTAGTAAGATTCCACCATTTGTTGAATATTTCCCTTGGCACACTATTGGGAGATGGTCATCGATAACCAATCTTTCCACCATTTGGGAGAGCATTTAATTCCAATTTTGTGGAGAAAATAATTTAGCACAACTATCTGGATCTCAATAATAGATTTAAAATATTGGTTGTTAAGCTTGAACTTGGTCTTAAAGTCCTTCTAGTTGGCCCAAGATCTAGATTGTTTAACAAAAATATCCCCAAAGATTTGGATGACTTTGCGAAAAAGTCGAAGGGCTTTGATTCTAGGAACCTCAGTCGGGGGCTTACCATTAATGGCTCTAATCATGTATCACCATAAGAAGTGTGAATTGATGGAGAGGCCAAATCCAAATCCATCCTCCTTCCACACTAACCAAGGCTTAATGTTATCCCAAGCCTTCCATAAGTTTTTAGCCACGAAGTTGTATATAATCTTGATAAGAATAGGAACAATGAGCATAGTTTGAAATCTCAAATACTTTCAGGTTCCTTGTTTGTAAGGAGTTCCTAAGGGGATGCAATGCCTAAGAAGAACTTGCTACTTTTCCTTCAATGGCCTTAGGGATCCATTTAGCACAGAAGGCAACTCCCTATTTGGCAATGCCAATAAACCCTAGCCCACCAACCACTCTGGGTTTGCAGCAAATGTCCTAGGCAAGTCTATGAAAACCTCTTCTGCCTTCTGAATTGGCTAGAGGAAGTCTCTTAACAATTTTTCAAGCTCTCTATAGACAACCTTAGAGGGAGCCCAACAAAAATAATAGTAGAGATGAGTGGAAACCAGAACTATGGAACATAATTGAAATTTTCCCAAGAAAGAAATAGGTTTGGTGATATAATTATATATATGTTTCTCTACTCTCATGACGACGTAGTTCCACAGTTCAACCTAACAATATTGAAAGGTGAAGGGGATGCCCAAGAATTTAAACATCTCCCCATGAGCAATCCATTTCCATTAGTAAGCCTTAATCTAGTCGAGCAAAGGACCATAGGATTACCTATAACAATGAATCTTAGCCCTTACTAGAAGCTAGAGTCAAAGGCCAAGCAGAAAATGTGAAGGCAATCCATGGTGTTTTGAACCACCATGTCCTCTTCCAAAATAATAAGGAAAGAGTCATTTGCAAAGTGACCATTAATAAGTTCATCTTAAGCGGAGTGGCATAGGGTAATTCCTTTGACTAACCCTCTAAATCATAGTCTCCCAACAAGTAGCCAAAACCTTCCATAGATAGGACACATAATGAGGGAGCTAATGGGAAACCTTGTCTGATGGATCAGAAAAGACCATTATTATTAGATGTTTATAGTAATTTAATGCCAAGAATAAAGCAATCAACTAAGATTTACAAGCAAAACCATTAATGATGAGAAATAATAAATACAAATATGGAGAAGAACAACCATGAAAATCAATGAGACCCAAATAATATATTTCATTCACAAATGGCCTCTCCTTTACTCTTTCCCATACAATTGCTTACAAAAGCTTTCAAATGACCCATTACATTCCTCTATGACTCTTCACTCTTTATGACCTTTTGACTTCTTTTTGACACCTCACATATCCAATTTCTCCTTTTTATTATAATTAATATCAAATAGGATTAAATATCCTTGCCCTTACCCTTGCTAACACTGACCCCAACTTAAAAAGTTGTCTCACCCCAAGACACACAAAGTCCAAAAAAACCAAGTTTTTATAATTGGACTCCATTACAAAAGAATTTGGAGAAATCTAAATTACTCATATTCCTACTCTTCACAGCCTCACATGCCAGAGTTATCTTCCCACATCTCTACTCTACCAACTCTAAACAACCCAAAATACATTTACAATTTTGTAAAACTATAAAGACATCTTTGTTGAGCTGAATAATTATGCACCCTAAACGAAACTTGGTGTCCAAGTGACAATTCATTTTGGTTAACTTGTGCCAAAGATTCTTGTTGGCACATTGACACGCCTTCCTCAACAGATTGAATATTGTTACATGCATAGTTCTAAATAAGTGTGAGTCATACTCTTCATTGTCATCATTTTAATCATCACTGTCCACACAATATTTTATTTACTATCTTTATCAAAACACCTGTTGCACAATTCCTAGGCATTATAGACAGAGATGTTCCTCAGAGGTTTCTGAATTGTGTGCAAACCATCGATATGACTAGAATTTTGATATCTCCTACCTCTTACACCTTTGCAATATACTCATTTTTTATAATGTTGCTCAAGATGTGGAAGACCTCGAGTGTAAGACAAAATTCAACTGCTATAAAACTGATGTTGCTCTTGAAAATATAACTATGAAAGATGCTCCAAGACACCTTCAACAACACCCTGGTTTGAATATCCTAAAACGTCATAATAGAGGAGAGCACCTGCTTCTCATGTTCGTCATAACATCATCAACCAGAATAAAACCATAAAAATAGGAATTTTGTTGACATCATGGTGGTATGGAGTTGTTTGTCGACAAAGATATTGTTTTCCATGAAGCATGTCCATATAATAAGTCTGTAGTTTTAACACTTCTTCAATCATGGAGTTTGATCGATGATATTTACATATTCTTGTAAAATGTTAGGGCTATCCAGTCAAGCCTCATGCAGGCCATTATAGAGTCACCACCAACAAATCCTGGTGAATTCACTTATTTTTATGACAACAAGAAAATAATAGAAGACATTATTTCTCGCTCAACATACCGATGTCTGCGAAATAGCCGAGCTTGACATAGGCCTTCCATGCCAATCATGAAGTTAATATCCCATGATGCTTGTGAACCTCTGCAGTGGCCCTATCAATTGATGTCGTGTGTAAGACTTGAAGCCTCCCATGTCCACCCTCTCTATCATCCCTCTTCCCATATTCTCTTTCTCTTGTGGCTAAACTTGCATATTAATAAACAAAGCAAGAATCTTTAAAGTAAATGTGCATTGACAATGTTGTACAACTGCCTGCACCATATAAATACTACAAAGCTATTCCTTAACCATTGGTTGACATGTTCCTCAAAATAGACCTGCATTTCCTTGACTCGAATCACATAGGCAACCACATCATTAAGTTTTGTGCTCTTCCGTTTTGCGACTTTAGGCATATTGCATTTTTTTTTGTGAAATAATCTAAACATTAGGAGCAGGGTCAAACTGGTTGAAAACCCGTAAAGGATGACCACCTGGTTATACTAGTCTATTGGAAACCCAAAAGGGCGGTAGGCTAGTATGCTACCTAGTTGAAAACCCAAAAGGGCAACTAAGTAGTGCACAAATAATGAAAACTGGTAAATGACACCTCGAACAATAACAACTTTTGTTTATGGCTTATCTTTTCAACTCTATTCAGAACAACTTGCAACTTTGTCTCGAGACGAGACAAATATTTAAGTTCGAGAAAGTGTTGGATGTGGAATGGAGCTTGGTAAAACGTGAAGTATATTAGATGGACACATGTGCGAAGTATATGATTTTATATTTTGTATCACTTTTATATGTATTAGACCTTGTAAGCCTAATCAGGGAATAGAAGAATGCGAATAGTCTTTCCTTTTGTATCTCAAAACGCTGGAATGTAAAGAGACAAAAGAATTGTAAAAGACTATATATATATATATATCACTTTGATGTAATAGATTTGGTTCGATGTATTGATAGAGATTAATAGAATCATTCCTTTATAGTTTACCTAATCTTCTACTACATATGGTTAATGCATAGTGATTACTCTGTTTTACTTTAATCTGCATTCAAATGCTATGCTAGTTATGTTCTATTTCTGGTTACATATGTTTATTCTTGCTCTTCGTTGAAACTTTGTACATCATAGATGGTAGGTAATATTGTCATATCTTCTGTGCCTTTTAGTACTCTCCATTGCGCAAGTTATCCCTATAATTAGCATGTTCTAGATCAATTCCAAGAACCTCTGCTAACATCAAATTGATCACCATTGATGGTGAGACAAGCAAAAGCACCTTAAAAGAGAGTATGGATAGAGTGAACAAACATAGGACCAAAATCAAGGGCTTGAAACATAGCAAGTATGCAGGACCATTCAATCTTGTCATAAGCTTTTACAAATTCAATTTTATCAAACAGAGCTTTCTACTTAGATTTGTAAACCCATTCCATCCCTTCCCAAATAGTACCAATTTTTTCTACAATATATCTGCCTTGAATATATCCAATTTACTTAGGGATGAACACCAAGGGATGGAGATATTTGATTCTTAGAGATAGAGCCTTGGCAATTATGTTATAAGAAATATTCAGAAGGCTTATTAGCCTTCAATTGGTGATTAGCTCTGAATCACCAACCTTTGGAATAAACATAATATCTCCTTTGTTGATGAGCTTGCCAAAAGAGGCCTTGGCCAAAATGTCCAAATACACTTTGTGAAAATCAGGGCTCACACAATTCCACAAGGTTTGGCAGAACTCAGAAGGAAAACTATCAATAGTTGGGGCTTTGTTATGAGCCATACCAAACATTGCATTATGAAACTCCTCAATGTAGAGGGCCATATCACATGCCATTCTTTGGCATGGAGTGTGTTTACAAGGAACAACTACAACAAGCCATTTCATTAAAACAACATCCCTATTTTAAAGAATGAAAAGCTTGTTTATAGTTTTGAACAAAGGCTTGCATAATGTCTTGGAGACAAGTGAGACAATCACCATCTTCTTTTATAGCCTTATTTGCATAATATATTGACAAGTTTTTTTGTTTGCTAAAAAATTCCTTGGAAACTATGGCCCCTATCTTCAACCAATGAATATTAGCCCAGACTGGGAACCACAAGCTTGATGAAACTCTGCTAATTTTTTTTTCCTTAGCTAAGTAGTGTTATTTTGTACTCTCATTCAAAGGGGATTGTTCAAGTTCTTAAGAAACCCAATTGAATTCCTTTATGTATGTTATATCGGCCCTTTTACTAAAAATAACTAATTGTTTACCAAACACCCTGAGGAAAGTGGCAGTTCGAACAATGGTCACTTCCCACTAGACAATCTAACTAGAGACACCATTAGGGTGCGGCACTAAGTTCCAAACCCATTTAATGTGAGCAAGGGTTTGTTCATGATGTAGATGTGAAATGTTAAGGTAAAATTGGTTGTTGAAAAATTTGACCAGTGAAGTAGGTCATTCCATATAAAATTTGACAGGTTGATGGTTGGACAAAATAACATTTGAAATCACACATATGGGCTTCTCGAAACTTTAGGCAAAGCATAAAAGGTTATTCTCAGAGAGAAGGGATCTATCCAATCTCTAATAATCCTATCATTTCTTTGGGGAAATTTGAACCAAGGGAACCAAGGGGTGGGGGGAGAGGTTCAATGATGATGGTTAGCGTCAAAAAACCCTAATGATGCAGTAGCATCTAGAAAACAAAGACCATTTTAGTGTTGAAGTTATATATGGTTGATAAGGGTCTTATTTCGTCCTTTGAAGTACTTTGGAGTCTTTAGAAGTCAATGTTTTGAGTGTTTGAGGTCCTATTGGTGTTTGCTGCCAAAAGTGATAATTTGAATATTTGAAATTGTAAAGGACCTAATGAGGGATGTAATTGGTGTTTCAAGTAGAGTAATTGATGTCAAATGAGTAAGGTCTTAGGGGTCATATAGAGTCTAAAGGGATGTCAAAGAGATAATTAAGTTGTGAGGTGGTCTAAAATGTCATATGAGGTGATTATATGAAAATTACTATATTTAGAAAAGGTGGTGGAAGAGTCTTGGTTGTAACCACCCAAAACTAATGTAGATGTGGAGGAATATAGGAGTTGTAACGTGAGAGTAGGAAGTGAGGAGAGAGCTCTGAGAAGGAGAGAGAAGAAACAAAGACAAGAAGTATGTATACTCTCCAAGAAGATAACAGAGTCTAAGAATGGATTGTATATGTAAAAGTTGATGGTGTATGCTAATAAAGGTTGTTTGTGTATGTTTATTCTTACATGAAAGGTATTGGATGGTTCTTAGTTATATGTTACCTTGGAAAGCCCTTGAGGCTATAAACAAATCACTCTCTGTGTTGGTTACAGGTCTGAGTAGAGACTATAGGTTACAGTCAAGAGAAAAGATTGTTTTAATAGCTTTTGGAGATGGTCAATGCTAGTACAAAACGTGGTAAGCTTATCTTTAGATTCTATATGCATCAAGTTGTCCATTATCTAGTCATACAATATGTTCTTGAATAAATAAACTCAATGAAGAAGTCACTGTCCATGTACCCTGTTTGATTGTGATAATCAAGTAGTCATGAAGTTTTGGAGTTTGTTGAATGATTCTTATCATAGATCATTTGTGTGGATGTATTACAAGGTTAGTAGAGAGTTGATTTTGATTAGACAAGTCATTTGCAAAATTGAACAGTCATGAGCATAAGATCGTGTAGTCATGTCATCATGTTTCCACCTACAAACTTGGCATAAACCCCTATTTACAACAGTCATCAAGAGTAATAAACAAATGGAATAGATGGATTCTTTATGTGGACTCCTTGTCCTTGGAAGCTAGTAAAGGGTTGAAGGTGAAATTGATCAAGCCTGAGTGTTTGGAGAGATTGATAATCTGAGTTGTAATAGCCATACAAACCCTCAGAACTCTATTTTAATATTGTTAAGGCAGTTATGTTTGGAAGCCTAAGAAGGATCTTTTGAGCAAAGAATGAATGTTAGTGGTTATAATAGTTGTGATAAGTTGTTCACATGTGAAATAAAGATGTAGAAGGTTTAAAAAGTGCTTAAAGAGTCTTAAAACTCAAATAGTCCTCAAATGTGTTGACACAGTCCTACAAAAGGACTCAGAGCTCTGTGTTTTGGCATGTAATGAGTCATTGAGGGGGTTTTAGTGTTTCTTGAAGAAATATATCATTTGGAGTAGCTGTGTTATGGAAGGACAAACCCCAAACAACTCATAGGAACCCTTTTAATTCCTTCAAACGTAAATAATTCCATTTTCTTGCCTCTCGGCTTGTACAGGCCTTCACATTAACCTAACTAGGATTTTGAAACAAAAAACCCAACAACTTTAGTTCTTACCATGGGAAATCCATGAAACTTTGTAATCATGCATGTTTTGGTATTTAGAGAATGATTCAAGAGGTTTTGACTGGGTACAATATAGTCTGGTACGGATTTAAAGTCTAAACAAGTGCAAGAAAGGCTAGAAGGCCTAATTGACAAGGCGGTTACAAGGGAAAGAGTGTCTTCATGAAGAGTTAGATTATGAAACTTCATGGGAAGCAGTAAGAAGATAGAGGGAACCCAAATAAGGGTTTAGATCTTATGGAAGACTGACATAACATTCTAACTAAGGAGATTTCTGAACAAAAGGCTACAAGGAAATAGCCTCACTATTGAGCTTGAGTGTGTAAGTGGATGTCAGAGAATGAGTGAGAGGTTCAAAGGGGTTAAGACAAGTTTGTTATGACCAAGAGAGTTCATCCATGATGGAAGATTCTTTTCATGAGACCTAAAACAAGATTTGAGGGTTTGAGCCTTGAGTTGTGAACTTATGTGAAACTAGTGAGTGAGTTAGTGAAAGGAGATGAATCAATTAATTGAATGAGTTGAGGGGATGAATGAGAGACTTATTCAGGGTCTAATGAAAGAGAGAAAGGACTCAAAGGTGCTTCGTAAACAGGGTCATGTAAGAAGAGGATGCTATCAAACTAGTGAGAGGTCGTAAGACTTTTGTACCAGATTGAAGCTTAAGAAGAGAGCAATGCATTTGCAAATTGAGATCAATGGTCAAGGTCAAAGCTAGTGGAGGTGAGTTTGAGGCTTTTCTCATAACCCTCTGCATCACCTAGTTTGTTATGCATGTAAAACCAAGCCTCTCACTCACTAATACACCACCTCATGGGTAAAGCCCCTTCTTTATCCTCTACATATTCAACCATGTTGAAATCTCCATAGATTATCCAGTTGTCATCTACGGGTTTCTCCACTAGCCATTGCCAAAGAACTGCTCGTTCCATGACATTATTAGAGGCGAAGAGATTAACTAGCACAAGGGTCTGCACATCAAAATAAAACACATCCACAGTACATGGTTAGATATGTCTACTTCACAATCCATACAAACGAGGCAAAATTTGGCATTATCATAGTGATTATCTTGCCATATCCCATGTCATGGACAAACATGTGACATGTAACGTCAGGACAAATGGTTTTAGCTGCCATTTGGAGTGCAAAATTATTAATCTTCACTCCCTATAGACAAAGAATATGTAAATCTAAAATTTTCTAGCCACTGACCCGAACCATATCCTTAGGGGTTGGGTCGGTCAAATTATGGACATTCCATGAATAGACATTCATTGGAAACCATCAAGGTTCATGGTTTTTCCATCTTGGCCTTCAAGCATAGCAAAGTGTTTGTTCAAAAACTTATGCCACTTACCTTTAGCAAGAAAGTATGTAAGCACTACAAGCAGCCACTCAATCTGTAAGAAATCCTCCTTTTTCCCAGGAGAAGGGCTCTATGAGCACTACATTTCCTAACAATAAGAGGAAAGAAGGGTTTCCCTAGGCTTTGGAACCATGACAGGGACCATTTGAGTCAAGGATTCTTGTGAATGAAATAACAAGAAACTAAAAACCAAAAACTCTTTTGTTTTGAAAATCACATTAGTTGTCTGTGGAGCACTTGCCACGACTGAGCTAAGGCTTGCTTGTTGAACCGAAGGAGCTTGAGTAACCAGCATTTGGAAGACTGGTTGTGGCTTTGCCACGATGATGGATACAATCGACTTAGGGTTGGCAGCGGGTGCCCTCTATTGTAGTTATTCTAATTGCTCTATTGACCCACAACTTATCAGCGATCATTAGGTCCCACATGGGGTTTATTTTGCTCAACCATGGCTTTAGTCAGTGGATTCATGGTGACTGTGAGTGGGCAATCCTTAATCTTGTGGTCTAGTTATAACACCAGAAGAAGTGTTGGGAAGGTTCATATACATCACCCATTGGGTGAAGCGTCGCCCTCTAATCTAGACATTGATGGTTTCATGGAGGTCTTGTGCAAGATCAATCTCCACATAGGCACGTCGTTATGGTCTGACAATGTAAAAAAAATTAGTTTCAAAGCAAATGAACCGACCTAAACACTTAATCAATTGTTCTAGAAATGGTCAAAAGGGCATAATCAAGTCATGAAACTCAACCCAAACTAGGACCTTGAGATTAGCTTTCTCAGAGACAATGAAGTCTTGGGTCCAAAGAGAGAAAACAAGCAACAAGCTTCTAACATAGCACGGGCCATTCTTGCGAATGGCAGCACAATGTTCAGGGTTTTCAAACCTAAACAAGAATAAACCCTTGGATAGGGTTTTACACCCCAATGAACTTAATGCCATGAGCCTACCATTGTGGTTACGCCTAGTTCTATAACATAGACTCGAAGGGACTTCACCCCTCAAGATATCCAATAAGGACATGAGATTCAATCCATTGGTATGCTTTATCAAATTCAGGTAAATCAAGCAACCATCAGGAGGATTATCCTTAGAAGGGGGTACATTACCTCATGGAAGACCTTGAGTTAAAACTTGTGTGCTTTCTTTCGGCACGATTTTTGCTTCCTCCAGAGCATTTTGTATCCAACGATGCAAGCTCTTGTAGGGAGCCTATTAAATAAGAAAGTGACCGCCCGAAGGACAAATTTCTAAGATAGAGGCTATTAAATCTAATTCAAGACAATGAAAAGATCCTACAAAACCGAATAGAATGACGATAAGAGTGACAGTAAGGGAAAACCCTAGGACATGACCAACTTGACTAGTACTCCAGAGCTCTTCTCTTTTGGTGTTTTCCAAAAAAATATATTTAAGATATTTGTATTCATAGGTAATATTATTTGCAAGTGATATTTGTATTTTTGCTTTTTACAAGAAAGTAAGCAAGTTCTTTATCTCTCTATCAACCCCTTCAAAACAAATATAGAACTACCTTTTTCTTTTGAAATATGTTAGAATAAAATGAATGTTTTAAAGGCAAAAAAAAAATTGAAGGAGAATATTATGTTT
Organism: Torreya grandis; assembly: GCA_037957365.1. NCBI lineage: Eukaryota > Viridiplantae > Streptophyta > Pinopsida > Cupressales > Taxaceae > Torreya > Torreya grandis. Next base: position 193,916 of record JARHVA010000084.1, read on the forward strand.
GAATAATTTTGAAAATAAATTAAAACATAGAAAAAGAGATTAGGATTTCCTAACTTCAAACCCTATTTTTAAAGGAATAAAGGAATGAATGAAAGATTTTAATAACATTCACTAGACCAAGTAGTTTATGGAACTAAGTGTAATAACTACAATATTTTATGTGAAAAGAATTGTTTGAAACAAGGGTTGCCTATTAGTATTAGGAAATGTCAAATCCCATTTTTATGTTGGATCTTCTACTATGAATTTTGATCAAAATAGTAGTTGTTTTATCTATCCTTGCCTCTTCAAATAAGACAATAAAATTATTCAATTTGAAGTCGCCATGATATTCAATTCAAAAATCATTAGAAGTTATACACGCAATAATATATTGTCATTCTATCTTCACATATTTTTTGAAAAATGTTCATGTAAGATGTAAAACAACCTAATACTTGATATTCATTACGTGTACTCTCTACCTGACCCTACTTAGGATTATGAAATCAAGATAGAGTAAAGGGAATTCAAATTACAACCACCCATTTACAATATTTTGTGGGGCGCATATTTGTATTTTGTTTTTAAAAAGAATTAAATGGTGAGGAAAGAAGATACACACTATAATTTTTTAGTTTTCCCAATCTTATTCTCATGTTTTATACTAATGTTGTGGTTGGGACTAAAGAACCTATACATATGTTTATTATGTGTGTTATATCTATTTTTATTAGTTTCTACTGTTAAGGGGCAAGGTGAAACTTTTTAGGAAACAACAAAAGATGTATGGGAGATTAAAATAAGAACCACGGTCTCCTTTCTTTATCTTAATATTAGGATCCTTAGGGGAAAACATAGGTCCTCTGAGAAATTTTGGACGTCAATTAGATTATTCATGTGCTTGAACGAGATGATCCCTAGAAGATTTTGCTTTGTCATTGCATCTCTCAGGGCAGCTCTTGTGGAAGAAAGACTTGGAAGGGTCTTGGCATTCAATCTCTTTTTCTCACTCAAGTCCCAATGAAAATTTTGGGAATGTTTGTTGTCTAGAGTGTGTAGAAACCCTGGGAGTTGCTCAAGCCTCATTTAAATTCAAATGGAGATAGTTTCAAATCTAGCTCTCTTTGAACTCGCATCTCCTATGGTGGTATCCAATTTTCTCGTACTATGGTGTTCCCTTTGCCATGGTCCCTTAGGTCAAGAGTCTCAAATTGTTCAAAAAAGGTCCCAAGGTTATCTTTGACATTTTTTGTGAACGGTCTCAAGATTAGCTCCTCTGACCTATCATCCATAACAAGTTGTATCTCAATAGTAGTGATCATTCCTCCATCACTAATATACAAACGACTAATCCAGAGCATGAGGGATTCACAAAGGTAGCAGTAGAATACCATGTGCATGCATATTGGGGATTTATTAATTTGTTTAAAAAACCATAGGTATATCGAGGTGTATTTAGTGGAAAGGAGGATTTTAAATACTATTGGGAGTGGTAGATACCAAGGGGGTGTGGCCCAAGTCTAATGACATGTAGGGGTGTTTGCCACATACACACACTAGGAGTCCTCAATCTACCACATATAGTTTATAAATTTCATCCCTCCTCCCAAAATTTGCCCACCTATCAGGAAGTATGACAAGAAGATATGTGAGAAAATCATCAAGAAGAGTGCATGGGAAGGTGTGGAGAAGAGTTTTATTTGGTAGCAAACATTGTCTAAACCCTGCATAGTTATTCCCCATTCCATAACATTGGGCTTGGCAAAATTTTGTCAATTTAAGAGGATCACCAGGGTTTCACAAATCCCCTTAACACCTGGGTTTCACAAACCCTAAATATTTTTTACCATGGATTATTCCCAAATCCCCCATGCATACCACCCTCCCCCTTCCCCCATTTATCAAGAGTTGGGTATGAAGAGAAGATATGTGAGACGATTACAAGAGAATATCCACTGAGTGTGAGATGATCAAGTAAAGTGCAAGGGAAAGTGTGGAAAAGAGCACTATTTTTCTCAACAAAATTTTGTGAGTTTCATAGGAGGGTTTCACAAATCCCCATAACACCAAGGTTTCACAAATCTCTGTAGATTTATGAACAATGGATATCCGTGGAGTACCATATTTGGAACGTGATAAGAGCTTTGAGAGCGTATTTCAACAGTTTTTCCTCTAGTCAATTTGACGACATTTCAATTTGAGGTTAGATTCTCATTATGTTCATAATTTTAGTGGTTGTTCTCGCATGGCTTGACCTCTATATTGTGTATGATCAGTAAAAAGGGTTTGTATAATAATACAAATAAAAACCTATCTTCACCTATTTTGGACCCCTCTCCCACCCTCTCCTTTGTAGTACAAACACAGTGTAATATGTCTGGTTACATTTGGGTGTTGTTTGGTTAATACCACATTAATGCTAGATGTTAGTGAGTTCGTCGGCACTAACCAACAAATAGTACTCTTTGGTAGGCAATGACTACAAGTCTCTTATGGTGGTCTCTTTTGTTTCCTTAGGTGTTTAGTAACAATGTAATAATATTATGTTATTTTCTGTCACATTTACGTTGTTTGGGAGTATGTTTCAACCACGTTCATGTATGTCTAGATATGTTTTTTTTTTTTTTTAAATTGAAGTAGTTGCATAAAATTTTATAAAACAAAAAATCAAGTACAAGAGTCAAAGAGAATGGAGGCCCCCATTACAGGAAACAAGCCATCTGGAACCAATCATGAAAAATTATTGATCCCCAGTAAATAGAAACAAGTTGGAGTAAAATCAAAATAGGGGATACGATAACTAGAGAATCAATATTTGCATCACCACTGCAGGAGTTTGAGGCTATCCTTGATCTTAGCAATGAGCACAATAATGTCTTCGATTTGCATTTTGACATGCTCTAATTGCAAAAATAATAAAAGAAAGGATATGAGCTTGCCATTCCCAAAGTACAGCGGTTTGCATCAATTTTTCTGGATTTAGAAATGGATGACTAGTCGATTAGTGTTCAAAATGACTGAGAGAGGGGAGGGGGAAAGAACACCGAAGGTAGTTTTTTTATTGAAACTAATAGGAAATATATCACAAAGTGAGGAGAGAAGAGAGGACCACAAATAAGAAGAGGAAGGGTAGAGCCAAAAAGATGAGGAACAATTTTAAGAGCAAAGCAAAAAGGGCTTATAGAAAGGCCGAGTTTGGATAATGTATGGTTAACAAGTAGCTTCATCTGAAGAATACACCAGCACAATAATTGATATCTGGCTTCGGCAAGTGACTACCAAATATGACAAGCCATGTGCTGCCAATGAGAGCCAAGGAATGACATTGACCCCTTAGTATTAAGAGAATTTTCCAATGAAAGTGGATGTTGAATGAGTTAATACAAAATTCTTGGTGTAGCGAAAGAGAGAACCAATTGGTATGGCCAATGCCAGTCTTTCCATGGGGGTGTAGGATTGGCAGTGATCTTAAGGACTTTGATTTTGTGTTTATAAGAACTATTATTGTAATAATACATATGTTTTAGGATGTCGCGGCGAGGAGGCAGACTAGGGTTTGGGCCATGGCGGCCGACAAGGGCGTTTCGAGCTCCACGCAAGGATTTTTTCTCAAGATCTGATGGCAACAGGGGATTGGAGACTCGTTCATGGGGTTGGGAGGATCCGTTATGGAAAAGAAAAGTAAGGCCATAGCCATTTTGACAAAATAATACAAGGCATAAGTCTCCAGGTTGGGGCTACGGCAAAATGTTTGCAGGTCCATTTCAGAAGGAAAACGAAGTTTTCAACAAACTTTGGAAGCCAAAAGACTCTAATAAGTCAGAAGGCCGACAACGAACGAAGGTTGTAGTTAAGGAAGATAGAGTCATTTTGTGTGAAATAGCTTGTAAGGAATGGACGGAGACCGTTAAGGAGTTCAAAGCAAAGGCATTTTTTATGAAATGGGCAGGGGAGCATGCAGATTTTAACAAGGTCTGAGCATGGTGTGATGAGGTATGGGGTCCTTTGATTAAACTCAAACCTTTGTCAAACGGGTTTTTCCTTGTAGAATGTGATTTAGAAAGAACAAAACCGTGGATATTAAATAATGGACCCTTTATTACAAAGGGAGTGGGTTTCTTCATAAAAGATTGGGTTTCTCACTTCAATCTGTTGAATGAATCGATTAAGTAGGTTTTGGTTTGGATCCGCTTGCACAGTCTTCCTATTGAATATTGGGATACTGAAACCCTAATGGTTTTAGGTAATAGATTGGGTTCTTTTGTTAAAGCTGAACAAGCTATAGATAAAAAGGATCAAAGTACATATGTGAGGATTTGTATAAAATGGAAACCATTTCCCCCCCCCCCCCCCTTACAAAATAAATAGAGATCAGATCAAATGAAGGAATATGGAGGCAATAGATTGCGGTTGAAGAGTGTTTTACTAATTGTAGCATTTGTAAAAACTCCAGTCACACAAGCAATGATTGCATTCATGACAAGAAAGGGAAAACTCTGGAGAATGAGGTGTTGGTTAACAAATTATTGGAACCAGAAAAAGAACAGCTAGTTGAACAAGATGGAAATTAGTTAAACACTAATCCGGATGAAGGTCAGGAATTGAATCAATGGAAGATAACAATCAAGCAAAACTACCCCCCTTATCCAAATATGGATCCATTGAACACCCCGAATGAGGGATTGTTAGCTTTGGCTAAGCCCCTTCAGTTTGGAGCTATAGTAAATTAGGCTTTGGCTCACAGGACAATGGAAGAAAAAGTACAGGAGAAAGCCTTTTTTCGAAAGGATAACCTAGAAAGAGTTAAATCACAGACATATGTTGACCTGCAAGGTTTTGTCACATGTGTATCTACACTTTACTAGAAACTCCAATCTACAAAGAGAAAGTAGGCAAAGATAGTGGCTTACGGATGACAAAGATAGTACAGATGGTGAGGTGGAGGAAGGAATTTTGGAGAAGAGAACCATAAAACAGAGCATGTCAACATATGGTAAGATTAAGATTGATGAAAAGAAAGCTCGGTGAAGAATGTCAAATAAGGTCAAACTAGCATTGGCAGGGAGTGCAAAAGGGCAAAGAAAATTAAGATCTGGGAAGGGCTTGTCCCTTCCCGAGTCGCCATGAATGCAATATCTTGGAATGTCAGGGGCTGTAATGCCCTTGACAATAGGCAACTGATCAAACGAGGGTTTGATCAATTCTGATCGGATTGTATTCTATTACAAGAAACTAAACTAGGTAAAATAAGTGTAGACAAACTTATGTGCAAATGGAAACAATGGATGGGCAGCTTTGTGGAAGAAGATGGTGCTTCAGGGTGTTTAGTTGTCCTTTGGGATCCACGTAAAGTAAACGCAGATGATGTGGTGAAAAACAGACATTGGCAGTTGTTAAAAGTGGTCTCAGAATCGATGAAGGATTTGGTCTTCATTATTAATGTGTATGGCCCTACAGGTACAAGTCAAAAAAGGGATGCTTGGAAACAGTTAACAGAGGTTTTACATTCTCTGGGCGATGCATTGGTGGTATTAGGGGGAGATTTCAATGCCACCCTCTTGTACGAAGAAAAGAAGGGGAGTTTAAGCAAGTTAAGTATTGTTCAGTTGGATTTTTCACAGTTTTTTTTTTGAATGATCTGTAGGGAATTTTACAAAGAATGGGAAGTTTACTTGGACGAATAAGCGAAAGGGATTCACAAACATAGAGGAAAAATTGGATTGTTTCCTTCTAGCAGGTAAATGGGGTGATAAGTCGTATGTGGTGGAATCATTTATCTTGGCAATCTCAGGGTCGGATCACTTTCCAATCTCTCTATCAATGTCAAAGGATGTTGCCCCGACTAGGAATCCGTTTAAATTTGAGAATGTGGTTGGGAGACGAGACCCTGAAACCTTTAGTTGAGGCATGCTGGAAGAATGCCCTCAGAGGGAAGGATCTAAAGCGTTTATCTTTTTTCTTTAACTGCAATATATCAAGGGCAACCTGTGGGAGTGGAATCGACAACATTTTAAAGATATTTTTGAAGAGAAAGTGAGGTTAGAAGAAGAGTTGGAACAGCTACGTACAAAGGTTCTTACTCATGGTATGGATGAATTTGATTTTAAGCAAGAGAATGACCTAAATGGTAAGTATTCAGAAATTCTCGCTAGAGAGGAGATATATTGGCGGCAAAAATCCTGAGAGTGTTGGTTGAAAGGAGACTGTAATACAAAGTTCTTTCATAATTCGATGAAAACTAGGAGCGGAAATAAAATTTTAGAGATAAAGAATAGTGGAGGGGAGATTTTGAAAGAGCAAGACGCTGTTAATAGAGAAGCGGTAAAGTTTTTTATTGACCTGTTAAACACACAAAGCATAAGTATAGGAGATTTAGTGGAAGATATGTTAAACGTTATACCAAAATTGCTTAATGATCAACAGAACCAAATCCTAAACAAGGTGTGGTCCTTGGCAGAAGTTCAATCAATAGTGTTTTAGCTAGGTAGAGACAAAGTGTCAGGACCATAGGGGTTTCCTGCAAGCTTTTATCAATCCTTTCGGGAAATAATTAAGGAGGATTTATGGGAAGTACTGGAGGAATATTGAATGCACTCCTACATGTTGTGGGACATGAATAACACTCTTATTGCACTTATCCCTAATAAGAAGGATTTTCAGACTTTTGATGACTTTCGGCCCATTTCTTTGTGCAATACGGCTTATAAGGTGGTTTCCAAAGTAATGGCAAATAAGCTAAAGTAGGTATTAAAGGTTATTATTTCAAAGGAACAAAGTGGCTTCATCTCGCACCACTCGATTGTGGAAGGAATAATTATAACGCATGAGGTAATACATTTGGTAAGGAAGGCCAAAATTGATTGGATGTTGGTGAAATTAGACATTCGAAAAGCTTATGACCAGGTTGATAGATCCTTCCTACTGAAAGTACTCAGAAAATTTGGGTTTAGCACCTCTTGGATTTCATGGGTGAAGAGTTCCATCGAGACTCCCAAGTACTCAGTTTTAGTTAATGGTAGTCCACAAGGTTTCTTTTCAACTAGCAAAGGTCTTCAGTAGGGATACCCTTTATCTCCATTTTGTTTGTCATAATCGCTAAGGTTATAGACAGGCGCATAAGTAAGGCTAGAAGTGAAGGTAAGTGGAAGGGAGTGTGTATAACACAAGGTATGGAGGCAATCACACATCAACAATTTGTTGATGATACGGTTCTGCTAGGAGAATCTCCTTCAAGAGAAGCCCGTGTCATCAAAACTACACTCGAAAAGTATTGCTTAGCCTCAGGTCAGAAGGTTAAATGGCATAAGTCGGATATTTTCTTCTTCAATACAAGGCTGGAGAAGAAAACAGAAATAGCTAGAATCCTAAGAATAAAGATAGGGAAGCTACCGAGGTAATTTCTGGGTACTCTGCTCTTTGAAGGTGCATGTAGGTACGATTTATGGAATCATATGATTGACAGTTGTTTGGGTAGAATGGAGGGATGGAAGGGAATATGGTTATCATCTGCATGGTGAAGTCTAATGCTTAAATCAATCATTTCAGCTATACCAATTTTTTCAACGATGTGTTTAAAGTTGCCAACAAAGATATTATCAGTAATAGAATAGAAAATGAGAGTTTTTTTGGAATGGCAGTAATGAGCAGGAGAAGGTCCCATTGTTGGCATGGGATAAAGTATGTAAGCCAAAATCTGTAGGCGGGGTGGGGCTTCGGAAATGGAATTTGATGAATGATGCAATGGGAGCAAAACTTATTTGGGGCATGGTCAGCAAACCCGGGCAAAAGTGGGTGAGGATCCTCCAAAAAAAGTACCTATATAATACACAAAAGGAATGGATTCTCACTATTCAAAACCCACCTAAAGGTTCAGCAATTTGGAATTTTATGATTTCTTGCAGACAGGTAGTCACATATCATTTATCATGGCAAGTGGGCTCAATGGAAAAAGTTAATTTCTGGGAGGATTCTTGGGAGGGGTATTCAGTCTTGAAAGGAGATGCAAGGTTAGTATAAATTCAAAGAGAAACAGATGAAAAGTGGGGGACAAGGATTAAATATTATGAAGTTAAGAAGGAAGTAGATGGTTTTGAAGATTGGGTATGGAAACCTATTGAGGACTTAAATTTGTCAGTAGAACAACAAAACACACTTCAGAAATTTTTGAAAGATAGGAAAGTGTTTTTAGGAGGCAGTGATGAAGTGAGGTGGTGTGGTTCTAAGGATGGGATGTATAAGGTTAAGATTGGTTACAGGCTGCTGGAGGAAGAATGCGCAAAGGGATGGCCAAATCATTTATGTTGGAACAATAACTGCTTACCTAAAGCAGGATCCTTCACATGGTTGGCTTTGAGAGGGATAATTTTGACAGGGGGCAGGGTTAAGAAAATAGGCTTTCAAGGTCCAAACTAGTGTGTGATGTGTAAGAGAAATGAAGAAACACTTGATCACCTACTACTGCATTGTGAGTTCGCAAATAATTGTTGGATGCATTTTTTGAAGAAATTGAATTGGTAGGTACCTTGTCCACGGACTTTGAAGGAAATGTTTCATGGATGGAGATTGAATTTAAAGAAATCATCATTCTCATGTATATGACAGGTAAGTCCTTCGATGTTGATTTGGGAACTCTAGAAGTAGCATAACAGAAGATTTTTTCAAGGTAAGGAATTAAGTTTTGATCACATGTTAGCAAAGATAGAGTTGGCTATTTCAAAAGTGGTCAGCATGGCAATAGGAAAGCAAAACTCTGGCAAATACCGCTTTTGTCAAGTAGATAGCATGCTACAAAGGAATTGGCCTAGGTTCAAGCTACCAGAAACATATAGGTCCCAAGCTGGAAACTCTGTGAAAACTTCAGAAAGGGTGAGAGAATGGCAGCAACCAGAAGCAGGGTGGATAAAGGCAAATTTTGATGGAGTTGCAAAAGGGAATCTTGGCCCATCGGGTGTAGGATGTGTTAATAGAGATGATTCAAGTAGCATTTTACTGATGGGAGCTCAAAAATCACAAGATGGCACTAATAATGAAGCAGAGGCACAAGCTGGCCTATTAGTAGTTAATTTAGCAGGTAAGTTTTCTTTCCAAAAATTACACTTGGAGGGTGATTCGCAAATTGTAGTAAATGCTATTGCAAATGGTGGTTCCCAGTTTTGGAGGATAAACAAGTTTGTGCAGATTATAAAATAGAAGATCAAAGCCTTTACAGAGTTCAAACTTTCGCATACCTACAAGGGAGAAAATGAAGTGGCAGACACACTGGCAAATTGGGCAGTGAGGAACCCTGCAGCAAAAAGAAGAGTGATTTTGGAGGATCTTCATGAATTAGCATGTGTAGAGGTCCCTGATGGATGATAAGGGACCCCTGGTGTCTCCGGAGAGAAGTTTTGGAGATAGTGTTGGTAATAGACTCTTATTTGTGGTTTGGAGTATGTGGGTTTGTTATTGCAATTAGGAGGTTGGTGGAGACTGTATGAGGGACGATAGGGGGTAATCTCAGATAAGGAGAACTGTTGGATTGGTCTTTTTTAGGGTAAAGTTGAATGGTTTGTTTTTAGCATGGAGGATTGGGAAGGAGCTAGTGTTGACTGTCTTGCATAAGGGGAGGTGGTATTTGGTAGTGGTTATAGGTTTTAACATTAGTTTAGTTTCTTCATGGGTGAGCAACTGCTGATTGTTGTTGAAGGGTTTTTTTAGAGGATGTATTATTTTTGAGATTAAATGAAATAAAGCAAGGTTTACTTGCCCTTACCGATCAAAAAAAAAGAACTATTATTGCAATAAGATATCTATCTCAATGAAAACAAGAGATGTCTCTAATTCAAGAAGAGCCCAACGAGCTAGAGTTTGAAATTGATGTTATAGACGTTGATGTAGTAACCATGTTACAATCAAATCAAATTGGTGTCGTCATTTTACGAACCTCGATAACCCAATAAAGGGTTACTGTTAAATACAATCATTTTTTATTTAACTTTATAAAATGCAAGATGAAATCTTAGGTAGACCATAAAAACCTATAAAGGACAATAATTATAATTGTAACTGTAACTCTCTTTCTCTCTCTCTCTATATATATATATATAAAGAGCGAAGCAAAAAAGGCACTTATAGAAAGGCCAAGTTTGGATAATGTATAGTTAACAAGTAGCTTCATGTGAAGAATATGCCGCGTAATAATTGACATTTGGCTTCGGCGAGTGACTACCAAATATGACAAGCCATGTGCTACCAATGAGAGCCAAGGAATGACATTGACCACGTAGTATTAAGAGAATTTTCCAATGAAAGTAGATGTTTAGCGAGTTAATACAAAATTCTTAGTGTGGCGGAAGAGAGAACTAGTTGGTTTGGCCAATGCTAGTCTTTCCATGGGGGTGTAGGATTGACAGAGATCTTACGGAATTTGATTTTGTGTTTATAAGAACTATTATTGCAATAAGAAATCCAACTCAACAAAATCCGAAGATGTCTCTAAGTCAAGAAGAGCCCAAACGAGCCAAAGTTTGAAATTGATGTCATGGACGATGTAATAACCACATTACAATCAAATCAAATTGGTGTCTTCATTTTATGAAGCCCAATAACCCAATAAAGAGATACCGTAATATACAATCATTTTTTTTTAAACTATATAAAATGCAAGATGAAATCTTAGGTAGACCATAAAAAACCATAAAGGACTATAACTATATATATATTATGGTTTTTTATGGTCTACCTAAGATTTCATCTTGCATTCTATATAGTTTTAAAAAAATTGATATATATATATATATATATATATATATATATATATATATATATATATATATATATATATATTCCTTTATGGTTTTTTATTGTCTACCTAAGATTTCATCTTGCATTCTATATAGTTTTAAAAAAATTGATTGTATATTACGGTATCTCTTTATTGGGTTATTGAGTTATTATATATATATATATATATATATAAAGCTATATAAGCATATAAAGGGCAATGTTGAATAAATAACTGTCATCAAAAATTTACATGATAGGGGGGTCAACCTTCACCAAATAAACTGTGACATTCAATAAACATAGTTAGGGAAGGGATTTAAATCTTTATGACAGCCACTTATTCAACATTTCCCTTCAAAAGCTAGGACGGTTCACCTTTAAAGAAGAAAACATTAAAAGATTAAACATATATTCACTATAAATGAGATATATATACTTTTAATCCTTTAGAAATTTTGACAGCCGACACAAATTTTACTTTATCATTAGATACGATTTTTGAAAAAACATTAACTGTATTTTACATTTTAAAAGTTGAAAAACATTCATATACCCATCAAATTTTGCCGCCGAGTCCTGTAATACAGTTTCCCATTTGGGTTGTCAAGGTTGGAAAAATGATAACACCAATTTGAATTGATTGTAATGTGGTTGGTACTTATTTTCACTAAAACACATTGTCCTACTTATTTCTCTATTTTATAGCTTTCTTATTGCTCTTAGTATGGATTAAAATCATAGAAATCAAAACAATTTAGAAAAAGAACTCCTTGTGAACTCCCTGCATTCATCTTTAATTGTCGATTGAGATTCTACGACCAGCATCAGTTTCATTCCACCTCCATGCATCCATCTTGAAGTCTTTCGCTGCCACGAACCAGCAGATATTTATTGCTAACTGACTACCTTTCATTTAGTGGTTCATTAATGATATTAAAATGTGTCAATGATTGAGATTTGACTAAGGATGTTTGAAGTTGTTTTCCGCCATGAACTAGCAAATATTGATTATTAGTCAATTACCTTTTGCATTAATGGTCCATTAATGACATTAGAATGCATGAACGAGTAATGGGGGAAAGGATGTAGGCATTATTTAAGGGTTTGTCACACGTTGCTCATTTACAAGCTTATATGGTGTTTGTTCGTCTAAAATTGTGCGTAACCCACTCTGAAACTCTTCTTATTTCTCATTAATTTCTACTTTTCTTAGCCCATTTCCACCCCATTTCACTTAAATTATAAATAAATGCAAATCATAGATCAAGTCAACAAGGCATGGGTCCATCTCAAATGGCGACACCTCTAAGAAAACCTTTCAAATGGGTATGGCAAGACCGGTATAAAATTTGTTCTTTGCACAATAACTCTCCAACTAAGAGGTTGCTTCAAATATTGAAGCAAGCGAAGGTCTTCAAGCCTATCAACATCCTTGTGATAAATTTGGAATCGGTGTCATCGAAGCAGTTGGTGGGTAACTTTGACATTGGCAAAGATCATGTCATTTTATCAGGGAAGTGTATGATCCTTTCTACTGATTTATTGAATAAGGTGTATGATTTACCAAATACTGAGGAGAAGCTTTCTAGGAAAGGGATAAAAAGATGCTATAAAGAGGAATTTATATTGAACAAGTGTACAGGGGATCCCAAGTTTTTTTTCAAAGAAAAAAAGTATCTGTGTTTCTACCATTAAACATGAGAATTTTAGGGTATGTGTTGAAATTGTTTTTTCCAAGTCGATTTATTTAGAGAGATTACGAATTTTCATTGTGGGCGATTGATTATGTGAATAGCACTGTGTAGGGAAAATTTTACAATTAGGAAAGAAATTTAGCAAGTGCACAGATTGTCTATGAAAAAAAAAGTGTGCATTTTTTTTACAAATTCTTATTGAAGTTTTACCGCATTGGTTTGAACATGTGAGATACACCATCAATTTATGAAGTGAGTCCACTTCAGCTTAGCAATGATGACTTAGTTCAGTTATATTCCGGAAAATAAAAATTCGAATCCACCAAACTCTTGAAAGGGACCCTTGAATGTGCAAGTGACAATAGTAATGCAAGCATGGTTTGATAGGGAAAATGATATTGATACGCGCAAGTTTTAATGATGCCAGAAGCAATGTTGGTGATATAACTAGCAACAGTCACAACCTACAACAAAAGCCACATTGCATTTTCATTATCAACACCATTCTTGTGTTGAAAGATGTCCCTGATGGGGACATCCCCACAAAAACCCTAAACACCATTGCCATAAGAAAATAGGCTTAACAAAAACCAGAGTTAGCTCTAACTCAAGAAGACCCTCAAGAGCCAAAGTTTTAAAATGTTGTCATGGATATTGATGTGGGGCAAATGCATGGGGATATGCATACCGACAAGGAGGAGAAGGAAGACCTTAGAGTCGATGTGATTTTTAACATGTGCATAGACAAGTTGATAAGTTAGTTAGAAAGGCTTAACATCTAAAGGACATGGTGTATACATTGGAAGGGGTTGGAAAGCCTAAACTGAAGTTTCAAATAGATGTGCATGAATTTTACGAAAAATAAATTGAAAAGGCTGCTAAAATTAGGGAGATGATTGCTTTAGAAAAGATTCACTCGAACAAGGAAAAGTAATGGTTTCCAATTCATAAAGATTCCAAAGTGCAACTTCTTGTTCGAATGCATGAATTGGCATAAGATTGAAAACATATATTTGAAAAGTTCAACACTACTTTACAATATGTAATAGCAAAGATTACAAAATTAAATGACTTGTTGACCAAAATTTGAGTTAATCACTCAAAGTTCGAAAGAGCAGTTATAAGATTGCAAAATGAATTTGACGATTTGAATATGAAGGTCGAACCAGTCGTGTTGGACGATATTGTGAAGTTAACTAAGTTGCCTCAGTGGAGTGAAATTTGTCATGGACATGGAGTTGTCACAGAGAGTTAAGTAGGGCGGTTGAATGAAACCTTGGATAGCATCAGGACTTTAACACCCGACAACCGCGAACTTCCTACATCAACATGTGGAAACAAATCTCAAAGTACTTTTACTCATGTTTAATGAATTTCTTAATTTCCTTAGTATAAAAAACTTGTGGTACTTTATGTTTGTTTGGTTTTAAGTTTTTATGATAATTAAATATTTTGAAAGGGGTGTCTAAGGATTGTCAATGTAGTTTCAACCTATGAGTCAGTTTTGGAACCACCGGCTTGCGATGATATTGGTTCATTGTGGGTTGGTCATAGGTTGGTGGTTGTTGGTTGCAGGTTAGGTATTTTTGGTTGTGGGTTGGTTGATGATTGGTTGTGGTTGGTTGTAGCTTGGTTGTTGTTGGTTATGGTTTATGGTCAGTTGGTTATTTAGTGGTTATATGTTTATTTTTATACTTGATACTTACATAATATTGATCAAAGGGTGCACCCAAAGGGTTTCAACCTTTAATCTGCTCTTGGAGACAGCGCATGTGATGTTATCTCTAAGGGGTTTCCAACTATAAGCTACTCTTAGAGACAACCTTCGTGATGTTATTTATTAATTAGTTATGTTTTACTGCAAGTTAATATTTTTTTTTTGTTATGATATAATTGGTGTAAAATTATCACTCTGTTATGAATGTCTGCTAATGATGTACAACACTTCCTAGTTGTATTTTGAAAAAGAATATTTATGTTAGTTTAATGGTGGTTTATTGTTAGGTGAATGTTTGTTACTTAATACTAATAACTCTTGTGATGTTATTTATATGCACTTTATTTGTTGCAAGTTAATATTCTTTATTGTGTTTTTACTGTTGTATAATTACTACCCTCATATTAATATTTTCTAATGATGTATAATTGTTTTTAGTTGTATTACATTGAAGAAAAAGATTTATAGTAATTCTATGCTTGTTTAATGTTAGTTTGTAATTAGTTGCTTATGTTATAATGTATAATCTTGGATGGCGTAAGGTTTTTGACGACATGCGACAACAAACATATTTTGCTGACAATTTTCATCATGTGGTGGCAAACACTTTGTCAACATGTAAAAAAGAACACCTTACACCGGCATGTGGCAGTGAGTGTCTACAACTTTTGTTTTAGTTTAAACTAATTTGAATCTTAATTGTTAATTTCCTTTGTTAAGAAATCATTTATGTTGATGGTGACACCTGATGAATTTCAATATTTTCCCCTCCGTTTAAAACTTGTGTGCATTGTGTATTTTTTCACCACATCTGATAGGTATAAAGATTAGGGGTATTAAATATGTCTCTGCAAAGGTACCCCTAACGTCAAGGGGTTATTTTATGGGATCGAGGGATACCTAAGGGTATTAAAAATGTAAGGTGAGGCAATATAAAAGCAACAATAGGGGTATTCTTTAACACTCTTTGCACGCACCTGATATGGAACACTTTAATTAAGTGAATCCCCCATGTTCCAAAGGAACATCTCCATGAGATTGGAATTTAGTCACCCTCCAAACAGTGGCTAGATTGGAAGTGGCTTATAGAGACCCCATTTAACCGAGTTACCAATTTTTTACTCCTTAGTACATTCACGCAGATTCCTTGAATGCTAGTTGGAAGGTTAACTCCTCTACATATCCCTAGGGCCAAACATATCCCTAGGGCCAAAGGTTTGCCACATATTGGAAAACTATCATTGAATTCAAGCATACACATTTTCTTTGGTGCATTTTACACCAAGGATTGTTTGTACGAAACATGGTTGTTCACTTTGGGGTGGTTAATCCTTTAATCCCTTTGTGCCAACACTTTTGACTCTAAAGCATCTCTTTTTGTTCTACAAACATGATCAATCAGATTAAAAGTGGATTCACAAATTTTCAACTATTTCATCCAAAATTATTTTATTGGAAAATGGTGCTCTTACAAGATTTGGCAATGTTACCTGCATAATACAACCAAATATGGTATATTTTTTATTTTCAAAATCCTTTTTAATGATGGGAATAAAGGAATAATGCACTTTTTAACAATCTAAGTGCAAGTGATATCTAATGTAATGCTACTACAAGTGCAAGCTAAGATTGTCGATTTGGAAGTTGAGCACCTTAGTTCATGTTGGACCACTGGGGGAGTGCTCTATGTGTAGTCAGTTGGGTCCCTCCAAATTCTCCCCATTGACAAGTTCCCTTCTCAAGGTTGTGACTATGGAGCTTATGCTAAGCATCATTCACAGAGCATGCAACAAAATTTGTTAACCGCATTCGTCGCATCCTTCTTCCGGTCACAACTCGTGGTTACATTTTTGCATTTCTAAATGTCGGTGGATGGATAGCTCAATAGCAAGGGAGGAAATTCCCTCATCTTGCCTCAACAAATTTCACCGTTGAGACGAATTAGGAGGATGATGTAAACAAGGATAAAACTAATGACAGGGGGGGGGGGGGGTCTTCCCACTGGTACTACCTAGGGTGACAAGTTGGATGATCCTCGACCTCCGCCATCTAGTAAATGCTCCAATGGCCTAATGTTTTGTTGCCTTAGCATCTAGTTCCCTTATGGGCTATATATCATGTTGCACGTTATGCTCAACATTTTTTAATTGAAAATATGTTTGTTAGCTTTTATTTGACATTACTTTTAAGATAATTAAAATTGTTTAGCACTATCTAAATCCATGAGATAAATGTGATTTTTTTTCAAGAGTGTGATTCCGTTCCACTCGTCTTTTTGTACAGTTAGCGATGTATACTTATGTCTTAAATTAGTATAAAATGTTCTCCAATTAAAAAAAAATGAACTCACTTTTTAGTCATTACAAAATAGTTATTAAAGTTGTACATGGATCCTAAAACTATTAATATAAGAAAATTGAAGCTATAAGAGTTGTGCATGGATCCTAAAACTACTACAAGAAAATTTAAGCTATCAAAGTTGTCCATGGATCTTAAAACTACTACTCTTTAGAAAATTTATAAAGATAAGTACAATAAGTGAAGCAATAGTTGAAATGGAAACTTCCTTAATAGAAGTAGGAGTTGAAATGGAAGCTTTCTTAATAGAAATATAGGAAGATTAATTTTGAAGGTGTTATAAGTGGGAACATATGTTTGTTTCGGGCTAGATTCGAAAGCAACTACTATAAGAATTTTCTTTTTTTAAAGTACGATAATTGAAGTGGGAGTTGAAATAAAAGCTTCCTTAGTAGAACTATGTGAAGATTAATTTTGATGGTGCTACAAGAAGGATTTGGGACTACCCTGGGCATTTGCAAAAAATGAGGTGGTAGAGCATTTTCTTTCCTATCTTATGGATTTGTACATACTAGGAACAAAGTTAAGATGGAAGCCCTTCTCTATGGTCATAAGATAACCGAGGAGAAATATATGGTTGCGGAAGGCGACTTTAAACTTGTAGATGCCATTAATAAGAGACTTTGTGCCAAATGAGCATTTTAAATATATTTTAGAGAAATATTTGGATGTGGAAGGTGACTCAAAACTTCTTGAAGAGGCCATCAATAAGAGAACTATGCCAAACAAGCATTTTAAATATCTTTTAGAGAACAATAAAGTTGTTATGTTATTTTTGGGATGAAGTCAAGGACACCTATGATGGAATGTTAACTATGGGATGAACTCAAGGAGATCATTATACAAAGAAAAAGAATATGTGCCCCATTCATTATTTGTTTCTTCTTACTTATTTTTGTTCTATAATTGAAGTGAAATGTAATATAAAGGGAAGGTATTTTAATCAATTATGTCAACATCTGACCTTGACCCTAATGACATAATCCATGCCCTTTCCTATCAATGTGTCTTAGTGTATAGATAGAACAAAGCAACCTTCATAGAAAGTTTGTGCAAGATTAGGCATAACTAGCATGGTCTTAATTTGTTCATACAAAATTAGAAGTATGGAACATAATGGTTGACTAAAAATGGTGAAGTCCTATTCTAATTGGACTTTCAATATGAGGCCAACAAGCCTATAATCCTTGTTGACATGGAAGGGTTGTTTGTCGTGATAGTGATGTTATGATTTGTTATTTTGCCCAAACATTGAAGGGATGTAACTTCTATATTGTGTTCTTTCCATTTAATTTCACAATATTTCAATCCACTTCTTTCTTCTTCAATAATAAATGATTTAAAAGATAATGGCTAGTTTAAGCCCTCCTTGGAATTGTAGGTCATTTGGGAGAATAAACATAATATTCCTTTCCCACATCCACAACAAAAATATTACGACTTCGATAAAAAAAAGTCATATGTAAATCCAAGAGGAGCAGAAAAGACCTAATACAGAAAATCATTTAGTCTTGGGCTTTAAAACATTTCCTAACAAACAATGTTCCTTTGGCAAAGTCCTTTGTCCTTGAGTGTCCTTTGATGTCCATGGTGAAGACTTGTTATAAATACAAGTGAATACACCATAGATGTGTTCTTATTTCAAAAAAGGCCTTCTAGATTCCAAATAAAAACAAGTGTAGATTCTCTAGTCCAAATTCCAAGAAAGCCGATGTTTTTTACCATGGTTGAAATAGTTGAGTTGCTTTAGGGAGAAAATAGCTCCATATCACCTTCAACTATGATTTGATTAGTCGGTTGACTATTTTGCCCGATTGATAGACTCAAGGACGTCTAAGGGGGAAAAAATAGATGAAAAGGACCAACAAAAATGAAGGTAGGTGATGGCAAGATGTGAAAAATTGAATGATGGCATGAGTGTATGGGATAAAAACCGAAAAAAGATTAGTCCAACCAAGCCCACCCCAATCCCAATTGGGAGGTCAAAGCACAATAAGTCCTTTGACAAAACATATATATATATACACACAATCCAGTTTATATGTGCACACAATTATGTTCCTCTATTCTTGGGTTCAAAACCTATCCTCGTAAACAACGTTCCTTTGGCGAAGTCCTTTGTCCTTAAGTGTTTATCAATGTCCATGGTGAAGACTTGTTGTGAATCCAAGTGAATATGCCAAAGATGTGTTCTTATTTCAAAAAAGGCCTTCTACAATCCCTAGTACAAATCCAAGAAAGCTAATGTTTCCAACCATGGTCAAAATAGTCAACTTACTTTAGGGAAAAAATAGCTACATGTCACCTTTAACTATAATTGAATTAGTCCATTTTATAAAATAGTGTAGAGGTAAATAGTGTTTAACATTACGTTACTCCATTTTATTCTCCATATTTCATTTAGCACTTTAAAATAAGAATACATTTGAAGAAATCAAAGTGTTGGCAGAACATCTCTGTAAGTAAATCTATCAACTATTTTTCATTTTGGGATCATGTAATGAAATTACGTAGATAATCTGCAACAGTAGAATTATATATCGCAAAATTGAGAGTAGAATAAACAGATCAACAACAACAATTGATGAAAGAATGAAATACTTGAATATTATGACTGAGCCACTTCGAAAGCCAACCTCCACAAGAATGCAATAAGAATACAATTTGCAATATGACAATAAAAAACTAACCACTACCTGCTATTTATACCCTATTTAGACAAGGTTATTCCATACGTTGACCATACTAATAACATGGAGAAATGCAATAAGATAATATGGTGTTTACGCCACAAGTTAGCCACACATATTCCTAGATGCACTATAGGTTAGGGGCATAGCATGCCCCTCCTCTTCAAAACAACGTTGTCCTCAACGTTGAATCGAACCAAGATGTTACAAGAACGCTTCATCTTTCCATGTTGCATCTTCAAAATGCAGGGTCTTCCATTTAATCAAATACTCCTCAATGACTCTGGTTCGCAGTTGCTTAGTGCAAGTGTAAAGGATCTCTTCAGGTTCCAAAATGACTCGACCTTCATCCAATTCAAGTAACCCAATTTGAGTGGAAACTCTATGTCTAATTACCTTCTTCATGCAAGATACATGGAATACCAAATGTATGCAACTGGATGGAGGTAATTCCAGTTTGTAAGCCACGCTACTAATTTTCTGCAATATTTGATAAGGGCCATAACACTTAGGTGACAACTTGTTATCTTTTTTATGTTGCTTCAAAGACATCTGTTTATATGGTTGCAAACGAACAAATATTTAATCACCTATGTCAAAGTGTCGTTCACTATGGTGTTGATCTGCTTGTTACTTCATTATATTTTGTGTAATTGCTAAATTCTCTCATAAATTGACTAGATCCTCCTATTGATGGTGAATGTGTTCCTCAACAGCTCGAACCTTAGGATGCACTGTCAATGCTGAAGTGATGAATGGGGGGGTGATACCCATACAATGTTACAAAGGAAGACATCTTGGAAGAAGTGTGAAAAGAACTATTATACCATCATTCAGCAAATGGTAGCGAATGAACCCATTTGTCTTGTTTGTCAGAAACAAAACAACGAAGATACCCTTCTAGACATTTGTTGACTACCTTCGTTTGTCTATTAGAATGAGAATGATAGGATGAGCTATGAGCCAACTATGTATCCAAACATATAAATAATTCAGTTCAAAAATTATTAGTAAATATGGGATCTCGGTCACTTACAATGATCTTTGGAGTACCATGTGATTTATGAATTGTATTGAGAAAAGTAGAAACTACTGTACTGGTAGCAAATGGTTGTGACAAGGATCAAAGATGAGCATACTTAGTAAGTAGATTCACAACTACCATGATAACATTTTTACCCTCGGTGCGTGGGAACCCCATAATAAAATCCATGGAAACCTCCTCCCAATGCTGAATAGAGATGGATAAAGGCTGCAAAAGCCCTGTGGTCTTAATGGTTTCACCTTTGTTTTGTTGACATACCATGCATTAAGCCACAAATTTTTGAACATCCCCCTTGAGTCCTTCCCAAAAGAAATCCTGCTTGATTCTATGATATGTTTTTAAAAATCTAGAGTTACCTCCAAGAGGAGAGGCATGAAGTTGTTAAAAGATTTTATGTTTGAGGAGAGAATGTTTACAGAGGTATAATCTATCTTTATATCATAATGTATTCACCTTCCATGTAAATTTTTCAAATTTGTTGAAACCCTACTGAATATTTTGAATCAAATCCTTGATAGCATTGTCATTCTCCCATTAAGATCTTTCTTCCTCGAGCCAACCTGCCTACCACATGGTCATGGCGCATAACAATGCCTCAATTGATTCATTCCGTCGGGAGAGGGCATCTGCCACCACATTCTCTTTTGCTTTATTATACACTTTCAAAATTATATCCTAACATTTTAGTCACCCATTTATATTGTTCTTCAAATGACAATCATTGCTAAAAAAATATTTGAGGCTATCATGATCGGTCTTTACCTGAAAGTGACAACCCATCAGATAAGATCTCCATTGTTTCATTGCATGTAGAATAGCCATCATCTTTCTCATAGATTGGTTTGAGCCTATTTTTTCCCTTCAATTGACTTTCAAATGTCAATCGTCTACCTTCTTGCATGAGTACAATTCCCATGTCATATCCTAATGCATCACACTCTACAATGAAAGTTTTTGAAAAATCAAGAATAGTCAAAACTGGAGTTGTACACAGTGATTTTCAACTATTCAAATGCCTTGATAGCTAAATCAGCCCACTGGAAGGAATCTTTTTTCAACAAAGAGGTGTGTGGGGCTGCAATCCTACCATAATTTTTGACAAACCTACGACAGTAACCGGTTAACCCCAGAAATCCTCAAAGGTTCTTGAGGGTGTTGGGAACTTGCCACTCCATTGCTTGGATTTTTTTATGATCAACTTTCACTCCTTCAAGTAAAACAATATGACACAAGTACTCCACCTCTTGGACATCAAAAACACATTTATAAGGTTTGGCATAACGCTGATGTTGTTCCAGGACTGAAAGCCACGTTTAACATGCTTCAAATGGTCTTCCCAATTTTGGTTGCAGATGAGGATATCATCAAAAAACACTAATACAAACTTTCTCAAAAATAACATAAAAACAGTATTCATCAAACTCTAAAATGTAGATGATGCATTTATGAGGCCAAAAGGCATGACCATAAATTCATAATGGCTTTCATGAGTTCTAAAACTTGTTTTAAGTATGTCCTCGTCACAGATGTTAATTTGATGATACCTAAAGCGAATGTCTAACTTGGTAAAATAAACAGCCCCATGTAATTCATTTAGCAAATCATCAATTATTGGAATAGAAAACTTATCTTTGATAGTGTACTTGTTGATTTCTTTATAGTCTGGGCACATCCTCCAACTGTCATCCTCCTTCTGTACCATGACCATCATGGAGGAATATTTGCTTTGATTGTGTCGGATGATTCTTACCTCCAACATAGCCAAAATGAGCCTGATGGCATGATCATGCGCACAACTTGGAGGAAATTTTTTTGGCATGTCACCAAAAACAACATAATGGTCATCCAGCACCTTTTGCAAATCAAGATATGTAAACTCCTTGGTTAGTTGAACCTCGATGGAAAATAAACGTGCCATAAATCCTTTTACACCTTTTCTGAGAATCTTCATCATCTGATGGGAACTAACCAGTTGTAAAGATTTACCCTGTAATCTACGCAGTTCAAAGGCCCTGCCTTCTAAATGAAACCTCATGAATAGTTCTTGAAAATTCATCTCTATAGTGCCCAAAGTGGTGAGCCATTGCACTCCCAAAACAATGTCAGCTCCTCCCATAGGAATAACAAACATAGAAAAATCTAACAAGTAGTTTCCCTTAACAAGCTTAATGTTATGGCATTTTCTAGAACAATTGACTATACCACCATCTCCAATCATGACTTGACATTTTGGAGCTGAGTATATGAAACAGTTCAAACAAGTAGCCAACTTACTATTGATGACGTTGTGTGTACTCCTAGAGTCAATTAACATGGTCACCTTTTATTTCTTTAGCAAACCCACCACCTTAAGAGTTTGAGAAGTACTAATACCTTAAAGTGCATGACAGGGAATAGTAGGTTGAGAATCTTCGAATTCATCTTCAGGGTCTTCCAACCCTGTCCCTGAAACCTCATCATCTTCTTCCTCCTCATTAGCTCCTTAAATCTATAAACAACTTATTTTTAGCACATCGATGTTATTTGCTCTGTTTACTATCACATCCAAAACACAAACCTTTTGCACGTTTTTCTTCAACTTGTTGAGATGTTGACATCTGGTAGGTTGTGGAAATGATGGTGTTGGGAAGGTGAGTTCACGCACATTAGTGAAAGGTCTTCGTATGATCAACTCTTTTTCTTCAACCAAACATGCCCTTGGTATGGCTTCAAATACATTAGTTGGATGAAACATGTGAACCTCCAATTGGATGTTAGCTTTGAGGCCACCCAAAAATAGGTTAGTCAAATTTTCCTCAGTGATGTATGTCACACGTAAGGAGAAATTTTGAAATTGATGAATGTAATCCTTTACTATTCCAGTTTGGTGCAACTTGACTAGTGGTTGAAGTAGTTTTCTAAGACAATATGGTGATAGTGGAGTTGCAGCTCTTCACAAAATACTAATTAGGAAACCAAGAGACCCTTCTTTTTATTTTTAGAACACAACCAACAATACCAAATAAACTACTCAGGGTCTAGATACAAAGACGCCATGACCACCTTTTGTGCAGGGAGTCTGATGTGGATCAAATAAATTTTCAATTTGAGTAATCCATGTGACTTGATCATTACCATCAAACTTGCATAGGTCCACTTTTGGCAACAATGGCTTCATACCATGGTTGGCATTGTAATTATTTGGAGGAGAAGAACCAAACTAAAATGGTGGATGATTATTTTGCAATTGTTAAGCTGAAAAGTTGGCCAATTGCTTAGTAACTTGTTGCAATTAATCCTGAAAGCTATTCAAGTCCCCTCTCAGCCCTGTGAGGTCCCATTTAACCGCATCTAGATCATCTTTCTACACCATGTCATGCAACTCTAACTTAAGTTGCTAAAGTGTCTCTGAAATACTTGAATTAGAAGTTTCTGACTCCATGTAGTCTTTGTGAGGAGTTTTAGGCATTTCTTGCCCTTTCCCACGACCACAAATGTTAGGCCCTACTATGCACAAACCCTAGCAGGGTTGTGACCAAAAACAAAAGTATTGGCAAATGATACTGATGTGATCGCCTCACCAAGACGAATCTAACCACTGCTAATATGCACAAGGGTAAAAAAATTTGACTCAAAAAAGTAATGGTAGAATAAACTAGTGTGATCATCTCGCAGAGACAAATCCAACGACTGCTAATTTGTACAAGACAAAAAAATTCAACATTTTTTTTGGAAAAAAACCTTGTGGACAAAACTGTGGTGACGAAAAAATTCAATTCCTCTTGGATCACAAGTTATATTTTTTCGGCCTGCTAATGCTTAGGACACCAAACCCGAAAAAAATGACGTAAAAACTTACCCAAATCAAAGCTCTGATACCACTTGTAAGGAAATTACTTAGATGGTTCGCAACAATAGAATTATAGATCGCAAAATGAAGAGCAGAAAAAACAAATCCACAACAATTGGTGAAAGAGCAAAATACTTGAATATTATGACTAGGCCACTTCGGGAGAACAACCTCCACAACAATGCAATAAGAATAGAATTTGCAATATGTTAATAAAAGATTAACCACTACCTCTTATCTATATACTCTACTTAGCCAAAGTTATTCCATAAGTCGACCATATTAAGAACAAAGAGAAATACAACAAGATAATATGATGTGTAAGTCATAAATTGGTCACACATATCCCTAGACACTATAAATTAAGGGCGTAGCAGATCAAGACTATCAAAGAAATAACATCAAAACTTTATGTCAAGCAACTTGTCCAAAATCTTGAGTCGTAATAAACCCAAACAATCAACAAACTCTTTGATTAAATCAACTCATCGATTACAACCTTCAAAATCTAGAGGGACTTTAAGCAATTCAAAGTTTAGACTTATAAAACACCTATTCACATTTATGATCCCATGTACTAAATTATGAGACTTATGATGCAAACACAAATAGGGTATCCACCTAAGGACAATATCTAATTCTGTGATGCTTAGATATTCATTCATACCAAACATGCAAACAACAACCGTACATCAAACCTTTGAATTTTCATTTATTCAAGCATTACAATTGTTGGATCCTCTATAATACATCACACTGCCATGCAAGCTTATTTTCCAAGAAAAAACGTGAAAAACAAAACTACCACTATTATACTCTACTCTATCCTCCTTGTTACCCCCAACAACAGTTTGCTTACTCCTTTAAATTGACTTATCTGACCAAATCAGAATATCCATCTGACAACCTCAGCGTCATGGGGTGTCTTGTCAACTTCCTGACATTCCACAAAATATACAAGAATTAAGCAGCCTTCAGTTTATAGGGTCAACAACAAACTATGAGTAAAGGCTCGTGGGCACTCAAGTGATGTTTTCAGGGTGAATGATAGTTACCGAAATTATCATAACTTTACATCAGTTTAAACATCCAATTGACCTGAATTTTGAAATGTATCTTGTACACTACATTTTCTATCATATCACCAAATTTGACAATCCAATTCTTACTACAGGTGAAGAACCATCTTGCCAAGAGTCACAAACTAGACATATGACACAGGGTATCAAAATCTGACAGTGCATTTCTTCAGTAACTCCAAATGATCTGAAATTTGGCACGTAGGTTATATGTGTCAAGGAGTACAATCTCACCAAATTTGGCAATCCAACTCTTACCGCAACAAGAAAACCAACTTGCCAAGTGTCATAGACTAATCAAATGACATAGTCTGACAGAAACGGACAGTACATTACCGATGTAACTCAAATGCTCTGAAATTCGACACGTAGATTGCACATATTAGATACTACTTTCTCACCAAATTTCATCGTCCAATTCTTATCGCAGAAGGAGAAAGAACGTTCCAAGTGTTCTAATGGAATCAGATGGTAAGTGTCCACAGTAACTCCAAATGAGCTAAAATTTGGGGTAGAGATTTATCTCCCCAAAGTTCATCATCCAATCCTTACTACAAAAGAAGAAACATCATTCGAAGTTTTTAGACAAAATGGGACGGTACGTTTCTGTGTTGACTCCTAATGCACTGAAATTTGGTGCAAAGGTTGTAAGTGTCAAGTGTTATGACCTCACCTATTTTCAACATCCAATTCTTACCGTAGGAAAGACATCCTTCCAAGTGTTCAGACAGAATTAGATAGTACATTTCCGTGACGACTTCAAATGCGCTGAAATTTGGTGTAGAGGTTGCAAGCATCAAGTGTTATGATCTTACCAAATTTCATCATCCAACTCTTACCGCAAAAGGAAAAACATCCTTCCAAGTTTCATAGACAAAATAGTCAATGCAGACTAACAGAAGCCTACAAAAGATCTCTGCATATTTCTATGGCAATGAATACTTTTACAACATCATTCTCAAAGGTTAACAAGTTTATGTAAAGAATGCGAGAAACACAAAACAAAATAAAAACCTAAGCTAACATATTTTTTGTTGATGCAAAGTTGTCATTTACCTTGGATTCCCCTGCATCGGACACCCATGGTAATGAAAATGTCCATGAGCTCCTGCTCATGAACCTGTTGTGAGCTCGTATGTAGTTTTACCTTGTTTTGCACCTTCAAATGCATTCATCTAAATTGCATCTTCAGTTGTTCCATCCTTCCACTTGACCAATTACTTGTAATACTCATTGTCCCTTGTCTTCTTGCCAATCTGAATGCCTAGAATGGCTTCCATTTCCTCTTTAACTGCTAGCGATAACTGTTTTCTCTAATCCATGACTGAAAAATCCATGTTGTCACTCGTTTGTCCCCCAACATATGGGTACAAATCTACTACATTGAAGATACGTGATATGCTTACTCCCTCCGACGATTCCAATTCATAAGCATTAACTGAGAGGTTCCTCAAAATCTTAAAAGACCCAATCTTCTTTCACTTAAGTTTGTTATATTCACCTTTCAGAAACCTTTCATTATGCAAATGTGCCAAAACCAAGTCCCCAACCTCAAAACTCAATTCTCTCATTTGCATACATGTTTCTTGTATTTTCCAGCACTATCTTCAAGTTTTCTCTTGACTTCCCATGCATATCTTGAGCGTAGTCTTCGCCTTCCACACTTCTCCTACCCATCTCAGCAGTACTCCTCAACTCACATACACCTTTAGGGTTGCTCCCTTAACTATTTGAAAATGACTCAATCATGTAATTCATTTGACTGAATCATTGTAACCAAACTCAACTTGTGCCAACATCAAATCCCACTTTTTAGGTTTGTCACCAACTAAACATCTCAACAAATTACTAAGACTCTAATTCACAACCTTTGTTTTCTCATCTATTTGAGGGCAATAAGTTGAACTTATTTTCTAACCTTATGCCCAACTTCTTCCATAGTGTCATTCAAAAGTGCCCAACAAACTTTGTATCTCTATTCGATACAATACTCTATGGCAACCCATGTAATCTTACAACTTCCTAAAAAAATAGATTTGCAAAATGTGTGGCATCACTAGTCTTCTTACATACTTAAAAGTGAGCAATCTTAGATGATCTATCAACAACATGGAAACATTACCTCGTGTTTTTGGCAATCCAAGAACAAAGTCCATACTCAATGCATCCCATGGTTTATCAGTAATAAGCAATGGTTAACAAAATCTAGTATTTTGACTTTTGCCCTTAACATGTTGGGAAACTTTACACTTCTTCACATTCGTACTCAATCGAGGCCAATAGTCTTTGTCACTCAATTGTGCCAAGATCTTATCATACTCGATATGACCAGCTAGATCTTCGCTATGCTTTTCTTTTAATAGGTTCTCTCTCATGGAACCTTGAGGTATACACAACTTCTTCCTCTTGAACAACAATCCATCTTGAATCATAAATTCTTACCATAAAGTTATGTTTGTATTTGTTGGATTCTTGCGCGTTGTCCACGCATCTCAGAAATCCATGTCTTCTTCATACAACTCCTCCATTGATTCAAATCCAATGACTTCCACCTTCAGCTCAGTCACTAAAAGAGCTCGCCTACTCAAGGCATCTCCTACCTTATTGGACTTTTCACTTCTATGTTTCAAAACAAAATAATAGCTATGAAAAAATTCTACCCATTTCATGTGTCGTTGATTCAGCTTACCTTGGTTGTTCATAAACTACAAAATATGATTATCCATGTACAAAATGAACTCCTTCAACAACAAATAATGCCGCCACTTCTTGATAGCTTGCACCATTACATAGAATTCTCGGTCATAGATCGAATACTTCCTCTTATCATCATTCAACTTCTCACTGAAATAGGCAATGAGCTTACCCTTTTGACTCAACATTGTTCTTATAGTTGTTTCGCTTACATCACAATCAACCAGACACTTTTTTAAAATTTAGTAAGGCTAACACTAGTTGTTTTGTCACCTTTCTCTTCAAAAACTAAAAGTTACTCTTTGTTGCAACAGTGCACTGAAATTTCTTCTTATCTCCCTTCATAGCCTCTATGATAGGTGTACGTATACCACTGAAGTTTCTGATGAACTTCCTATAGAAACTTGCCAAACCATAGAAACTTATTGCTTCATACTCTTCGACGAAGGTCAATCCACAATTGCCCACACTTCCTTGGGGTCCATCTTTAACCCATCCTTTGAGATTACAAATCCTAAATATATTAGCTCCTCTTGCATGAAGCTACACTTCTTCAAGTTTATTAGCAATTGTTTTTCCTTCAACTTATCCAATACCAACTTCAAATGCTTCAAATGTTCCTTCTTAGAATGATTGAAAATTAGAATGTCATCCAAATATACTATTACAAACTTGTGAAAGGCTTCAACACTTCATTCATGAGTCTTGTGAACATACTTGGAACATTTGACATACCAAATGGCATGACCAATCACTCATACACCCTAACATTCGTCTTGAATCCGGTATTCTACTCATCACCTTCTTTTATGTGGACTTGATGATACCCACTCTTCAAATCTATCTTAGTGAAGTACCTTGCTCCACTCAAACATCCCATTAAGTCATCCATTCTTAGCAATGGAAACATGTACTTAATGGTGATCTTATTTATTGCACATGAATCCGTACACATTTTCCAGTCTCCACCTTTCTTTGGTGCCAACACAGCTAGAACTACACATTGACTCAAACTCTCTCGAAATAACCCCTTCCTCAACAGCGCTTGCACTTGTTTTTGTATCTCCTCATTATCCATTGGAGTCAATCTATATAGGTTGTTTTGTTAGGCAAACTTGCTCCTAGCACTAGATCCATATAATGACTCATGCTCCTTACAAAGTGGTAGTCCATTCAACAATTCACATGTCATAATATCAACATAATCTTTCAACATATTTTGAATTTCAATAGGTAGATCACTTATTGTAGTGGTTGGCACAACTTGCACAAGGATTGAAATTAATACAATGTATTTATCTTCTTCGTTGGCCACTTTCAAAAACTCTTTATCAGATACCAACATCACTTGGAACTATTGTCCACCTCATTTCCTTTATCCTTCAAAGGACTCAGTGTGAATATATTACCATCCTTAATAATGGTGTAGGTTGTTTTCTCTTTCGTCATGTACGACTCTCCTATCAAATTGTCATGGCCTACCAAACAACACATGGCATACGTCCATGGACATGATGTCACACAACTTCATCCTTGTATGAACCAGTCTGAAAATTCACCACACTGCTCAGTCACTAGCACCTAATACCCCTTCAACAACCAAGAAACATTGTATGTTGTAGGATGTGTCAATCATTTAAATCCAGGTTTTTCCACCGTCTCTTGAGAAACTAAATTATCCATGTTACCACTATCAATCACAACTCTACAACACTTACCCCCAAATTTGCAAACAAAATGAAATAAACTTTCTCTGTGTCAGTTCATTAACCTCCTTGGTTGGTTTCAACAACACCCTATTCTTTAACAAAGCCTCTCCTTGTTATGGGTCTTTCACATGTACTAAAGACCCAACGCTCTCCTCATCTCCAAAGGCTATATGAGTTGTCCCTTCAACTCTATTATTGTTATTCTAAAGATTTTCTGGTCACTTTTTGCTCTTTACGACCAACATACTTATTACACCCAAAACACTTACCTTGAAAACCTCTGCTTCTACCTCGTCCATAGAAGCCTCTCCCTCTAGAAGAATATCCTCCTCTCATGCTTGAATTCTGATTTTGTGAACTGCTTGCCTCTCCACCATTGTTTTGTTGACCTCTTCCACCATTGTTATGTTCTCGTCCTCTTGAAGACCTTCCTCTACCTCTAGAGTTTGTTATTTTCTCATTAGCTTCTCTTCCGCCTTCAATGCACTTTGATAGGCTTCATCCACAATTCTCAAGTTCAACAATCTGTTTTCATCTTGAATTGCAAAACACAACCCATTCACATATCTTGCTACCTTCTCTTGATCATCCTTTGTATGTCCGGCTCTCATAATGAGTCTATAAAACTCCTTAGTGTGTCATTCATGTTGCTCCTTTTGTTTCAAATTCTGCAATTTTTTCAACAAACTCGTTTTGATAATTAAAAGGCATAAATTTGGCCTTCAACTTTGTCACCATCTTATCCCAAGATTTTATTTTATCCTTACCTTTCTTGTCCCTCGGCTTGCACATGACCCACCATAAAGAAGCATGGCTCTTAAGCTTCGTGCAATAAAACTTCACCTTCTTGTGTTCCTCCATAGACTCATAGTCAAAATACTTCTCCATCTATATTATTCAATCCATAAATCCCTCAAAATTCAAACTCTTATTATAACAAGGTGTTTTCAGCTTTGGCTTACTACCAAACCTTGTCACAGCTCTAAAAATTTTGGTTTCAACTTCATTTTCCATGTCCTTTACACCAAGCTCTTGAGCTCCTTCATCCTCATTCACGTCTCCACCATAAGATCCTCTCCCTTGTGCTCTTTCCATTTCATCCAACCTTGTCTTCATACCTCTCATCATCTCAGCCAAATCTGCAACTCGAGGTCCTTTCGGTCTTGCCCCTCTCCATAACATGTTTCCTCTATGTGCCATCTCTACCACGATGCAAACTTCTCTTTCACAGCTTGCTAATAAACTCAGCGAAAGTTGTCTTTACACACTTTCTCAACAAGAAAAACACAACTCTAATACCAATTCATACAAGCATAGATAGGGTATCCACCTAAGGACAACCTCTAACTTTGTGATGCTTAGATATTCACTCAAAACCAAAATATTAATTTAGACCAAACATGCAGACAACAACCATACTTCAAACCTTTGGATTCTCATCCATTCAAACATTACGATGGTGGATCATCTACAGTACGTCGCATCACCCGACTGGCTTATTTTCCAAGGAAAAAAACGTGAAAAACAAAACTACCACTATTTTGCTCTACTATATCCTCCTTACTGCCCCCAACAATAACTTGCATACTTCTTTAAACTAACTTATCTGACCAAATCAAAATATTCCTCTAACATCCTCAACTTCATGGGGTGTCTCTTCAACTTCCCTAACATTCCACAAATCGTACAAGAATTAGGCAGCCTTCAATTTACGAGATCAACACAAAACTGTTAGTATTGGCCCTTGGGTACTTAGGAGACGTTTTCAACTCGAATGATAGTTACCAAAACAATCATAACTTTACCGCAGTTTATCCAATTAACCTAAAATTTGAAATATGGCTTGTACACTATATTTTTTATCATCTCACCAAATTTGGCCATTCAATTCATACTGCAAGTGAAGAACCATCTCACCAAGTGTTGCAAACTAGATAGATAACGTAGGCTAACAGAATGTGATGGTGCATTTTCGTAGCAACTCCAAATGATCTGAAATTTGGCATGTATGTCGTATGTCTTACAAAACACCATCTCACCAAATTTAGAAATTCAACTCTTACAGCAACAAGAGAACCATCTTGCGAATTGTCGTAGACTAGACAAATGACACAGTCTGATAGAAATGGATGGTACATTATTGTTGTAACTCCAAATGCTCGGAAATTTTAAATGTAGATTGCACGTGTCAGATATTACTCTCACCAAATTTCATCATTTAATTCTTACCGGAAAAAGAGAAACAATCTTCCAAGTTTTCTAACATAATCAAACGGTACGTGTTCGCGGTGACTCCAAATGCGCTGAAATTTGACACAGAGGTAAGTGTCAGGGACTATGATCTCACCAAATTTCATCATCCAATTCTTACCACTAAAGGAGAAACATCCTTCCAATTGTTGAGATGGTATATTCTCATGGCGACTCCAAATGAGCTGAAATTTAGTGTAGAGGTGTCAAATGTTATGACCTCGCCAAATTTCATCATTCAATTCTTACCACAGAAGAAACATCCTTCCAAATGTTCAAACAAAATTAGATAGTACGTTTCCGCAATGACTCCAAATGGCTGAAATTTATCACCAAATTTCATCATCCAATTCTTACTGCAGAAGATAAACATCCTTAAACAATCCATGCGGATTAGCAGACGCAGACAAAAGATCTCTGCACTTTTTTCGTGGCAAATAATACTTTTATAACATCATTCTCAAAGATTAACAAGCTTATGCAAACAAGGCTACCAGCACAAAACAAAATAGAAACCTAAGCTAACATATTTTTTGTTGATACAAGATTGCCCTTCACCTTGATGCTCTTGCATCAACTTATCCATTGCTGCCTTAGTACCAAAAAAATTTACCAAATGGTTTCTACCAGCCTAATTGACCCCTAATAAAAAGATACTAGTATAAGATCAATAAAAATTTACATTAGTAAAATAGCCAAGTTACCAACTTAAACATAAAGAAATTATATTAACATGCAGCTAAGAAAATACTATAAATAATAAGTGACGATTGATGATCTAAAGAGATGGCATACACAAATGAAAAAGTAAAAAGAAATAAAAATATATATCATCCAAAAATGACCAAAAACAATCAAATGAAACATGCATCAGTCTCACACGGTAAATCAAAGGAATGTACAGCATATCCGAATAGCAAACGAGGAGACAGAAGTGACGACTATTGTATCACCAAGGCCAAGCTTAAAACTCATTTGCTCCCCAATGAAGTGCATCTTGAGTGCTAAGTGTTAAGACATAATAAATTGTATCCACACCTATGTATAAAGTGTTGTCTCGATTAATATTAAGGCAAACAGAGGATTGTAAACTCTATCTAGTGCACAAGTTGGAGTGAAAAGGTAATTATAAATTCTATGTGGTGAATCTAGATGCACCAGTGTCCCATGGATATAGGATTAATTTTGGCATCCAAAGAGTGCTTTTTCCCCACCATGTTATGAGCAAGATAAAAGAAAGAGATGATAAGGCAAATGCTGGTAGTGTGCCAAACAAGCTTGATCCCAATATTGAAAGAAAGTGGAGATTGAGCCAGCTGATCTTCAAAATAAGCAGCAATAATGACCACTGATCCTACAATGAAAAACATGGTTGAAAATAAAGTGTTCCTATCTCTGAACTCCAATGGATATATAATGCAAATACAGAAATCTCTACGGATATGGTCTTCTGCTTAAATTTGTATCTTATGGATCTAACTCTAATGTGCATCAAGTAGGAATTGTAGTCAAGTGTTGTAGTCAAGTGAGCATTGTCAACTAAGGTATCATGGGGGGGAAATAATACTGCTTACAGGCTGAAGGAAACGCTTTGGATAAATGTCAAATTTGGTACTAAGTAGTGACTCTGCCCACATAACCCTAATGTACCTCCTCCAAATATTAAAGGGAGTAAGCCATCAACAAATGCTTATGGATTAAATAAAAAGTGAAGTCTCTAGGTAACAAGAATGTTTGGAGGGTGGAGATGTTTATGGACGACTGGTGAAGAACAAAAAATACTGACAGAAAGTATATATGTTCATCAAAAATTGGTGGATTACCAGCAATATTTATAGAGTGAGAATGTTCATGAACCATTGGTGAAGAATATTGAGCAAGTCGAGCACAAATGTTTCATCACGCATTATTTGAAGTATTGGTGAAGAATATTGAGCAAGTCAAGCAGAAATGTTTTTTCCATTTACCGTCTGAGGAGAATGTTACGTGTATCACCTGATATAGCATGTCACTTCTATTTTTAGAGTTGGGGTCCGTAGGTTCAAGTAGACAGCTTTGTATTTGAGGGGGCAAAGAAATTCACGAGACAAAACTTCCTTTAATGCAACTCCTCTGCATCAGTTCATTAATGGTTTAGGTTTTCTTAAAAATTATATTTCATCCCCTAGCCATGTTTGAACCATTATAACCGGTTCGTGTTAAAGGCAGTTCTACCCTGTGATAAGTTCAACCTTTTTAAGTTTCACGGTCTCAATCCAGTATTAACAACAATCGTATCATTGCTAGGACATAATCCAAGTCAGCCATAAACATCATACCAAGCATACGAATTAAAGCCTCGTGAAAATAGTTTGAAAACTAATTGCAGTTAAATATTAAATAGCTAATATCAATGACTGAAAATTAGACAATACAATTCTCAAATTAGCATCTCTCGAATTATCCAAATCAATTCTCTTCAAAGCAGCATTAAGTAAATTCTTCCACAGCAAACATGCTCAATAAAACCACTAGCACATTAAATCACTAGTACAAATCAGTTAAATTTTGAATTCCATCAACTCAGTGCAAGGATTTTATGCCAACCCCTAACTCATTTCTGTAGATGTTTGAAAAAAATTTGCGTACAACACCATAGCCACATTTATGGTTTGACGACTACATAACTCAAAGCAAAACCTTAAGCACTGTTTAGAATTATAATAGTATTTTAAACAGCCAAAAAGATATTATTATATAAGTACACAAGTTAAATGCCTCAGATATACCTTTTGCAATTAACTCCTCACTTAGATTCCAATGATTACAGCTTTCGAATTTTCCCCATTAGTTGAAATCAAAATTTGGCATTTCTGCAATGAATTCCACCAATACATCCACCATAACATGACACGGGAACAAAGCTATCCAATAGTTTATCACACATGACTACTCCCAAAGGCTGGTTAAAACAAGTTTTATGCTCAATTGATCCAATACCATAAAACAACTCAAAGTAAGAAAAAAATACAAATTCAAATATAAAAGTACACTCAGTGAAGTTGCTTGGCTGTTGTACAGCCCACAAGGGTTACATTCCAGCAGACCAATAGGAGGCCCTTACATTCGTGTCTCTTAAGTCTAGAGGAAAGTTTTTATAACATGTTTATCTTGATTCTATATAAAAAGCACGGCGTGCTTTGATATTTACCCTAAATGATAATAAAAACTCAAGAAATATAACAGTCCAAAGACAAAAATATCAGACCTATTCAAGGACAGATAAGGAATCATAGTAAATGCATCCATATTCGTGCAAGAACACTGCCAAGTTAAAAAGTTCTGCAAATTTCAAAAACGCCTTTGAAATATTTAGAAAGAAAAGTAACAAATTTGAGCTTTTTGAGAAGCTCAACATTGAGACACATCTGAATCATTCCAACTACCAACTTAAAGAAATGTATTATTTTAACAAAAAAAATGGAATGTTTCAGACAGAAACAAAATAAATAGATTTTTTTTGGAAAAAAAAAATTATCTGCTTTTTCAACATAAAAACTGGAATTTCAAGAACAAACTAACTAAATTCTAAAGTTTTTGAAAATCGAAAAATTGGCCACAAATTTGAAGTCTTCTGACAAATTAAATAATTCTTTACTTTTAAAACAATGTTCAAAAATAAATACAATAAATCGAAACTTTTTGAAAGCTCAAAATCAGGGAGAAATTTAAATTAAAATGACTACAATATTAAAAATTTCTGTATTATTTTTATAAATAAAGGAATGATCAGAAAGAAAGAAAGAAATAAATTATATTAATGTCCACTAGATAACCAAAAGTAGGTCAATGCGACCCGACGATACAACAATTAACAATATAAAGTTCTAGGAAGAGAGAATCCTAGAAACCAAATAAAGGAATAAAAGTACATAAGACCTAATAAAGCAATGCGCCACTAACACAAGTGGTAATTAAATCAATACAAATAGCAATGAAGGCCGGACAAGATCCCCAAACGCATGTCCTGAGGAACATTAGAAGGAAACCTCATTAAATATATCTCCCTATGCCTGAAGTGGAGGAGTCATCTGAGCCATCATCCATCACTATGAAAATTTTGATAATGCTTGTTAGGGAGTACACAAGGTCGGAGAAGCTAGGCTGGGAGATCCTGGGAGGAAGCAAAGCACTCCCCTCTAAAATCTCCCCTGACATCCAAGGTCGATGTAACTCCCGTAATAGAAAAGAAACTCGTAATATGAGTATGCGCCTATGGTTTTAAACTTTTAAGGGGCCGTCGGTAAGTAGTAGATCCATGTTGCCAAAAGGGGGCAAAGCCGTGTTGACGGGAAGGAGCAGAGCCACGATGCCAAGGGAGATCAAGATAGGGGATCTGAGTACCCTAGGTAGTAATGGTGCACTAAGAGAAGCACCACCTCGCTGATCTATCTACTTTGATGTGTGAAGTACGATGTCCAAGGGACGTTTAATGCAAACAATAGCCTGGATGGGCTGGAAGAAAGATGTGATCAACATGGGGGCTCTAGAGCTTCTAGGCCCCCAATATAGGGATCTACCTCGAAGGGTGACGGCCTTGTGAAGATAAAGAGTCAAGCACTATTGGTCTGAATATCTAAAGAAAGTAGATAGAGTGTTTCTTGAGTCTCTATAGAGGTAGTGATATCTTCCCCGTATCTCATAATAAATGGGGCATCTGAAAATGAAGTGTTCCTCAGGGTCCACCCCATGGAGGGAGCAAAGACCATAGATCTAGTCCTGATGGAGAATGTGACAATCAATTTCACCCTGTAACTGGTGAGACCACACTCTCATCTTTGGATGGGGAACATCAAAAAATGGGACTAATGGCATTGGAGATAGTGAGGCCAACGAATAATATCATCCACTACTTTTAAGAAATGCTCGGCATAAAAAGCAAGCTTGGGGTTGAGCAGCTCAAGGGGAGAGATCCAGGTGGCCTGGGTATACTGCCTATAGATGTCCTCTCTAGCATCTCTTGTTATGACATCGTTTGTGGGAAGGATTCAGGGAAGGGCATCCAAGGAGTACATGAAAGGGCCTACCAATAGAGATGCCAATATAAAGGAGGAGCAAACTAGTCTCAAAGTACCAACAATGTTGGAGTCTAGTGGGGGCCAATGAAGCAATCCTCTCTGAAAGCAAAGTGCCAAGTATGGATATCTCCAAGGATTAGAGAATGAAACATAATAGATTTAAATTCCTTGGAAAGCTCAAAAATTCAAAAAAATATATATTTTAATTACAAAATGAACAAATCTGCATTTTTAAACAAAAATTGAGAATGTTCAAAGAGAAACATAATTGATTCAAACTTCAAGATAGCTCAAATTTTAGTTACTTTGATTTCCAAAGTGAAGAAAATGAATTTATTAACAAAAATTGGGAATCTTCAGAAAGAAACATAATAAATTCAAAAAAATTGTAAAGCTCAAAATTGGGCACAATTTTGAACTACTCCAACCATCAAATTGAAAAATTCTGCAGTTTGTAGTAAAAATTAGAAGTGTTCTAAAAGAAACATGATAAATTTGAACTCTTTGGACAGCAAAAAATTGAGCACAATTTCAAATTACTCTATATACCAAATTGAAGTATTCTTCATTATTTACCAAAAACTGTGAATGTTTAGAAAGAAATACAGGAAATTCAAACTTTTTTGAAAGCTCAAAATTGGGCACACCTGTACATACATCACTTTTTTGGAAAGCTCAAAGCCATTGTCACCCAGAAATGTGGGGCACGGGTTTAGGCCAGGGATTCCATTTCAAAACAGAGTGCGGAAGTAAATGAATAAAGGTACAGGTATATTATGCATAAATATAGTCACCAAAAGATGTGGGTATGGGAACAGGATCAACATCCCCATGCAAGAGATTCCTTGTGACTATGCTCAAAGATAATGGGGCTAGATCAGATAGGCCAAGAATGCCTATTGTAAAGTGAATGTTTCCACTTTTAGATATATAAAATTGAATTTCAATGGTGCTGCATGAGGAAATCTGGGCCTAGCGATCATGGCAGCATCTTTCAGGATCATTGGGATCAACCACTCTTGATCCATGCCTCTAATGTTGAGAATGCTACAAACAATATTGTGGAAGGGCACACTCTCTGGAAGGGACTCCTGCTTGCTCTCAATTCTGGATGATCATGCTTGACCCTAGAGGCGGTAGCATTATCATTAAACCTCTCAAACACAAATCTTGTTTAACATGGCAACTCAATTCAATCATTCAAGACGCATTGTCACTGCTGACCCACTTTGTGAAAGTCTGCTTCACTCATATTTGGCGATCAGGAAATACGGTAGCAGATTTAGCAGCCAAATGGGGAGTCGATTAGTCTAATACTCATGGATGCCTTCAAAGGGACTGCTCTCCACCCCTTTAGGATAAGATGTTGAAAGTCCTAGTAGAGGACTGCAAGTGGGGTGTAAGTCCTACTGTATGATATGACCCTTGACCTTAGTTAGGATGGTAAATCTAGTAGCCGCAGTTGGGGGAACATATAGAAAATGCTGCATCCAGATGTCATTACCTGTGATAAAAACTCAGAAACCAATCAAGGGGTAACCAATGGGATCATAAATAAGGTTCAAAATGGGTTGTGTGGGATGCATTCGCTTCAGGTCACCATGTATAAAAAATTGGGTATGGTTCTTTCCGCTGGCATGGCTTGCGCTCCTGCTCCACCAAGTGTTGTTGTTTTCGATACAAAGTAAGCTGCCCAATGCTAATGATAGGGCTATGAAGGATTATGTGTTAGTGAGGGGAATTGACGTGAGCATTCTTAGACATATTTGAAGTATCCACCGAGTCCTCCTCCTTTACAGAGATGAAGGTACTTTTTTTACCACCACGCAGTTCTGGAAGGCATACTAGTGAAGGTTAATTCCATGCATGAATATCTTAGAATAGATGAATGACTGTCCATGATTCTTCAGCAAGTTATTAATGCCCCCCAGACTTTCTCTGTTCTTGATGTATACAGTCTTCAACTTCGAAATTTTTGTACTTAAAAAAAACTTTTGACAAATGGTTGCAATAAGTGTCCTGCCATATATCTAATTAGGCATTGTGCAAGTGTAGGGATGTTGACTTTAAGTAATTGTATTTGAGGGGAATTGAAATGAGGAATCTCATTCCCAGTACAGACAATGTAGCATGCCCTGGATTTGGCCTCATTGCTAAGGAATGATGGGTGAATAGAAGAATTCGAGAAGATATTTAAAATGACAGAATTCAAGTATCCTACAAATCCTCCTTTGGTATATAAATCCTCCTCCACAGATTTGGAATAGGTCGAGGAGTCTTGAATTTTTCGACAAATCTATTTTGTGCTTATCCAGCAGTTTGTGCAATCCATGAGACATTCTCTCATTAAATAGTTTCCTTGAAAAACCTTTAAGCCTTGTCAAGAACACCAATTTGTGCATTTCCTGTATTCATCACAATCCACAAGGCCATTTTTGGGTTTTGCATTTCGTCAAACAAATTGCAGGCCTTCTGTTGGCCTCTACATTTTGTATATTTAAATGTTAAGGAAAGAATAATGGAGAATGGAAACTGATAAATTTGGACACTTGAGCCTTGTGGTTGGTGAATCATTCACTTGGTTTTAGTCTTTCCTTGCATATTGAAAGCATGATTCAGTGATAATATGGTTAAGTAGTCGTGGTATTTTCCAAAAGCATGCTTCTTGTCTTGCTGTCCATGTTGTGTCAAAAAGGAAAGTAACAGTTTTAATGAATTGTGTTAGTGGTGTGCGCTAGCAATCTCTGAATAAATAGGGGATGCATTTTGGGAGAAGAGTGGTAAATGCTCAAGCCATTTTCCTGGGATTGGAGCCCTGTTATGCTCCCGGAACATTCAGAAAAAAAAACTGGGCACAACTCAAATTACTACTGAATTGAGGAATTCTTCATTGTTTAACGAAAAAAGGCAATGTTCAGAAAGAATCAAAATCAATTCAAAATTATTGTGAAGATTTAAAATGGGCTTAAATTTGAATCGTTGTGGCTACCAAATAAAATAATTCTACATTTTTTTACTAAATATGAGAATTTTCGGAAATTAACATAAACAATCCAAACTAAATATCATGAACGCAAGCTTTCTAAAAAGCTGAAAATTAGGCACATGTTTGAATTATTCTTACCACAAAAGGTGAAGCATTCTGCATTTTTCAACAAAATTGGGAATATTCGAAAAAAAATATAATCTATTAATATATCTTGAAAATCTTACAATTGGTAGTAAATTTCACTTATTCCAACCACCAAAGCGAAGAATTCTGCAATTTGTAACAAAAATTGGGAAAGTTAAAAATTAACGTAATAAATTCAATCTCTTTCAAAAGCTCAACATTGGGCACAATTTCAAACTATTCTAGATACCGAATTGAAGTATTTTTAATTGCTTACAAAAAGTTTGGAATGTGCTAATGGTGCTCGATCAAAAGGGCGAAGAATTACTACAGCTAATTGGATGTTGCCCCCTGTTGGATACATAAAAATGAACTTTAACAATGCTACCAAAAGAAATTTGGGCCTATCAGGTAGGGGAAGCATCTTTCGGGATCATTTGGGTATGCGCTTTTAATCTATGCCTTTCATCTTGAGCATGCTAAAAACAATAATATGGAAGAGCTCACTCTTCAGAAAGTCCTGCCTGCTCTCGATTGTGGATGGTCATCCTTGATCCAAAAGGGCGGCTCTAACATTATCATTCAACCTCTCAAACACATATCTTGTTGTGCATGGCAATTCGATTCAATCATTCAAGATGAATCGTCACTTCTAGCCCACTTTGCGAAGGTCAACTTCACTCATATTCGAGACAGCATATTTAGCAGCCAAATGGGGAGTTGATCTTTCTAGTACTTATGGATGCCTTGAAAGGGTTTTCTCTCCACCCCTTATGAATAAGGTGTTGTAATGTCCCTTTTAGGGATATTAGGTTAGATAGTAAGATTATTTTAACAATACAATCAGAAAATATGATTTTTCAGATTTATTTCAAAACCCTAGCAATCTGATTTTTGCAAGTACAGCAGTAGATAACCCTTAAAAACAGCTCCAAATATTATATTAAATTCTCCAAAAATAGCAGAGTAAATAATTGATAAACATTGTCAAAATACCAGCCAAGAACCTGGTTGTTACAGAACGTTTGGGCTGGAAAAATAATATAAAATTCTGGAAAAATAATTGTGGCTGATCCACAGTCTTGCTGCCCCTCACAAGACCCCAAGATGGGTCACTGGTCTTCTCTAGTGGTTCACTACCCTTTGAAAGGGTGTCACTGCCCTTTTTGAAGACTTCGCTGCCCTTTAGCAGGCCTCTAATCGCCACGCTCCACTTCTCAGGTAGATCGCTCACCTGCAAATGCCAATTTGGTGTTTGAAAACACCTTTCAAACTTAGTTCTGCTCAACGCAACCCCTGAATGAAGCTGCCTAGGTCTGGATCTTGGGTTTTCATCCTCAATCCAGCTTCTTCAAAGGGTTTCCATTCTTCAGTAAAAAGTCCAGTTGCGCATGCTTAGACTTTGAGAGATTCTTTATCCAAATTCAACATGATCCTTTCAAATGATCCTTCTTTGGCCTTAAATAGACTCCCCACTTGGGCGCCCAAGTTTGGGGAAGGGAGAGTAAATTGTAGGCCCTTCCTTATGATCATTTTAAAAAGTCGCTTAAATAAGCAAGGTTTCAAAAGGTCCCCATTTTAAGTGAACTTTAAAATATAGGTTATCTTTTTAGAAAAAATACAAATAGACTCCATGTCCCTTTTCCTTATAATCACTCTTTAGCTTTTTGGGACACAATTAAAAGCTAAGGGTCTTCAAATCTTCATATCTTCGTTTTTGAAATGGGGGACATGACAATCCTCCCTTCCCAATATTGCTTGTCCTCAAGCAATTGCAAGCTAGGATGTTGAAGGATGGCTTCCCTTCCCAAGTAGCATCCTCAAAAGGTAAATCCTTCCAACATATCAAGTACTCTGTGATGATCTTGTTTCTAAGCTTCCTCTCCCTCACCTCCATAATAGCATCCGGAATTAGAACCAGCTTACCCTCTTCATCAAGAGGAGGTAGATCCATGGAGGGAACAATGTGCTGCCCAAGTGCCTTCTTCAAGCAAGAAACATGAAAAACATTGTGAATTTTGTTATTTTCCGGTAATTCTAATTCATAAGCAACTTCACCCACTTTCCTTATAATTTTGCAGGGACCATAAAATCGGGGTTTAAGATTTTCTGCCCCACTTTGTTTGATAGAAGATTGCCTAAAGGGCTGCAATCTTAGGAAAACCATGTCATTTACCTCAAAATGCCTTTCTTTTTGTTGCTTATCTAAATACATTTTATGCTTGTTGTAGGTTCCTTTTCAGCTGATCTAAAATTTCAGTGCATTCTTGGACCAAACCAACAGCCCCGGGTTCTCTACTATGACTCCAAATTAAATCAAGGAAAGAAAAAGCCTCATAACCATATAGTGCCTTGAAAGGGGACATACCTATTGACATATGGTATGTGGTGTTGTAGCAAAACTCAGCCATGTATAGCCATTTATTCCATACCTTTTGCTGCCCTGAAACATAATTGCGAAGGTATCCCTCTAGCCATTTATTCACAATTTCAGATTGCCCATCCGTTTGAGGATGGTAACTAGTGCTTGGAGTCAATTCGGTGCCCACCAAACAGAAGAGTTCTTGACAAAAGAGGCTCATAAACCTATTGTCCCTGTCACTAACAATGTTCTTGGGTAATCCATGAAGCTTAAAAACCTCTTTGAAAAACAATTCAGCCACCATAGGAGCATTACAATGGACTGGTAATGCAAAGAATTGAGCAAATTTAGTGAGTCTATCCACCACAACTATTATGGAATTCTTATCTTGAGTCAAAGGTAACCCCGTGATGAAGTCCATAGATATGCTCTCCCATTTTTGTTAAGGAATGGCTAGGGGTTGAACTAGACTGGCTGGGAATGTATGTTCCCCCTTGTTGTGTTGACACACAATAAATTATGTAACATTTTGAAGCACTTCATTCTTTTGACCCTTCCAATAGAATCTTCCTCTCACCTCTTTATATGTCCTGAAATATCCTTGATGTCCTACCATAGGTGCATCATGAACAGCCCTTAAGATTTGAGTGTTAAGCTTGGATTTTGGGGTCAAATAAATTATGTTCTTGTACAAAATCAGACCATCCACCACTGCATATCTCTCATCATTCATGCTTCCTGCTATTACGGCTGTAGCAATAGTATCTTTGACATATTCTGCTGTAGGACAGCCTTCCAATCTGCTGTAATACCACTCATAGCACACAAAAGAGCCTTCCTAGATAACGCATCAGCCACTACATTGTTCCTACCTTTTACATAATGTCAAAATCATATGATTGCAATTTACTCACCCATTTTTGTTGCCTATCATTCAAATCAGCTTGTGCGAGAAAGTATTTCAGTTTGTTATGATCGGTTTTCACAATAAATTTCCCACAAATCAAATATTGACGAAATTTAGCCAAAGCATGCATAATGGCTAACATCTCTTTATCATAAATTGAAAATTTCTCCTCATTATCCTTAAGTTTTCTGCTTTCAAAAACAATTGGGTGCCCCTTTTGCATTAGGACAACCCCTATACCTTCCCCTGAAGCATCACATTCCAATATAAAAGGAATGGTGAAATCCGGAACAGCCAAGACAGGACAAGTACTCGTGATTTTTTTTAGTTTTTCAGAAAACTTCCAAGGCTATTTTTGACCAATCAAAAGCACCCTTCTTAGTCAAATTTGTGAGGGGGGGAGCTAGTTGATAAAAGCCCTTCACAAACCTCCTGTAGTAACTATATAATCCCAAGAAACCCCTCAATTGCCTGAGAGTGGTAGGGGGTGGCCAATCCAAGATAGCTTGAATTTTTTGTTGATCTACATGAATTCCTTGGGCATTGACAACATGCCCCAAGTACAGAATTTCTAAAGTAGCAAACTCACATTTCAATTTTTTTGCAAAAAGTGTTTGCTGCTCCAATACCCCTAAAATTGTATCCTAATGGTGCAAATGCTCCTCCCATGTCTTGTTATACACAAGAATGTCATCAAAGAAAACCAAGACAAATTTCCTCAAATATTGCCTGAATATATGATTCATTCAAGATTGGAATGTGGCGGAACCGTTTGTTAGTCCAAAAGGCATTACCAAAAATTCATAGTGCCCATAATGACACCTGAAAGCATTTTTCTGCACATCTTCACTTCTTACCCGGATTTGATGGTACCCTGTCTTCAAGTCATCTTGGAAAAAAAACCAATCCATGTAGCTCATCAATAAGCTCATCAATCCTAGGTATGGGGTACCTATTTTTTATTGTCTTCTTATTTAGCAACCTGTAATCAATGCACATTCTCATGGATACATCCTTCTTAACAAGTACAACTGATGAAGTGAAGGGGCTAGAACTAAGCCTTATGTGTAACAAGTACAGAATTTATGAAGTAGCAAACTCACATTTCAATTTTTTTGCAAAAAGTGTTTGCTGCTCCAATTCCCCTAAAACCGTATCCAAATGGTGCAAGTGCTCCTCCCATGTCTTGCTATACACAAGAATGTCTCAAAGAAAACCAAGACAAATTTCCTCAAGTATTCCCTCAATATATGATTCATGCAAGATTGGAATGTGGTGGGAGCGTTTGTTAGTCCAAA
Organism: Torreya grandis; assembly: GCA_037957365.1. NCBI lineage: Eukaryota > Viridiplantae > Streptophyta > Pinopsida > Cupressales > Taxaceae > Torreya > Torreya grandis. Next base: position 238,463 of record JARHVA010000084.1, read on the forward strand.
AGGCATTATCAAAAATTCATAGTGCCCATAATGACCCCTGAAAATAGTTTTCTGCACATCTTCATCTCTTACCCGGATTTGATGGTACTCTGTCTTCAAGTCAATCTTGGAAACAAAAACCAATCCATGTAGCTCATCAATAAGCTCATCAATCCTAGGTATGGGGTACCCATTTTTTATTGTCTTCTTATTTAGCAACATGTAATCAATGCACATTCTCATGGATCCATCCTTCTTCTTAACATGTACAACTGATGAAGCAAAGGGGCTGGAACCAGGCCTTATGTGTCCCATATCAAAAAGTTCATGAATGGCTTTCTCTATTTCTTCCTTGAAAATCTTTGGATGGCGATAAGGGGTAGTGATTACCGCTTTAGTACCTGGTTCCAACTCAATGATATGCTCAAATCCTCTATCCGGGGGCAGCCCATGAGGAATGTCATCAAACATCTTGGCATGTTTATCAATAAGGAGCTGAACATTCCTATGAATAGGTGGCTGTCCCACATCAATATTCAGATCTTTGAAAAAACACTTGGCTGCCCATATAACTTGCCCTTTGTTGAAGGCTCTTTCCATTCTTTTTGAGGTCACAACTAAAGGTGCCCCATTGTTCAGGCCTTGAATTACCACTTCTTTACCTTCCAGCTTGTATTTCAACTTCATGGTTTGAAGATTTTGTGTGTATTCTCGAAGGGAGTGTAGCCATTGAACCCCCAGAATTACATCCACCTCTCCAATGTCAATCATGTGGAATTCCCCTTCAATCCTTTGCTTGCCCAGGGTGAGTTTCAAATCTGGAATTTTGTGATGGCAAGGAATGGATATTCCATCTCCAAGAGTTACATTGAAGCCTTTGAATGAAATCATGTTCATTCCACATTTTGAAGGCAATCTTTTATCTACAAAATTATGTGTAGCCCCCTTGTCAATGAGAATGGTGACTCTTTTGCCCTGAAAAACTCCTCTAACCTTGAATGGGTGGTGGTTAGGAATCCCTGTTATGGTTGCAAGTGTACCCACCTTGCTTCCGTCAACCTTTGCATCTTGCTCCCCTTCGTTGAAGACTGTTTTAGATCCTTTTATAATGCTGTCATTGTTTGGCAGTCCTTCCAAAGGTCCTTTCCTAGGCTGGAAATTCATCTCCTCGTGCTGCTCCACTGTTTTGGGGACTGTTTTAGATCTTCCAATGTGTTGTTCTGCTGTTTTACAGTCTGTTACAGACCTTTCTATGCTGCTGTTATGAATCTGCAGTCCTACATGCTCTTCTTTCGGCTGGACATTCGTTTCTGTGTGTGGGACTGTTTTTGAATTTATTGGCAGCCTCAAACCTCTTTTTTTCTGTATGTTATTGTCTGAGTTTGCCACCTTTCGGATTAGTTCGTCTGGCTGCCTTATCTTCTTTCCTTTCTTATGCCCCCTATGAACTTCATCACTGTTTTTAGGCTTTAGGAAAGGTGAATTTTGCACCAAAGGGGCTGCGATCTCACAATCTATCGCCTTTTTGATGGCCATTGGTAATGAGGGAGGGTTAAAGGCCTTAACCAAACCCTTGAGAGATGGATAAGTCCTTCAACAAACCATGTTGTGAGTCTACTATCTGAAACATCTTTAACCAATGTGGATATCCTTTGAAACTCTTCAATGTAATTTTCCAATGACTAACCGTGTTGCAATTGAGCCAAATCCCGTATATGCAAGTCCAAAATTGCCTTTTCAATTTTATCAATGATTTTATTTCGGAATTCCTCATAAGTCTTGATGGTGTTGTGCCCTAGGGTTATCAACCCTTGGTGCCACCAATCATGGACATCTCCTTCTAAATGTAGAACAATCAATGATAAAGCATCCTTCTCCTTCATCTTATGTAATGAAAAATATGTATCTACTTTATTAATCCAAACCCTAGCTAAATTACCTATAACCCCATCAAAAGTAGGCAAGGTGACTTTCTCAATCTCTTTGTTCCATTCTTCCAAGCTGTCCCATCTTTTGTTGGAACCTCCTTTGCCCTTTTTCCAAGTGACATATCCATTGAAGCTCATCTCCTTCCGAAAAGGGGGTGGATAGGTCATATACTCACCATAAGATGCTAACAAATCTGCTTTGCATGAAGGTTGTTCCTTCTCTTTTTCTGAAGTGGCTTCTTCAGGGAGAACCCTAGGCTTAGGTATATATTCCTTACCCATACCCATGGTATTGCTAGCCAAACCCTGCTTTTTTTGTCCTTTCATGTCCTTCACTGTTTGAAGGAATTCCCGTATCACTTCTCTCATATGATCTTGTGCCCTAGCTAGCGTTTCAAACCTAGCCCTGTCCATGTCACTAAATGACATTTAACCCTTGTTTACCACAGATAGCCAAGAAATTGGCTCTGATACCACTGTAATGTCCCTTTTAGGGATATTAGGTTAGAAAGTAAGATTATTCTAACAATCCAATCAGCAAATATGATTTTTCAGATTTATTTCAAAACCCTAGCAATCTGATTTTTGCAAGTACAGCAGTAGATAACCCTTAAAAACAGCTCCAAATATTATATTAAATTCTCCAAAAATATCAGAATAAATAATTGATAAATATTGTCAAAATACCAGCCAAGAACCTAGTTTTTACAAAATGTTTGGGCTGAAAAAATAATATAAAATTCTGAAAAAATAACTGTGGCTGATCCACAGTCCTGCTGCCCCTCACAAGACCCCAAGATGGGTCGCTGGTCTTCTCTAGTGGTTCGCTACCCTTTGAAAGGGTGTCGCTGCCCTTTTTGAAGACTTCGCTGCCCTTGAGCTAGATCACTCCACTTCTCAACTAGATCGCTCCCCTGCAAATGCCAATTTGGTGTTTGAAAACACCTTTCCAACTTACTTCTGCTCAACGCAACTCCTGAATGAAGCTGCCTAGGTCTAGATCTTGGGTTTCGTCCTCAATCCAACTTCTTCGAAGGGTTTTCATCCTTCAAGAATAAGTCCAGCTGATCGTGCTTAGACTTAGTGAGATTCTTTATCCAAATCAAAAGTGATCCTTTCAAATGATCCTTCTTTGGCCTTAGATAGACTCCCCACTTGAGCACCCAAGTTTGGGGAAGGGAGAGTAACGTTTAGGCCCTTATGATCATTTTGAAAAGTCACTTAAATGAGCAAGTATCCAAAAAGTCCCCATTTTAAGTGAACTTCAAAATATAAACCAAAAGGTCCCCATTTTAAATGAGCTTTAAAATATAAGTTATCTTTTTAGAAAAAGTACAAATAGACTCCATGTCCCTTTTCCTTATAATCACTCCTTAGCTTTTTAGGACACAATTAAAAGCTAAGGGTCTTCAAATCTTCATATAAAGGGGGACATGACAGGGGTTGCAAGTCCTAGTGAAGGACTGCAGGTGGGGCATAACTCGGGTTGAAAGAATTGTGACAGATCGATCCCATTGCATGTTTTTAGAGCCTGCAGCCTGTCAGCAACACAATACGGTGATTGCAAATGGCTTGCGCCATTTTTGGTCTTGTCCACAACAATAAAAACATGGCCTACAATGGATGAGCATTTTGGGAGGGTTGCGGGTTGTTTCCCAAGTCTGCAAAGGCGTTGCGTACTCGGGAAATGGCCCGCAACAGTCCCAAAATGCCCATCATTTCTGCTCTTTGCAATGGGGTTGTGGACTCAAGAAAAGACCCGCAACCATCCCGAAATGCCCATCTGTTGCAAGCCATTCGACTTAAAAACAAAAATAAAATTAAAATATATGATATTTTGAAATCCGCTCCTCCCAAAACCTAGATCCGGCAGCAAACTTTTTCATTATGGCAGTAATAACCGCAAATCAACAGCAGCTTCAAGCACTTAAAGCAACCAATGGATTGGAAGACGGGTTGGTAGAGCTCTCAGCAGCTTAAACAATGAGTGAATGACAAGGCTGCCATTATCAGTATTGCTCTAGATCTCCTTTGCAGTTGCGTCAAGGGTCGACCTGTTGCGGCTACATATGGACACGCTTAGACTATGCCCATACACTTTTTGTCAAACAATTTCAAGTTGTGACAGGTACTCATATACTTTAAATAGGCAAGTGGAAGATATTGGATTTGTTTCTGGTATGAAATTTCATTTTTATGGTCTTTTTAGTGTTTCACTCTATTAATCAATTCAATTTGTCACATTTTATAGGGCACAGATTATCTATTTTGTGGCTTTTGATTAGATTTATATTCTAGGATTATGGCGGCTCATTGGATGATGGAAACGATGATTTGCCAATTGAAGTACTCGAGGATGATGCAGAGGACCTTTTGCTTCTAGAGGTTCGATGCACTATTATTTGGGAGGAAGGGCAAGGCAGTAGAAGCACTAGGTTACCTTCCACCTTCAAGTGTAGCAGGGTCCAATTAGGCTCATACTATTTATTTTTTATATTGTCTATAGACATTTAATTTTTTTTATATACCCAATCATTGTAACTTCAATTGTCAAGCTATTTTAAGATATTTTTGGAACCTGATTTCAATTTCATATGATGATAATGATCTTTGAAGGTGGTTATGACTATTTGAGGTATCATACATGCAACTCTTTGCTTTTAGAAAATATGGTGCATGTACATCTTTTTGAATTTATGTGCCCATATTATGATTAATGTGTTATAGCTACTAAAAATAAGTATGTATGTATATGTAAAACCGTTTTTCATTTGTTTCTTACGCAGCCTCAATCAAACCCCCGTTTTCCATCATGTTTCCCGTTTCTCATTTCTAGTAATATGGAGCATAACTCACACTGTATAATATAACCCTTGGCCTTACTTGGGATGGAAACAACTAAAAAAAATTCTAAATCCTAAGTGTTGCATCGACATGTTGTTATCCATGATAAAAACTCTGAAATTAACTATGGTGTGACCCATGGGATGTTGAACCATGAATGAAGTTTGAAACAGGTTGCGTTACACATTGGCTTCAGGTTGCCATGGCTGGAAATTTGAATATGGTTCTTTCTGCTAGCATGTGTTGCCCTCCCACTCTGCCAAGTGTTACCATTTCCAATGCAAGGTAAGATGTTAAAAAAGTGATTGTTATGGAACAAGATGAATAGAAGGGCACCAATACCCATGCTAATGATGGGGATATATAGGATTGTGTGTTAGTAAGGGAAATTGCCACAAGGATTCTTAGACATAATTGAGATGTCCTCCACACACTCCTCCTTCGCTGATATTAATGTTTTTTTGGACAACCATGTAGTTCTGGAAGGCACTCAAATAAAGATTAGTTCAATGCATGAATGTTTTCAAAGAGATGAATGATGTCTTGCATTCTTTCTCTGTGCTTGACTTGTACATTCTTCAACTTGGAATTCTTATATGTAACAAGTTTTTGACAAGTGATTGTATTCAAAGTGCCTCCACACATGTAATTACGCATTGTACAGATGTAGCGATGTTATCCTCTCAAAATTAGTAGATGAGGGGAATTGTAATGAGTCATGACGACTCTTGTTCCCAGCACTAAAGATGGTCATGGACTATGCTTTGGATTTGCATCAGTGCTCAGATTAATTTCACAAAATTTTAGAAAAATAGATTCACCAGTTGCAAATTTTCAAAAGGCAACTTGCCAAGTTTTCAAGTGAAATTATAAGAATTGCCAAAATATACATGTAATAAAACTAAATCCTCTATTTCTCATTAAATGAGCCCGTAAAACATATTCTTTTGGATGAGCAAGATTCAGCTACCATTCTATTCTTGTGACGCATTTTCCATTCCTTAAAATTTCCCTACCAACCTCAACTCTCATAGGCTTAAACGCTGTCCATAGCCGTACTCATGATTTATATAGGGAAAAATAAAATCACACCAGATGATCAAACCCAAATAACGCTAAAACCAAACAAAAAAGGTGAATAATACAATCTATTTTAAGGCTTTAAATAAGAAAAAGTACATTTTCATATTCATACATCAGAAAGTTGGAAGTCTACCAAGAAAGCATATTCAATCTGATTCTACTGAGTAGGTTTCAAGCCAAAGGTCTCGCCCACGGCTTCCTGTGTAGGGTTAATGTCAACCCCAGTTACAACTGCTGCAGACGGTCCTCGTTTGCACCTAGATAAAATAAGATACAGATAAGATGACTTTTAACATTCTTTACACCAAAATAGTCCGTAGCACCTATTTTCAAACCATGTCTGCTTTAAAAAAAAAAAAATCCAAGTGTTTAGTTTTCCAATAAATCCCCTAAATTCCACCAAAGAAGGTGAATTATTCGTGCATCCATACCAACGGATACTAAATTACCAGGAACATCTTCCTATCAACACAATTTTTAGAAAAAAAAAATACAAAAAAACAAAAACACTGATTAACATACCTTTCCAGCATATCATCTACAGATTTAGGGTCCCCTGAAATAACCGCCTCAACTGTTCCGTCTCTTCTGTTGCGGACCCAACCCTTCAGTCCCAGTTGCTGGGCGTTTTCCACCGTCCATTTCCGGTAAAACACGCCCTGCACAACGCCCTTCACGCGCACATTCACCTGCAGCAACAGGTCACCAGAAAAAATTTGCAAAGATTGTAAGGACACCATTTATTGTTGCAGGAGGGTTTCTGGATAATAACTGAGCAAAATATTTTATAAAATAGTCTACGTTACACCATGTCAAATTCAAAACTATTTTTCAAAAAAATTTACGCAATTTTTATCTTGATAAAGCGCCCCCCCCCCCCCTCAAAAATTTCAAAGACACTGTGTGCGAATCTGCAACTAGTTTCAAAATATTTGGGCTTACGGTTTTGGGAGAGGTTGACGATGATGCAGAGCTCATTTTGACAGTGGAAAGAAAACTGTAATGGAGAGGAAATTTTGAGACAGTGAGGTGGGCGAAGGGGCCTGTCATTTTTTAAATATGATGACAGTAAGAATCGTCGTCGGTTTGGAAATGTGGCTAAAGAATTATGTAAATTTTTGTGGCTGTAATCAGCATTATTTTTTTTATTTTTTTCTTTTTCTTTTTTTTTTCTTGGGATTGAGGGGGAGAAATCTAGATTTTCCTAGAGTAATTTTTCGTATTCATTGGTATGGGTGGTGTAGGAATAAATGGACCTTAAAACACTACAATTTTAATATTGAATATTTCATGTTTTTTAAATTGAGATAATAATCATAATATTATTATTTTTAAATAAATGAGATTTTTTTTTGGTAAAGAGGTCTTGAAGATGTTGATTGAGATATGAAGATTTTAAAGTTATATAAACAATTGTATGATGTATGGAAGAGGCATATTTGATTTAGGATATTATGTTATGTATTTTAGAGATATTTGAATGATATTTATTTTTGAATTATGAAGCTATAAAGACGAGAGGAAGGATGAGCAAGCATTCTCATATCAATAATTAGGTTAGTAGGACAACCATTTATTCTCAGCAATATAAAATTTTGTGGACAGTGAAAAATGACCCTTAAACATTTACTAGTTGTTAAATTTTATTATTCTAATCTACTTATGTATTTTTCAATTATTGGTCCAAATTAGTGTTATTGATGCATTTGTAGTTTGTCACAATGTCCCTATCTTTTCTCTTGATTTCATGGTTCATTAGCAATCTTGCAAGAACTGTGCACTTCACATTTCTAACATACCAGAAACATGGAGTGCGCTTTATTTTTGAGGTTTTGTGTGGTTCTGATTGGTTAAAGTGCATTCATTGTTTGTCTTGTCCTTTTCATTTTTTCAATCATTTGATGTCATTTTGTGCACCAATAGGGTCTTAATTTTAATTCAAGTCATCTATAAATACATAAGTATCTTAGTTCATTTAAGCATCTAAGGTTATTTTTTAAAATGTCATTTATTGTTCTCATGAATCTATTAAGTATCTACAAACATTTGGAGAAATTAAGCAATCATTAGAGCATTAATTATAGCATTGAAGTTCATTTTAACAACACATTGCATCGCATTAGTTTTTTTGGATAATCAATTACTACAATTATTGAAGTTCTCTTTTAGCTATTGTGCATCATTTAGGGACTTGATAAGAATCACATTAAGTGTAACCCAAGTCCCAAAATACATTGTTTTCCATGGTGTTTTCAAATCTATCTACCTAATTAGGGGAAGGAGAATAAGTACTTTTTCTCAATAATCAAAGCAAAGTTTCAAAAAAACTATGCAACTTTTTTGAAGCCCCGAGTATGGCAAACACTGTGGTCAAAACATTTTCACATGTATGAAGTTTGCCATAACCATCAAGTGTACAATTTGGCTGCCTAGAAATGTCAAGTTGATGGTTTGGACAAGTTTTTAAGCTTTTGTTGTCTCGACACAAAACCTTGATTTTCGCTATCCTGTGTTGATGATAGCCGCATGTTAACTTCATATTCAAGATATATTCCTAAACCCTAAACTTGTATGTATTTATTTGGTTTTGGAGAATTAATTATGTTTGATTTACTATTTCACATCTTTGTTAGGCCTTGTTAAAATATTTTTGGATATTTGTATTGAATTTGATCAAAATCCACTTATTTATTCTACGTTTTTGTGAGCCCGTGCTCTCTTACACCTCTTCTAGGGTTATATTTTTATCATTTTTTGTGATATATTTGATTTAGAAAGGCTAATTATTTGGTTATTCTTTTGAAATTTTATAAGGCCCAATTTGTTATGCCTCGTCCTTGAAGTTAGCTCTTGTTCCACATAAAATCATATCTAAATTCATCAAATTGTTAAGGGTTAATTTTATTGCATGTTCTTAAATGTAATAACCCTCGCTTCCTTGTGTTTAGTTTGGTTGATCCCTAGTTGTACATCTTTTCATTTTTTGAAAATATGTCAAACCCCATTGTGTTTGTAATAATGGCTCACTTTTTAGACATGTGTTTTTCCAAGATGTTGCAAATTCTTCTATAAATGTAATGGCTCTTCATAATGTTGTAGAAGATTATGACTATGGTGATTATGATAGTAAGGATAACATTGATGAAAGGTTGGGATAAATTATTTTTTATCTCAGTAGATCTAAGTGAATATACAAATGGCATTGGTGTATTTGGTGTTAGTTCCCTTTACATAAGCTCTTGTGATTATACAAAGTAAATTTTTGATATGAGAGAAATAATTAATAAGGGAAAAAGTGTTAAGCACGCACAAAGTGAGCTAAATAAATGTGGAAATAGACTTGGATGCGCACAACAAACTATTTCGCCTTGATTAATTAATTCTTTTGTAGAACATAATAAACTTACACAAACAATTAGGGTTAGGGTTAATATGGATTTAAATGCAAGTTGTCATGTAGGGACCAATATTTCTTATTTGAATGCCAATGATGGTAATAACGTGAATGTTAAAACCGCTCACGATAATTATTAGAATGAAAATGAAAAATATTTTAATAATGAGGCAATCAAAAGAACATAAGGATGAGAACATTGATAATATTATAAAATATGCCACAGATAATGTTATTGAAATCTCTAGAATAATAAATGCATTGAAAGAAGTTGTTGGTCAAAATTTACATTATCATGAGTCATTTTTGGGATTATTTTTAACCTACATATGTCTCTATTGTTTCTAATGATCTTCCTTATCAAAAAGTTATTTTTTAGATTATTGAGATGCTTTTATAACTCTTCCAGTGTCTCGACATGTAATTCCTACTCCTTCTCAACATGTAATTCCTACTCCTCAACATGTTTCTATTGCCTCTCAAGTTCTTCCAATTTCTCAATATGCTTGTATTCCTCCTTTCCATATGAAAACCCTCTAAGTGAAGATGTGTCTCCTATGTTTGAACTATCACTTCCTCATTGTGTTCCTCTAGTAAATTTGCATATTGTTAACCCTTCTCTTGTGCAAACTTCTTCTATTACAATTTATTTTATTTCTTCAATTTATATGTCTTTTTAGTATATATTATGGCATATACTCATGAATTTTCTAAGATGCACTCTTTATGTATAAGCACGCATTATTTTCATATCATTATCCATATTTATTTATGATAAGTTAATTATAAATAATAATATCTTTACTGGTTATCCTCAAAAGAGGGTTTAATTATATTGAGCTAATCTCTATAATAAATGAGGATTCCTTCATATCCTAAACCTCCTTATTTATCTATATAAGAATCTAGACGATACGAATGAATATTGATCCATTGAATCCTATATTATAATCTATTAAGAATCCATATTATTAGCATTGTATCGTATTCTTCATGTGAAGAGGGCCATTGACCCTACTCCACATGTGAGCCTCATTAATATATCGGTAGTCATTCTACTTTGGCATATGTGTGTTTATTGTTATAATAGTTTACATGTATGTATATGTAATAGGTGATTGTCTTGAGGTTGTTAATTCACACAACCTAGAACCTGTACTAGATCCACATATCATGGACCCTATACCATATTCTAACATGGTATCAAAGCTTTGTTAAGATTCACTTTGTTGTATTGATGAATTTCAACTCTAAAAAACATCTCTTCTTTAGGTTTGTGGGTTTTTTGTCAAATTTGTATTAAAGAACCATGTTTGATTCAACTCTTTTGGAGCTCCTTGGAGAGTTTTTAGCCTTTTCATTGTATCTAGAATGTCCAAAAAAGTTAATTTTGACATTCATTTTATAAAAAACAAGGCTATAATGCTCAATTGATGGAGTTTAAATTTTATTTCTTGTATACAAAAAAATTGCAGGCATCATCACTTTGCATAGTTTTTTTCTAGATTTTCTAAAAAGAGTGTCAAAATTAAAAAAGGCGAACAAATAATTTTTAAAAATTTGACTTTTCTATATATTTACATATTTTTTTGCAATCCTCTTATAGGGTTTTATTTTTATTAATCCTTTTGCAGAATTCTTAGACGATACCCTTCTTCATGACCTGAACATCATGTAGAAGTTGTAGTTTATTCATCCTCCTGATTGGAGAATCAATCATAATACTATTATCGAAGTACAGGTTTTGAATATGAGTGGGAAATCATAAAGTCAACCTATTTTGATCAGGCCAAGGATCTTATAGCTAGATGGGTTGGATCTTCATACTCATATAAGAATGGGACAAATGCTTGGTTGACTGCTGCTAATAGAGAGGTACTTTATACCCTATGGGAGTACAATGATGAGGAGGAACCTAGGTCTAGAGGGGTGGTGACTGGTGGAGTGGAGTTTGCCTCTACTTTGCCTCTTGATGGTGATTCTATTGCATTGGTGTTTGTTGATCCTGGTAATGAGAATATTAATCCTGACATTGGGAATGACCCAAACCCAGATTATGTTAATATAATTGATGACTTTGTTAGTGAGATTGTTCTAAAGCTTGAAAAAGTGATTGAGAAAGGGAACCTGAAAGATATTGAGGAGCTAGTGAATTTTTTGAAAGATTCTAACATGAAGGAGCTACTCAAGAAAATTGAACTCTTTCCCCCACCCGTGGATCCTACCCAGCAAGGACCTATTTATTTGGAAAATTTTTGGGACTTGTTGATGGTTTTGGGGTTGTGGGAATGCAATGTGATGATGATCATAATTCTATTTAGATGACTATTGGTGGTCCTTATTGAGAACAATTTTTGTTGTTATTATTATTTATTTTATGTTGGTACCACAATGTAGTGGCTTTTTATATTGTAATAACATTTCTTATGACTGGTACTAGTTTACATATTTTGACTTATGGCCTTCTTGGCTGATTTTGTTGGCTTTTCATCTTCGGATGTATAGGCTTGTGAGAACGCTCTTACAATATTAAAAAAACAAAGCTACAATGCTCAATTGATGGAGGTTAGAATTTTCTTTCTTGTATATTAAAAAAATTATAGCCATCACCACTTTCTGTAGTTTTTTCTGAATTATCTAAAAAGAGTGTCAAAAAAAAAGGCAAACAAATAATTCTAAAAAATTATCAAATTTTCTATTTGTTAGCAGTTTTTTTGTAATTCTCTTTTAGGGTTTTGTTTTTCTCAATCCTTTTGCAAAATTCTTGAACAATACCCTTCTTTATGACCTAAACATTATGTAGAAGTTGTAGTTTACTTATCATTACCCTTTGATCTTTCTGAGTCACAACCAATTATGAACCTATTTGAACTCATCACCTTGGTCGCTTTATTTTTATAGACTCTTTGGGCTAATTTTTTAGTCTTTCAGTGCTTTATATCACCTCAGTTATAGATATAAATTAATTCCTCTAATTTTTCATGTAAAATGTTATCCACTTTTTATTAATCTACCATTTCTTCGAACCTAATAACCACTCATTTCATTTACCACCCGTGCAATTCCATGATTTTTTTTTATGGTTACGAACACTACCTAGACAATTCTAAAAAAAATAGCGTTTTTAAATTTTGGATTCACTTGGGAGTTATTGTGAGCTATCAACCACTAACTATCTTCGATAAACCCAAATTTTTGTTTGAAGCTAATGGTTGCTAACTATTTTTTAGCAACCCAGAGTTTTGTTTGAATCAGACCCAATTTTGAAGCTAGCAATTGCTAACCATTTCTAAGAAGTCCAAAATTTTGTTTGAAGTGCCCTTAGTGTTGAATCTAACGATCACTTCTCAATTTTTAGATAGCTAAAGTTTTGTTTAAATGTTAGTTATTTTTGAAGGTAGCATTTGTGCACTATATTCATGTAACACTAAATTAAGTTCGAAGATAACATCCACTAACTTTATTTTTAACACCCTTTTTTGAAAGCTAGTGCTCATTAATTAACCTTTATCCAACCAAAGTTTGATTGAAGCTAGATATTATTTACTCTCCATGAGCAACCAAAGTTTTTTAAAAGCTAGCACCTGCTAAGCGTACCTTTCCTAAACATCATTTGTTAAAGCTAGTGACTGCTAGGTATTCACACTCACCTAACTTGTGCTATAAATTTTCAAACAAAAAAATCAAAACAAATTTTTTCTTCATTTTTTTTAAAGTGAATTTGAAAAAATTATTAAAAAAACCTCGTTATGTTTTTTTTACAAAAGAATATACTGATGCAATCAACATCTTGGTTTTCTTCAATTAAATTAGTTCACATTGTTGTGATTTCTTTCATTTTGTATGATACCTTGTATGTACATGGGCACCCATTATAGTGTTATTCGGGATGTATATTGAGGATGGTTGTACTCAAGCATGTCATTTTTTTTTTATAACTTGGTAAGCACTTATAAAAACCTCATGGATTTGTTCCATCCATGTAGGTCATCTAAGATACATTGCTTGGTGGATCAATATGTGTTTTATGTTCAACATCCTACAATTTTAGAAATATTATTGTATGCAACACCATTTCCTCATTCACTTAGAGGTTCCAACATCTAAAAAAACATGTATTTTGGTAAGATGGAATATCGTCAAGAAGGACCTTAGTACAAATTGATATTCATTGACATATAAGCAATGGAGTTTATGTCAGGTTAGTTTGCTACACCCATTGTGATACACTTAAACTTTGTAGATTTTTTTACATACAGTTTGAGAAGCATCATCTTCAATTAAGTCATTTTCATGATCATCCAATTTTATGTAATTATAGTAAATGGATACCTAACATTTCAGGGTTGTCAGGACCTATATTTGAGGTTTTGCTTCACTTACTCACTTTCCCTAAGTTGTTTTTAAGGGTGGGTGTTGATGTTGTGCTTGAGCACATCAGTTTACTTCTCGATAACTTATCAATGTACTTTCTAAGCTAATTTCAATTAGTTTAGCTTCATTTGTCATCTCCTTTTATAAAGTGCATCTTAATGGTGAATGTTAATATACATTATGATATATAATATTGTATTATCTAAGATATACTCTCTATGGATAAGTACACATTATGTGCATATCATTACCATACTTATTTATAATAACTTTATAAATAAGAATAATATATATAATGGGTAGATGCACAAAGTTGGGGGACAACAAAAGCGACACAATGAAAAAAACAAAGCATTTTCTTTAAAGGGTGTATGCCCTTTTTTTAAAAAAACAATGCAAACATAAACAAGGGTCAATCCTGACCCTAAAGGTTGTACGCCCTTTGCATTCCAAAAGGAAGATGCCCTTTGAAAAGGGTGTACGCCCTTTCTAAAGGGTGCACACCCTTTGAAAAGGGCATACATCCTTTTCAAAGGGTGTATGCCCTTTTCATAATGCAATTTTTTTTTCAAATTTAGGTGTTTGGAATGCAATTTTTTTTCCAATTTGAGGTGCAAGTATATATTTAGTAAAATAAATGTTAAGTATAAGAATATAATTTAAATTTATTTTACTAAATATAACAAATTAGGGTCACTCGACATCTTCTAAAATTATTACAGAGTTGTAAGAGTTACCATTTAGAAGATAGTTTTTCAAATTCTATTCTAGCCAATACTTAGTTTTTAGAATTTAAATATCAGAAGATAGAATGAGAAACGAGGTTACAAATAATGTTACAAAATTAATAGATCTATACCATTAAGGATTACATGTTTACTTTACCTACTTAAGTATTCCTTATTTGCTTTATCTACTTGAGTATGCTCTACCTGATTAAATAACCGAGCCATGGTTTCATCTCAAGGAGTATGTCGTACCTAAATACACAAACCATATATAGTTATTTACTATTCCATACTAGTGTCAAATAAAGTGTTCCACTTACTCAACCTGGTCTACTTCAAGGTCCTTTAGAAACTTGTTTGTAATTAGGTCTCTTCCTAAACATAGATTATCTCTTGGTCTATCACAAAAGGTCTTCTGAGTATTGGTATTTAAATACTAATGACCTTGTTCTTTAGTATTATCTCTTGCCTTTTTAGCCTCTGTATTTAAATTAAAAGACACTTTCAATTACTTAAAATAGGGTACTTTGTCCTAAGATAGTAATCTACCTTTAAGTAGTCCCCTTCTTTAACTCCTAAAGCACTCAATTATACATCCTCACTTATTTGAACAACACTATGAGGGTTTCACCATTGATTTGACTCAATCTTCTTAGTGCAAGAAGAAATTCAACTCAAAACTCAAATGACAACTCTACCCTTTATAGGCCTATTAGGACAAATTCTACCTCTTAAGGACTTGACACAAAGAGGTCTACATCTACCTTGTTTTTTGGACTCATTCAATTCAAAAACTCAATGAAAATATCAAGACAATGATACAAGACTTATAGGTGCCTTTACACAATCTCAATATACCAATTGGATCACCAATGTGCCCAAAAAGTTGACTAAGTCCTAAGCACTGATATAATATTATGTCTAGGAATGTTTGGTCTTGAAAAGGTGTTATTAATCTAAACTCATCAAAAGATTATTATAAAGTTTTATTAAGATATTTGGAGATTATCTCTGAGGATAAAAAACCAATTTCCTTTATTGCTTTCTTAAGAATCAAAATTCAATGGAAACTCTACTCTTTAGGTCCAGATGGCCTAATCTTCTTACTTGGAAGGATATTGACTTGGCTTAACTGTCAAATTATTTGAATCACTTTACTTTTAAGTGTTCTATAATGTTTACATAATAACATTGGACCTTCATAAGAAGTTTATACTCAATCAACAATGTTAGAGATGTACTATACTTGGAATTTACTATCTTTGCCTTAGAATCTTCTTAACAACCTTGTTCTCAACATAGAAAATGAACTTTAATTAATGGGTATATCAATATACATAAACAAATAGCCTATAGTATGTAACCTATAACATATATACAATAATGATATAGTCATTCATACATTACATCTACCACATACATGGTATTACACGTAGGTATTTGGTCACTCATACATGAGATATTCATGTGGTCATGATATGATCACTCATATTGGACATGAATGTAACTAATAACCCTAGTGCACTCAATTTCCACATAAACCATTAACCCAAAACCCAAAACCCCTAACCCTAAACACTAAACATTAAACCTTACACGTTGAAACCTAAACCCTAAACCCCAAACCCTGAGTCATAAACCCTAAACCATGAACACTAAACAATACACCTAAACCCTGGACCCTAAACCCTAAACCATTAACCCTAATACATTAGCCCTAAACCAACAACAATAATCCATGAACCCTAAACTATTGACCCTAAACATATAAACTTAAAACATAAAACCCTATACTTTATACCATAAACCCTAAAACCTAAATGTAAGCCTTTAACCTTAAACCCCAAACCATAAACCTAAAATCCTAAATCCTAAACCCTAAAACCTAAATTTAAGCCCTTAACCTTAAACCCGAAGCCTAAAACCATAAAACATAAGTCATAAACCTTAAACATTAACTCTTAAACCAAAAATTCTAAACCCAAATTGATAACCAAAAACTGCAAACCTTAAACACCAAACCTAAATCCCTAAACCCTTAACCCTAAACCTTTAACCTAAATCCCCAAACCCCAAATCATAAACTCTAGACCATAAATAATAAACCCCGAGTCCTGAACCCCAAGACCTAATCCCCAAACACTAAATCCCAAACCCTAAATACTAAACACTAAGTTTTGAACCCCAAACCCCTAAGACCAAAACCCTAAACCTTACACCTTAAACCCTAAGTGTGAAACCATAAACCCAAAACCCTAACCCCAAACACCAATCCCCAAACCCTAAAAGCTAAACTCTGCATCCCTTGAGCCATAAACCATCAATCCCAAATCTTTAATCATAAAATATAAATAATAAGGCCTATAACCTAATCTCTAAGCCATAACACTGAAACTTGAACCCTGAATGCTAGTCCTTATACACTAAACACTAAGTTGTGAATCTTGGACCATAAGCCCTAAATTTATAAATCCTAAACCTCTATCCATAAACTATAATCTTGAGTTATCACCTATATAGAGAAAGGAGAGATGGAATTGGCTAAGCCATATCTTGAAATGATAGGGGTCATTCTAACCTATATAGAGAAAGGAGTGACTAGGGACATTCATGTAAAAGGCTTGAATATGGATTCAAGATGAATTCTTGAATAATTTGTGGGTAATTTAATCAATGGGTATATCAATATGCATAAATGTCTAGACTGTAGCATTAAATATTTAATATATATATATATATATATAATAATGATAAAGTCATTCATACGTTAAATCTACCTCATACCTAGTACCACATGTGCTTATGTTGTCACTCATACATGAGATATTTGTGTATTCACAATATAGTCACTAATGTCAAACATAAATTTAGCTAATCACCCTAGTACACTCCATTTACACCTAAACCATTAACCCCAAAACCCAAACCCTAAACACCATAAACCTTGAATGTTTAACCCTAAATACTATAAACCTTGAATACTTAGCCCTAATACATTATCCCTCAACCCAAAATAATAAAACCTATACCCTAAACATAAAACCTTATAACTTTATACCCTAGACCCTAAGCCCTAAAAACTAAACTTTAAGCCCTTAACCCTAAAACACAAACCATAAGCCTAAAATCCTAAACACTAAACCATAAAACCTAATATTCAGTTGCCCACTCTTTTGTTGGGAAAACCTATAGGTATGTATGCAGGAATTTTGTATGCGAATGTATGATATTTGATTATGTACATAGTAGATTGGTTCCATAACCAATACTATACCTCTACCATTGATGCTATTAATCTCTTCCATGTCTCTAAACTTGATGAAGCTCTTAGACCAGCTCAAACACTTATATTACAACCCTCTCAGACACAAAACAACACACCACACACTAGTGCTCCATGAGCACTTATGGAACACACACACAAACAAAACCAACTAACTCAAATATGAGATTATTTAACTATGAAGGGAGGGTTGAAAATAGGCTCTAACATGTATTGGATGTGTCCCTAATCATCAATATTATTCTAGACAAGTGTTCTCATTATTTACAGTCATAATCACCCTTTTTAAGACCTATTTTTACATCTGGCACTAAGATGATCATCAGTTTCTCAATCCAATCCATACAGGGAAGGGTATGACACTTGTTAATGGTCCTCAAGTGTCTAGATCTATGAGGCATACCTTAAAAGGCTTCCAAATTAGAGTTACCACCTTCTCTTTTGGTGATCACTCTTTGTTCACTATGCTAGTTTGGACTAGCTGAAGTGAAAGTGATTAAATAAGTACTTGTGTGTTTTGCTAAGGTAATAAATGGATATGAGAAGGCTAGGTCTCATTCTATCTCCCAGAGTGATCCTCATCCTTTGGGAATCTTCTATACTTGTAAGACATCAAAAATTATCAATAAAATACATTATGTACCATGTTTATATAGATAGGGTACAAGTCAAGTTGATAAGAAGGAGACCTAGGGAGTCCTCTACAAGTCCAAGATCATTTCCCAGTCAAACTAGCCCTCCAAGATGCCTTTTCTTCCACTTCTTCCCAATTGGGTAATTAACAAGGGTTTTAAAGGGTTTAGGTAGTTTTACCCCTGAAGGATAGTTAATAAAATTGTGGCATCCGAACCCTGAATAAATTCAACTAGATCTTTGTTTAGGACCCTCTACAACCTATCCTAACTCCTCAGACTCCTATCCTAGGTATCTATACTAATGTGAGTTACCAAACTTGGCCTCTCAAGCTCTTCAAGGCATTTTGTGCACCCTATCATGTTCTTCAGCCAAGAAATGATCTCTTTGTGGCCTTATCTACAAAATAAAGGTTCACACACACCTTATATATCCCCATGGAGGTCCTCTAATGTTCTTCAAGGTTCACTTGGTGTTAGAAGTGAGGCTACATCTACTTAGGGCTTTTAGGCCTAGGTAAGGCTTAATAAACCTAGTCTACACATAGCTACTCATCAACACATATGAGTATTTATCATGATTGTGATGCCTCCCATGTGTTTTTTCATGTTTAACACATCCTCCTACATCTATTTTCAAGGTTTTGACAGTGTTTAACTCATTTCCTTACCCTTTTCATACTGAACTTGTAGGATTTTTCCTCTTGGGAGTGCCCTCTATCTAAGACAAAATAAAGGTCACTTATCCTATTTTCCTAGACAAAATGATTATATGAGGGGCTTGGGAAAGTTATGGGGACCCTTTGCACAAATTTTTAGTGTTGGTTCACACTCCTAACACATCCAAACCTTATAAAACCCAAGGCAGACTTCTTGAGCACTCATTATGTGTAGGGTTTACGTGTCAATTGTAGGTTAAGGTTTGAGCTCAATTTTCACCCCTATTTTATTGTACTAAGTATCTTATTAGGTTATTATAACCATGGTTAATGTTTTATAATCAATTATATCACCCATTCTTTCTCACCAACTCCTCAAAGTATACTCTTTATTAACCCATGCTTAAAATGCAGTCAATTATGACTATGTGCCTATTCAAAAAAGGTATCCCTGTAGGTGGACATTCTATTTTATACCTTTATATACCATGTTCCACATCTTTTATAGATAATAACCCTAGTGCACTCCATTTCCACCTAAACCCTTAACCCCTAACCCTAAATACTAAACCTTAAACCTTAAACATTGAAACTTAAACCCTAAACCCCAAACCCTAAGCCATAAACCCTGAACCATGAACACTAAATAATATACCTAAACCCTAGACCCTAAGCCATATCTTGAAAGGATAGGGATCATTTTAACGTATATAGAGAAAGGAATGACTCGGGACATTCATGTAAAAGGCTCAAAGGTGGATTCAAGATGAATTCCTAATAATTTGTGGGTTTTTTAATTAATGAGTCTATCAATATGCATAAATGGATAGCCTATAGCATTCAACCTATAACATACATATAATAATTATATAGTCATTCAAACATTATATCTACCCTATACCTAATACTACATGTAGGTTTGTTATCACTCATACATGGCATATTCTTGTATTCACGTACGATCACTCATACCAGACATAAATGTAGGTAATCACCCTAGTACACTCCATTTACACCTAAACCATTGACCCTAAAACCCAAACCCCAAACCCTAAACACCATAATCCTTGAATTTTAAAACCTAAACCTTAAACACCATAAACCTTGAAAACTTAACCCTAATACATTATACCTAAACCCAAAAAAATAACACCTAAACCCCAAAACCTAGACCCTAAACATAAAATCTTAAAACATTAAACCCTAGACTTTATATCCTAGACCCTAAGCCCTAAAACTTAAAAACCTTAAACCCTAGACTTTATATCTTGGACCCTAAACCCTAAAACCTAAACCTTAAGCCCTTAACCCTAAATCCCAAACCATAAGCTTAAAATCATAAATCCTAATCACTAAACCATAAAATGTTAACCTTATAGGTCCTTAATATTACACACTAAACCTTAAACATAAAATTCAATATCATGAACCTTAAACCCTAAACACTAAACCCCAAACCCTAAACCCAAAACCCAAAACCTTAACCCCTAAACCTTTAACACTAAACCCTAAACATGAAACCCTAAACATGAAACCCTAAGCACTAAACCATAAAGCTTGAAAGTTAAACCCTAAAACATAAACCCAAAACCCTAAAACCTCAAACCCAAAACCATAGACCCTAAATCCTAAAATCGGATAAACCCTAAACGTTAAAACCTAAATGCTAGAACCCAAACAATCAATTCCAAACACTGAACTATAAACTTTGAACCCTAAACCCTTAACCTAAAACTCTAAAAATGAAACCTAAATGACAAACACTAAACATACATTATGGAGACCACACTACAGAGGAATGATGCAAACATTGGTAGTTCAATTCAACCCCCTCTCCACTTTCCTATCATAATTCTTACATAAGCGCAAAGATTTCAGTGCAAGTAGAAAACATGCCATAACAAAGTCAGTGGCACAAATGCAAATAATTTATAATCGTGACCCACATCATTCTTTGAGAATAACTCACAAACATGAGAATATCCAAAATGATCCATCCCTTTTACTTAATGATTTAGAAATAACTATCTAGAAGAAGGATTTCACCTCATATGAAATAAGTGCAAAGAGGTAATTTTTTTATCTATCATCAATTTTCATCGTCCCTCATCATTCAAATTTTTTTTTCAATGCAAGTGCAAAAAGGATATTATCTTATTTTCACCATGTAAATCATTCAATAATATCCCTAGAGTAATCCATCATGACCCTATCTAATCTATTGGACATGAATGAGAATAATCACCCTAATACACTCCAATCAGAACAAAGGGAATTGAAACACCATTCAAGATTCATCTAAAAATGATATTATTCAGTCTGAAATAAATTTATACTAACTACTAGATTAGAACATACTCTACTAGATGAGGGAGTGACTAGGGATGATGATAAAGTGATTAGGTATGATGAGTGACAATGAGGGGATTATTAGGGACATTTAGGGATGAATACAAATAAGGAGGGGGTGATTAGGGATGATTAAGGATGATGAGGGTTGATGAATGAGTAATTAGGGATGATGAGGGGTCCAATGAAAGATGATGAATGATTGACTAGGGACAATAAGAAATGATTATGGTTAATGAGGGAATTATTATGGATGATGAGGGATGATGAGAGTGTGACTAGGGATGATGCTCAAGATGATGAGAGAGTGATTATATATGACTAGGGTTGATGACGTTTGATGACCTAAAGTGTTTAGGGATGATCAATGATAATGAGGGATGATGAGGGAGTGACTAAGGATGATAAGGGTTGATGAGAGAGTGATTAGCAACAATGAAGGATGATGGAAGCCAATGAGAAAGTGATTAGGGATAATGAGGGACAATGAGAACTGGTGAGGGAATGAATAGGGATGATAAGAATGAATATGAGAGTTGATGAGGGACTTATTAGGGATGACGAGGATCAATAAGGGAGTGTCTTATGTGAATTTGGATCTCTAGAATATGACTTTATTCTACATGACTTTAGAATAATGCATGAGATTGGAATTGAAGAATGTATGGATTGACCATCTATCTGACATTTATTTTAGAGTGTGGTATCTTTTTATAATGAATTTGAATGGTGTGTTGATTTATTCTATTTAAAATGGAGTCTATTAGGGTGATTCACTATATTCATGTCAAGTATAAGTTATCATATCATGATTACATGTAGATGTCATGTATGAGTCAATGCATACATATATGTAATAGGTATGCAATATATGTCATGTATGAGTGATTGTATCATTACTGTAGGTATTTTAAAAGTTACATGATACAAGGCAATCATTTATGCATGACCCATTGATTGAAAAGCCCACAAATTATTTAAGATTCCACCTTCAAGCTCAAGTATTCAATCGGGTAGGCCATACTTAAGTAGGTAGGGCACACTCAATTAAGTGAAATATGGGGCATAATCAATGGTATAGATCATTGCATGTGTAACATGATTTGTAACCTCATTCTCATTCTATCTTCTGATCTTGAAATTTTGAAAACTAAGTATTGGTTGGAATGAAATTTGAAAAACTAACTTTTAAATGGTAAATCCTACAGCTCTGTAATCAATTTCAGAAGATGCTTAGTGGTCCTAATTTGTTATATTTAGTAAAATAAATTTAAAGTATAAGAGTATAATTATATTCTTATACTTAACATTTATTTTCCTAAATATATGCTTGCACCTCAAATTGAAAAAAAAATCGCATTCCAAACACCTCAAATTGAAAAAAAATACTTGCATTCCAAAAAGGGCGTACGCCCTTTGAAAAGTATGCACACCCTTTGCAAAGGGTGTGTGTCCTTTATTAAGGGCATACGCCCTTTAAACATTTCAATTTTTTTTTGTTTTCCCTCCAAATCTACCTTGGGTACAGGCTCGAAGATGTCGATTTGTAACCTCATTCTCACTCTATCTTCTGATCTTGAAATTTTGAAAACTAAGTATTGGCTAGAATGAAATTTGAAAAACTAACTTCTAAATGGTAAATCCTATGGCTCTGTAATCAATTTTAAAAGATGCTTAGTGGCCCTAATTTTTTATATTTAGTAAAATAAATTTAAAGTATAAGAATATAATTATATTCTTATACTTAACATTTATTTTCCTAAATATATGCTTGCACCTCAAATTGAAAAAAAAATTGCATTCCAAACACCTCAAATTGAAAAAAAATACTTGCATTCCAAAAAGGGCATACACCCTTTGAAAAGTATGCACGCCCTTTGAAAAGGGTGTGTGTCCTTTATTAAGGGCATACACCCTTTAAACATTTCAATTTTTTTTTGTTTTCCCTCCAAATCTACCTTGGGTACATGCTTGAAGATGTCTGAACCTGCCTTGATACTGGTCATAGAGCAGCCCTCTTAGTTTCTAAGAAATTTAGGTGTCTTTTTCATCTTTGTCAACACATTTGATCAGGCAGATTTTATCATTTTTTTTAAAAAATTGTATGGGTTTGTATAAGAGAAAGTGTAGTTTTAGAATATATATATATATGTATAATGTTAGAATATTAGTTATAATTATTACTTCATTTATACATAGCATACCTCATTATGGACCATATACATATCGTCACAAATTTCCTTATAACTTTTTGAATATTAATCGAAAGTTTATTAAATTTATATCTCAACAATCTACACATTGTCAACTATGCTTTTAAAAAAAAATTATGAAGTTAAGGTCAAAAAGTTGTGTTCAGACACTTACAGTTTCAATTTTCCAGTGGTCTTGACTTGTAAAATTATTTAAAACTTATATATATAATAAAAAATATTCTCAACAATCTTTGACATTTCACCTATCTATATATGAAATTTCATACAAAAATTCAATCGTTTACTCAAAAAAAGTGTGTTCGTACACATGCACTTTTCTTATCTTTTTACAAAAAATTACCAATCATTGTCATAAATGCATCTATTATGCATACTTTTATCATCTAGGTATTGGAAAAAAATGTTTATTTAGAAACTACATTCAAAATTTCACAATTCATATTTTTATGTCATTATCAAATTCCTTTTTGAAGTGTCTCTAACATTCTTTCCAAGTTCAACTATTGTTATTTTTAGAAAAAAGGTGTCGTTTTATACGCCCCGCCCCCCCCCCCCCCCCCCCCCCCCCCCCCTACTTTTGTCCCCCATTATCTTGCATCTACCCTAGTGGTTATCCTTAGAATAGGTTTTGTTTATTTTGAGATATTATCCCTAATAGAGAAAGATTTCTTCATATCCTAAACCTCCTTATTTATTTATTTATATAAGAAGCCGAAGGGCATGGATGAATGGTTGATCCATTGACACTTGTATTGTAATCTATTGAGGAACCATAATATTAGCATTATATTATTTTCCTCATGCAAGGAGGATGACATGAACTTTATTAATATATTGGTAGTCATTATACCTTGACATGTGTGTTTATTGCTTTAATAGTTCACAAGTATGCACATGCAATCATGGGTGATAATCTTGAGGTTGCTTATTCACAGACCCTGGAACCTATACCAAATCCACATATTATGGGCCCTTCACCACGTTCTAACATTTCTATACCAACCCCCAAAATTAATGTTATGATGCGTACATTATGTGACTTGAAAAAACAAATTAATTTTTCTCTCAAACGTCTCAAAAGCCAAAAAATAGGGTCACTTCTAATGATGTTCTTCTAAACATTTGGCTTATGAAGTGCTTGCATATCTATTTATGATAAGATTTATTACTCCAAAAAATTTAAAAAATAAAATAAATGGCTATCCTTCACGTCATATTAGGGCCTTTTATGCCTCTTGCTTAGATGGGAAGACAAATTATTAAAAAACTTATTTCCAAGAAACTTGGAAGATTACGTACTTAATTGGTTTTATATTTTACCATGTGGATTTGTAAATTGTCTTACAACGTTATAAGATGATTTGTTATCCTTTTTTTCTAACTAATATTGATCAGAAGATTAAATTTGTGAAATCAGCTCAAATCATAGAAGAATACAATGAGTACGTTAGATATTATGTGCTTGCGTTTTAGACTATGGTTACCAAGATGAGTTATGAGATGCTTGAAAATGAGATTAAAAGCATATGTATTATAATTTTCTTCCAATTACTAAAGAAATGATTATGTACAACCCCTATATATATTTTGATAATATTTGTCTTATTGTTAGAGAATGCAAAATCAAGATCTTATATTTGAAACTATCCAAAGCGAATCTCCCTATGCTTCACATTTCAAAACAAATGAATAATTAAGACTATAAGCAATAATGATAGGTTTATAATCAATAATGATTATATAAATGAAGTCAATTTTATTAAGAAATCATCTTAGAGGTTTATTTTCACTCAACAAATGGGCATATATAATTTTCCAAGCTTAATGAGCACTTACAACAAATTTTGGAGAATTTACTTAAATGCAAAATGATTACTTTAATGAGCTAATAAGAGAGTTATATTCTTTGATACAGTCACGGTTAGGGGGTCCAATGAAGGATGACCTTATACCATGCATGATACATAATAATGGAGATTTGCATAGTCCTTGTGCAATGGAAAATAATAAAAATGACTCTTTAATGCATAAAATGAGATATTACACACACACTCAGCCTATCAGGTTTACAAACATCTCAATTTTACAACACACCTAGTACTTGCAAATACATGACTTGACTATACCATTCTCTTCCCTATACCCATGCACATATCTTTGCTTATAGCGCTCTCTAATGGCTACCTTCTCAAAACTGTTTCCTTTGGGAATCAACTGCCTTTCCTAAAACTTGCCAAACTCATTATAAAGACCCATTGCAAGAAACCATTATGGAAACTAAACCATTTTAGTTGGCCACATGTGAAGTTTTAATTTCCCAAGTGATTCGCCAATGTTTGGTCATTATAACTATAAGATTATCTAATAATAGGTGGACTATTACTAGATATAACACACTCATGCTCAATGATGGGGTGCCCGTGGGTTGGTGTGCACTTATGGGCACCTATGCACATGTGGATTTCTACATAGAGTAACATAATTTTACATAAAATGACTCACAATACTTATCTATCTAAGCAAATAAACATGAGTAGAAAGAAGACTCAGTGCATAGAAGAATAATAACTCGGATGAGTTGATTGTCCGTCACAAGGTTTCATAGATAAAATAATCTTACACATAAAATGAGGCTTATACAGAAACTTGCATGGCAGTTACTAGAGAGATGCACAAAACACAAGATAATCACTTCAACATCACACGAAAATAATATATATTAGAAAAAACTACATAGAAGACTCCACTTAGTGCATATACCCTCAAAAATACCTAAGAGATGCATCATTATGTCTATGCACACATAATACTAGATAAATTATAAACTAATTTTATTACACTTATGTTTTTGTTTGATGTAAGATTTATTATGAACCTCAATACTGTCAGGATTAGGAGCACAATTGATTACCTTGTATAAGCAATTAAACACGAAATTTAACCAGAAGTAACAAGTAACAAGAAATCAGAAACAACATAGAATTTGAGAGACAATACAATCTTGTATTCAACTCATCCAGAAAGAAAATACAATCAAGAAGATGCCACACTCTTCTCACACCTTTGAGGCTTCCCACACCTCTAGGACTCCCAGTAATTCTCAATCAAGAGTTCTCTCTCTCAATTACGGTCACAACAATCAACTCAAACACAAAGTTGTTGTTCACCTCCACCAGTCAGTAGCAATACTGCCAGTACACAAGTACTCAAAGTACTTCAAGTAGATCTCCCATGAACTTGTAACAACCTGCAACTCAAATGATCTTACTTACCATGTAGATCTTCTACCTGATCTTGCAACAACCTGCAGATTAACCTGATCTTACAATCGAAAGGATCTCTTCCTTGTCCTTAATTACAATACATGCCCATGGATCTATTAAATAGATCCCATACAAACAATAATTAGACTTATAATTACAACAATTAGACACGCAACTCAAGACTAAAATTAACCTTTAACATGCAAACAACTGGTTCATTAAATAAACTGTTCGTGAAATCGACAGTTTTGAAACCGCACAGGCGAGCGATGTCGATCGCTGTTAATCTGGAGGTGACCGACGTCGGCCGATTCCAGTCGATGTCGGTTGCCTTGTGCACTGAAGATGACTGACGTTGGTTGCACTGCCAACATCGATTTCTCTCTAACTCAACAACCTCCTCCATGTTTGCATCAGTGAAGCTTTTAGCTCCACAACCTAACAATCTCCCACTTGGAGATAAACAGCTGCACCTGTACTTGTACTTGTACATCGTCTAATTTTGTTTCCTGGCTTATATCCCTCTTCAATATCAATCTTGAAGACCAACCACCACAACAAACCCTGTGGTGCTACTCATGTCATCCAAGTCACCTGCCACATCTGATTCTACATACCCATGTAGAGAAGTGTTTGAACTTGCATCGCATGTATACTTGCTGCTGGTCCCTCTCAGATACCTGAGAATCCATTGAACAACTTTCCAATGCTTCTTTCCTGGATTGACCGCAAACTCACTGACAACACCCACTGCTTGGGCAAACTCAGGTCTAGTACATACCATGCACTTAACCTCATTATGTGAATTGGGACACTGTTCTATGAATTGTCCATCTATAGGTGTGCAAACTGGTTCTGCATCCTGCATCTTGAACCTCACCACTACCTTATTCACACAATCATCTGGAGACAAAATCAACCTGTGACCTTCCATGTCTCTAGACATACTCATGCCAAAGAATCTTGCTGCTCCCAGATTCCTCATGACACACCTCTGAACTAACTATACCTTTAGCTCAATAACTCCCTGCATGTGTGACCCTGCAACAAGCATGCACACCACATACAGTAACAGGATAATGTAGCTAATATTATCCAACTTGGTAAAGGAAACACAATGGTTAAACCTCCATTGTCTTCCAGCTTGCTTAAGACCATATACCCTGGCCTTCCATCTCACATGTCCATTCACTCTCTTCTTTGACGCGGGAATCCGTTCGTCTTTCAGTGCTTTCTCTCCAGCTAGCAACTCTACCAAATCTCCTGTTTGGTTCTCATCCAAGGAATCAAATTCCTCATTCATGCAATGCTCCCACTGTTTCTTAGATTCTACCTGCTCTGCTTCTTTAAAACTTCCTGGTTCTTGACCATCAGTGAGCAACAAGTAATCTAAAGAAGGGGAACAATGAATTTGAGGCTTACTTACCCTTTTAGTCCTCCACATGGGCATTTGAGACTCATTGATAGCTTGTTGTTCGCCAAAAATCCATTCCAGTGACCAATGTCGGCCACCACCCAGTCTGCATCCGATCGACGTCGATTCCATGTAACTGACCTGACTACCGACGCCGGTTACCTGACTGACATCGGTGTCCACATGGTCACCGACGTTAGTTCTCTGACCGACGTTGGTCGCCACCTGCTTGACACCATCGACTTCTTTAGTTTGCACATGACCAATGTTGATGGCTGCCTGTTTGATGTCGGTTACCCCTGACCGATGTCGGTACCTGTGTTTTCTTGTGAGTGATGACTTTTTACCCGCGAGCTCACCTTGGATCAAAACCCTATCCAAACTGCCCTGCTCAAAGTTATTCAGTCCCTTCCACTGATCTATGTCCATCATTTCCTCCATTAACACCAAGGCTTTCCAATTCTTAAGTTTGTCAAACACATCTGACTTCCTCTTAAGAACATGCATCTCCTTCTTGCTCATGTGACCAAGCCTACAAAGCCATGTCTTCACAACAGAAGAAGAATCAGTAATACAAGCAGGTAGATAAAGAGTACCTACTTTCTTACGACATGCTAATTCAAGTGCATCCACTGTGAGAGTTCCTGTGCATCTCTCATCACCCAACTTTCCTGAAGCAATTAGACTCCTCTTCAAGACTGGGACCTGCATGACATCCATCAACACCTGTGTGTTGGCTGTCTACAATTTCAGCTGCACTTCCCCTTTGCCAATACTTTGACAAGGCTCACCAACCCCTAAATAAATCTTTCCAAAGTCTCCATGGACCTTAACATGGAAAAATACTCCATTTGGGGCTGCATGGAAAGAGGCAACAGAATCTATAAACCAAGATTCTACTTTATCCAAGGAACATATAAGAACAACCAGTGCAATAATACCTGCAACACATGCTTCTTTATTTCCTTCATGCTGATCTTCAACCAACCAGTAATCTTTCTTTACCTACTCTTTCTTTCCATAACTCCGTAATTGATCATTCTTGCTTTTCAGTTTCTCCATTCTTAGCTTACTTTCTTCTGCCATTGCTATACTCCCACTCAACCAAAAACCCCTGAGAGTGACCTGTAATCAAACACAAACCTGCTCCCTTCAACCTTGCTCTGATACCACTTTTCAGGAATCTAGAACATAAAGCTCTGATACCACTTTGTCAGGATTAGGAGCACAATTGATTACCTTGTATAAGCAATTAAACATGAAATTTAACCAGAAGTAACAAATAACAAGAAATCAAAAACAACTCAGAATTTGAGAGACAATACAATCTTGTATTCAACTCATCCAGAAAGAAAATACAATAAAGAAGATGCCACACTCTTCTCACATCTCTGAGGCTTCCCACACCTCTAGGTATCCTAGTAATTCTCGATCAAGAGTTCTCTCTCTCAATTACGGTCACAACAATCAACTCAAACACAAAGTTGTCGTTCACCTCCACCAGTCAGTAGCAATACTGCCAGTACACAAGTACTCAAAGTACTTCAAGTAGATCTCCCATGAACTTGTAACAACCTGCAACTCAAATGATCTTACTTACCATGTAGATCTTCTACCTGATCTTGCAACAACCTGTAGATCAACCTGATCTTACAATCAGAAGGATCTCTTCCTTGTCCTTAATTACAATACATGCCCATGGGTCTATTAAATAGATCCCATACAAATAATAATTAGACTTCTAATTACAATAATTAGACACACAGCCCAAGACTAAAATTAGCCTTTAACATGCAAACAACTGGTTCATTAAACAAATTGTTCATGAAACTGACAATTCCAAAACTGCACAGGCGAGGGACGTCGGTCGCTGTTAGTCTGGAGGTGACCGACGTCGGCCGATTCTTGTCGATGTCGGTTGCCTTGTGCACTGAAGATGACTGACGTTGGTTGCATTGCCGACATCGATTTCTCTCTAACTCAGCAACCTCCTCCATGTTTGCATCAATGAAGCTTGTAGGTCCACAACCTAACAAATACTCCTACATCATACACCCCAAGTAATAATTTGTGAATATGGTGCTCACACACTTAGGCCAAGTGGTAGAACTACCCTTTCAAACTTAGGCACAAAGCCTTGGAGAACAATGATGTCACACAAGTTATTTTCCTTGCCTTCCAAACTATTCGCTACAAACTAGGTTACAAATTGTCCTCCTCTTTCAAATCATATTCTAATCATTATTGCTCCATCTCCCACTCCCCTTGGGTCAATCTCCTATATTTGCATTGGGCAATCCATTTTTCATCTACTCTATAATGCTACCCATTGAGATCACTCTTGGGTTATCATGGTTCACCTCCACACTCATCTTCCTCTATGTGACATTCTCCCTTATCTTTGTGCACAGTGATTTGTGTTCTCTAGTGGAACCTGCTTAACTCTATGCATAAACAAATGGCTTTTTTGTGCAAATTCATCTTCATTCTCCTCAATGGACTTATAAGATATTTTTATCCATCATTTTTCACATGTATAATATCTACTCTCCCATCATACATCATATTAAAATCACACTACCATCGCCTCCCCAGATTAACATGAGACACATCCATCAGTAAGACATCACACACAACCCTATCAATGTATATGCCAATCTACATCTCAACTTTGCATTGCTCCTGCATAATGATATATTGACCTTTGAATAACTAAAAAACTTGATAAGACCTTGGGTTTAGCTTGCACACTAAACCTAACTTCATTACCTTCTTTATGGACACTATGTTGTCATATATTTCACTATCAACCATATTATAAAGCATCTATCTCTAGTATTACACTTGGTCTATAAAAGGTGTGTCCATTAACTTGACTCAATATTTCTTAAGACCTGAAAGACTCTCCTCACTATAAGAAAACTCTTTTTGTACACATGTTCCTCAATATGGGTAGGTACTCCCATGGATTATGTGTCTACTTGAGACTTTCATGCTACAAAATCTTACCATCACACTACACATGAGGGGAATCATATAAGCGATGTCCAACCTCCCTACACATAAATCATGTTCCTTCAAACATCCTTCCTCTTCTTTTATTGAATCTACTTCTCCCTCTTGCAGAAGTGGCTCCTATACTTAGTTGCATTTGTTCCTTTCTCGCTCCCTTACTTGACTGCATTTGTGCCTTTCTCACTCTGCTACTCATGCATTGGTTGATCTTTACCACTATTGAACTTTCCATTAGCTCTCGTAGTAATATATTATTTGCATGCCAACTTCTCCTTTGCTCTTGAAGCACGTTGGTATGCCTCCTCTACCACCATAAATTTCACCTCATTGATTTCATCTTGGATGGTCCATCATAATCTATTAATTCACCACACCACCTTCTTGGTCCATCTCTCAATGACTAGCCCAGATGGTGATCTTGTATAACTCTTTGATTTTCTCTATCACACTTATCTCCTTTTTTCATAGATTTTGCAATCGATTAAGAAAATATAACTAATAATCCTAGCTAAAAGCATGCCCTTAAACATAAAAACCATCCTCCCCTAATAATTAATCTTGTCCTACCCTTTATGTTCCTTTTAAGTTACACCTACTTCCACCACAAAGACACATGACCCTTCAACTTGATCTATGATACCTTATCCTTGTGTGCATCTACCATTTCATTAGACTCGAAGTGCTCCTTCACCTCTATGAGCCAATCTATTAGCTCCTATGGCTTCAATGTTCTATAAAATCAATAACCTCCATGATCCCTCCTCTCTAATCCTAGAAATGGCCTTAAGCCTCTCTTATTCCCTTTCCATCAGTTAAGGTGTTGGTCCCACTTCTTCCTTTGATTCTAGTTTTTCAACCTCCATATTGCTCACATCATCCATCGAGATGAATCCCTTCTTTCTATCCTCTTCTACTACAGTCAATCTCATCTACATGACTTGCAATATCTCCATAATCTCATATAGCCTTCTAGATACATAGGAGACTACTATGATTGCCCTCCCCATTCTTATTAGAGGCATCATAATTTCATCTCTCACCATAGACCTATCATTGAATTACTTCTTGCAAACCTATGGAAGCCACACACTCTTTCATCATTTTGTTCTCTACCCACCCTTGCAAAGATGGATAAACTTAAACCCAATATCTCAACCCAAATTATATATTGATTTGATAATGATTGATACAGTCAAAATTAAGGGGTTTAATGAAGGATGACATTCACATAATCCTTTCACAACAAAAAAATGACAACAATATATTTATTTCATATAATGAGAGCTTACACACCCTCTTATACACACTTAGCCATTAGGATTATAAACACCACATTGTTATAATATCACTAGTCCTCAAAAGTACATGACTCAACCCTACAATTCTCGTCCTAAATTTATACACCAAACTATAATTGTGACACTCTATAATGGATACCTTATCAAAATTATTTCAAATGGGAATCAAATTTCTTCCTAGGCTATATCAAACTCTATATAAAGACTCACTCCAAGAAACCACTATGAAGTAGAACCATTTTAGTTTGGACACATGTGATGTTTCAACTTCACAGGTGATTTTATAATGCTTGATCATTATTACCATGAGATTATCTAGTATCTAGTGGATAGTCAACAAAAATCTCATGTTTCTTGGTTGGGTTAGGGTTGTGTGCACTTTCACACACATATTTTCCTTCATAGAGTAATATAGACTTATGTGAAAGTACTTGTAAGGCTTATCTTTCCATGTAGACATACATGTGAGGAAATAAGACCCATTCAAATATTTTTATAGGACTTGGTACGTATAAGAATAAGAACTCATAATATTTCATAGTTAGTCACAAGGTTTCATAGATAAAATAAGCTTTCGCATAGTGAGGTTTATGTAGAAACTTGCACAACAGTTCTCAAAGACATGCATAAAACATGAGATAAGTGTTGTAACTTTGTCAAAAATTGATCTATCTTGTATAATATAGTGCATAAGATTCCACTTGTTGTGTATAGCCTTATAGGTACATTAGATATGGATCTTTACACAAACGCATGCATGATACTAGATAAATTTCACAGTATGTTATTGAACTTGTGTTTTTGTGTGATGCAAGATTGCTTGTGGACCATGTTCTTTACACATCATCCTTCAAGATCATTACCTTGATGTTATGATTCTAGTGAATTTTACGACTGTAAAAAATTCCAATGACATTCAAAAAATGATTGCATGGTTTTAAAACATAAAATCCATGATCTTGTTAACAACAATCAAATTCAACCAAGTGCAATAAGTAACAATTTAATTTCATAAATAGATCAATATATATATCAATGTACACAAAAAATCATAAATTCATTCATTCATTTGTACAAGTCATGGATGGTTATGGGGATTTACATAGAAAAATATATATACTAGGTATGAATAAGGCTATAAAATAGAGCAATTGGTGGCCTCATCACTAATGTCAACCTAGGATGGTTACATCAACACCATTATATGGGTTTGATACAAGTGTCATGTATGAAATACCTACTAGAAAAGGATGTAACCCCCTAGATACCTTTAGGTTTGACTTCACTTTCACTTTGGTGCATTTAGATCTAAGTCATGGAATGTCGCTCCTCGTGAATTGGTAAAACCCTGGTTTTTCATCCTCATGTTGACCTAAGGTAAAAATGGGTTACTATGCACATGGTGTCAAGTTGACCCCAAATACTACTTTGTTAGTGAGTGCTTATTATATGGGAAATACTTTGAAGAGGAAATTATACTGATGTAGTTATCCCTTATGCAGTGGCTTGTGTGTGAATCATGTAATATGCGATAAGCAAGTACAATAGTGACTTAACTTATAACTTGGAAAATATAGTTCTTAGGTTGCTTCTTAAGTACTTCAGACATGTAGATGTGTTGTTCCTATGACTGATATGGAAATATACAAGCCTTGTAGAATTAAATGCTTAATAAAGTGTTTTTAATTAGTTTCTTTGGTCTCTCTTGGTCATTTCTAGGTGAGGAATGAATGATGGTTGATATTGT
Source organism: Torreya grandis (assembly GCA_037957365.1). Classification (NCBI taxonomy): domain Eukaryota; kingdom Viridiplantae; phylum Streptophyta; class Pinopsida; order Cupressales; family Taxaceae; genus Torreya; species Torreya grandis. The sequence goes on from JARHVA010000084.1 coordinate 272,669, forward strand.
ATTTATATCAATCCCTTTGGAGAAGTAACTGACATTAAATCACTTAAGTTGACCATTAGGATAAATGTCATTTGAAAATTACATGACTTTAGGGCACTGGACACTTGCATTGGATCAGGACACTAGCATTGATGTTAGGGTTTGTCACGAACATTAGTGTCCAGGGAGAAGGAAAGTAGGTACATGCTCAGAACTTGCAAAGGTGGAAGGTAAGTAAATTTTAAGCATTTTGGGCAAGATAGAAGGCTTGGGTCATCAACATAAGAATATTCAAACTAAGATATAGGTCAAGGGGCAGAAGATAGAGCATATGCAAGATTTGTAGAAGTGATAAAGGTCAAGAACTAAGAAGAACAACCAAGGTCTGAGTTTGTCAAGTGTACAAAAATAAGGTGTTATATAATCCATAAATATCATGTACAATAGAATTGAAAATTATAACATGAATATGAATCATGACCCCATTGTAAATGTAGAATATGTAATTATATGTAGATATTAGATGTAAATTATGTTTGAAACTTATGTATAAACATGTACCATACACTCAAAATTATTTAAGTTTGTACTTTGATCCTTAAATATGTTTTATCTAAAATTGGATTAATGTGAAACTAACCCTTTAATTAGATAGAACCAATAGAATATGATATGATTATGAATTTATAGAAACAAATAGACAATAATATTTAATAATGGTATTTTTGAAAAATAAGCTTGACAAGTATAAAAATAAGTGCAAGAGGATTAAAAAACTTAACCGATTTGTTGTACTTTCCTAGTTTGTGTAGGTTGATTTATTAACTATTGGTTGTGTGATGACTTAGATTGACCATTTCTAGATTTGGAGATTCATTTTTGGTCAGGTCAATAGCGTCATAATAGGTCAAAAAAATTAGTCTATTATGATCCTTTTGGTCAATCCCAACCTCTATAAAAAAATAGGTTCCAAAACTTTCCCAAGTGATGTGGATGCTTTGATTATATTCTTTTCCATTTTTGTCAACACTTTTTATGAACACATACATGTGCAATATCAAACCATAGTTTCTAGCACAAACACTTGCAATATCAAACGAGGCGGGGGGATCAAGTAAAAGGGATTGAGTTGGACTAAACTTGGTTAATCCCTATTGAAAGACTAATCACTGTACTACATTTCCAATGCTCAGAAGAGGGCTCAAACTCAAATGCATTTATCCCACCTATGTATGCATGTGAAATGGTGATAAGAAGATCTAAATGCTTCTTATCCTAGCTTATCCCTAATAAAAGTATGCAAATGTAATAATACTTTAGAACATAGATTTGATAATTCAATATAAGCAATTTATAACTTTGAATAACTCTTGAAATGTGAGAGTGGCTCCTCAATGCCATCTAAAAACTCTATTTATATGGGAATCTCTTATAATTTGAATTAAAAACTTAGTGGTGTGCATAATGGACCCAAAATAACTTAAAGGGGACTACAAGCAATGGCTAGAAAATGGGTATGTGTCAAAAGAGAGATTGAAATAGTAAGGTTTGGAACCATCAAGAAGGTACAAGATTATAGGTTAGCATATAAGAATTTTCATTTATCTCGACCCAAACTCAAAATGACCTTGAAACATCAAAAGGGTTTAGAGAGCTCTATTTTTAAATGTGTTTTAAGAAAAAAGAGTGAGAAATCAAGTCATAAAGTGATTAAAATCATAAAATAAAAGGGCAATACATAAGATAAATGCACCATTAAGTGTTTAATTATTAGTTAAGACCTATATAAGTAAAGGAATTAAAAAGACATTGTAAAACAAGTGTTGTGCCAAATATAAGTGTCTGCAGTTGCCCCCCCTTTAATTTGGCATTTTAGTGGGACTACAAATATTGGATGAAAGGGAAAAGGAGAATGGAAACTTGAGTAAACAATTATTGTGAATAGTTGCCACGTGCTTTAATGATCCAAAATATTCTTACAAAAAAAAGATTAATGTAATTAGGTGCAATTATTATTCAAAAGAAATGAAAATTTAACTATAAATGAAATATTGTAAATATCATTCGAGGAACAACTACACATGTATGTGTGCCAAGGATAAGTAGGAGTGCCATAGAACAACAACTTGACCCAATTGTCATGGAAAGAATGGACTTATAGCGTCTATTCATTTTCTATCTATTGAAAAGGATAAACTTTCAAGTGGTTAATTTGATAAATAGAACCATTATGGGGTGCAAAAACCTCAATGTGCTAAGTATAGTAGTTGTGTTGTTTGGATAGATTTGTTTTTATGTTGAAAAGTCAGAGAATTGAGGGTGATTAAGCCCAAATTTGAATTTTATTTGTATAAAATAAAGAACACCCATTAAGAGACACATAATCCTCAATTTAACTTAGTTGGTCTTTATAACCCTAGGAGGTGAAATATGTTAAAATCTAAAATGGATTCCTAGGCTACAGGTTTGGAGAGCATGAAATCTCCAATTCGTGCATTATAAAATTTTAACTGAATTAACCAAAGTAGATGTCTTTAAATTCAATTGTCACTTTGTTCTTGAATAACTAATGATCAACTGCTAGTTATTCAGATTAACTAATGTTCTTAAACATTCTAACTTATGACAACAACATATTCTTATTGTGTATACATCCTTTGGACACCATACCCTACTAGTTTTAGGTTTGAAAACATCTATGAAAAACAATTACATTTATTGATTTAGCCATTAATTGCTCACAAGAATGCAAATATAGTAAGATTATACAATAATAAATAAAGGCAATTTTAAGAGTACAACAATATATTATTTCAGCTTTAAAATATAACAATGTATAACAAAACATCCACAAGCAGTAAATACAACCACCATTATCATACAATCTAATGAATAATGAATGTTTATTTATGTTGCAACCACTGTTGTTTTTATTAACTAATATAATAATGTCAAGATACATTAATACAATAGTACAATAGAGCTTCCATAATGTAACTCATCAAATCAAATAATTGTCGTGAGTATAACTTGGAAAAGGTCTAGATCCAACCATAAAAAGGAATAATATCTAGGCACTTTACCTCCAACCACAGAATAATGCTCCCCAATGCACCTTTGATTGCAAGTGGCCTTTCCCTTCACGAAGGGGTAGATAATGGCAATGCAAACATCAATAACACATCCATAACAAAGTGTTTTACAATCACTATCACATGCACCAATCATACAAACCATGTAATACTTACTCTATCTAATATGACATCACACATGCATGTAAACTAGATAATACAATGGACAAACAATGTATACAACCATAACATTACTCTGGCAAAATATTTTTATTATATTTTTCAGACTTCAAATGAAGTTGTGTCATAATCCATAAAAAAATACTCTCTATTTAATCTCATTATCCTTCGCATTAACTAATGATGGGTGATTTATGCAAAGGCCACCTGCCTATCATCACTTGTCATCCCTTAATGTGGAAGATGACTTGTGAACAAACCACACAAAAAAAACTATTCATATAAATTCATCCCAAATAATTTAACAACCATATCATACTTTATATAGGTCTTTCCACAAACTTTCTATAAGCACGATAATTTTAATATAGAAGGCATAACTATCAAAAGTAATCCACTAAAGAAATCAAAGCATCTATCACACTAATCTTGTATACAAGTTTACTATGCATCATGAATCAAGGCAACATTTAATAACATGAGAAAGGTCTTACGGCAATACCTAACAATGCTAAGGCAAATTATGTAAAACAAATAACCCTCATATATTAAGTATGTATTATGATTCCATATTTATCAATATTAAAGACCCTTTGATATTCCATAAAAGGCATAATATTGTTTCATTTCCTTTTCATTTGTGATGTCTAATGCCCTTAATATGATCCACCATGGTTCCTACATCTTCCAAAACATATATAATTAATAAAAATAAATAATCTAAGGTAATTGTAACATCACAACATTCTAATAGACTAGATATTAACTATTTTAGTAACTGTGAGTCCTATTGAGTTTGATTGGGGTGGTATTAAATTTTAAAACTACACAAATCATTAAATCACAATTCAAGTAATTATGGTCAAGCAGTCAAGGATCCATTCCTTGATTATTCCAAGTTCCAAAATCAATTAAGTCTTTACTTCAATTTGTTTACTTATACTAAGAACCATTTCTCCCAATTTATGGTACTCAAAACTATATAAAAATATGTTACAATTGGCTCAACCACATTAATCTTAATATGTATATACACTCTTGTATTATCATGATGTAAGTTTATTAACAATGATAAGAAGAATCAAACAAATCCATGTATGTTTCATCTAGAAAATTACCAACTGTCACTGACATATGAATACATCCTAGAAAGATCCTTATATTTTATTATCTAATCACATGTTTTTGAAACATAAGTACTAGAGAACCTTACTACACTAAGATTTCATACTACCATATGAAATCATGAAAAAGGAGATTCTAGAAACACATTATAGTTTCTACTCACATTTCTCAATAGTAAACAATGATTTTGAACCCACAAGATTTTAAATAGCAGTCTATAGGTATGGTTTGCTTCTTAAGACCACCATCATTGTATTTAGGCCTGTAGGTGGTTATTAATAAATACAAACTTGTTATACTAAATTGAGACATGTTAAATACATTTTAATAAATCCAAAATGGTTTATAACAATTCAAACAAAGTGTTAATATTATGTGGGTCTCTTTCCCTTAAACCCGAGTCACCATTATGATCTTGTAGGTAAGGTCGAACCCTCACCCCCAAGCTCATAGGGGTTATTCTGTAAAAATTATATCATTTTCACAGCCAAGGGTAGTAAATAATTGACTAACAAAAACCACATACATTCATTCAATGAAAGACCCCTTTTTGGGTCATCAACCACAAAGCAAATAAAAACCCAAATTTGTTGTTAACATGTAATTTTCAACTGTTATTTATATATATAGAGACACACACACACAATGTAAATTTAAGAAAAACCAACTATTATTTTTTATAATTCTATGTCCCTGGCTTACAACTAGGGTTTCCTATTTATTTGACAAAGATATGAAAGATTTATGAAATCATCATGGTAATGAAAACCCTTTAAACATATTAACTTGTATTTGGAGAATCTTAGTTAATTTTTAGGGATTATATAGGATACAGGTTGGTCCTCTTCACAGTCCTTTATTTTCTTCTTTCTTCCATCAAATCTATTTTTCCTCCTTTATCTTTAATATTGCCCCTTGTTGTCTTTTCCTCTATCCATTTTATCCAAACATTTCCTCACTATCACCTTACTAATCATCATTATTGATGTCATTACTTCCCATTTCAAATGGAAACTCTCCATGGTGATTACATGCATTATTTCAAGGTCTAGATCAATCCTTGCCTCCTCCAAAAGAATTCCACCCAAAAACATACATAATTTTCCCACTAAAAACTCTCATTTTTTCCATTACAAGTGAATGCAACTAATAATTATCCATTCGACCCATATTTACCAATAAACCCTAATAATTTTCCCTTTGACCAAAATCAAATATAATGGAATTTAATCATTTTATAAATTACGTAATTAGGCATTTTACATTCCCATATTATGACTAAATCAACATACCACCTAGTAATCCAATGTATAACAAAAGGGATCAAATGTTCCCTTGGAGTCTAATGACATCTAAAAGGAGTCTTTTAAACCTTTTGTTATTCAGGTTGATGTTCAAGCTAACAACATAATTTTAAAAGTGTTAAGACCTGATGTCATTCAAAACATAATCAATCAAGCAATAATAGTGTAAGGTCATACATGCGAGCATACGTAAAATTATGTAACCAAAACATAATTCACAACTAACAGGCTCACACACAAACTCACACAATAACCAAATGGATAAGAGTTGTTATGTGACATAAATAAAATGAAAATACTAAAATCTAACTCAACAAGTAATTGAACGTAGTCCAAAAATTACTAAAATAACACTATCTGCAACAAGTAATACCAAATGCAATTATGCACATGAATAACCACCCAAAGTAAAAGCACATCACAAACTAAACAGGAGAAACAAATGGTAAGGCATGACTATGTGAATGTTTCAACCTTTTACACTTTCTACCTGCAATTGTCATGATCAATCACCCTCTCCCCTATGATTCTCTCCCTCTAAATTTTGTTGTGAGGGGTACACTATCTTGCATCACCCTCATCCATAAAATGGCTAGTCGGTCTAAGTTATGTAAAAAAAACAAATGAAATATTAATAATGTAAATATATTAAATGAATTGTTTCTTATTTAACATAACTACAATAAAAACTTTTGAGTATACAATTCCCCAAATCATAGAGATGTTATATAATCAGATATCGATATTTAATTTTGATCTTTCTCCCCAATCTGGAATTATAGTGTCGATATAGATAATGTTTCCTAATGATTTTCATTCCCATGTGTAATAAATATTGAGACTTCTTAATATTTGATTGACCATGACTCTATAATTTCCATTTACCACAAAATTTCCTTTAGAATTCATCAAGAGAATATTTCCCAGAAATACAATTTGGTTTTGTATCTTTATCTTTCCATTAGTTTTGTGAATCAATCGTGCTAGTACGTATAATTTATGATAATGCCATTATCATCATAAAGCAATTGTGTACTAAAATTATAGTGTACTTAATCAAACTAAACATAATATTTAGGATTATTCCACACAACTCAACAAACTAACAAATCAATGGTTTAATCATTTGCTTAAAAATCAATGTTGCTTGTAAGGAGTAGGACAGAATAAAAAAAGTATGTCCTTTGACTTTGAAAATAGTATAGTGTGCATGAAATTGTATCATGCCCCCATTGATAATTGTGAAATTTGCAATTGTGTGTAGATATAGATTTACAAATTATGTTTGAAACTGGTGCATAAATTTGTATCATACACGCAAAAACTATATGAATTTGTAGTTTTTTCAAATAATATGGGTGCATATGCATGGTATATGCCCCCATGATTTGTCTTGATGCTTAATTTTTTTGCGAGCCATTTGCATTAACTAAACTATAATGTGCAGGATTTTTGAATCTGTAATCTATGAATTATGATTTTGATTATATGTGCATTGCATATGCCCTCAATATTGTACAAGTATCTAAACCTCTGAGGTCACACTATGATATGTTGACTGGTTGAATATTGATTTTATAGTAATTTTATAGATTTTACCTTATGCTCTCCCCCTTTTTGAGACGAGGGATGAGAGTAGTGAATTGATATGATCAAAATATATAGTGAGTTAGATAAGTAAGAAACATTGGAATGGTTAGAATATTGTGTATTAGATCTAAACATAATTTTTATATTAGTCACAACAAAGTATAAATGATAGAATAAGAGTAGTCACAATCATTTGCAAAGCAGGATTGCCAGAGGCAATGGCACTTGTGTGGTGTAACTGCAAAATTTTGACTTGTTTATAACATTGGTATTAGGTATTAAAAAACATTATGATGTGTAAGTATATGTCATACATTTCTTGATGCAATTTAAGAAATGTGTTTTTATTAGTAGAACTCAAGATACCTCTTGCATAAGTTTTGATCTATCAATTGAATTAAGCAGACAATAGACATGATAATTAATATTGTAAAAAATTCAACTCAAAATAGATAATATGTGAAAATTATTTTTGTAGTTTCATTTTCATTATTTCATTGTGATTTTTTACTCTAATTTTACAAAATGCCTAGTCAATGACCTACATTGCCATTACGATTCAAATGCATGTAGACTATTATACAATCAAGTACTAATAATGATCTAGTATGTATTTGAATTTCTCAAAAAAATCAATGATTTGTGCTCATATTTAGTGAAATTTGTTTTTTTTTAATTTTAATTGTTTTAGCACTTGGAAAGGCTAAAATGGAAAATTTGTCATTTTTATCCCTCTACGTTAGTAGTGTCCAACTCCAGATGTTACTATCCCAAATTGGACGTTATTGAACCAGATGGGATGTTTGTGTCCATAATTTTATCCTTTTAGATAAAACTGACTATGTTCTTTTTTATTATTTTTGCTCATAATTTAGTACCTATGTATTGTATTTACTCGGATTGAGCATTGATATGCTTTATTTGTTCTATTTTTACAATGTGATTTACATGCTCATGTGTTTTGATATGGTTGGCATATAAGTAATTTTCTAGATTTGGGATTGGATGATGTGGATTAGTGGATAACGGATGAGGTCAGGTTCACACATGTTAGCCGATTGGGCTAGATTCTATATAATATGCATTTGATGATTGCATTTATAGATGGATGGATTCCTAATACATGTGATTTTTGGTTGTTGACAGATGATATGACCATCACTTTTCATGATGTGTAACACATCTTATGGCTTATTATTATTTGAGAGAGGCTTGTAGTGATGTATGTGGAGGGTTTGTGATATATGCAACAGAAAAATAAATTCATGATAGGTATACTAGAGGTTGTTGATCAAGGTGGTACTATGTTATTAGATCATATTGTATAATTTGATGTTTTGTGATTATATAAATTTATATGTTATATACCGGTGTCAGTTATAGTGGTTGATGGTAAAGTTGTATCTATCTCCTATCGCATCTACTATATAGTTTTTGCCATTAAGGAGTGGTATATGAGATATTCTTTGGTATCTAGTATGATGGCCCATTTATATCATGATTTATATATATTTACCTTAAAGGTGTATGCAAGTGGTTTTGGAGCTACTAAGTTGTTGCATTCATGGGCATATGAGCACATTATTATGGTTCATCTGTTTGGTGGCCCTCGTCAGGATTATATTCATCTTGATATTTTTGTAGTTGGATAATGCTATTATGACATATGGGGTTGAGTACCATGGAGTATAGAGCGTGTTGGATAGGTTGACACCTGTTATGATTCAATGACAATCATATATAGGGTATAGAGGATGACCTGAGGATGTTCATGAGTTATAATGCATACGAGTTACTATGTTGATACAAGATCGGTTCTCTAATTCCTATGAGAGGTTTCAATATGAGATAGTGACTTGACAATTTGGGTTGATTCAAGATGTGCCTCAAGTGGGTTATTCATGGATGGAGACTACCCGAGTTACTATTATATTATGTTTAAGGCCAAGGCCTAAAGGTATAGATTTGGCTCTCATCTAATGATAAAATGATATCTTATGGTTTTTCATGAGAGGTGATGATGCATGATGAATAATAACTTATACACAATGGTGGGATAATGCCTGATGGGCTTCATTATGTCTTATTGTAGAATATGATCTTGGTATTGTGTCCCCAACATAAGGTGGAGGGGCCAAAGATGGAGTAGATGTACCACATTTACCAGAACCTACACTTGATCCTATAACACAACCTATTGGTGGAGATGGCCATGTTGTTCTAATTGTTGTAACAGTTATATATGGGCATAATTATTTGTATGGTTATTTATATTTTATATTATTTAATAATGATTTCAATATTGTTGTTAATGTATTAAAATGATGTGGTTTTGCAAGTGACGTGGTCTACGGTGGTAGATGCAAATGGACATACTTTTATGCAAAATGTGTTATATGATGTAGTAGGAAGAGGCTTGGTAGAGAGAGTTGATTAGATTGTTGGTGATAATGCATATTTGTTTGATCTATGTGGAATCACAAATGTGACATATATTGTGGTTACTAGTGAGTGGGATGACTTACATGGGGAGCTTAATAAACGACCTATACCAAGTCATAATTTTAATTTGTCTAGAAATTTACCAAATTGATTTAATGATTTGTAGTATGAGCATAAATATGTCATGGTTTATAATGAGATACATGATAGGAAGATTAGAGGATAAAGGTTATGATTGTGATCATGTGGATCCATAGGATGAGATGGGCCTCGATTGTGTAGCTTGTGGAGTCAAGCAATAATGATAACTCGGATAAGGGGGATGTCCCTATCATTTATATATATATATATATATATATATATATATATATATATATATATATGTTTTACATGCGTATGTTATATGCATTGAGAATTTTGCATTTATAAGTTCTATAATTTGATTGTTTTGAATAAAATATTGTGAACATATGGATGTATAATGTGTTAATAATAAGTGTTAAATGTTAGTACTTATCAGTTGTTAGTATCGTGTATGGAATATTTTTTCTCAAAATCAGTTTCCAAAGCTATATGGAAAAAGAAATTCACTATTTTCTGGCTACCCGATCTATTGTTGAATAATTAAAAATGGTTCAAATTCTTATTGTTACACCCCTATGTTGCCTTGTAGTTTCGGTTGTTCCACTGTACTTGATTTACTTTTGACTTCCATATTTGTTTGAAAAAGATATAGATGTACGTGCAACGTATAATTTTTGAGCATCTGTGAATAGACCTCATTTAGTATCACCTCTATTGATAGCTTGAATGACCAATGGTTCCTAAATAGGAATATTTTTAGATTACTCAGTCATTGTAGAATGTGAACTAGAATAAATACTTCTTCTAATGGTTTATTTTTGCAAAGGCTACTAGACTATTTGTTCCTTTTTAGGAATGTCATGGGATATCTTAGTCTTCAAAAAAATAACTACTATAATAAGTGGGAGAAGAAAACCTTGTTATCTTGTTCTCTAATTTAATAAACCTTCTATCAATAATTTACTTAAGTTTTTATCATAAAGCATAATAATCATTATCATGATGCCCATTAATACCATGGTAAATGTAAAATGGTTTCCATTTTATCTTCTCAAATATGTGTAGTGGATGATAATAATTCAGAGGAAGAGTGATCAACTGCTTATCCAATAATATGTGTAAGATGTCATGTTGTCGATCTCTAAGGTAATAAAACTAAAGCGGTTGTCTATTAATAGAATGAGATGATTTTATAGTAGGAGATATTATGTATGTTGAATATTTTCCTTTATGTAAAGTCTTTACTGTTTGTTCCTTGATAAGAAATTTTAGTTAGAAGAAGGTATTGGAGATGAATTATGAACTTATTTAGTCAATTATTTTCCTTTGTAAGAATTTTTTACATTTTTTTTGCTATTGAGAAAAGGTACATTGGATTCTACATTATTACTTACTAGCTCACATGCATATTTGTGCATAGCCATTTATTAGTTGTTGAAATAAGTGTAAGGAATGTGTAAATCTCTTTCTTTTAGAGGAGATAAAAGGCACCTTATGAATATAGTGCCATTTCCTTTGGTAATCATACTTCACAATTAACTATGAGTATCTCTTATCTATTGTCTATACTTTGTTGTAACTAATACAATAATATCATTCAAATCTAATACATAATATTCTATCCATTCAAATTGTTCTTACTTATGTATCTCACTATATATTTCAATCTAATCAATTCATTATTCTCATCCCTCATCTCAAAAGGGGACAAACATGGGTAAAAATCTACAAAATTGTTACAAAATCCATATTTAACCAGTCATCTTATCACAACACAACCTCAAAGATTCAGATATTGGTAGTATATGCCATGCACATACAATCAAAATTACGATTCATAGATTAAAATATCCAAAATACTACATATTACATTTCAAATAATGCAAAACGCTCTTGAATTAATCAATCATTGACATAAATTATGGGGACATATGCCATGTATATGCAATCACATTATAAGAACAAAGTACAAATTCATAATTTTTTTGAGTGGACAATACATACTCATGCACAAGTTTTAAACACAATTTACAAATTTACATCTACATATAGTTACAAATGCACATTTATTAATGGGGGAATGATACATATACATGCACATTGTACTATTTTTAATTTCAAAGAACATTCTACAATTTTGTTGCATTTACTATATACTATTTTCTATCTACGAACATGGTAGGAGTGTGGATGACATCCATTCTCATTTGACCATGCATTCAGAAACAAAGTGACAATTGTATCTAAATCCATACGTAATGGTCAATTTAGTTAATATGCGTAGTGTATGACTTGGAAATTTTGCACTCTCCAACATTATATCCCATGAATCCATTTTGGATTCTAATTTGTTTCACATATTGAGTTTATAAAGACCAACTGAGTTAAATTGAGGTATATGTGTCACTTAATGAGTTTTATTTATCTTATACAGGTACAATTCAAATTTGGGCTTAATCATACCTAATTCTCCAACTTTTCAGCATAAAATCAAAACTCTCCAAACCACCTACCACAATTAGCACATTGAGGTTTATGCACCCCTCAATGGTTTTGTTCATCACATTCACCACTTGAAAGCTTATCCATTTCCCTAGCCAGGAATTGAATAGACACTATGAGTACCTTCTTCTTCTCCATAGTGATCGGGTCAAGTTTTTAATTCGTGACACTCCTCCTTCTCCTTGGCACACATACAAGAGTATTTGTTCCTTGAATGATATTTATAGCATTTCCTATGGATTTATATATTATGTTTCATTTAAAAAATGATTGCATCTAATTACATACATCTCCAGTTTGTAGGAATATTTTGGATCAATAAAGCACATGACAAGTCTTCATAGTAATAATTTATGCAAGTTTGCATTATTTTTTTCCCTTTCATCCTATATTTTTAGTTCCACTAAAATTCTAAATTAAAGGGTGGGAATTGTAGACACCTAAATTTGGAACAACAGTTGTTTTACAATGCCTTTTTAATCACTTTACTTATACAGGTCTTAGCTATGAATTAAACACTTAATGGCACATTTCTCTTATGCTTTCCCTTTTACTTTATGATTTTATATGAATTGAATTTCCCATTTTCTTTGCTTAAAACACATTTAAAAAGAGATATCTCTAAACCCTTTTGCTTTTTTAAGGTTATTTTGAGTCTAGGTTAGGATATAAGAAAAATCCTATATCTTGTCCTACAATCATGACCCTTCTTGACAATTCTAACCCTTGTTATTTTAGTCTATCTTTTGACACATCCATTTTCTAATCATTGATTTTGAGTCCCCTTAAGTTATTTTGGGTCCATGGTGTGTGCCACTAATTTTTTAATTCAAATTCTAAGAGTTTCCTAAATAAACAAAGACTTTATAAGGCGTTTAAGACAAACACTCTCACAATTCAAAAGCTAATCAAAGATACACATTGCTTATATTGAATTAATAAAGATATATTATGAAGTATTATTACATTTTCATGCTTGTGCCAAGGGTAATATAGGATAAGAAGCATCTAGATTTGTATATTACCATTTCATACACATACATAGGTGGGAGAAGTGTATTTGAATTTGAGCCCTCTTTAGAGCATTGGTGATGAGTGTAATGCTTGGTAGTTTAATGGGTATTGACAAAGTTCAATTCCATCCCTTTCACCTACTTCCTTCCCCTCATTTGATATTATGTGTGTTTATACAGGAAGGTAGGGTTTGCTATTACATGTGAATGGTGTGCATGAAAAGTGTTAACAAAATTGGAAAAGAATAATATTGAAGCATCCACATCACTCGAGAAAGTTTTGGAACTTGATTTTTAGTAGAGGTCAAGATCGATCAAAAAGATTAGGATAGACTAACAATTATGACCTATTCTAACATTGCTTAGCCATACCAAAAATAAATATCCAAATGTAAAAGGTCAATCTGAGTCATCACACACAAGCAATAATCAATCAGTCAACTTGTAGAGACTAGGAAAGTACAAATAAACTAAGTTTATTTTATCCTCTTGCATTGTTATTATACTCATCTAACTTGTTTGTCAAAAATACCATTATGAGATCATATTATATGTTTGTTTCTATCAATTCATAAATAGATCATATTATATTACTTATATCTAATTAAAGTGTTCACCAATATGTTTTATCAAAATTTGGATTATTGTGATGACTAACCCTAATTAAGATACACTGAATAAAATAAATCAGAGCATTGGAAATTGACTTGTGATAAGCATAATGAAAGCAAAATACTGAGTCCAACAATTAGCAAATGATTAAAATATGACTAACTTTGAATTGAAAGTGAAAACTTAGTTAATTATGCCCTAAATTTGATTGTGTTGATTGACAGAAGACTAAAATAGAGAAATAAAGGAGATATCTAATAGTACCAAGAAGTTATGATTGAGAGTGGAGAAGGGCAGAACCATTCAAATATAGGTTAGAACCAATTTCCACTATTCACCTAACTGATCAATCTTGAACTTGGTTAAAATCTCAAAAACTTTGGTCACAATTATCTACGTCAACTTGAAATAGGTATGTTTGTGAATTTTTGACGTTCAAAATTGTGTGGAAAACTTGACAATAGCTTATCGAAGGTTGAAACCTATTGGGGTTTGATAATGATTAAAAATCAATAAATGGAAAATGAGGGGAGTATAATGGATTGAGCTAATCCTAATCACCCCACGATGATTATTCATTTCTTATATGTCTAATACTCCAAAGAGGTAAATGAAGCCCATGTAGTTCTCCCACTTAGAGTGATTTATGTAATTGTGCTCATTTTTAACTATATGAATGCATATAGACAGGGCACAAATAATTGATCATGCTTTACTTTGGATCTGATGAAAAAAAAATTAGACTTGTTTTGACTAGGAGTGAAGAAGGTCAGAACCATATAATTTGGGTAAGTATTGATTGCCACTATTAGCCTAATTAGTCAGTCTTGAACTTTGCTGAAACTGAAAAAATCTAGTCATGATCATTTTCGACAGCTTGAATTAGGTATGCATGAATTTTTGACCTTAGAAAATGTGTGGAAGACTTGCAAATAACTTCTCTAAAATTTAAACCCTAATATGGATTGACAATGATTGAAAAGCTACAAACATTGTATTTGACTGAGTTGATCACAATCACCCCCACAATGACTAATTTTTGTCTATGTATCCATTACTCTGAAAAGAGAAATCAAGCCCACATAGTTCTTCCACTTAGAGTGATTTATGCAATTATTTTCATCTAGTTATAGGAATGCATCTAGTTATGTCTTGAAAACTTGATCATGACTTATTTGGTATATGATAAAATAGCCTTTGGATTAGTTGAGGATTGCTTCAAATGATGAGAATTGGAATTGTTCATAATGAACATAGTCTCCATATTCCATGAAGAGTCTCTCCCTACCCCCTACTCACAAACACTGTATTGAAATTTCATATTGATAGAATAAGTGACTTGAGTGTCGTTTTATATCAATCCAAAAGGGATAACCACACATTATAAATCCTAAAAGTATGGATCATATCTATAAGGCAGGGTTCAAAATTAAAAATTTATGAATGGAGGGCTCAAGATCAAAACCATCTAGTTTGGGTAAGGACTGACTGCCACTAATGACCCAACAGGTTGGTCCTGCATTGCAATGTAAAATGCAAAACTCTAGGATCTTGAAGGTCCATATAGATGCTTGCAGGTGTTTTTAGCATTCATTTTTTTTAGGTGTTGAATAAAAATTTGAATTTGAGAATTAACTCAAAATTTGAAAATGTTTGAGTTTGAAATTTGAAAATACTTAAATTTGAGATTTGAAATCAAGGGAGGAGTACACCTGTATGTGTGAAACCAATGTTGATTTTGTGACTTTGCTCAAAGATTATGCTTCCTTGAAATATTGGAGAGATTGTTTCCTTAGTTAAACCAATAGAGAATTAGAGAGTGATCAAGCCCCAAGTTGGATTTGTACTTATATAGAATAAATAAAACCCACTGAGGGATGCATAAGCCTCAATTTAACTCAATTAGTCTTTGTAATCCCAATACGAGAAATGGGTTGGAATCTAAAATGGATTTGTAGACATAGTGTTAGAGGACACTGAACCTTTAAGCTGTGCATTATGCACTTACATTTAATCAACCACTGCAGATGGCTTGTAGATTATATTTTAACTTTATTTCTAAATGCATAATTAAAAGAGAATGGATTACATTCATGCTCCTACCATGTTTGTAACTAGTAAATAGTATAGAAAAACATGGCATGACTCTATATCATGCACCCATTATAATTATAACATTTATAATTGTATGTAGATGCCAATTGTAAATTCCATTTGAAACTTGTTCATAAACCTATATCATGCTCTCAAAACTATTTGAATATGTAGTTTGATCCTAAAATATAAGTGCATATGCCCCTATGATTTTTTAGTAATGACTGAATTTGCACCATTTTGAAACTATATTTGCTGCCAAATTGATTTTGCTCTTGAAAAAACTTATCTCCTGTATGGAAAACCTACTTGAATGTCCCCCTTTTGAGGTGAGCGAATTGGTCCTGAAATTCACTCATCTCAAAACAAAATTTAACTACAACATGTATAGTAAGATATAAATATTGAATAATGTAACATATGTGAACAGAGTATGTTAGCCCACTAAGATTTCACATCATTTGAATTAGGTATGTAACACATGAGGCAAGGGACTTAGAAATTTATCAATGAAGCTCGTAGAAATTGAATGTAAAATTAGAATTATTACATGTGTTAGTTAGTACATCATATGGATCATGGCAGTCATCAAACTTAACAAGCTCAACAAACACATAAGCGCAACAATCGTAAAGTCATGCAACAACGCCAAAGGATATGAGCAAGGGACATATTCAAATATTTCAAAATAAAAGGTTGCACAAAAAATGGACATGAGTAATATCACAAACAAAGGAATGTTTAAATGTCACACACAACACAAGGTTGAAGGCCAATAACAATGGACATGTTCAAATGTCACTCATGTCAAACAAGATCACATAAAGATGTTTAAACAAACTTTCACACAAGAGTCAAGGGCAACACATAATATATAACTAATATGTAATCTCCTATGTACAAGTAATAACACCAATGAAATATATAACTAGAAATATATTCTAAATCATGAATATGTAATGTGATCATACCCTAGCAAATAACATACTCGTATTAATGATGGAAGATAAAAATGTTAGCAAGACATTTTTAAATAGTATAACTTAATAATGTAGGATACATGGAATGATAACACTTGTACATACTGCCACTTGCGAATAAGATGCCCCTAGTTTAATAAGGCTATTAGGTAAAGGCAAGTACAACATCTTAGTCCCTATAAAAGTTTGTACATAGTACACAACACTCATGGATACCAGTGAAGTACATGTGTGATATAAAGAGAATATTCTATCTACTAATCATGAGATACATAACATATGACACCGATGTAAACTAAATGTCCAATCATGCTCAGGTCTTGATTTTATATTTTTCATAATATTTTAAATGTTTTTGTACTTTGATTTTTTTGGGTGTATTTTTAGAATTTTGTAATTATAAACAATAAGAAACAAATGATAAACAATGCATCAAAATTATAAGAAAATGATAGATGTCTGAAAAATGTGTTACATGTGTTAATGTGAGATATGCACTAAGTGATGGCATGGACATGTGTGAGTAAGATGTTCCATTGTATGTAAATTGTAGCTTTGAAAAACATAAAAGGGACTGAGATAGTGTGTATAGGACTGATTATACAACTTCATTTCATCAAATATACATTTTTAAAAGTATGTCGCATGTATGACTAATATAGCTCATAAAAATAAATATTTTCCATGAAATAGAATGATTTGCATATTGAAACCAAGTAAAATGTCTGAAAAATTAAATTATAAAGACTTTGTATGTTCAAATTTTGGTTTATGAGCAAAAATTTACCTGGGTCAAGACCATCCACTTAGGCCAGTAATGGTAGACATTCTTGATCTAATTTCAAAGGTTCCGACCTTGTCATAAAAATGCTACTATTGTCAGTATAGACTATGTAAACAAGAAAAATACTGGCATAAAATGTCAAAATTGACCACTGCTTTGAAATCTTTAGATCTAGAAAGTGAAAAATAAGATCCAATAGGCCATAAAATCAACAAGAGATAAAGGCTTGTAAGAATTGATCTAATCAATCGCATGCAAAAGCAATGGAAGAAAATGATGTGATAATCAAGAATCTATGTACAATTAATTTTTTTTTAATTTTTTGAACTATTTGAATGGTTTTGAACCTTTTAGTCAACAATCATCTCTTCTCTTTCAATATCCTGATAAATGTTACCATCATGTGGTAAGTTAATTTTTCTTCCTTCATGTGAAAAGGTGATTCACTATCGATTAGTTTCTACTATAACTTTTATTTTATGTGACAATGATCTTCCTAATGTAAATGGTTGTTGATACATATGAGGCATAACCCATACCTTTGTATTGATTATTTTGGGTCCACAAGCAATTGGGTATATGATATATCCAAGTGCCATTTTATCGTTTGCATTATAAATTAAGTCATTGAGGGTATATCCAATTTGTGATAATTCTCTTACACTGCACATAGTTTCCTTTTTAATAATATAATTGTGATTGTGCTTAAAATAGGCTTCTTTCATATTTACTATAATGGTAAAATATTTTTGTTGAGAATGTTTTTTGCTTGTTATAGTTGCAGGTAATGTTTTTTGAGTCCTTGTAGTAAGAGACGTATGTTGGTTCTGTATTAATTTGATAATGCCTTCATGCTTATTCTTTTGAATTTTCTCTTTTAATGTCTTACAATGTTATTTATCATGTCCAATGATTCTATGATATTAGTAAACTTAAATTAGGACCTGAGTATGATTAGACATTTAGTTCACATCATTGTCAAATGTTATTTATCTCATAAATAGTAGATAACATATTAGGATGAATTTTAAACATATATAATTAGAGCCTAAAAGAAATATTAACCTACATATTGGATATACATTTGTATGATATGCCCAAAGGGCATAAATATTCTGACTATGCTAATTTGTTCCATGTTTTGTAACTATTTTGCTCAAAATAAACAAGAGATTTAATTGTAGCTTTTGCTTGATCATTATCTTGTGGATAATATGGCATAGAAAATGTGTGTCAAATTTTGTATTTAAAAAAAATAAATCAAGCATTTTGTTTTTAAAAGATGATCCATTGTCTATAACAATAGCCGGTGGAAGTCCAAACTTGGAAATAATATGTGTTTGTAAAATTTGATAACTGTATTCACCTATAGTAGACTATAAAGGAATTATTTCAACCCATTTTGTGAATTATTTTGTAGTATTAACAATGAACTTATGGCCATTTAGTAATTTTGGATTTATTTTTTTAGTTAAATCAAAACCACATAAAGAAAACGGGCAAAGTGAAATAATAAGTTGCAATTCATGTGATGGAGCATGGTTGAGGTTGATATCCTTTTGACATTATAGAAAAAGTTTTGCATGCTTATGACATTATTTTTCCATTTTAGGCCAATAATAACCTTTTCGTAATAATTTGTTAGACATAGCTTTGCCACTAAAATGACCGCCAAATGCAATGTCATGTACTTCAAGTATTGTTAGTTTAGCCTCTATTTGATTTAAACATTGAAGTAGTTGCCCATCAAGTGATCTTTTGAATAAGACCCATAATTAAGAACATAATAGGTAGCTTCACATTGTAATTTCCATTTTTCATTACGTCTCATTTTTTAGTATTATTGCTTTGTATAATAAATTATATATGTTATTGTGCCATTTTGTATTAATTACACCGCAAGTAACTGCTAAAACATCTAAAACTTTTATATGTGTTATATATATAAAATATTGTTGTAGGGTAAAAATAGCATGATCATAATTAATATCAATAGTATTATCAAAGTCACACTAGCCATAATATCTACGTGTCAATTGTTTTTTCGAGAAATGCTTTCTATGAGAAAATAATCAAAATGTACCACTAACTATTGTATTAATGCTTTATATGGAATTAGTTTTTCATACTTTGTTTGATATGTTTCGAAAAATTGATTGGCCACTGATTGAGAATATCCATATACTATTAAGGAATTTATCTTTAATGTGTGTGTTGTATATAATCCCAATATTAATGCTTCTTACTATGCGATATTATTTGTACAAAAAAATCCCAAACAATATGCAAATGGCATAGGATTGACTGAAGGTGGAATGAAAATTATACTAGCACTAGTACATGTGGCACATTTAGATCCATTGAAATACGTTGTCCAAGTGCATTTATCAACATTATAAGAAGTGAAATTTTCTCTAAAATCATTATTAATTGGTGGTGTATTTGTTAACAGAGCTATCACTAGTTGATATGTTATAACTTATCCTTTTAAATATTTATGCCAAATAAAGTTTAAGCTGAATTATGTAAGTAACATGACCCATTTTCAATACACCCTGATAAATGTGATTTAGACACTAGAAATCTTTAAGAATTCACTGTTATGATAACCTGTGTTTCATTGTTTAAAATATAATTTTGTAACTTTTGTGTTGCAAAAAGTAATTCTAACCATATTTTTCCATAATATTGTAATTATTTTTCTCAATTGACCAAAGTATGACTGAAATAATAAATTGCATGTTCCCCATGATCATCATTATATTGTGTTAATATAGCCCTTAAAACACAATTTATAACATAGATGTATAGGAATAAGGGCATGTCAAGAGTAGGTGGCATGAGAAAATGTGGTTGTAATGAATATTATTTAATAGCATCGAAACTCTTTTGAAAATTTTCATCCTATTCAAACTTTGTAGCCTTTTTTAATAATCATGTAAGTGGTTGTGTTTTATCTGTGACTTTAGCCACAAAACATAGATTTGGCTAATTTTTTTCTCCGTAAAGATCATAATTACTTTCACCCCTTTGGTGAAGGCATGTCCAAAATAGCTTTTATTTTTTATGATTCACATCAATACTTTATTGAGATATGACATCTTAATAATTTTCCAAAAGTGACACCAAAAACACGCTTATATGGATTTAAGCGTACATTATATTTGTGTAATACTCAAAAATATGACGTAAATCAATAACATGATTTTGTCATTGTTTAGATTTAGCCAATAAATCATCTACATATCCTAATACTATCTTGTGTATGTAATCATTGAAAATATATGTCATAGCACATTGATAGGTGGTTACAACATTCTTTAGTCCAAAAGGCATGATTGTATAGCAAAATGTCCCCTAAAGTGTAATAAATGAAGTTTTTTCTTGGTCATCCAGATTAATTCTGATTTGATTATAACTTGAAAATCCATCCATGAATTATAACATTTCATATCTAGATATATAATCTACAATTGTGTCAATATTTGGTAAATGAAAATAATCTCTTGGACAAGTTTTATTTAAATCTTGGTAGTTTGTACAATATTTGATGTCTCAATCAGGTTTTACAATAGGGACTATATTGAATACCCATGTAGGATAATCAATGTCTCTAATAAATCCACATTCAAGTAATCATTAAATTTATTTCTCTACTAAAAGTGCCACTTTAGGATGCATCTATCAAATCTTTTATTTGATAGCTTGTGCATCTAGATGTAATACTATATTATTCATTACTACTGTAGGATCTATGCCTAGTATGTTTGAATAATCCCAAGCAAATAACTCTATATAATATGTTAAAAAATTTCATAAATGTATATCTTCATTATTTTGTAACAAAGCTGCTAATAAAACATGTTGTGGATCTTTATATGTTCCAAAATTGAATTTCATTGTTTCTTCAATAATTAAATCCATTCTATCTTCAATATATGGTGGTGTAAGAATTGTCTTTGGACCATAGAGTTATACTTGTGCATTGGATTCATTAGTATCTCCAAACTATGCATGAGCACTATGAGAAAACCTATTGTTGTGATAGAATGGAGGGAGATCCTTGTATGCGCCTAGATATTCCAAGAGAGCTTTGTCATTATAAAATTCATCCAATGTTGGAAGTTTCAATATAACTATATCATATATCATATCCATATGTACCAACTATAATGTTGATGCACAATGAACATCTTGTGTTGTCTCGATTTGTGCTTTTATAAAATGTGTATGAATAGTAAATGGCATGGATGATTATTTATTTAATTGACTTGATTATTCAAAATAACTTAGTCCTTATTGTCCTTTTGATTGAGCTACTTGAATGGGATCAACAACACCTTGAGCATGTGTTCCTAACCCTTGTCCTATATATCCCCTTTCTTTAGATAAGTAAACCCAAATCCATACTAATTATAATTATTTGATGGTGCAATTGGAGTATTAGATATAATTGGTAGTTTACATGATTTTAATTATTTATCAAGTAGGTGCATGTGATGAATGTAATGATCCTTAGGTTGTGTCATCACATAAAAGTCATATGGTTCTTTTTCCAATGGGAACATGTAAACACATCCTTGATGAATGAACTTCATTAATTCATGAAGAGTAGATATTAGGACATACATTTCATGAATCCATGATCTTCCCAGTAGTACACTATAATTTAAATCATTTTGCATAACTTGGAAATCTGTATTTATAGTTTTAGGATCGACTATAATAAGCAACGTAATTTGTCCTAATACTTTCATTATAATATTTCAAATCCTAGAATGTTCATATCAGAATGAATGAGATAATTAGCTTCTATCCCCAGTAATTTAAGAAAAATATTTAAGCTCAATCTATTATCAACCAAATTTATTTTGACCATCTTATTTTGATTTCATACTTGAATATATAATGGAAGGTGTGCACGCATTATTATTTGGAAGGTAATTATTCTTTTGCAAAATAAATTCTTTCTTATGTCCATATTAATGTATTGATAATATAAGAGATGTAAGAGGGTTCTGCATCATTCGGTGGCATGGTGTCTTCAATGTTGCTTAAAGAATATCCTTATAGATAGGCATTATTATAAGTAAATTTAATAGAAAAATCTTGACATGGGTATATTGTAATTGATCCAAAATATCATACCCTTTAGCTGTCTTTGTGGGAGGTGTAGAGGGTTGAAGAAGGGTTGGTATGATGGAATGAATAATTCATCCCATTCTTGTAGTTATTTACATGCATACATTTTATAGATAAATAAAATTAATAATTAAGGGCTTGGCAATGTTTATTCTTGACAACCTTACCCTTACTTGGTCTATTCAACATTTTGTTAACTCGTAATCTATAAGAGAGATTTCATTGTATTTTAAACACTATAAATATCATACATACATCCCTATTTAACTTTCACACCTCCCTATTCAATCCACAAGCTCTTATAAGACATGTCTTAATAGTCTTTAATCTTTTGGGATAAGTTTGCACTAGTCAGATAGGGTTGCATTATGACTTTGTCCCCTAGTGCGACCTTGTCTCCTACTCTCCAATGGTTAATTTTTCAAATTGAGATGTTCATGATGGCTCCCCCACGTGTTTTTTAAAGTTGGTTAGTGAAATCATTTTAAATATTATCCTATAAAAGTTACATTAAGGCTACTCATTATTCCCACAATCTATAACAAAAACATTACACACTGAGCAAAAGATCACTATTTATTCCTATTTCAACTCTATAGCATTCTAACTATCCGTAACTAAGTTTTAATATTGTTTATTACAGTTCAAGGACATCTATTGTCAAACATTTCAATCAATCAACTAAATAAAACATTCTAGTCATATAATCACATATCACACAATCACTCTAGGAGGGAGAACTACATCAGCTTGAGGCCCATCTGGGTTATGCAGGGGACGCTCAGTTACAAGGAGTTTTTGAGGCCAACTCAATTATCCTTACTAACATTTTTATATTCTTTTTAGTTATCTAATTGTTGTCTAGTACATGTGCAAGACCAGGGTTTTCTATTTCGCATATCTTCTACACAATAACACGACACATTTTTCAACAATAATCCCTTATAAGTGATTGTACAAACCCAGATCAAAAAATGAGGATATAGTCAACCAAGATGCAGCCGTAGTGGCGAGACAAGGCTACAAAACACCCCTATATTCTTCTTATAGACTTGTCCCATCAAACTGTGAATTATTATTTTTAGCATAATTATGTCTACAGGTCAATTTCACACAACTTACAGTTACAATGAGCTTACAAAGTTAGATATATTTTTATTTTAGGAAGGTTTGCTCGTCCTTATTCCTAATTTACTATTTTTAGTAAGTTTATGATTTTTGTAAACTTTGTAGTTTATTGTATTTTACTCATATCTATACATATCAACATTTCTATTTCAATAGTTTAATTCTAATAGATTTAAGTACTTAAATTGAAAGGGTTAAGCATTAATGTGAATCTATTATTTTTAAAATATTGGTTATTATTTTTCCTTAGTTTTTGGGAAGGGATTTCCTTTAAAAAAAATTTAAATTCTTGATACTAAAAGAAAATGGACTTTGACATTGGGTAATATCTGATGCAAAATGATTCAATTTATTCGACCTTAGATTAAATCTGACACTAAGAAAATTGTATTGTCACCTTAGACCATTCTGACATAGAAGACGTTTCTTTCGACCTGAGGTTGAAATTTGCTTGATTTTTGAAACTAAAAATATTTTGCCTTTTATTTTTCATTTGATTATTCTTATTTTAGAAACTTTGTTTTGACAATTTTTAAACTACTTAGTGATTATTGTGAAGGGATACACGGTGTTATTTTTATAGACATCATGGCATCATAGGTTTACCCCAATACTCATAGCCATAGTACGACACTGAACACATATTTTAGTTTCTATGTACCTCACAATAAGCTAAAAATATATAGTGTCCCTTTTTATACCATAGAAAGCCTCTTTCATCTATCTTATTTGTGGTGCACCTGAGAGGAACGTATCACCAAGGGAAGTTACTCTCACTGTACCCTCAAAAATTTGCTTAGCAGGCCACAAGCATGGTTCTGCCTCTATATTTAGTGCTCTAAAATGTTAGGCTGACATTATTCAATGAATGATAAAATACATTTGAGAGCCTAAAAATCATTCAAACCTTTTCTTAGATTAGTTTTGTACCTTGATTTTTGTTTGTATTGTATTCATAGTCATTAACATTGCTTGAATTATATTAAATTGTATTCATATTTCATATTGTATTGTATATCTATAAGGAGTAGTGCTAGATTATGTGTTATAGTACATAACCATTAGCCACCCAAAATTACATCTAATCCATTACCAATTGGCTTCGTGGCTCATAAGCTTCCTCTTTATGAAGGCAAAGGTGATCCTGAATAACATTTACGTGCTTTACATATAACTTGTCTAGATTATGCAGATAATGATAAATAGTTGACAAATATTTTTCCAAAAAGTCTCAAAAAATATGCTCTTAGATTGTTCTATGATCTTCCTCTTCAATCAGTAAAGGCTTTCAATCCTATGGTAAATCAATTTTTAACACAATTTTCTATCAACATTGGGGAAATTATCATATGCTCAAATTATAAAGCTCAAACTAGGGTATAATGAAAGAATAAGTGAATATGTCTTAAGTTAAAAGAATATGCTTGCTAAAATGACAACTCAAATGGATGATAATGAGGTCCAAGATAATTTTACACAAAATTTTATCTCTCCTTTTCAAGAATCTATCATGTTTAATAAATTCAAATCCTTTGATGAATTATGCCATATAGTCAAAGAATGTGAAAACAAGTTGATTACTTTGAACAAGCTCAAGCATGTTTGAAATATTCCTTCTACTTCAAATGCCAAGTTTCAAATCAACCTAATTGTAAGAGCCAACCAACTAAAAGCAAGAATGAAGCAAAAGTTACACTTAATGTTATATCACAACAACCTCAAAATTTTCAATTACAAGCTCCACCAAGGAGGAAATTATCAAGGTTGCCATCACCTTCTTATTTTTTTTTTCAAAATCTCCAAGAATGCAATGTAATGACTCTTATTAGGTGTGGAGACTGATTGTCTTCCATGATCAAAGGTTAAAATGTTGATGTTATTTCAGCCAGGTTTTGGATTCCATTCTTTGTATCCCTGATGATGTAGGGGGTTGCAAGGGGGATAACCCCCCTTGTAGGGTTTGGGGGGGATGATCCCCCCTCGATGTGGGGTTTGAGGGCAACGCCCCAAAGCAATTTTTTTATATTAAAATTACCTTGTAAAATTGTAATTTCATAGTCAATCTGGGCCATTGATTAAAAGTTTCTAAATCTGATGGTAGAGGTTATATTTAGGTGTTATTTTCCCTAAAATGTATTGATACATGGTTCGGATTAAAAAAAACATATTGTACACAGAGAGGAGGCAGAGAAGGTAGAGAGGTGTAACAAGTTTTGTTTCTCTTGTATTGCTAGAAATAATATACTGAATAAGTTTGGTGGATGTAGCCCATCTTGGGTGAACCACGTTAAATCTTGTGTCTTCTATTTTGTGCATGCTTATGATTATTTTCTGTATGTTTGATTTATTTGTTTCATAGTTTCTCTTGTATGCAATTTAGGGATAAATCTGTGTTTTGTTTTATCCTAACAACTCTTATTCCACCAATGGAGATAAACATGTCTACACCAAATCTACCTTTTGATGTAAATGCATATTGTGAGTATCATATATGTATTAAGCATTCTACAAATAGATGTTTCAACCTTACACATCAGATTCAAGATATCATTAATGAAAATATCATAGTTATTTTTACACATATTGATTAGGCTAAGCCACAAGAAAATGATAATGCAAATCTCAAAATGTACAAATATATTTTTCCAAATCATAAATAAAATATCAAGGATAATTTTGAAGTTCATTATGCATACAATGCTCATCGTCCTCCTTCTACATATGAATATCCACTTGATAGCATTATTGGTACAATTACAAGCAAATGAACATTACGTCCTATGATCACATTTTATGATAGTGAAGTTGTTGATAATGATTTAAATAAAAATGCAATTTTTATTCAAGCATATGTTAACAAACAATCCATCTATAGTGTCATGATAGATAATAGATCAAGTGAAAATGTGTGCACCATAACACTCTTTCATTCTCTTGGTTAAACAAAATATGATTTATATGATACTTCTAGAGTTATCAAAGTACTTGATGAACATACACATTATACCCTTGGGTGTATTGTGATTCATTTACAAGTGGGCCCTCTCATAATACCTACTTCATTGCTAGTTCTACCAAACACAAGGATCTTTGATATGCTACTAGGATGCCCTTGGATACAAAATATTAGAGCACTACCTTCTAGAGTGAATAAATGTCTCAAATACATTCATGATAATAAAGTGGTCAAAATAGAAGGAATCCAATGAGTATCCTTTGGATCAAATGATGTTTACTTCTTATATGGAAGAGTTACCTGGTACAATTATTGAGCAACATGGTAATGTGCTCATTTATATAACTATTCAAGAGCATGATCTTCATCTTACAAAACATATTACAATTTATAATGAGCATGAGCATATTACAAAATTATTTTCTCTATATTATTATGAGAATGATATAGTAACACACAAGCATATTTAGTTTGTTCTACAAAACATGGTACATCCTCCTAAGCAAAAAGTGGCACACAGAAAGAAGCCTTCATCTCCTAAGGCAAAATAGGTTATTCAAAGAGCTTCACCATAGGTGCATATATAGGTTGTTATATATTCTTCTCCTACACATAAATATACAAGTTTACACGAGCATATGAATAGTGATTCAGAGGGTTATATTACAACATATGAGTCCTATTCAAATTCAGAGGAATCTATAGTTTTTAATTGTTCATCATAAGAAGTCATTCCTTCATACATACATTTGGGTATACCTATGTGCATCCTCTTAATGAGATCCTTGGTTTGACATAGATTCCTAATTTTTTCCAACACAATAGTTGGGTTGCATCTCTTGATTATCTACATGCATCTTACTTGTATATAGCTTCTAATTCTTATATCTCTTATCCAACCATTCTTCTAGTCCCTTGGCTTTATTTTTTCACTTTGGGTACTTACCCTCTTGATTCAACTCGATTCAAAAAATCTAAAACACTTATCCCTATGGCTCTTACATGACACATATTTATATTTTTTTTACATGAGCACATTTAGCCTTTTCCACATTTGAGGAGCATGTACATTCTTAAAAAATTCACATATTTTCACTACATTACTATGACTCAAAGTTACATAAACTTTAGGGGCACGTTGCTTGCCATCCATCTCATTGTGTTATGCTTTTTCACCTTTGTTTAGATTGTTAGAATCCCTCCTACTTCCTCTACTTTCAAAGCTTTGCTTCTTAGTACCTCTTTTTCAATTCTCTTTTAACAATCAATATTGGATTTTTTTTTTTAAAAAATGCATATATTTCAAATATTCAAAAACAAAAAATTGCATATATTTCAAAAATTCTAAAAAAATCAAATATTGTCAAAAAATCAGAATCATGACCTAAAGCATTTTCAAATGTTGTTAGCTTACTTCTTCTCGTATATTACTTATCCTATGTTAATTAGATAGTATATTTCATATTTACATACATAATGCTTCTAATGAGGTAATTGAGTGTGATACTGGACTTTATTTTGAAATGAATTGAATAAGAGGAGCTGAAGGAATACAATAATAATTATCAGTTATGTTATTCAATAGGCAATCATAAAAATTTATAAGAGACTTCTCTCCTAATATATAGGGGAGGTAGAAACCACTCAACCCAACTCCTATATACGTGAGTTGTTCAAACAACTCACTAACCTACTAACAAACTAATTATGTAAATAATATTTAAAACTATGTAAATATTATTACCTCACATAATAATGGAGAACTAAATAATGATTTTGTAACATTGCGCCCCGCGCCCCGCGGCCGCCCCCCCCCCCCCCAACTTAGTGAGAACATGGAGAAAACCGCCTTATACTTGCACATGCTTTTTGTTGGGTGAATATTTTGTCAACCAGCTAACTGGTGAGCAAAATAGGTCTCTTCAACCACAACATAGGGAGATTGGTTGGCTAGGTGTGCAGGTTTACTACATCAACAAGGGACAAATCTCTCCTCTCATGAAGTGGAGGTTCCCTATAAATACGTAGGAACTATATACTATAACTATATGCAAAAAATAACACTCAAGGGTAGGATACACCATCCATCTCTCTTCTTTTAGAGATGATGCTCACAAATCAAAGGAGAAATCCTGGGTGATTGGTGAAGGTACTTCTCTTCTTTTAGAAGTAACATTCAGCCAAGAGCCAGATCCCTTTCTGTATAGTTAAAATCTTGGTGAAATGACAGAAGGCACTTCTCTTCTTTTAGAAGTGCTTGTTCTTACAAATAACAGGAATCTTTCTGGTAGTGACAAGTAACTGGTAACAAAGTACAGAGTAACCAACAATCTAAGATGTAGCACAAAATCTCCACCTTGACTGCCCAAGAGTGAGATACGAAGAACAATGGGGGCACAAAGTCATCTCAAGGTCCTTTACAAAGAAATAGAAAATAAACACACACTGAAGACAACTATGACAGCACAAACTCTGAAAGTAGCTACCTTCAGGACACCTTCCTTATCACTTCCACTAGCTCTGCTTGTTAAATTGCATAAACAAGAATACATTTAGGAAATAGACATAAAAACAATCTCCTAGAATGATACAAGATGTAATAGCACAAAGTCTGAAAGTAACTTGCTTTCTGATTCAAACAAAGAAATATGATAAATAATCTGAGCTCAAAATCTCAATGATGCCTTTCAATTTGGGTAGAGTTTTGTTTCAGGTAACAGGAAGATCTCCTTTGTAACAAATGAGAGATTACAATATATAGTGCTCCAAGAAAGAATTGGGCAATTGTTTTCATGAAAAAGACCCATGCTGAACTGAATGCCTTCAATGCGCCTTCAATTCTGTCTGGAGGGACCATGCTGGGAATAGTGCATTGCTATAACTATGGCATGTCCATTCTTTTAATATGTCTCTTCTTAGTATGGACTGTCTGGTCATTTTCCTGATGTCTGCATAGCTGTCCAATTCACCATTACTTCATGGAAGAAAATAGGCTTGCGTCCTTGGTTTAGTGCACTTAAAAGTCTACTCGATCCACTGTTTCACCTACTAGAAATAACTCTTTTGAAGATATTTCTGGTCTTTTGGTCTTGATCTTCTCTCCCCTATAGCAATTTGAATCTTCAGTGTCTCTTTTCAGTTAATCGCTTGGTTCTTCCTTTAAGTTTCGCACTCTATTTAAATTTCAATCGAATATTCCCTCACTTTAATTTTGATGTCTGCGGGGCTGTCAATGGTCGCCAGCTGCTTGAACCATGTTGAACCTTGAACCTTTGAACCCACTGAAAGTATATTGGTTCATTGGTTCATCAGTTCATTCTATCTCTTTTGTTCCTTCGCTTCCCTGCTTAAGCACTTCTTTTCTCTCTGGTTAAACCATCACTTTAATTGAACTTGCCTTTGGAATCATCCATATTGCTTCTTTGTCCTTAATTTGCCCTTCTTGTCTAAGTCTTTCGGGGGTCCTTTCTGCGTCTTTGACAAGTGTCAAGTTCCACTGTTATGAAACTCATTAGAAACTTATGGAAAATGGGGTCTACGACACGTCTTGCCCGAGCAACTTCAAAAGGGAAATGCGGATGCAAACACTTGTCACGTTCCATTGAGTCATAACAGGACACGTGACATATTTTGCTTAACTTATAGAAGCTTTCAAAACCTTTTGAGAGTCCTACAAAAGATGACACATGGCAGCTTTCACTCTGCTTTATAATGGACACATGGCATCTTCTGCTACACTTTATCTTTTTAGTCGGGCTTTTCCTTCACTTTCGATCGAGCTTTCTTTCTGGGTGAATTCCTTTCGACAAAATGTCTGAAGGAATTCCTTCGAACAATTTGTCCAAAGGACTCTACTTTGCCTTTTTCCTTGTTCATTTTTCCAAAGGAGTTCACTTTGTCTATTTTTGCTTGCTGCCCTCCACAAGGGCACTTGTTCCTTTGGCTTTGGGTCAGCCTCTTGAACCTACCGATTGAACCAACTTTTTGTTGCTTCTTTCCTTGACTGAGGTCACCTTTGAACCTTTAAACCCATGAACCATTGAACTTTGAACTATTTTGGTTCAAGGTTCAATCAGTTCATTGGTTCATTCTTTGTCCCATTCAATCATTGCTTCCTTTAGCTTTGGGGCAACCCCTTGAACCCACCGATTGAACCAACTTTGGTTCAATGGTTCAATCAGTTCATTCTTCGTTATTTGGCAAAGTCTTTTTTATCTTTTGCACCAAGCGCGTTGAACCAATTAGTCATTGAACCCGTTGAACCATTGAACCATAATGGTTCAAGGTTCAATAGTTCAAGCCTTTGTTCCTTAAAGCTTGCTGATGGACATATTTGATTGAACGAAGTCATTGAAACAATCTTGAAAATGACCAAGTGTTGGAAACTTGTTCTTTTGATTGAACTCACCTATAAAAGCCTTTGAACCTATTGAACCCTTAACTGAAAAAGCTTGGAAAATGAGGAAATTGAATGCTCAAAACAAATTTTGAAAAGGGAAGAGATGATTTTGGTCTGGTGAACCAGAATAGTTCATAGGTTGTCTCAAAGATGCCACTCATTTTTGGGGACAACAACTGGCTCCAGTTGGGGAACTTCCTTCAGTTGAAAACTTAAAACAATTGAGGGGAGTAGAAACTAGAATCTCCAGTGCCTTGAAGTATGCCATTGGGCTACAGAGTCATGCTACCCAAAAAGAAAGGCTCCAAAAATGAAAATGAACAACACAAAGTAGAAACAAAGACTATACAGATATACACATGTATAGGTGAACTTATCTGGTACTTCAAGAATTGAAGTACTTCAGATGCTGCCCCCTAAGAGATAGTGAAAATGGCACTCTGTCCTGATAAACCAGTAAGAAGCCATTTTCTCCCTAGAATTGGTGATGGGTGAATGGAACTCTCCACCAGGAAACCAATTTTATGAGTCCTCCCTTTGGTTTTCTCCTCTTGCCCCACAACAAGACTTGACTTTTAATCTAAAAACCATGAATCTTTGCTCTCTTGGCAAAGAGTTCCTTTTCCTAATTTTGATGCACAACAACATGGTCCATTACCATAATTGGTTGCTCTTCTAGTTTAGTCAAGCACATGATTTGATTGTTCCCATTCAACACCTACGAATGATTGGCAATACCAGGCATACTTGGTGTTGTTCTATCTGAACCAATTCTCATGTCATCACCTATAGGATTTTTATCTGCTGAAACACGAATGTCTTCAGTAGATAGAAAATAATTACCCCTGCTTGAAGACTCAAATAGAATTTGAGCTTCAGGCCTTGATGTCTGAGTGACAACATATTTTTCCTCCTTCTCAGGAAGAAACCTCTGCATTACACCTTTCACAGAGATTCTTACCTGAGACAAGTCCATGCTTAATTCCCCTCCAACATCCTTACAGAAGTTCTGCCCAAGAAGGATGCCATATGATGATGGGACGTCGGCCACTAGGATAGTCATCTTGATTCACTTGTCTGAAAAGGCAACAAATGCAAATTGGGCGTCTTTAATTTGCCTCAGCAGTGGCACTTGTTTGTTTTCCATGGAAAAACGTCTCCCAAATGTCTTGGTAAATATGAGACCTAGAGATTTTGCTACTTTAGCAGGCATGACATTGTCTGAAGCCCCAGAATCAATGATGCAATTGTTGAGTGTTGGGGATCAACCAACAATATGATTACACTTATGAAAGCAATAAACCACAGAATTAAATTAGATAGATAAGTAACTAGAATGATAAATAGCAAGAACAAGAGATACAAGAAACCACCCTGAAAACTTGTATTAAACTCTTTACAGAAGGAATACAATTGAAGAAACTTCTTTCTTCCACACCTCTTTCAGATGCACAAGATCTCTCTCTAGATCTCTTTCCCTCAAGAGCTCTCTCTCTCAAGTACAATCAACTCCAACAACCTGGATTGATTCACCTATACAATTCTGTACTATTCTTTCAACATTACATATAATGAACTACTACAATAATAAGCTAAGAAGATCTAATTCTACATATAGAATTAGGAGACTTGAGCATGCACTTACAACCAACAGTTAAGCCTCTTGAACAAGGGCTCTAAAAATAGTCTTACTAATAATAGAGACACGAACTTAAGACTAAGACTTAAAATCATCATGCAAACACTTGGTTTTGTCCACGAAAATAGCATTCTGGACGCACAGGTAACCGACGCCGGTTCCTGCCTGCTTGCCTGTGATCGACGTCGGCCGATCCCCTGTCGACGCCGGCGTCTCTTTAATTACACCTGACCGACGTCAATCGCTCCTGATCGACGCTGGTGACTGTGTAAACCTACAACTTTGGTAATGCGCTCCTTGGTGAAGCTTTTAGGCTCCACACCTTAACAATCTCCCATTTGGAGATAAACAGCTGCACCAGTACCTGTACAGCAACATCTTCTAGCTCCTCCATCTTCAACTCAATCATGAAGACCAACAAAAGTTGAATGAAGATTCAACTTCTCCTTTGTAACCGACTTGGTTAACATATCAGCAGGATTCTTATCTGTATGGATCTTCTCCAGCTTCAACTCACCATCCTCCAATACCTGTCTTATGAAATGGTACCTAAGTTGTATGTGCTTGGTTCTTGAGTGAAAGGCTGAATTCTTAGCCAAATAGATTGCACTCTGACTATCACTGTATAATTTGCAACTCCCCTACTCCCTTCCAAGCTCTTCCATGAACTGTGTCATCCATATCATCTCTTTGCTAGCCTCTGTGGCTGCAATATACTCTGATTCTGTAGTTGACAAGGCAACAACCTTCTGCAACTTTGATATCCAGCTAACCGTCGTTCCACCTACAGTGAAAACATATCCTGTGGTGCTCCTCCTGCCATATCTGAATCTACATAACCATGTAGAGAAGTATCTGAACCTCCATAGCACAAGTGCCTACTGCTGGTTCCTCTCAGATATCTAAAGATCCACTGAACTGCTTTCCAATGTTCCTTCCCTGAATTGGCCATATACTTACTTACAACTCCCACTGCTTGGGTAATATCCGGTCTAGTACAAACCATTGCATACATTAAACTCCCTACTGCTGAAGAATATGGAACTTTACTCATGTACTCTACCTCATCATGTGAATTAGGACATTGTTCTTTAATCAACTTAAAATGTCCAGCCAAAGGTGTGCTTACCAGTTTAGAATCCTGCATATTGAACCGTTTCAACACCTTGTCCACATAATCCTCTTGAAACAATATCAACCTGTGATTTTTCCTGTCTCTCTTAATGCTCATGCTAAGTATTTTCTTTGCCAATCCCAAATCCTTCATAGCAAACGTTTGAGATAATTTCACTTTAAGCTCAGAGATATCTTGCATGTGTGATCCTGCAACCAGCATATCTACATACAACAATATAATAATATATCTACCATTATCTAATCTCTTAAAATATACACAATGGTCATATTGACACCTACTGTAGCCATGCTTAGACATAAACCTGACAAATTTCAAATACCACTGTCTAGGAGCTTGCTTGAGGCCATACAAGCTTTTCTTCAATCTGCACACTAACTTCTCTTTACCTTTGACCTCAAATCCTTCCAGCTGTTCCATATAAATTTTCTCATCCAAATCTCCATGAAGAAACGCTGTCTTAACATCTAGCTGCTCAAGATGCAAATCCTCAATAGCAACCAAAGACAGTACAATCCGTATAGAAGTCATTTTAACAACAGGAGAAAAAATCTCACCAAAATCAATACCTGGCTTTTGTGCAAATCCTTTCACTACCAACCTGGCCTTATATCTCATCTGTCCATTCTCACCTTCTTTCAATCTGTAGGTCCATCTGTTCTTCAGTGTCTTCTTACCAGTTGGCAACTCAACCAAATCCCGTGTCTGGTTCTCTCTTAAGGACTCCATCTCCTCAACCATGCCACGCTCCCACTGACTCTTGGACTCCACCTGTAATGCTTCTTTAAAACTCTCTGGTTCTCCACCATAAGTTAGCAATAAATAGAATAATGAAGGGGAATATCGAATTGGAGGCTTACTTACCCTTTCTGACCTCCTGATGGGTGTCTGAGACTAGTTCACAACACGTTGTCCACCCAAATTCTCTGACAGTGACCGACCTCGGTCACTTTCAGGCCTGTTACTGGTCGACGTCGATTCTGCCTGATCAATGTCGATGCCTATCTTGTCGACGTCGGTCTTTGTATGATCGACATTAGTTTCTGTTCCATCGACGTCGGTTTCTGACCTGCCGACGTTGGTCTCTGTGTTTTCCTGCAAGAGATTATTTCTTTTTCCTGCGAGCTCATACTGGACCGTCACCTCGTCCAATTCGCCATTGCTCTGCCCAAATTGATTCAACTTCTTTAGTTGATCACTATACATCACTTTTTCATTGAAAACAACATCACGGCTCCTAATTATCTTGTTAGTTCCTAGATTCCAAAATCTAAAACCAAAATCATCTGAGCCATAGCCAATAAATGTGCACCTCATAGACTTAGCATCCAGCTTCTTTCCATTTTCCTTGTCAACGTGCACAAAGGCTTCACAACCAAAAACTTTGAGAAATGAGAGATCTACCTTTTTACCTGTCCATGCCTCTTCTGGAATTCCACCATCCAAAGTTGTAGAGGGACCTTTGTTAATCAGGTACACTAAAGTGTCAACAGCTTCTGCACAAAACTCTAAGGGCAAACCAGCATGCAATCTCATACATCTTGCACGCTCCATGATTGTTCTGTTCATCCTTTCAGCAATTCCATTCTATTGAGGTGACCTTAGAACCGTCATTTGCCTACGGATCCCATGCATATAACAATACCAGTTGAACTTATAGCTGCAGAACTCACCACCATTATCAGATCTCAGGCACTTCAATCTTCTACCTGTTTCATTCTCAATCATAGCTTTCCAAATCTTTAAAGTCTCAAATGCATCAGATTTCTTCTTAATACAATAGATCCATACCTTTCTTGTAGCATCATCTATGAACGAAACATAGTACTGTGATCTTCCAATAGAAGCTACCTGAGACGGTCCCCACACGTTTGTGTGAACAAGCTGCAACTTATGCTTCTTCTTTGTAGACCCAGTCTTGAGAAAACTCACTCTCTTCTGTTTTCCAAATACACAGTGCTCACAAAATTCTAGATCCATGCTTTTCAAATCTGAAAGCTTACCTTTAGACTTAAGAATTGACATTCCATTCTCACTCATGTGGCCAAGCCTTAAGTGCCACAATTTTGCATCTACATCTGAAGTAGATAATACAGAAGGAGAACTGTTAGTAACACAATTACATAAATAGAGAGTACCTACTCTCTTACCTCTGGTCATAACAAGTGCACCCTTGGTCACCTTCCAAGATTCTGCTGTAAGAGTTACTGTACAACCCTCATCCCCTAACTTTCTTGCAGAAATCAAATTTCTCTTCAAACTAGGAACATGCATTACATCTCTCAACACCCATGTGTTGCCATTCTGCATTTTCAGCTGCACTTTACCTTTGCCAATAATTTTACAAGGCTCATAATCCCCTAGATACACTATTCCAAAATCTCCATGGATATAGTCACTAAAATATTCCCTATTAGGGGTAGCATGAAAAGATGCATCAGAATCTAACACCCAAGATTCTATATTATTATGCAAAGAGAATATTAAAGCATCTTGTGCAATACCTGCAACCTTTGCTTCTTCTTTTCCTTCGTGCTGATTGTCCTCCTTAGGCTTTGACCAACAATCTCTGCTTATGTGCCCCATCTTTTCACAATTCCAGCATTGTGGCTTCCTGCCATTTCTGGATTTGGATCTACCTCTCCCCTTAGACTTAGATCTTGATATCCCTTTCTTGCTCTTCTCTTTTTGCCTTCCCCTGCTCTCAAAACTTAAAGCATTCCCAGATGTCTCTTCTGTGCTTTTCTTGCGAATTTCCTCATTCAAGATAACACTAACAACATCCTCTACTTTTAAAATATTTGAAGCAGATGCAGTATTACTAACTGCCATTACTAAACTATGCCAGCTTTCAGGCAAAGAACATAATATTAAAAGAGCTTTAATTTCATCATCAAATATAATTTTGACTGAACTTAATTGATTTACAATTCCATGGAAATCATTCAGGTGATTAGATACAGATCCACCTTCCTGCATACGCAAATTAAATAGCTGCTTCATAAGATATACCTTATTAGAAGCTGAGGGTTTTTCATACAAATTTGTTAAAGTAGTCATCAACTCTACCGTTGTTTTTACCTGTGATAAATTAGATATCACAGTAGATGCTAGACTCAATCTTATAGACCCCAGAGCCTTTCTGTCAAAAACTTCCCATTCTTCATCATCCATGTCTGTGGGCTTTTTTGCAATCCCACCTAATGGTAAGTATAGATCTTTTTGATACAGATAGTCCTCTATCTGCATTCTCTAATGTTGATAATTTTTGCCATTGAACTTCTCCATTCTCAGTTTACTTTTTTCTGCCATTGCTTTTCCCACTCAAACATAAATCCTTGCAAAAACTCCTATGAGTAACCTGTAATCAATACACACTACACAGATCTGAACCACCTGTTAATGAACCTGAGCTCTGATACCACTTATTGGATACCAAGCTCTAAACCTACAACTAAGGCTCTGATACCACTTGTTGGGGATCAACTAACAATATGATTACACTTATGAAAGCAATAAACCGCGGAATTAAATCAGATAGATAAGTAACTAGAATGATAAATAGCAAAAACAAGAGATACAAAAAACCACCCTGAAAACTTGTATTAAACTCTTTACAGAAGGAATACAATTGAAGAAACTTCTTTCTTCCACACCTTTCTCAGATGCACAAGATCTCTCTCTAGATCTCTTTCCCTCAAGAGCTCTCTCTCTCAAGTACAATCAACTCCAACAACATGGATTGATTCACCTATACAATTTTGTACTATTTTTTCAACATTTACATACAATGAACTACTACAATAATAAGCTAAGAATATCTAATTCTACATATAGAATTAGGAGATTTGAGCATGCACTTACAACCAATAGTTAAGCCTCTTGAACAAGGGCTCTAAAAACAGTCTTACTAATAATAGAGACAAGAATTTAAGACTAAGACTTAAACTCATCATGCAAACACTCAGTTTTGTCTACGAAAATAGCATTTTGGACGCACAGGTAACCGACGCCGATTCTTGCCTGCTTGCTTGTGATCGACATCGGCCGATCCCCTGTCGATGCCAGCATCTCTTCAACTGCACCTGACCGACGTTGATCGCTCCTGACCGACGCCAGTGACTGTGTAAACCTGCAACTTTGGTAATTCGCTCCTTGTTGAAGCTTTTAGGCTCCACACCTTAACATTGAGCTAGTGACCATTTATCAATAGAGAAACATAAAAAGGCTCTATTTTCCTAGGGGCAACAAGAGAAATAATGACAAGATTTTTTGGGATGGACATGTTCCTTGGGGGATCATGAGTTACTTTCTTAACCTCTTGTCTTGCAGGGACGGTTTGGTTTTTGACACATTGAACCAACTTGTCTAATTGCTCAGGATTAGACTGCAAGAACTCAAATTCAGACATTTGAATTTTGGTTTTCTTTATGTGGTAAATTATGTCAAATGTCTGGAGTGAGCTAGGAGTAGAGGATGGAAATTCATCCTTTTGATTTTTGGAAGGGGAAGGACTGGACTGCGAATTTGAAGTAGAAAGCGTAGGGGCATTTGAGGTACTTACCTTTCTTGCAATCACTAGGTTCTTTGATTGGAAACGAGGAGTGGACTCCCACTTAGCAATTGAAACTGTTGGTTAAGGTTGCTCCTCTGCTTTCTCCTTATCATCTTGTTGAGTTGATTGATTATTAGACTAAGTGAATACAACATATGACCCCTCAGTTGCATTACCTTCACCTCTGGGTTCATCCTGATAATTTAGAAAACCAATGTGGGAGTCGCTAGCTGACTCTTCTTGACCCTCCATGAAGAGATCAACGTCATTTTCTTGATCAAACTCAGGTTGGAAAGAGAAATCATGTTCAGTTTTGAGATATCCAACTGTTGAGTTGGTTGGAGGTGCTTCAAGGGCAAGGTTCCTCTGTGGGGGAGGAAGATGATTTGGCTGCCCTTGATTCCTAGCAGCATTGCCTTGGTATGCTTGATTCTGAAATGTCCTCCTTGGCATATCCAGATTGGGAGGAGTAGACAAAACTTGGGACATTTGCTTTTTCAATGCTAGCAGTTCATTTACCAGCTTTTGCACCATTTGATCAGTGGTCCCTGTAGATGGATACTCAGAAGATGAAGTGGATTTACCTTTGTCTAGATCTCTCCTTATTTTTCCTACCAACATAAGGTCATCTTCTACCTCAGTAGCCAAGTCTTGAGCAATAGCAAGGTCTATGTGTCTATCCCATCTTAACAAGAAACTCATTTCAGGTAGCTTTGAGTTGATGAAGAAACACTTGAGATTCTGAGGTGTTGGCTGGGCGATCATCGAAATCCTATGCCTCAGCTTGTTGACCTTGGCAATGAAGTCCCTCATAGGTTCAAGGGGCTCCCTCTTCATCTGTGCGGGTTGGGCTAGCAAGGCATGTGCATCTTCTGTAATCTTGAACTTGGCTTAAAAATTATCTTTGAGTGTGTCCCAGTCAGTCATTGATTTAGCTCATAGATGGTAGAACCAGTCTGCAGCAGCACCTTGTAGTGTCTCCACGAATAGCATCGTTGTTATGTCTTTAAATTCCACTATTATTATGCCATAGGCTATGCTGAAGGCCACAATATGTTTATCAGGGTGAATTTTCTCATCCCAAAAGAATTTGGGGAAATTCTTTCTTGAGTTGCGTCGAAGTTCATGCAGAGGTGGATTTAAATTCAGTGGACCAAAAGAGTTATCCCAGGGGCCTTGAGCCATGATTTGATTATGTAAAAGTGGGATCACAAATCTGGGTGGAGAATGGATAGGGAAAGCTCTGCTAGCAGCAAAAAAAGAAGCTCTACCTTGTGTTGGTGACCTGGTAGGTCTAGGAGGAAGGCTCCTAGTTCGTCGAAGGTGAGGTTGTGGAGGAAACAACTCAAAATTACTCTACTGCACCAACTCAAAAGCAAGGTCAACAACACCTTGAGATTTTTAGCTTTTGAAATAACGTGGAGTTACCAAATTGTAGAACAAAAATGAAAAAGAGCAAGATCTGCTTTAGCTTGAAGTTTGAGACTTCAAATTGTGCACTCTTCCCCAACAGAGTCGCCAAAAACTTTTGGGTGAATATTTTATCAACCAGCTAACTGGTGAGCAAAATAGGTCTCTTCAACCATAGCATAGGGAGATTGGTTGGCCAGGGGTGCAAGTTTACTACATTAATAGGGGACAAATCTCTCCTCTCATCAAGGGGAGGTTCCCTATAAATATGCAGGAGCTATATACTATAACTATATGTATAAAATAACACTCAGGGGTAGGATACACCATCCATCTCTCTTCTTTTAGAGATGATGCTCACAAATCAAAGGAAAAATCTTGGGTGATTAGTGAAGGTACTTCTCTTCTTTTAGAAGTAACATTCAGCCAAGAGTTAGATCCCTTCCTAGATAGTAGAAATCTTGGTGAAATGACAGAAGGCACTTCTCTTCTTTCAGAAGTGCTTATTCTTACAAACAACATAAATCTTTTTGGTAGTGACAAGTAACTAGTAACAAAGTACAGAGTAACCAACAATCTAAGATGTAGCACAAAGTCTCCACCTTGACTGCCCAAGAGTGAGATACGAAGAACAATGGGGACACAAAGTCATCTCAAGGACCTTTACACAGCAACAAAAAATAAACACACACTGAAGACAATTATGACAACACAAAGTCTGAAAGTAGCTGGCTTCAAGACACCTTCCTTATCACTTCGACTAGCTCTGCTTGTTAAATTGCATAAACAAGAATATATTTAGGAAATAGACATAAGAACAATCTCCTAGAATGATATAAGATATAACAACACAAAGTATGAAAATAACTTGCTTTCTGATTCAAACAAAGAAATATGATAAACAATCTGAGCTCAAAGTCTCAGTGATGTCTTTCAATTTGGGTAGAGTTTTGTTT
Organism: Torreya grandis; assembly: GCA_037957365.1. Taxonomy (NCBI): domain Eukaryota; kingdom Viridiplantae; phylum Streptophyta; class Pinopsida; order Cupressales; family Taxaceae; genus Torreya; species Torreya grandis. Next base: position 313,749 of record JARHVA010000084.1, read on the forward strand.
CTGGTAATGGGAAGATCTCCTTTGTAACAAATGAGAGATTACAATATATAGTACTCCAAGAAAGACTTGGGTGCTTATTTTCATGAAAAAGGCCCATGTTGAATTGAATGCCTTCAATGCACCTTCAATTCTGTCTGGAGGGACCATGCTTGGAAAAATGCATTGCCATAACTATGGTGTGTCCATTCTTCTAATATGTCTTTTCTTATTATGGACCGTCTGGTCCTTTTCCTGATGTCTATGCAGCTATTCAATTCGCCATTACTTCATGGAAAAAAATAGGCTTGCATCCTTGATTTGGTGCGCTCAGAAGTCTACTTGATCCACTATTTCACCTACTAGAAATAACTCTTTTGAAAATATTTCTGGTCTTTTGGTCTTGATCTTCTCTCCCCTGTAGCAATTTGAATCTTCAGGGTCTCTTTTCAGTTAATCGCTTGGTTCTTCCTTTAAGTTTTGCGCTCTATTTAAATTTCAATCGAATATTCCCTCACTTTAATTTTGACGTCCACGGGGCCGTCAATGGTCATTACCTGCTTGAACCATGTTGAACTTTGAACCTTTGAACCCACTGAAAGTACATTGGTTCATCAGTTCATTCTATCTCTTTTGTTCCATCGCTTCTCTGCTTAAGTGCTTCTTTGCTCTCTGGTTGAACCATCACTTTAATTGAACTTGCCTTTGGAATCATCCATGTTGCTTCTTTGTCCCTAATTTGCCCTTCTTGTCTAAGTCTATGTGGGGGTGGGGGGGGGGGGGGCGGCGGGCAGGGGGGTCCTTTCTGCATCTTTAACAAGTGGCAAGTTTCATTGTTATGAAACTCATTAGAAACTTACGAAAAATGGGATCTACAACACATCTTGCCCGAGCAACTTCAAAAGTGGAACGTGGATGCAAACACTTGTCACATTCTGCTAAGTCATAATAGGACACATGACGTATTCTTCTTAACTTATAGAAGCTTTTGAAACCTTTTGAGAGTCCTGCAGAAGATGAAACATGGCGGCTTTCACTCTTCTTTATAATTGACACATGGCGGCTTTCACTGCACTTTGTCTTTTCAGTGGGCTTTTCCTTCACTTTTGATCAGGCTTTCTTCCCGGGTGAATTCCTTCAGACAAAATGTCCGAAGCAATTCCTTCAGACAATTTTTCTGCAGGTCTCTACTTTGCCTTTTGCCTTATTCATTTTTTCGTAGGAGTTCACTTTGTCTATTTTTGCTCACTGCCCTCCGCAAGGGTTCTTGGCCTTGGTTCACTACCCTCCACAAGGGCACTTGTTCCTTTGGCTTTGGGGCAGCCCCTTGAACCTACCGATTGAACCAACTGATTTAACCAACTTTTTGCTGCTTCTTTCCTTGACTGAGGCCGCCTTTAAGCCTTTGAACCCATGAACCATTGAACTTTGAACTCTTTCAATTCAAGGTTCAATCGGTTCATTGGTTCATTCTTTGTCCCATTCAATCATTGCTTCCTTTAGCTTTGGGGTAACCCCTTAAACCCACTGATTGAACCAACTTTGGTTCAATGGTTCAATCAGTTCATTCTTCATTATTTGTCAGTCTTTTTAATCTTTTGCACCAAGCGCGTTGAACCAATTGGTCGTTGAACCCATTGAACAATTGAACCATAAAGGTTCAAGGTTCAATGGTTCAAGCCTTTGTTATTTCAAGCTTGCCGATGGACATTTTTTATTGAACTAAGCCATTGAAACAATCCTAAAAATGACCAAGTGTTGGAAAATTGTTTTTTTTTATTGAACTCGCCTGTAGAAGCCTTTGAACCTGTTGAACCCTTAACTAAAAAATCTTGGAAGATGAGGAAATTGAATGCTCAGAACAAATTTTGAAAAGGGAAGAGACGATTTTGGTCTGGCGAACCAAAACAGTTCATAGGTTGTCCCAAAGATGCCACTCATTTTTGGGGACAACACTTTCGTGATCAGGTGATTTTCCATTGGTTAATCATAAACCAAGACAAAATGGTTTTCATACTGCTGATCAAAAAGTGTTTTTCATGGTTTTCCATTGGTTTACCACAAACCAAGACATAATGATGATGGTTTTTGAGTGGTTTACCAATAACCACGCCATATGTGCCAAATAGTATTATCATCCCTCATCACATCTCACTGCAGAGAGTAACATAGGAAAAACTACTCACACATTACATATTGAAAACTGGAAATGGAACATTAGAATCATGTTCCCCCCTTAATGTGAAATTCCCACTTATTCAAATAGGTACACAAAAAACTATAAATCAACACACAACTAAAAAAGTAAACACACTGCACACATGTCACCAAATCAATGATGTGGCCCCATCGTTGGAAATTGACAAGAGATCACTGAAAGACCTCCAACCTCTGATGTATCTTCCATCCTCCAGTTATTTATTTAGTACAGGAAATTGTCAAAAATATATTTGCATTCTTCTTGTACTAGTTCATCTTATTCCTCTAAACCTTCTTCTGTGACTATATTGGCTTCATTACTAAGCTTTCGCCTAAGCACATCTCTAGCTCGAGCTCTGCAGTATGTAGAAGTATGTCCCTTTTTCGTACAGTAGTAACATTCAATTTCTCCTTCATTTCTGGAGAAATTCTTATGCTTCTTTTTGACGTACAAAGCCTTTTCTTCTTCTTCATCTGCTTTTGTCCTTTTTTCTTTACCTAGGAGAGATGAAATCATGTCTTCTAGAGTTTTAGAAGGCATCTGACCAAGAGGAGAGACAACATTTCCATATTTGGGAGGTAAACTATTCAACAAAATAGATTTTGTATCTTCATCATCAACTGGAGATTCAACTTATGCTGATTGTCTAGCAAGAGATCTAAAATCATTAATGTGACTGGACATGGTGACCCTGTCATTCATTTTGAATCTAAACAACTGGAGTTTTAAAGAAAACTCGGCATTAACAGCTTTTTCTCCAAATAATTTGCTTAAATTTTCCTACATATCTTTTGATGGTTTCTTGGGATCTACCTAATATAGCTCAGATACTGAAAGAGATAGGCCAATTATAGCTTTAGCTTTGTCATCTTTTCTTTGCCAATATGCTAATTTACTTGCCTCTTTAGGTGCTAGTTCTTTTCCATCTACTATCCTCCAGGGATTTTTGTTCATCAATTACATATGGATTTTCACTTTCCAAGTGTGAAAATTGAGCCCATTAAAGTTTTCCAATGGAATATCCATGAGAATGACTCTAACAAGATTCTAACAAAAGGATAATAATAATCCTAAACTATGACCCTTTGACGATAATGACTTAGTTTTAAAAAACTATTAAAGGATGAGACTTCATAATTTTTAATTTTGACAACAATAAAAACTAATAAGAACTATCATTTTGTAAAATAAAATCTTTTACAATTAGCACACCTTAAAATTTTAAAAAAATATACCTAAATAACATTAAAGACTCATAACTTTGACTAAATAAGCTTGCAATGAATTAATATATTAACCAACCTAAAGAATGAATATATCCTTAAATAAGAATAAAACAACTTATGACCCTAAAAAAAAAATGATCTTTTAATAAAATAATTTACTTCTAACCACTCATTGACTCAAAGAACAACACCTATAGGAAAAACAACTCAAAAGGAATAATTATAACAAAAGACTAAAAAATTTAAAATGACCCACTAAAACTTAATCCTATAACTTAAAAAATATCATTCAAATCTAAATAACCGACTTTACACACTTTTGACTTGCTTTGTAAACATTTTCAAAACTTGTGATTATGGTCAAAGTCGTGGTGCACAATAAAATACATCTACTAGATAGAGAGTCGTGTGTCAGTTCTCAAAGGATGGTGAAGGTAATCGCCATAATATGCAATCAAAACAGATCTATAGGAAGAGTAAAACCCTTCACTTTATGACACCTTGCATGGAACGACTTTGATAGATAATGCATTTGCCATACTTCTGAGTTTATGAACCTCCAATGTAGATAAAAATAAAGTGTAATGGCAATTTTGGTGGGCAAATAATAGACCAGAATGCACTATGTTGAAGTTAAGATGACATTTTTAATGAGGATCTCAAACATGATAGGTCTGGATGCTGGAGAGGGGTTTGTGTATTTGCTTTGTGTTGATAGGTCGCGAACTCGCCATTCATTGACAAATTGGATGAAATGCCTAGATTTGAACCTAAAATGCTGAGAGATGCATTGGAATAAACACAACACAAGATTATCATATTCTTATCTCATCATTCAAAGCAAAGCTTAATACTACATCCCCTTCACAGGTTCTCAAAAGATCATAAGCATTGTGCTACCAAATGAAATGAATTAAACATGAAGAGCTGAATGAATACAATAATAATTATTAGTTATATTATTCAATAGGAAATCATACAAATTTATAGGAGACTCCTATCCTAAAATATAGGGGAGTTAGAAACAACTCAACCCAACTCTTATATACGTAAGTTGTTCAAACAACTCACTAACCTACTAATAAACTAATTATGTAAATAATATTTACAACTATGTAAATATTATTAACTCACATAATAATGGAGCACTAAATAATGATTTCCTAACAAAATTCACATTATTTTTTGATGTTGGGCTTCCCTTATTACCCAATAATCTTATTAATTTTAGGGCATTTAATCGTTCCCTGTGAACACTTTTATAATTTTTCTCTATCTGCAACCTTTTTACTGTGTTGAGCTACATATTATATAAATGTATTGATAAATCACTCATATTTTTAAAATGTATTGTTGACCATTTTTGGTCCAACAAGCCAAAATCGGTCCCCTTTTTTCCCTGTTGTTCTGAGCCAGTTCACTTTTTGATTTTGCACAAGTCTGGAAATTTCTACGGACTCTGCAGGCCAATTTTGATGGACTTTGCAGGCCTATTTCTACAGACTCTGCAAGAAATTTCTACGAACTCTGTAGGAAATTTCTACGGACTCTATAGGTGTTTCTACAGACTCTGCAGGCTAGAAACAAGTTCTTGACACTTAGGCACAAAAGGAACCATTCAAGTGCCCTTGCGGAGGGTAGTTCCGGACTCAAGTGCCCTTGCAGAGGGAAGGGAACTTGGAAAAGAGGTTAGGGAGAAAGTCGAAAAGTTAAGTTTTCTTCAAAAAAATTTACAAGGCAAAGGACAATAATTTCTTCGGATAAAATGTCTGAAGGAATTCCTTCAGACATTTTGTCTGAAGAAATCCTTCAAATTTTTTTTTGTGGAAATAAACAAGACCAAGGAAAAAAAAAGAAGCGATTTCTTTTGGACTTTTGTCTGAAGGAATTCCTTTGGACAAAAAGTTTGGAGAAATTTGGGAAAAGCTGCGGGAGAAAAACCTGAAGAAATTTCGAAGGTCGAAGGAAGCGAGCGAGACAATTCTTGCAGACATTTTGTCTGCAGGAAAAATGGCTGAGACAAAAGCCCGATCGAAGAGAAAATAGTCGAAGGAATTGCCAAGAACGGTGACGTCCCTGAAGACATCAAAATCAAGCATGGTGAACTAGCCGTTGGCTTTCAAACAGTGACGGGCCCGCGAATGTCAATTTTACGACAAGGAAATAGCCATTTGATTTTTAAATACTTGAGCACCAACCAGAAAAGATCCCAAAGAGCTAAGAGATAAAGAGACAAAACCTAGAAAAGACAACGCTGAGAAAAGACAAAGGTTAAGAATGAACCCAGTGACCTGCTGATGGAAGGGCCGAAGGAGCTGGAAAAAAGACAAAAGAGCCAAATGCAGAAATGGACAAAATAGTCCAGGTGGAAAAGGGGAAGGAGTTACTCTAACAGTTGGAACAGTGACTGCCAAGTGGTCATCAAGAGGTGTGAACAGTGAACGACGTGATCCATTTTTCTCCATTTTGCATTAATGAGCAGACAAACTGCATGAATGCCATCAAGGAGCAGTCTTGTAAGTAGAGAAACAATGTGACCTATGTTTTTAAATGCCTAAACTCAGAATCAGAGCCGACGCAACATTATATTTTAGTGGCTTCCTCTTCCTAATGCCCTCAGCACACGTGGGCCACTTTTCAAAGGGCGCCAAAAGTCTTTTCCAAAAGAGGTGCTTTTTGTTCTCTCTTTTCTATATATATTGTAACTTCTCATTTTTTAGATCTATATTTCACATTATAAGGTGAAGCCTTGGTAATTTTCACCTGAAATCAGTAAAATACACATTTTACCTCTATTATTTTCAGATATTTCTCTGAGTGTGTCTGAGTGTTGGTCTTGTGTTCAGTCATTGCTTCCTAATGCTTTCACAAGGTTGACACCAACACACCTAGTATCTATAAGGCGCCATTCCTACAGGTGACAAGAAGAGTTATACTTGGACTGTAAAGGCAGAAGGAGGTTACTAGACAGTGTGCTTTTCCTACAGCGTCTATGGTAAGTCCTTTTTTTGTGTGTTCCATTAAAGCCTCCCTGTCAAGCTTCCTACAGTCTGGTCCTTTTACTAGTTAAAGTGTATGTATGTGTTCTTATGATTTTGAATGTGAGTGTGAGTAGGTCAAAATTATTTGGTGCATCACCCTCTCAAATTAGGTTCTATTTTCCTATAATCCTTCTCCCTTTTCAACCCCCCTTTTTCATTTATTTGTTAGCAGTACGAAATCTAGGACCTAAAAGATACATCAAAGGGAGTTAGCCCTTATCTAGAGACTCTCCCCCAGTTTTGTCAGGCCCACAGGCAAGAGGAGAGTTTCTATTGTTGTGCGTGGAAGGCAGGAGCTCGGCCTCTTGTCAAGGGTGCAATCCATAGCATCAATAGTTTTTGGCATGCTTGGTGGGACTCAGTTTTTACACTTAGTAAAGTTTCTAGATTGATGTTGGTCTTGTTACAACAAAACCAATCATTTTCAGCATCTGGTGACTCCACTGGTAAGAGCTTCATTTTCTGATCAAAGACCAGTCTGACCTCCTATGCCTAAAATCACCATGCAATCTGTTGTTAAGGGTGTCCCTTTCGAATTCATTGAATTGCCTTTAAACTCAGCAAAGTGACTAAGGTTTGAGAGGACCCATCCTTATTCAAAAAACCACTTTCCCAAACCTGCTATAAAGGACATCTACACAAGAAGGCCACGATTACATCCTGTCATAGCTATGGCATTACCCTTTGTGACTTTTCATGGTCAGAGTCCTTTGAATCTCTAGTGTTATGACCCAATTCTAGGAGCAGTCATCAAAAGTGTGCCTCCCTTTGATGGAGAGGGGCCCATTACAGTTATTGAACACAACAAAAATATTTCTAACCTCTGCAATATTAACAATGTCACTAAGGAGAATATTGCAATCAGATTACTGGCATTGTCTCTCAAGGGCAAAGTTTTGGACTGGTATGGGACTTTACCCATGAATTCAGTTGATTCTTAGAATGAATTGGGCACTCTCTTGATGAACTGATTGGGGAGAAGAGCGACCACCTCTCACTTGTCGAGCAGTTGACTACAATGAAAAGAGCTCCACATAAATACATGCAAGATTTCAACATTCAGTTTTAAAAGACATGGAATAGAATCCCCATTCTGGTAAAGCCAACTCCTAGCTATGCTTTCCTTTATTACTTAAGAGCATTAAACAATGATATCGTTGTTATGATACAGTCCATGTGAGGACATGTGTTTCCTACCACCTATGACATAGCTATAGCGGCTGAGAATTGCCTAGTACAGGCTGGGAAAATAGCTCCCAGACCTCATATGCCACTTTTCCCTAAAATGCTACCCCTAATCCAGACTGTTGCTCCCACCTTAACTCTTCTGCCCAACATAGAAAATCCAATTGCTACTTCATCTAATGACCTCCACGAAGTCAAAAGTCTATTACAAATCGTAACAAATGAACTAGTGGCTATTAAAAGGCAGCAAGCTCAAAATAATCAATAGAACCAAGGATATCAGTAATATGGTCAAGCAAATAGACCCCCTTTCCAAAATTACAATCAAGGTCAGGGTCAATTTACATAGGCCAGACCTTTTCAAGGCTACAATCTAGGTACCCCTTCATCATCCAAGGTTGTGGTGCCCTTTCAAAACAATCTGGTGCAAGAATAGCCAAGTTGCTCAACCATGGGATATAGTCAAGAGGAGGCTATTTATACAAATGAAATGATGGGTCACTACACAAATGTACAAGATAATCAAGCAGCCACCCAATTCTAAGGTTTTGAGGTTTTAATGCAACTTGGCATGAGCAACAGTCAGACTCAGCCTGATTCTACTCTCATGAATCGCCTAGAATGTGAGTTCTTTGTAATCAATTACATGGGTACTATGAATAATTAGGGCGACTATGTCATAGCCAACACAAGATCCAAAAGGAGAGCAATGGAAGAAACTTAGGTTGCTGCCCAAACATCAGCAATACCTTCTTCATCACATTTAAACCAAAGGGTTCCAAACTTCAGACTGGCGATTGTAGCTTCAACTCCTCAGCCTGTGCCTTAGGCTGTAAATAATCCCAAAGAAAATTTGAAGGAAGACAACCCTCGATTCAATGTGGTAGATCAAATGAAGAAGCTACACATGAAAATATCCTTGTGGGATTCATTGTCAATACTAGGGCAAAAGGACATGCTGCAAAAGGAATTGCATGAGCTGAATGAACAAGTTGTCCCAGCAAAAGCCAATAATGTTTTGATGATGAATGGATAGCCTTCCACCTCTGGCTAGGTCAAGAAAGAAGAAAAAGTTCCCCCTTTTTATTTGTCCTTGGTCATAGGAGATTTCTTGGTGCACAGTTGCATCATTGACAATGGAGCAAGCACCTCGGTAATGCCCAAATGCATAGCCTATAAGCTGGGGTTGAAATATGAAGAAATGACTAAGGGAGTCCTGCAACTAGATGGAACACCAGCAAAGATAGTTGGGGTGGTGAAAGGTTTGAGCTTGACGCTACATGCTTGCCTGACCTTCTTAGTTCCTCATGATGTGGTAGTGGCAGATGTCCCTCTTTACTTTGCTATCTACTTATCTAGGGATTTTACATCCAAGATAAGCAGCTAGCTACCTAGTAGCGAACTGGTCTTATATAGTTTTTAGAACCAAGTATGGGACTAAAGTTAAGATTGAATCCGAGCCACTCCATAGAGATCATCTAGAACCATACTCACTCAAGGTGAAAATGTCAGTTATGCCGTTATTGACCAAGAAGAGTTCTAAGTAGATCAATCTCCATCCTCTACCTTTGAAGGAGTTGCAGACCTGCTCTTCAACGAATGGGGAAGTGACAACTTCAAGCATGATTCTTACAAATTCATAGAGGAGGTAGGCCTTGGAATTTATTACATGCATGAAGAGGGTACTTTTATACCAAATCTGATGAAAGCGAGCCAATAAAGCTCAGGTCTATGGCATCTATTCTTTGATGGTTCAAGAAGTAAGTTGAAAGCTGGTGGTGGACCGGTGCTAGTTTCTCCTTCAAAGGAAAAATAATTTTCAGCTTTTTGATTCCAATTTTCTTACACAAGCAATGTTTCAGAGTATGAATCCTTCATACATGGTTTGGAGTGGGTGAGGAAAAGAGGAATCAAAGAGCTACAAGTTTTTGGTGACAGTGAGCTGATTGTCAATCATGTAAAAGGCCAAATTTTGATAAAAAATTCTTTATTGAAGTCCTACAAACATAGGGTATGGGACTTAGTAGAAAATTTATTTGATTTCAATATTACATCCATTCCTAGAGAGCAGAACAAACAAGCAGATAGGCTGGCAGCAGTTAGTGCCCATTTTGATATCCCTAGGGAAATAGGCTGAGACCACAGCTCACGCCACTCGAAGGTAGTAATTCGGCCCTCTGTACCTAACAACATCACCAACTGGTAGGTCTTTGACAACGACCAACAAATAACACTCTTCTTGAAAGAAGAAGTTGAGTTTGCTACAAAAAACCATGTTAAGCTATAACAACAATATGGCATCCAAATTGTTCAGCTGAAGAACAATAAACTCCCCAAAAGCTTGGTCACTCTAGAGAGTATCTTCAATGTAGATGACCAGTTGAAAAGTGACAAGGCATGCATCACAACAAAGGAGGAACACCATGAGAAGGTTGAAATATTCAAAGATAAGCCGCTTGCACGTGGGAAAGTGTGCACGGACCGTGAAAGGCAGGCCTTCATCTTCTTGTGCCAAGATTTTGCTGATGTCTTCGCTTGGGAATATAGTGATTTGAAGGGTTTTAACCCAAGTCTGGCCCAACATACCAATGAGCTAGAAGAAGGTGTTAGGCCAATCAAGTAGAAGCAAAGGCCTGTAAACCCAATGATTGAGCCTCTCATGCAGAAGGAACTCACCAAGTTGATTGAGTCCAAGATAATATTTCCAATCAAACACTCTTTTTGGTTGGCCAATCTTGTTCCTATCTAGAAAAAGAATGGGGAGATCAGACTATGCATTGATTTTAGAGACCTTAATAGAGTCTCTTTGAAAGACCATTATCCTCTCCCAAGCATGGAGCAGATCCTTCAAATGGTGACAAGTAGCGAGCGTTTCTCCCTCCTAGATAGGTATTCAAGATATAATCAAATTTTGGTGAAAGACTGTGACCAACACAAGACAACCTTCACTACCAAATGGGGGACGTTTGCTTATAGAAAAATGCCATTCAAACTATTTAATGCTGGTGCCACCTTTCAATGAGCCGTGGACATGGCCTTTTGAGGCCTGATGAATAACATTGTGCTGGTGTATCTTGATGATGTGATAGTTTTCTCCAAGGAGGCGAGCCAACACATGAAACACTTCAAACAAATCTTTGAGAGGTGTAGAGAGTTTAGTATCTCTCTTAACCTAAGGAAATGCATGTTTGCTATCCACGAGGGGAAACTCCTTGGCCACATTATTTCCAAGGAAGGCTTGACTATTGATCCAGAGAGAGTTTGCTCCATTCTGGAGCAATCCTTACCTAAGCACAAGAAAGGCCTACAAATCTTCTTCCGCAAAATAAATTTCATCCAGAGATTTATTCTAAATTTTGTGGAGGTAGTCAAGCCGTTGACCTCTATGCTGAAGAAGGGTGAGGAGTTCACGTGGACAACACAAAGAAAATATAGTTTTGAAGAGATCAAGCAAGCCATAGCCCAGGATCCTACTTTGATCAGCCTTGACATCACCAAAGATTTCAACCTCTACACCTTCGGTAATGAAGAGGTAATCTTTGCCATGCTTACCCAAACAAATGGTGATAACCTTAAACAACCACTTGCATTTTTTAGCCAAGGCCTAGAGGGTTTTGAGGTCAGATACACATATGTGGAGAAGCAAGTCCTTGCGGTCATATGAAGTCTAAAGAAATTTAGGCATATGTTGTCCAATAGCAGAATTCACCTCATGGTTCCACATTCTGGCATCAAAGATTTCTTGATCAACCAAGACCTGAATGAAAAGAGAGTGGAGTGGATCATTAAGGTGATGGAATGTGACGTGGATATCAGGATCACCAAGTTGGTAAGAGGGAGAGGCCTGTGTGAACACCTTGCTTTAGACTTTAAACAAAAAAAGGAGGATAGTCTACTAATTCATGATACAACTATAGCAGAAGAACCAGCTGTCATGAAGGATTGGGCATCAGACTTGAGGCATTTTCTTCTCACTGGTGATTGCTTGTAGGGCCTTAATAGGACCAAGAGGAGATATTTCAAACTCCAGTGTCTCCTTTATGTCCTGATTGATGGAGTGTTGTTCAGAAGGGATCTCTTAGGAATCCTTTTAAGGTGCATAAACCCAAGTTAGGCTGACAATGTGCTATTTGAATTCCATGATGGGCCAGTCGACGGTCATTTTGCTCCTAGGGCTACAGCTACAAGAATAATGAGAGCTGGTTACTTCTGGCCTACTCTAGTTATGGACACCCATGCCTGGGTATGAAAGTGTCAGAAGTGTACGCTCTTTGATGGGAAGCAACAGTTGGTTGCCATGCCTTTACAACCTATTTAAGTAGAGCAACCATTCATGAAATGGGGCCTTGACTTCATAGGGATGATTAACCCTCCCTCAAGTACTGGACACAAGTGGGTCATGACCGCCACAAATTATTTCACAAGATGGGTAGAGGCTGTCACTTTGAAGGAAGCCAACGAAAGTGCAGTCCTAGATTTTTATGAAGACCTAGTGGCAAGGTTTGGGGTTCCAGCTACCATAATCTCAAATAACACTTTAGCTTTTTTGAGAACTAAAATAAGTGAATGGGCACAGAAATATGGTATCTATCTTAGCACTTCATCCAATTACTACCCACAGGGGAATGGGCTGGCTCAATCTAACAATAAGAATCTGATTAGGATCATCAAGCGAACAATGGAGTAGAATCAGAGGACTTGGCATGCCAAGTTGAAAACAACCCTGTGGGCAGATAAGGTCACCCCAAAGAGGGCAATTAGTAACTCACCGTACATGCTTATATATAGAAGGGAAGCTAGGCTTCCCATTTCACTTGAGTTTATAGCCTTTGACCTCACTCACCAGCTGCAATTAGAAAAAGGCAATAGCATGGAGGTTAGGCTATGCAAGTTAATGGAGCTCTAAGAGACAAGAGACCAGGCTATGGCTTCTATGACCAGTCGCTAGCAACAGATGAAGACCCTTCGATAAGAAATCTTCTTCAAAAGGTTTCTCTGAAGGAGACATCGTCTTGAAATGAGATGAGGACCGAGCTAAGCCTAGAAAGCACGTGATGTTTGACGCCCTACGAAGTGGTCCATATGTCATCACTCAGTGCAAGCAACATAATGCATTCCAACTCTCCAGGTTGGATGGTGAAGAATTGTATATCCCAGTTAATGGGATACATATTAAGCATTACCACTGAGCCCTTCTCCCATCATGTATATATTTTCCTTTATTTTTTCATATTTTACATAAGTGCCTTTTGCACATGTTAGTAGTTTTCTTAGCTTTGTGTGTATTTTCATTTCCTTTTGGGGTAAACCTTCATGATTGATTCTTGGATCTATTAGGGCTATTGCTGACCTTTCAAGTTACATTCTGACTCCGTGCCCAATGGGATTTAAGGCAACTGGTTTCTAAGCATAGCAAGCATGCTTCCCCTGGGAGTTGCCAATTTGTTGACCATTTTTGGTCCAACATGCCAAAATTGGTCCCCTTTTTTCCCTGTTGTTCTGAGCCAATTCATTTTTTGATTTTGCACAAGTCTAGAAATTTCTATGGACTCTACAGGCCAATTTATATGGCCTCTGTTGGCCTATTTCTATGGACTCTATAGGAAATTTCTACGGACTTTGCAGGAAAATTTTATGGATTCTGCAGGTGTTTCTACAGACTCTGCAAGCTAGAAACAAGTTCCCGACACTTAGGCGTAAAAGGAACCATTTAATTTCCCTTACGGAGGGTAGTTCTAGACTCAAGTTCCCTTGTGGAGGGAAAGGAACATTTGCAAAGAGGTCAGGGAGAAAGCCGAAAAGTTAAGTTTTCTTCAAAAAAATTTATAAGGAAAAGGACGAGAATTTCTTTGGACAAAATGTTCGAAGAAATCCCTCAGAAAAAATTCCTTAGAAATAAACAAAACCAAGGCAAAAAACAAGAAGCGATTTCTTTCAAACAAAAAGTTTGAAGAAATTTGGGAAAAGTTGCAGGAGAAAAACCCAAAGAAATTATGAAGGTCAAAGGAAGCGAGCAAGACAATTCTTGCAGACATTTTGTCTGGGAGAAAAATGGCCGAGACAAAACCCTGACCAAAGAGAAAAGAGTTGAAGGAATTGCCAAGGATGGTGACATCCTTGAAGACGTCAAAATCAAGCACGATGAACTAGCCGTTGGCTTTCAAATAGTGACGGGTTCGCGAACATCAATTTTACAGCAGGGAAATAGCTGTTTGATTTTTAAATACTTGAGCGCCAACCAGAAAAGAGCCCAAAGAGCTAAGAGACAAAACCTGGAAAAGATGACGTTGAGAAAAGACAAAGGTTAAGAATGAACCCAACGACTTGCTTATGGAAGGGCCGAAGGAGCTAGAAAAAAGACAAAAGAGCCAAATGCAGAAATGAATAAAATAGTCCATGTGGCAAAGGGGAAGGAGTTACTCTAGCAGTTGGAATAGTGACTGCAAAGTGGTCATCAAGAGGCGTGAACAATGAACGACGTGATCCATTTTTCTCCATTTTTCATTAATGAGCAAACAAACCATGTGAATGCCATCAAGGAGCGGTCTTGCTTGTAGAGAAACGATGTGGCCTATGTTTTTAAATGCCTGAAGTCAAAATTGGAGCTGACATAGCATTATATTTCAATAACTTCCTTTTCCCATCGCCCTCAGCACACGTGGGCCACTTGTCAAAGGGTGCCAAAAGTCTTTTCCAAAAGAGGCACTTTTTGTTCTCTCTTCTCTATATATATTGTAACTTCTCATTTTTGAGATCTATCTTTCACATTGTAAGGCAAATCCTTGGCAATTTTCACCTGAAATCAATAAAATATGCATTTTAGCTCTATTTTGGTTAGATATTTCTCTGAGTGTGTTTGAGTGTTAGTCTTGTGTTCAGTCATTGCTTCCTAATGCTTTCACAGGGTTGACACCAACACACCTGGTATTTACAAGGTGCTATTCCTACAGGTGACAAGAAGAGCTATACCTAGAGCGCATAGGCAAAAGGAGGTTACTAGACAGTGCGCTTTTCCTACAGTGCCTATGGAGAGTCCTTTTTTTTGTGTTCCATTAAAGCCTCCTTGTCAAACTTCCTGCAGTCTGGTCTTTTTACCAGTTAAAGTGTATGTATGTGTTCTTATGGTTCAGAGTGTGAGTGTGACTAGGTCAAAATTATTTAGTGCATCAACCTCTTATATTAGGTTCTATTTTCCTGTAATCCTTCTCCCTTTTCAACCCCCCTTTTTCATTTATTTTTTAGCAGTAAGAAATCCAGAACCTAAAAGATACATCAAAGGGTGCTAGCCCTTATCTAGAGACTCTCCCACCAGTTTTGCCAGGCCCACAAGCAAGAGGGGAGTTTCCATTATTGCGCATGGAAGGCAGAAGCTCGGACTCCTGTCAAGGGTGCAATCCACAGCATCAACATGTATTACATGAAATATGCTACTTGGTAATAATGACACTCATACATATGATGGTGTTGACGCTATGGATTGCACCCTTTAAGAGAAAACTCAGCTTCCTTCTTCCATGCGGCACAATGGAGACATTCCTCTTGTTATGGGTAGAAAGTTTGAGGAATGAATCTCTCTATTAAGGGATAGCTCCCCTTGATGCACCTTGAGGTCCTAACTTTTTGCTGCTAATAATGGGGGGGGGGGTGAAAAGAGAGAAGGGCACTACAAAAGCAAAACCTAACTAAAATGGTTATGCACCAAAATTGCTTGATCTACTCATCTTTTATCTAGGCTTTGTACTAAAAGAGCAGACAGACACTTCATTTGAACAAGAGACTTAGACTGCATCAAAGTTTTAACAAGGGTTTGATGGAGGTATAATGAAGAACCTACCATAGGTGTTTTAAAGGCACACTATTGGATGGTTGCTCACTTGCACCTATACTCTAACCTAGATGCTTCTTGTTAACCTGTAGAAGAAGATCTTGGATACACTAGATATACTGGCATTGACCTATGAAAGCATTAAAATAAATGACTAAACATAAGGCAATATACAAACATATGCAAAAGTGTAAAGAATTAGATGGAGGTAATATGCTTCTTTTGATTAAAGGCAAATTTATCAGGGCTTTGCCATACAAAAGTGAGAGATGCCTCTACAAAGTTGAGAGGTTTCTATATATATATATATATATATATATATATATGGAGAAAGACCCATGACCCTTTTAAGAGTAAGTGGCCCATACTGCATTAAACACCTCGGCAAGAAGAGTTCGCCTATGCTATTGTCATCTTCCCATAAATGTGCATGTAAAATCCATGTTGTAGGTGTCCCAGATATTGACTTTGTTTCTTGAGCTTATTAAACACTCCTACAAAAGTATTAGTCAGTTCTCTCCATAACCGACAAAGCCATCTCTCCATGAAATTTCACGCAGTTGTCTGCCTATTAATGCCAAACAAAGAAAAAGGATGGGTTGCCCTCTTGAGTGTTAGCGCTACTCTATGGAGACTATTTCATCTACAAGAAATTACTTCTCCTACTGATGCCTCTTGTGCCACCTAGACTGATCTGGTTCATTCTTGCGCTTGATTGGCTATGTCACTTAGATGTTATGAGTGTTTGTCTTATATGTGCATGGCCATGTTCTGAGCCATGCTCTCTCTCTCTCTCTCTCTCTCTCTCTCTCTCTCTCTCTCTCTCTCTCTCTCTCTCTTCTCTTTTCTCGTTATTTCTTATCTTTCTCAGTAGTTTGGGGCTCTTTGGGCTATTCTTTCCTTTTTTTTTGGATCCTTTCTCAATGGGTCACTAAGTTTCCTTTTGGATTTATGCCTTTGAAATCCTTCGGGCTTACACTCATGAGTTCTTTCGGACAAAATGTTGGAAAGAACTTGTTCTTTGGTTTCTCTCCAGCGGCTAGCTAATCCCATCAAAATCAGCGTATGTGGGCTTGTCATCATTTAAAAACCAATGGCTATTTGGCTACCTTGAATTTGATGTTCATGGGCCCATCACTAGATATTTGAACCTCCAATGGCTAGCTTACCATGTTAAAGTTGATGTACATGGACCCGTCATTACCCTTCAGCAATTTTCTCGACCTTTTGTAAATGAATTTTTTCGAAGGGAAAGTGAACCTTTGGAAAAATACGAAGGTACTCTTTTGATGACCAAGTGTCCTCTGAAAGGGTACCTACCCTTCGAGTTTTTTGTCTCATCGAATTTCTTCCAGTAAAATGTCTGAAGGAATTCCTTCAGACATTTTTTCTGAAGGAATTTGTGCTTTTAAATTTCTTTCTTGGATTCCCTTGGTGAATTTCTTTGGACAAAATGTCTAAAGGAATTCTTTTAGACATTTTGTCCAAAAAAATTCATTCCTTGAGTTCCTTCATTATTTTCTTCAGACATTTTGTCCAAAAAAAATCATTCTTTAAGCTTCTTCATGGATTTTCTTCAGATATTTTATCCAAAGAAATTCATTCTTTGACTTGTCACTTTTTTCAAAGGAAATCTTCCCTTTCAAGCTTTCTGTCTTGGCCTTTTTCTTTGATCATCTATCCTCCACAAGGGTGCCTTGAGCCCAAGGTTGCCCTTCAACCTTTCTTGAAAAAGTCCCATTTTGTTGATTTCCTGCCCTCCACAAGGGCTTCCTGGCCTTTAAGTCACTTTTCAGAAGAATGCAAAGGTCATGTTTGGCACCTAAGTGCCCTATGCAAGGGTACCTACCATTTGGACCTTTTGTAAAAGACTTCTACCCCTTTAAAACTGGTCCATTTTCCTACAGATAAAAGGCTTGCCTAGGGTAATTTGTTTGCCCTGCTAAACATCTAGAATCGAAATGAGTTCTAGATCAACCCAAATACTTGCAAGACTCAAAACACTTGGTTTATAGAAATGGGCATGTTATTGAGGAAAACTCAAAAGATTACAGTGGGGTGAACTCATCAAAAACTGGCTAACAAGCCCTGCAAGGAAAAGGAATGAGGGGTGCCTAATTTTGTCCTGTAGGACCAAAATTGGTTAACACATTTGGTGATTCATAGGGGAAGCATGCCTACTATGCTTGAGAAGACTAGTGGCTTAAAGGTCCATTGGGCATGGAGTCATGATACAGCTTGAAAGGCTCGCAATAACCTTGAAAAACTTAAGAACTAAGGAAGATTTACCCCATATGGTAAAGAAAACACACACAAGGCTAAAAAACTACAAACATGCATAAAAGCACTTAGGGAAAATGAGGAAAAAATAAGGAAACTATGTACATAACAAGAGAAGGCTAGTGACAATGTTTAAGATATATCCCATTGATTGGGATATGTAGTTCTTCACCATCCAACCTAAAGAGTTGGAATGCATTATGTTTCTTACATTTGGTGATGACATATGGACCACTCCACAAGGCATCAAAATTTGTGTGCTTTCCAAGTTTAGCTCGATCTTCATCCCGTTTCAAGACAATGTCACCTTCTGAAAAGTCTTTTGACGAGGATTTCTTATCAAAATATTTCTTTATTTGCTACTAGCGGTTGGTCATAAAAACCATGGCTTGTTTGTTGAAGCTCCATTAATTCACAAAATCTGACCTCCATGTTATCGATCTCCTCCAATTGCAGCTGATTGACAAGATATAAGGCTGATAATTCAAGTGAAATAGGAAGTCTAGCTTCCCTTCAATACACAAGTGTGTATGGTGAATTGCCAACTACCTTTTTTGGAGTGATTCTGTCTACCCACAGGGCTGTCTTCAACTTTGCATGCCAAGTACTTTGATTCTCCTCAATTGTCCTTTTAATGATCCTGATCAGGTTCTTGGTGGATTCAACTAACCCATTCCCTTGTGGGTAGTAATTAGAGGAAGTACTGAGATAGATGCCATATCTTAATGCCCATTCACTCATCTTTGTTCCCAAGAAATCCAATGCATTATCTAAAATAATTGTATCTAGGACCCCAAATCTCATCACCAAGCCTTCATAGAAGTCTAGGACCACACTCTCGTTGGCTTCCGTCAAAGTGATGGTTTCCACCCATTTCATGAAATAATTCATAGTGGTCAAAACCCACTTGTGGCCAGCACTAGAAGGAGGGTTGATCATCCCTATGAAGTCCAAACCCCATTGCATGAACAACTATTCCACTTGAATAGGTTACAGAGTCATAGCAGCCAACCACTATTTTCCATCAAAGAGAGCACATTTCTAGCATCTCCTCACCCAAGCATGAGTGTCTCTGAATAAAGTTGGCCAAAAGTAGCCATCCCTCATAGTCCTTTCAGTTTTGGGCTTAGGAGCAAAGTGACCACGAACTGGTCCATCATGAAATTTGGATAGTACCCTATCAACTTGATTTGAATCAATGCATCTCAAGAGTACCCCTAAAAAGTCCTTTGTAAACAACACTCCATCAACTAGGACATAAGGAAGAGATTGAAGCCTAAAATATATCCTCTTAGTTATATCAAGGCCTTGCAGACAATCACCATTTTGAAGGAAATGAACCATATCTTATGTCTATCTCTTAGTGGTGGTGGGAATTTCTTTTGTAGCTCCATCATTGAGTATCAAAACATCCTCTTTCGACTCTTTAAGGTCTATAACTAGGTGCTCACACAACCCTCTTCATTTCACTAGCTTGGTAGTCTTGACCTCTACATTGTACTCTATCACCTTGGTGATCCACCCTACCCTCCTTTCATTCAATTCATGGCTTAGTAAGAAATCCTTGACACTAGGATGTGGTACCATGATTTGAATCTTGCTATTTGATAGCATATGTATGAATTTCTTCAAGCTTCATATAAATACAAGTGCTTGCTTCTCAACATAAGTACACTTAATTTCATAGCCTTCTAAACCTTAGCTAAAAATGTGAGAGGTTGTTCAAGGTTTTCACCATTTGTTTGGGTGAGCATAGAAGATATTACCTCTTTATTGCCAAAGGTGTAGAGGTTGAAGTCCTTGGAGAAGTTAGGAGTAGTCAAGGTGGGAGCCTGGGCGATAGCTTTCTTGATCTCTTCAAAACTATCTCTCTTTCGTGTTGTCCATGTGAATATCTCATCTTTCCTCAGCATAGAAGTTAGTGGCTTGACCAGTTCAACAAAATTGGGGATGAATCTCCTAATAAAGTTTATTTTTCCAAAGAAGCTTTGCAGGCCCTTCTTGCATTTAGGCAAGGACAATGCTAAGATGGCATATACTCTTTCCAAATCAATGGTCAAGCCATTTTTTGAAACAACATGACCCAGAAGATTTCCTTCATGGATAGTAAACACACATTTCTTAGGGTTGAGAGAGATGCCAAACTCTCTACACCTCTCAAATATTTGCCTCACGTGTTTCAGATGTTATCCTGCCTCCTTGGAGAAGACTATCACATCATCAAGAATAAACCAGCATAATGTCACTTATCAAAACTTGGAGAGCCATATCCATAGCTTATTGGAAGGTAGCTCTAGCATTTGACAGTCTGAATGGCATCTTCCTATAAGTGAAAGCTCCCCACTTGGTGGTGAAGGCTATCTTGTACTAGTTGCAGTCTTGCACCAAAATTTGATTATAGCTAGAGTACCCATCTAGGAGGGAGAATCATTCACTGCCTATCACCATCTGGAGAATTTATTTCCTTCTTGGGAGGGGATAGTGATCTTTTAAATAGACTTTATTAAGGTCTCTAAAATTAACACACAATCTGATCTCCCCATTCTTCTTCCTAACGGGGACCAAATTGGTCAGCCAAGAAGAGCGTTTGATAAGAAAAATGATCTTGGACTCAATTAGCTTAGTGAGTTCCTTCTGTATGAGAGGATCAATCTTTGGATTGATTGGCCTTTGTGTTTTCTTGATGGGTTTGGCACCTTCTTCCATTTCAATGGTGTTTTGGGACAAGCTTGGGTCAAACCCCTTCAAATCGCCATACTCCCAAGCAAAGACATCAGCAAACTCTTGGCATAACAAAATGAAAGAATGCCTTTCCTCATTTGTGCATACCTTCCTGAGTGTAACCAGCCTATCCTTGAATATTTTGACCCTTTTGTAATTCTCTTTCTTGGTTGTGATGCTTGCTTGTTCAACTTTGAATTGGTCATCCTCATTGAAGATGATCTCAAGAGTGACCAAACCCTTAAGAAGTCTGTTGTTCTTTAGCTGAACGATTTGCTCCTCGTACTGCTACTACAGCTTGGATTGATTCTTATAAGTGAACTCAGCCTTTTCCTATAAGAAAAGTTATATCTACTGGTCACTGTCAAACACTTCCCAGTTGATGAAATTATCTAGTATGGAGGGTCTTACTATCACTTTTAAATGGTGTTTATTGTTGTCCTAACTTATTCCCTTGGGAATGTCAAACTGAGCACCAACTGTTGCTAGTCTGTTGAATAATGTTGCTAGTCTAATGGTGTTTATTGGGGATGGAAATAATGTTGAAAGCAGTGAATCCTTCCATTAGGTCCTACACCCTATGCTTGTAAGACTCGAGTAAGGAATTCTTGGTCGAGTTTTGACCTCTCACCTGGTTTACAATTAACTCATTATCTTCAAAAACTTACAATTCTTTTATTCCTCTTTTTCTTGCCCACTCTAAACCATGAACAAGAGATTCATATTCTACTATGTTACAAGTGTAGGATAATTAAAACCTAAAATTTGAAAAGTATTTTTCTTTTGAGGGTGAAACTACCATTACTCCACCACCAGCTCCCAACTTACTTCTAGATCCATCGAAGAGAAGTTGCCACAAACCACAGCTTTCTTGATTTGCCTTCATCAAATTTTGCATGAAAGTACCTTTTTCATGCATGAAGTAAACTCCAAGACCTACATATTCTATGAACTTGTAAGGATCATGTTCAAAGTTGTCATTTCCCCATTCATCTAGGAGCAGGTCAGCAACTCCTTAAAGGGAAGAGGGTGGGGATTGGTCTACCTGGAATTCTTCTTCATCAATGATGGCATATTTGACATTTGTCGCCTTAGGTGAGTATGGATTCATGTGATCTTTGTGAATAGGTTCTGACTCAATCTTCACTTTGATTCCATATTTGGTCTTAAAAACCATGTAAGACCAATTTGTTGCTAAGTACCCACCTATTTTGGATGTGAAATCCTTGGATAAGAAAAGAGTGAAGTAAGGGAGAACATCTACCACTACCACATCATGGGGAATGGAGAAGGTTGGACAGGTATTGAGAGTTAGATTCAAACCTCTCACCACTTCCAATGTCTTGGCTAGTGATCCATCCAACTACAAAACTCCCTTGGTCTTTTTCTCATATTTGAGTCCTAGCTTGTGAGTTATGCATTTGGGCATCACTGAGGTGCTTGCTCCACTGTAAATGATGCAATTATGGACCAAGAAATCTTCAATAATCAAGGATAAATAGAAAGGAGGGACATTTTCATCCTTATTTGCTTGACCTCTAGTGGGAGGAGCCCCATTCATAATTAACACATTATCAGCCTTTGCTGGGACAACTTTCTCACTCAACTCATGCAATTCCTTCTAGAGTATATCCTTTTTGTCCTAGCATTACTAAGGAATCCCACAATGAGATATTCATGTACATGTTCTTCATTTGGTCCACCACATTTATTGGAGGGTTGCTCCCTTTTGAGTTCTCTTTGGGGACATTTACAACTCGAGGTGCAACCCGAGGAGTTGAAGCTACAACTGGCAATATATAATTGGAAAATTTTAGGTTTACTTGTGATGAAAATGATGTTGTAAATTCTTGAGTCGCCTTTTGAGCTTCTTCTGTAGCCCTCTTCTTGGACCTGGTGTTCCCTGCAACACAATCATCTTGATTATTTGTATAGAACTCCCCTTCTAAGTGATTCATAAGAGTGGAATCAGATTGAGCCTGTCTATTATCCATCTTAGATTACATTGATGCCTCAAAACTTGAGAATCTAATCACCTTGTGTGTGCATACATTGATTTGATAGTTCATTAGCATAAGTAACATGTTCTTGACCATACCCCAGGGGTGGACAATTAGGATGTTTCTATACCAAATTATTTTGAGTGGGGATAAAAGCCTTAGACATTGAAGGGGCATTTAGATTGGAACTTTGATAAGGTCTAATCTGGGTAATTTGACCTTGCCTTTGATTATAATTATGGAAAGGGGGTCTATTTGTCTGCCCAAACTATTGGTATCTTTGATTTAATCGATAGATTTGAGCTTGTTGCCTCTTGAGGGCCACTAATTCATTGGTAACACTCTATAGTAAACTCTTAACCTCATGGAGGTCATTTTTAGAGGTAGTAGTTGGCCTTTCTACTCTAGGTAGAAGGGTTAAAGTGGGTACGACAGGTTGAGCTGAGGGTTGTAGATCAGGAAAGAGCGACATATGGGATCTAAGGGCTATCTTTCTTGCTTGTACCAAACAATTTTTGGCTATTATAGCTATTTCATAAGTAGCAGGTAAAATTTGTCCACCCATGGACTATATCATGATAGCAATATCACTATTCTGGACCTTTAAGTAGTATAAGAAAGCATAGCATGGGGTCAACCTCACTAGAATTAGGATTCTTTCCCAAGTCTTTTGGAACCTAGTGTTAAAATCCTGCATAAATTTATGTGGAGCTGTTTTCATAGTGGTTAATTGCTTAGCTTAAGACAGATGGTCACTTTTCTCTCTAAACCTATTTGTCAAGAGAGTTTCTAATTCATTCCATGAGCCAACTAAATTCATAGGCAAGGTCCCATACCAATCCAAAACTTTACCTTTAAAGGACAAGGCTAGTAATCTAATGGCTACATTTTCTTCAGTGACATTATGGATATTGTAGAGGTTGGTTATATTCTTAATATGCTCAATAGTGGTGATTGACCCCTCTCCACTAAAAGGAGGAATACTTTTAAGGGTTGTCCCTGAGATTGGGTCATACTTCAAAAAGTTTAGAGGACTCTGACAATTGAAGGCCACAAAAGGCAAAGCCATGGCTGCGATAGGGTTCAACCTGGGTCTTCTTGTGTAGGTATATCTTATGGTAGGTTTGGGAAACTGGTTTACTATGTAAGGATGAGTCATTCCAAACCTTAGCCTATTTGTTGAGTTCAATGGTAGCTTAATAAATTTGAAAGGAACACCCTTACAAAAATATCTTATGGTGACCTTAGGGATGGGATATCAGGGTGATCACTAACCAGAGACTGAGTTCTTAAAATGGAGTCACCAGATGCTGGATTATAGTTCTTTCTTTTGGACTTCTTAAAGTAACAGGACCAGGACCAATCCTAAAACTTCACAGGGCATAAAAATGGTCCCATCAGGCATGCTAAAAACTATTGATGCTATAGATTGCACCCTTTAAAAGAAAACTTAGCTGTTAGGATCTTAGGGTACAATTGATTACTTTTGTATAAGCAACTAAACATGAAATTGAAACCAGAAGTAATAAGTAACTAGAAATTAGAAACAACAAATAATATGAGATACAAGAAACAACTAATCTGTATTAAACTCTACTAGAAGGAAATATAATGAAGAAATCTCTCTCTCCTCACACCTTGTAGATGTACAGTAATTCTCCCTCAAGAGTCTCTCTCTCTCTCTCTCTCTCTCTCTCTCTCTCTCTCTCTCTCTCTCTCTCTCAATCAATTACAATCAATTCAATTACTGCATTGTACATGCTATGAGGATCTAACCCTATTATATAGAATACTACAACACTAGAGTTCATGAGCCATGCATTTGCCACCTTTAGATCCACTTCTTAAATCAAAGGCTCAAATTTGTTCTGCTAAAAATAGCAATTCTGGAAATGCACAGAAGTCAGTGTTGGTCTGAAGATGACCGATGCCGAGCGACCCCTAACTGATGTCGGTTGTTTTTGACTGATGTCGGTCGACCCCTAACCAATGTCAGTTGGTTCTAATCGATGCCGGTTACTATGTAAGCCTAGCAACCTCCACATTAGCTCATTAGTGAAGCTTTTAGCTGCACAACTCAACAATCTCCCACTTAGAGATAAATAGCTACACCTGTACCTATACAACAACATCCTCTAAACATCTCTAGCTTATTTCTCCCTCTTCAAGTTCAATCTTGAAGACCAACAAAAGTTGAATGAAGATTCAACTTCTCCTTTGTTACCGGCTTTGTTAACAGATCAGCAGGGTTCTTATCTGTATGGATCTTTTCTAGCTTCAACTGTCCATCCTCCAATACCTGTATAATGAAGTGGTACATAAGCTGTATATGTTTGGTTCTTGAATGAAAGGCTGAATTCTTTGCCAAATGAATTACACTTTGACTATCACTGTATAATTTGCAACTCTCTTACTCCTTTCTCAACTGTTCCATGAACCGAGTCATCCAAATCATTTCCTTGCTAGCCTCTATGATTGCAATGTATTCTGCCTTTGTAGTAGACAATGCAACAACCTTTTGCAACTTTGAAATCCAACTAACCGCCATTCCACCAACAATGAACACATATCCTGTGGTGCTTAACCTACCATCTAAGACACCTGCCATATCTGAATCTACATACCCATGTAGAGAAGTGTTTGACCCTCCATAGCATAAATGCCTACTGTTGGTCCCTCTAAGATATATGAGAATCCACTGAACTGCTTTTTAGTGTTCCTTTCCTAGATTGGCCATAAACTTGCTGACAACTCCCACTACTTGGGTAATATCTGGTCTAATACACACCATTGCATACATCAAGCTCTCAACTGCTGAAGCATATGGAACTCTACTCATGTACTCAACCTCATCATGTGATTTAGGACACTGTTCTTTGCTCAACTTGAAGTGTCCAGCCATAGGTGTGCTTATCGGTTTTGCATCCTGCATATCAAACCTCTCCAACACCTTATTCATATAATCCTCTTGAGACAAAATCAAACTGTGATTTTTCCTATCTCTCTTAATACTCATGCCAAGGATTTTTTTTGCTGCTCCTAAATCCTTCATGGCAAATGTGTCAGCTAATTTTACCTTAAGCTCAGTTATTTTCTGCATGTGTGAACCTGCAACAAGCATATCATCTACATACAGTAATAGGATAATATAACTACCATTATCCAATCTATTAAAATAAACACAATGGTCAGATTGACATTTACTAAAGCCATGCTCTATCATAAACCTGTCAAACCTCAAATACCATTGTTTTGGAGCTTGCTTAAGACCATATAAGCTTTTCTTCAACCTGCACACAAGTTTCTCCTTACCTTTGACATCAAAACCTTCTGGCTGATCCATATATATCTCTTCATCCAAATCTCCATGAAGAAATGTTGTCTTAACATCAAGCTACTCAAGATGCAAATCCTCAATACCAACTAAAGACAATACAGTTTGAATAGAAGTCATCTTTACTACAAGAGAAAAAAATTCACCAAAATCAATACCTAGTTTTTGTGTAAATCCCTTTACTACCAACCTGGCCTTATGTCTCATTTGTCCATTCTCTCCTTCCTTTAACCTGTATACCCATTTGTTTTTCAATGCTTTCTTTTTGGCTGGCAACTCAACCAAATCCCACATATGGTTCTCTTCTAAGGAATCAATTTCTTCATTCATGCCATGCTCCCACTGTTTCTTAGATTTTACCTATATTACCTTATCAAAACTTTCTGGTTCTCCACCATCAGTAAGCAACAAGTAGTATAAATAAGGGGAATAACGAATTGGAGGTTTACTTACCCTTTCAGACCTCTTTATGGGCGTTTGAGACTCATTTACAGCTTGTTGTCTGCCCAAATTCTCTTCTGACAATGACCGATCCCAGTCATCTCTGATCGATGCCGGTCTGCACCCGACCGATGTCGATTCCTCCTAACTGACATCAATTTCCACCTGATCAACATTGGTTTCCATCTGATCAATGTGAGTTTCCATCTGATCGACGTTGGTTTCCACTTGACCGACGTCGGTCTCTGTGTTTTTCTGTGAGTAATGATTTTTACCTGTGAGCTCATTTTGGATCATAACCTCTTCCAAATCAAGATTGCCCTGCTTAGAATTATTCAGCCTCTTGAGCTGATCACTGTACATCACCTTCTCATTGAAAACTACATCACGGCTTCTAATAATTTTGTTAATTTCTAAATTCTACAACTGAAATCCGAAATCTCCAAAACCATAACCAATGAAAGTGCACCGCATAAATTTAGCATCCAACTTCTTTCTATTTTCTTTATCAATGTACACAAAAGCTTCAGAACCAAAAACTTTGAGAAATGAAATAACTACTTTTTTACCTGTCTAAGCCTCTTTTGGAATTCCACCATCCAGTGCAGTAGAAGGTCCTTTGTTAATCAGGGAAACCGCAATATCTATAGCTTCTGCCTAAAACTGTAAAGGCAAACCAACATGCAACCTCATACTCCGTGCACGCTCCATTATTGTTTTATTCATCTTTTTAGCAACCCTATTTTGCTGAGGTGTCCTTGGAACTATCCTTTTCCTGTGTATTCCACTCATTGAACAGTAATTATTAAATTTATTGCTGTAGTACTCACCACCATTGTCAGATCTAAGGCACTTCAATCTTAACCCTGTTTCATTCTCAACCAAACCTTTCCATTTCTTAAATGTGTCAAAAACATGAAATTTCCTCTTTATGCAATAAACCCATACCTTTCTTGTAGCATCATCAATGAAAGAAACATAATACTATGATCGTCTAATAAAAGCTACCTGAGCTAGTCCCCACACGTCTGTGTGAACAAGCTCCAACTTGTGCTTCTTCTTTGTTGACCTAGTTTTGAGAAACCTCACTTTCTTCTATTTCTGAAAAATACAATGCTCACAGAAATCTAGATCTATGCTTTTTAAATCTGAAAGCTTACCTTTTGACTTAAGAACATTCATTCCCTTCTCACTCATGTGACCAAGCCTATAGTGCCACAACTTTGCATCTACATCTGAAGTAGATAAAACAAAAGGAGAATAATCAGTATTACAAGTAGATAGATAAAGTGTACCTACTCTCTTACCTTTTTCTAATACAAGTGCACCCTTAGAAACTTTCCAAAATTCAGTTGTGAGAGTTATTGTGCAACCCTCATCACCCAACTTTCTTGCAGAAATCAGATTCCTCTTCAGGATGGGTACATGCATGACATCTTTCAACACCCATGTGTTGTCATTCTATAATTTCAACTGCACTTTTCTTTTGCCAACAATTTTACAAGGCTCATCATCCCCTAAATAAACTTTTCCAAAATCTCCATGGACATAATCATTGAAATTTTTTTTATTTGAGATTGCATGGAAAGAGGCACTAGAATCTAAAATCCATGATTCTACTTTATTATCCAAAGAAAATATAAGAGCATCATGTGCAACAATACCTGCAAATTTTACTTCTTTATAACCTTCATGCTTATTTTCTTTGTTATCCTTCAACCAATAATCTTTCTTTGCATGCCCTTTCTTTCCACAATTATAGCAGGTTATTCTTCTATTTCTGGATTTAGATCTACTTCCCATCTTTGACCTTGATTTCCCTTGCTTGACCTTCTCTCTTTGCCTTCTCCTACTTTCAACACTTAAAGCATTGCCTGATGTTTCCCCTGTGTTTTTCCTGCAAATTTTTTCATTCAAGATTATACTAACAACATCATCAACTTTCAAGATATTTGAAGCAGATGCAGTATTACTAACCGCCATTACCAAACTATGCCAACTTTCAGGTAAAGAGCATAAGATTAAGAGAGCCTTAATTTCATCATCAAAAACTAATTTGACTGAATTTAACTGATTTACTATTGTATGAAAATTATTAAGATGACTAGATACAGATCCACCTTCCTGCATTTGCAAATTAAATAATTGCTTCATAAGATATACCTTATTCGAAGCTGAGGGTTTTTCATATAAATTTGCCAAAATATCTATTAACTCTACTGTTGTCTTTGACTGTGATAAGTTGAAAAAAACAGAAGCTGCTAGGCTCAACCTTATAGATCCAAAAGCCTTTTTATCAAGAACATTTCATTCTTCATCTTCCATATCTGTGGGCTTCTTTGAAACTCCACCTAACGGTAAATATAGATCTTTTTTATACAGATAATCTTCAATCTGCATCCTCCATAATTGATAATTTTTGCCATTGAATTTCTCCATTATTAGTTTACTTTCTTTTGCCATTGCTTTGCTTCCACTCAATCAAAAACCCCTGTGAGTGAATTCTATAATCAACAAACACTAACATGCTCCGATACCAGTTGTTAGGATCTTAGAGTACAATTGATTACTTTTGTATAAGCAACTAAATACGGAATTGAAACCAGAAGTAATAAGTAACTAGAAATCAGAAACAACAAATAATATGAGATACAAGAAACAATCAATCTATATTAAACTCTTCTAGAAGGAAATACAATGAAGAAATCTCTCTCTCCTCACACCTCGTAGATGTAAAGTAATTCTCCCTCAAGAGTTCTCTCTCTCTCTCAATCAATTACAATCAACTCAATTACTGAATTGTACATGCTATGAGGATCTAACCCTATTATATAGAATACTACAACACTAGGGTTCATGAGCCATGCATTCGCCACCCTTAGATCCACCTCTTAAATCAAAGGCTCAAATATGTTCTGCTAAAAATAGCAATTCTGGAAATGCACAGAAGTTGGTGTAGATTTGAAGATGACCGATGTCGATCGACCCTTAATTGATGTCAGTTGTTTCTGACCGATGCCGGTCAACCTCTAACCAATGTCGATTGGTTCTGACCGATGCCGATTACTGTGTAAGCCCAATAACCTCCACATTAGCTCATTAGTGAAGCTTTTAGCTCCACAACTCAACAATATATTTTTTATTCCACGTGGCACAATGGAGACATTCCTCTTATTGTGGGTAACAAGTTTGAGGAATGAATCTCTAGATTAAGGGCTAACTCCCTTTGATGCACCTTGAGGTCCTAACTTTCTACTGCTAACAATGGGGGGGGTGAAAAGAGAGAGGGATACTACAAAAGCAAAACATAACTAAAATGGTAATGCATGAAAATTTCTTGATTTACTCATATTTTATATACGTTTTTTACCAAAAGAGTGAATATACAATTCATTTAAATAAGAGACAGAGATAGCATCAAAGTTTTAACAAGGGGTTTGATGGAGGTATAATGAAGAAGAACCTACCATAGGTGTTCTAAAGGCACACTGTTGGATGGTTATTCACCTAGACCTATACTCAAACTTGGACGCTTCTTGTTAGCCTATAGAAGAAGATCTTGGATACACTAGATATACTGGCATCGACCTATGAAAGCATTAAAATAAATGACTAAACATAAGTCAATATACAAACATATGCAAAAGTGTAAGGAATCAGATGGAGGTAAAATGCTTCTTTTGATTAAATTTAAATTTGTCAAGGCTTCGCCTTACAAAAGTGAGAGACGCCTCTACAAATCTGAGAGGTTATAATATATATATATATATATATATATATATATATATATAGAGAGAGAGAGAGAGAGAGAGAGACCCATGACCCTTTTAAGAGCAAGTGGTCCATACTGCATTAAACACCTCAGTAAGAAGAGTTCACCCATGTTATTGTCATCTTCCCATAAATGTGCTTGTAAAAGCCATGTTATAGGTGTCCCAAATATTGACTTTATTGCTTGAGCGTATTAAACACTCCTATAAAAGTATGGGTTAGTTCTCTCCATAACTGATAAAGCCATCTCTCCATGAAAGTTCACATAGTTGTCTGCCTATTAATGTCAAACAAAGAAAAAAATGGGTCTCTCTCTTGAATGCTAGCACTGCTCCATGGAGACTATTTCATCTGTAAGCAATTACTTCTCCTACTGATGCCTCCTATGCCACCTAGACTGATCTAGTTTGTTCCTATGCTTGATTAGTTATGTCACCTAAAATGTTTTGAGTGTTTGTCTTATATGTACGTGGCCATGTTCTGATCCATGTTCTCTATCTCTCTCTTCTCTTTTCTCATTATTTCTTATCTTTCTCGATAGTTTAGGGCTCCTTTGGATTTTTTTTCTTATCAAATTTCTTCTGGCAAAATGTCTGAAGGAATTCATGTTTTTGAATTTCTTTCTTGGATTACCTTGGTGAATTTCTTCAGAAAAAATGTCCAAAGGAATTCCTTCAGACATTTTGTCTGAAAAAAATTATTCCTTGAGTTCCTTCGTTGAATTTTCTTCAAACATTTTGTCTTAAAAAATTCATTATTCGAGGTTCTTCATGGATTTTCTTCAGACATTTTGTCTGAAGAAATTCATTCTTTGACTTGTCACTTTTTCTGAAGGAAATCTTCCCTTTCGGGCTTTCTACTTTGGCCTTTTGCTCCGACCATATGCCCTTCGCAAGGGTACCTTGAGCCTAAGGTTGTCCTTCGGGCTTTCTTGAAGAAGTTCCATTTTGTCAATTTCTTACCCTCCGCAAGGGCTTCCCGGCCTCTAAGTCACTTTTCAAAAGAATAGAAAGGTCCTGTTTGGCACTTAAGTGCCCTCGGAAAGGGTTTCTACCCTTTAGACCTTTTGTAAAAGACTTATGCCCCTTTGAAACTGGCCCATTTTCCTGCCGATAAAAGGCTTGCCTGGGGTAATTTGTTTGCCCTGCTAAACATCTAGAATCGAAATGAGTTCCAAATCAACCCAAATACTTGCAAGACTCAAAACACTTGGTTTTATAGAAACGGGTGTGTTATCGAGGAAAACCCAAAAGATTGTAGTGGGGTGAACTCATTAGAAATTGGTTAACAGGCCCTGCAAAGAAAAGGAAAGAGGGGTGTCTAATTTTGGCTTGTAGGACCAAAATTGGTCAACAGATGGATCTATATTAGTTTCATTTGGTACATCTTTTGCTTTGCATTCTTACTTTACTACAGGATAGGTTAGGATTGATTATTTATTATGTGTGTGGTCCTTGGCCTTGTATGTTAATTTTTTTACTTGTATGGCATCATTATTCCATTTGAGTGTGGCCTTTGGCCTTACGTATTATGCAACATTTTACATGTCCCTTGTATGTGGCCTCATTGACATTATGCGTGACATATTCTAAAAATTACATGACATTATGGGACATTGTTTCTATGCTTGTTGCTATTACTATGATTCCATGATTCACGTGATGATTCTATTTATTCTAAAATAGCCATGATTCAAGTCATGTATTACTTATATACTTTATTCTTACTCTAGTTCCATGATGTACATCATGCATACATTGCTTCTATGCTTCTATGATACATCTTTCTAACACACACTTCAAATACAAATCAAATGTTGTACTCAATATTATGATGTAATCAATTTAAAATATTCAAAACGATATATCTTTCACATATGATTTATTTGGAGACAACTGACTTGAAGGTTATGTCTCCATCTCAAAAGGGGGTCATCATAGTAGGATTTTAAAGCTTTCAAGCCTCATGAGCAATATTTTTAGATTTATGGCAATGTGAATTTTTAAAAATGAAATATGATTCAAATTTTTTAGATCATGGGGGCATGCAGAATGCATGTGCACTCATTCTTATAGTTACAAAATTACAAATTCTAGATAGTTCAAAATTTACAAGTTTCAAAATGTTTCATAAATTACAAAAGTTTCAAAATATTTCAAAAGTGGCAAAACTCAAAAATTTCAAAGTGACAAAGGTTCAAGAGTTTCCATTTCATATTCAAAATATAATTTCAATACAACACAGATAAAGAGAGAATGACATTCATTCACGTCCGTGTTTTTAGTATGACATTTTCAAAATCCTCAAGTTTCAAAGTTGCAAAGTTTCAAATAGAATTGAGATTCATTTGTAGCATTGTGATTCATCTTAGTTTAAAGTGGGCCATGTTAGAATCTAGTGACATTTAACATCCATGGTTTCATGTTTTTAAGATGTAGTGGGCCGCATTTTGCGGTTCCATTCCTTCAAACAATTACAAATTACTCTATATAGTCAAACGATAATTGGAGCATATAATATTTCCAACTGAAAAGCATTAAATGGTTTTCAAATTGAGACTTTATCGCTCTCAATTCAACATAGGTAAACACTTATCCAATGTCCCAGTAAGGGTACATGCACTCCACCATATCTAATTACAGGGCAACTAGATTACACATTATCCTTGTTAAAAAAAAAGTACGAATAACAATTTTCAAATTTTCTATATGACACAATATTAATTTTAGTTGCATTATTATAGGTTCTTACATTAAGGCATATTACACAATCAAACTTCACATTCAAAGACAAAGTGTGTATACACACTCAGGTTCACATATACTTTACTCTAGTAATTTCACTTTGTGCATCACTAGAAAAAAGTGGGAGAAAATGTAGACACATAAAGTTAATCATTATGTGATTAACAATATTTCTTCATGACATACTTACCCTTACTTGGTCTATTCACCATTTCACTAACTTACAATCTATAAAAGAGCCTTCAACATCTTTTAAACACTACAAAGATCATACATGTATGTCCCTATTTTAGTTGTATACATCCCTTTGTACCTAATAGGCTCTTGTTAGACATGCCCCAATAGTCTCTAGTATTTTGGGACAAGTTTGCACTAGCCAGACAGGGCCATACTATGACCATGTTCCTTAGTATGACCTTTTATCCTGTGCTTTAATGGTCACTTTTTAAAATTGTTATGTTTCACAATAGCTCTCTCGCATGTTTTGGAAGTTTAATTAATTAAATTATTCTAAATATTCTCCTATAAAGACACATCAAGGCTACTCGTTTTTTCCCCATTGAATCTCTAGCAAAAACACTACACACTCTGCAAAAGATCACATTTTCTTCCTATCCCAACTCTAAGCATTCTAATAGTTTGCAACCAAGTCTAAATATAGTTTATTACAAGCCGAAGGCATATATTGTCAAGCATTTTGATCGATCATCAAGCTAAATAATTCTAGCTACATAATCATGGTTCACACAATCACTCTAAGAAATATAACTACATCGACCTGAGGCCATTTGCGATATGTAGGCAGTACTTAATTACAAGGGATTTCTAAGGCTAACACGACTATCCTTACTAACCCATTTTTATTCCTTTTTTATATCTAATTTCTATCTAATGCATGTGTAGGACTAGGGTTTTCTATTTTCAAGTCTTCTGTGTGACAAAATATAACACATATTTTAACATTAAACCCTTGTAGGTGATCATACATACCCATATCTAAAAAAGTCATGAATAATATCAACTAGGATACAGTAAGAATAGTCATAAAAGTTTACAATGCACACCTATCCACTTCATACAAATTTATCCTAGCAAATTATGAATTTTTGTTTTTAGCATAACTCTATATGTAAGTCAATTTCACACAATTTACAATTACAATGAGCTTACAAAGTCAGATCTATTTATGTTTTAGGGAGGTTTACTCATCTTTAGGCATAATTTACAAAGTCAGATCTATTTTGTCTTGTAGATGTTTTAGGGAGGTTTACTCATGTATTTCCACTGTCAATGCCAAGATAGTTCAAATCCCATACTTATTGATTTATACAACTTTATTCTTTTTATATATATGATTGCTTATTATGCCTACATAATGTCTGTTATGGCTAGTATACTTCTACTTAAAGTGACTACTTTGTGCCTTATCATATGTGTCTTCAACGTGTTTGACGTGCTTACTATGTGTTTCCTATGACTCCATTGAATTGTATGCCTTCTACATGTTTGGTGTGATTGTAATATCTAGAGTATGTGTTTCATGTTTGGTCTTATATTTGTCATGGATTTTGCTATGATTATCTTATTTAGGGGTTTCATTTGTTTTATGTTGCTACAATTCATATGCAAAATGTCTTCACTATTTGTCTAGTTTGCCATTATATCTATCATGCATCTATTGGGGGGAACATATTATAATCATGTTTTACACCGTTATATCTTATGATGATGATGCTATATTGTTTTACATTTATAATAGCTTGAGCATGTTAGGTAATATTATTCTTGATCCAACATTACTTATATCATGGGCCCATATGACACAACTTATTTATAACATACATACTTCCAAGATTTTATCTTTATATGTTATGCATTAGTGATTTTATATTTTATCGAACACACGGTGAATTTAATTATTTTGTTTTGAGATGTGAGTTTCACAGGGCTATCCCAAAGCTTAAAAGTGGGGCATATATCCCGCTCATCATATTCAAATACATGGCATTGGGGCATGTGCATTACCACATCAAAATTTTGGTAACTCAAACTCTTTTTAGTTTTTCATATAAAGGATGCATTCAAATTACTTTAGATACTTCCATAAGTGGATGTACTCAAGATGTCATTCAACTTTTATTTAGAATTATAATCAAACTTGTATTCAACGTGATTTGAGAAATTACTAGTAATTGTATCCAAAACTCTCTCCAAGACTTTAGAGAGGTGTGGAGGCTTGAATCTGATAGGGTGCCTAATTCTATTCTATTTGTCACTAAAATAAGGTACATTGTTTTCAGATTTTAAAATTTGAATAAATTATTATTATTGCCACTAGATCATGAAATAAAACTAAATAAGCCTAAACCCTACTTGTTTTCCCTTATTTGGAATTAATCAATTATATTTTATTTCTATATTTTGTATATTGTCTAACCTAGTTAAAAATAATTAGGTATTTATGTTACTATTTATAGTGTATATCTATTTATCTATATTACAAAAGAAAATATGTATTTTGATTGGTAGTACTTTTCATGTTATCTTATAATAAAATATTTGCCAACGGGGAAAGAGGTTAGAGAGTAAGAAATACAAAACATGGATTATGCAAGCCAAATTGAAAAAATAACTAAAATTCGTTGAAAAATAATGTTATTTCATTAAAAAGACGACAAATCAATTAGACTTCATTTCTTTATTTTACATATTGTCTAATTTAGTTAAAAATAATTGGATATTTGTATTACATTTTATAATGTAAATCCGTTTATCCTCATTACAAAGGGAAATATGTATTTTGATTGGCTTTTTATTGATAGTACTTTTCATGTTATCTTATAATAAAATTTTAAATTTCATATTCTAAAAGATTTGACAATGGGGAAAGAGGTTAGAGGGCAAGAGATATAAAATGGTGGATTATGCAAATCAAATGAAAAAAAAAGGTTTAATTTCATTAAAAAGTATGATAAATCAATTAAACTTTATTTCTATATATAGTAAAAAAATAATTGGGTATTTGTGTTACAATTTATAGTGTAAATCTATTTATCCATATTACTAAGAGAAATATGTATTTTGATTGACTTTTTATTGATAGTACTTTTCAAGTTATCTTATAATAAATTTTTAAATTTTATGTTCCAAAATATTTGTCAATGGGAAAAGAGGTTATAAGATTAAAAATACAATTCAAACTTAATTAAAAAAAATCATTGAGTTTTATTAAAGAAGATGATAAATCAATTAAACTTTATTTCTATATTTTGCATATTGTCTAACTTAACTAAAAATAATCGGACATTTGTGTTACAATTTATAATGTAAATACATTTATCCATATTACAAAGGGAAATATGTATTTTGATTGTCTTTTTATTGACCATACTTTGCATGTTATTGGTCCCTACCAAGGCAGGGTACTAATGGTTTCACTTTTCAAATAGTCTATTTTTGTTCAACTAATATTTTTTTTTAAATACATATGATTTTAATAATCCCAACGTTTTCCTAAAGTTTTTTTCAAAAAATGATAGAATATTTCAGAGATGTTATTTATGAATGTTATTATGTTGGTTCCATCATGTCACTTTCAATAAAACAATTGTACATGATATTGATAATACAATTCTTTCATAATAAGTTTTTAATTTTTTTTTAAAAACTAATGCACATATGACTGTTTTTATCATAGAATAAAGTTCAGTTTCTACATACAATCAAACAACTTGCCATTGGTAAGAAGGACAACCACCAATAGCCAGTTTGGAAACTACAGATGCCAAGATTATGCACGTGCAACCAGGAAAAAAATTCTTTTATCCATAAAAAATTAACGAAGTTTGGTATTTATTATGCTTACAAATTCTTTGAGTTTTGTAAAATATTGTAAGCTAGTATTATAATATAAATACTTGGTTGCTTATGTCAGCTATTTAGAGTGTCTCTCTCCTAAACTTATAGTTTATAAGATTAAACAATTTAATTTGATTGCAAACATCTGGTAGAAATCCCTCTATATGTTTTTGGTATTTTTTTGGACGTGAGGCAAAAAATATAAATAAAAACTAAATGACTATTTTCGATTTATGCTTGGAGCTAACAATGTGTGTTTGTTTCGACTTTCATTTTGGGTGCAATCTCGCTACACCTGTGTTCTAGTCCGATCATTTGACTATTTGAGATCAAAAAATCGTGGCATTTATTTATTGAATTTTGTGTCATAGTAAAGGCTTTCTAAACTACACTTAACCATTTTAAAAGGAAAATCTATGCTTTGCCTAGTTTATACGAAGAGTTCTGACTTAGCTCTCAATAACATAATGAACAGAGCTAGTGACCAATCAAGGATCACCATGTTTGTCTAAATTGTTGTCAACTTTGAGCTCATCCATGTTATCACATGTGTCTTCATCTTGGAGTGACCTACCACATAGCCTCTATCTGACCACTCGAGAGCTATGTAGAGACCTAGAAGCTCGAGAAATAGAGCTTGTACCACATAACCTTAAAGTTATGTGATTACTCCACATGGAGTGAACTCAGGGAGTCTATTTGAAAACTTAAACCAAGACATTTTATGCAGTCTGAGTGCACGGGATTGTGCTACTTGGCATAATCCTGGGGCCTTAAGAGCTCACATTATTTTGCATTGTATTTGAGCCCACATTATTTGATTGCTCAACCACTTTATTACCTCTAAGAATGCCACCTGCCACCCTTCTACAAAGCTAAAAAATGAAGGCAATAATGATCCCTACCTCTATATTTAGCTTAGATGAAGTTTATTGGCCTTAAAGCACTATTGGGGGATCTCTCCATGGGAGCTGGTGAGTGGATTATTCATAGAGAGTGTGGTAGTGGCCTTGTTAAACTTCTTAAAGAAGTAGTCCTAATTTTTTGCCATCTTACTCACATATGGATTGGTTCATAAAACTACACATAATTGCTAGTCCATGATCTGAAGTCCCTTCTTATCTATGAGATTGTGTAGGTATGGACCCTAAGGCATGTGATTATTTACTGCATGGTATCATCCTGTGCACTCAAGTTCTTGGAGATGATTGGGATGTGCAAAGAACCCTAGGTACTCAGAATGCTGCACATGTTTGATCACTGACATGTGCACAACCTACCACATGTCATCTTTTTGTAATCTTCTGTTAAGTCACACATTTTTAGTTGTCAGTTGAAGGATGTCACACATATTCATTGTTTTATGGTGCAAATTCATATATTTTTGTAAGTTTTTCTAAGGCAAGAACTTGAATTTCTTTCCTTCGGGGCACATGTTGATATTTTACATAATTGCACACTCACGAGTCATAAATAAAATGGGTGTGGAACTCAAATATTTTAGGGTTGTGAGGTAATTTGTGGTTTCCACTTGTCAAGCATGCATTTAGTTGTGAATTAAAAACTTTTTACCAAGGCATTTCCATTGAGTATCCTACAATCTTGGAAATCAATCTTGAGTCACCACATGAACAAACTTGATGACACCACATGAATGAACATGTCGAGGATAGCAGAGAAACGAAATTATGCCATGTGGCTTCATCATGGACCATGGGGTGCATGAGACCCCTAAACACTACATATGCTTCTATATGATAGCATTCGGTACATCCCAATCATCTCTATGAGATAGTGGAACAACGAGATTTCACCATGGCATCATCCCACTCACCTACTTAACCATAGGCTCTATGCTTTATACAAACATCTATGGAATAATAGAGTAACAGGATGATGCCAAGTGGTGTTATCCCACTCACCCACTTTTCTCGAGGCTCTATGCTTTGTATGAACATTCTTAGGATAACAAAGTAGCAAGATGATGCCACGTGGTATCATCCTACTCACCGACTTGCCCTGAGGCTTCATACTCTGTACGAACATCTATAAGATAATAGAGCATCGTGATGATGCCACGTGGCATCATGCCACTCACCTAATTACATATAGACTCTACACTTTGTACAAATGTCCATGAGATAACATAGTGACATAATGATGTCATATGGCATCATCCTGCTCACCCACTTGCTTGTAGACTTCACACTTTGTATAAACATATCCATGATAGTAGAGTAGTGTGATGATGCTATGTGGAATCATCCCATTCACTCACTTATTTGGGTGCTCTACGCTCTGTATAGATATCTTTGGGATAGCAAAGCAGTGGAATGATGCCACGTGGTGTCATCTTGCTCACCCACTTACTTATAAACTCCATGCTCTATACAAACATCTTTAGGATAATAGAGTAGTGGGATGATGCCATATGACATCATCCTACTCACCCACTTACCTGGAGGCTCCACGTTCTATACGAATATCTCCAAGATAATAGAAAAGCATGATAATACCATGTGACATCATCTTGCTTACTCATTTGTTCAGAGTTTCCATGCTTTGTATGAATATCTACGAGATAACAGAGTAATGGGATGAGGCCATGTTGCATCATCCCACTCACCCACTTACCTTGAGGTTCCATACTCTATACAAACATTTATAAGATGGTAAAACAATGAAATGATGACACATGGTGTCATCCCATTCACCCACTTGCCTCTAGACTCTACGCTCTATATGAACATTTCTAGGATAACATGGCAACATAATGATGCCACATGGAATCATCATGCTCACCTTCTTGCCTTAAGGCTCTGCACTCTATACAAATATCTCTTAGATAATAGAGTAATGAGATGATGTCATATGACATCGTCCTACTCACTCGCTTATCTATAGACTCTATGCTCTGTACGAACATCTCCATGATAGCAGAGCAATAGAATGATGCCACATGGCATCATCTTACTAAATTGCTTGCCTAGAGACTTTACACTCTGTATGAACATCTCTGGGATAGTAGAGTAGTGAGATGATGCCACGTGGAATCATCCCACTTAGCCACTCACTCAGACGCTCTACGCTCTATACGAACATCTCTAAGATAAAATAGTAGTATAATGATGTCACATTGAATCATCCTGTTCTCCCACTTGCCTATAAACTCCACACTTTATATGAAAATATATAAGATAACAGAGCAACAAGATGA
The DNA here is from genome assembly GCA_037957365.1 of Torreya grandis. Taxonomy (NCBI): domain Eukaryota; kingdom Viridiplantae; phylum Streptophyta; class Pinopsida; order Cupressales; family Taxaceae; genus Torreya; species Torreya grandis. The sequence goes on from JARHVA010000084.1 coordinate 353,568, forward strand.
TTCCATGTAGCATTATCCCACTCACTTGCTTACTTAGAGGCTTCAAGTTCTGTATAAACATCTTTGAGATAATAGAGTAGTAGGATGATGCCACATGGCATCATCCTGCTCCCCTGCTTGTCTGAAGGCTCTAGGCTCTGTACAAACATCTTCATGATAGCAAAGTCATGGGATGATGTCACGTGGCTTCATCTTGCTCACTCACTTACCCTGAGGCTTCGTGCTCTATACGAATATTTATGGGATAACATAATAGCAAGATGATGCCATATGGTGTCATCCTGCTCACTCGCTTGCCTCTAGACTCTGTGCTATGTATGAACATCTCTAATATAGTATAATAACATAATGATATTAGACCCTGGGGCGTATGATATTCTATTATGTGGTAACATCCTGTACACCCAATTTCCCAAAGATGACTAAGATGTGTTGAGACCCCTGGGCACCTAGATGCTACCATGTGGTACCGTTCTATGCATCTTGGTCATCTCCACATGATAGTGGAGTAATGAGATTTTACCACGTGGCATCATCCCATTCACTCGCTTGCCCAGACGCTCCACACTCTGTATAAACATCTCCAAGATAGGAGAGCAATAAGATAATGCCATGTGGCATCATCTTGCTCACCCACTTATCTTAAGGCTTTGTGCTCTATGTGAACATCTCTAGGACAATAGAGCATTGAGATGATGCCACGTGGTATCATCCCACTCACATTTGCACTTGAGTACACAAAAATGATTGGAATGTGTTGAGACCACCATACACTTAGGATGTTGCCATGTGGTAGCACCTTGTGCGCTTAGGTGCCCATAGATGACTGGGATGTGCAGAGTTTTGTAACATCCTGCACACCACCATTGATCTCCATATAGGATTAACAACTTGAAGGAGCTGAAAGCTCGATGAGAGAATAAGTGAAAGGGCCTCGAATGAATTAAGGAGTTCCAAGTCATGAAAGCACAGATCCTTGAAATTTTTTGTGCATTGTGAACTTTACCAACGTACATATTTGTCATTCATAATACCCATACACATTGTCAAATCTATTAGATAGGAGTAGGTCCGCACCATTAGATATGACTAATTCAACTTCATGATATATATTTTGGGCAATGGCCTTTCAACTCAACGTATAATCAAATTTTTCTTAAATATTATTTTAATAAAAAATAAATTAAAAACTATACATATATATTATTGCAAAATTATAATTTCATATCTAGAACAACAAAACGGTATTCCACAAACCTATATCATAAATTAAGATAATTAAACATAATATTTTATAATACTAATTTAAATGAATATAAAATCAAATTTATTAATTACAATTAATATTTTTGAAAGCTTAATTAATACTAGAAAATAAAGGCAACATAAATGTCGACCAAATTCAAATTGTAATAATGAGTAACACATTATTGCATCTCTATTTTCAAGTTCAAATTATTAAAGCAAGTGAACATTACAAAATTGCAACAAACTAAAACACAAACAATTTTTAATACAAATGTAGGTAATAGTTGCTACATTAATCAAACGAGATTATAAAAATATATGAAATAGATGTCATTATTTGCCCTTTACGGTGGGATGCCTTACAGACTATCTCGAGGCAAGCTCCTTCTTTTACTGCTATTCTCAATGTGCATGTGTTGTTAATAATCTTGGATATCATTGAATAGTTATAGCTACAAACATGATTAATATTTTTTATTGACATCAAACAAGAAACAAGATCTTCTAAATCTCTCTCTAATAAATTATTACAGAACATGTCGAATGATCTAATATCTTACTATCAACATCTTCAAAGCTCTAAGTTATAATAGCCATTACTTCTATCGTTGACTATTGCATTCAACTTACATTGCAAATTTATATACAAACTCGATTTTAAACAATTTACAATACAAAAGCTCTCACACATAGTTGCACTTCCTCGGTTCCCACATTCACCATCTCTAAAAGGTTTTGACAATACATAAGCTTGTCCAACTCTGAATAAAACACTGCCACATTCTTCCAATTTATCTAGTAATAGCTTTGTCAACTGCCCTATCACAAATTCACAATGATGTTATTACTAAAGGCAGGGACTAACCACGACGTGGCCCTTGTCTTATAATAAATTTTTAAGTTTTATGTTTCAAAAGATTTGTCAACGGGGAAAGAGGTTAGAGAGTAAGAAACACAAAGTAATGGATTATGTCTCATAATTATTAATATAAATACATGAAACGAGCAAACCAAATGAAAAAAAATAGCTCAATTTCATTAAAAAAGATGACAAATACCATTAGAATAATGCCAAATATCTTACAACATATGAGACCACTTCGTACTCTCATTATGTAAGAGGCATCCAACCGTACTTCAAATACTAATTTAAAGGAGTCCCATGTTAAGAGTTACTACCTCTATAATTTTACGCAGAGCATTCCCATGCATCATCATAAGTTTAAAAATTGCATACAAAATATATGCATTTTAAAATAAGGAGTAACAATTATTTAATAAGAAAATTTTTTAGAAGTGAAAAATAATATAGAACAAAAGATTTACATAATTGTTATTTTTTTGATTGCCAATTATATATTTATATCTAATCATTTTTTTTTCAAACAATTTTTTTAATAAAATACTATTAAATTTTCACATTACATAAAATTTAAAGAATCATAAAACCATTAATAAAAAAGATTCATATAATTTCAACACTACCCCTAAAAAATAATCAGCTAACCCTAACATGAACCCCTACCTAAACATACCCAATTAAAACTTGTGTCATGGCCTCCCTTACAAAAACGAACGTCGTCACTTTTCATTCCCATTTGACAGTTCTTTACGTAATTAAAAACATTTCACTGCATTCATTCATTTCAAATTAAATGTTTGGCCATCTTCTTTGCAATGGGTTGGCCTGTGTACCAATCTTGTTCTCTCCCAAAATTCACAAATTCCCCTTTCTACTGCAACGTCTCGACTTCGAATTTAATCGGTTTCATCTTGCAGAATGTATAATTCCATACGAGAAGATCCATTTGCTGTCTTCCTCTGCTCGAAGGTGCCCATCCTTCCTTAACTTATTAACCTCTGTATTTTTTTTTTTTGGGATCTTCTTAAACCCTGAACCTTAGACCTTAAACCCTAACAATCAAATGCGTTACAAATCACGAATAATTCGGCATATACTGAGCATTTTGTGCATAATTTAATTCGTGTGGTATCGTCGTTCGGACTTTATAATGATTTTAAGGGTTAGATGTTAAAAGAAAATATTTACTATCGCCTTCGGAGCTTAAATTTCTAAGCATTGAATAAGGGTCACATTTGGCTTTCGATTTTGGTTATCTTGTCTTTTGAATTTTCGACTGGTTCTGTTTGTCGTTTATCTCTTTACCATTTTCTGCCTTGTGCGGTTGATACAAGAGAAGATTTTGTTTATTAGTTAAAAATTAAAATATCGATAAAAAATTCGTTTTCCCCTGGTGTTTGGAATTATAAAGGCTGAAGCTGCTGTATCCAATTTTAAGTATGTGAGAAACATATTATCGTCAAAAATAGTTCGTTTAAGATAGTTTGGAATTGCAGTAGGTTTTAAATTTTGTTTATATTGACGGATTGGAATGGCTGTGCAAAAGGCTTGCTGCGGTGTGGAATTCTGGCTTTATTTGCTAACTGTAGTGCTGCTGGTTCTTTTTGCTGGTTTGATGTCTGGACTGACACTGGGGCTTATGTCTCTAAGTTTGGTCGATTTGGAAGTTATTTCAAAATCAGGAAAGCCGAAAGACAGGGAGAATGCAGGTTTCAATCTCCTACCATGAATTTTAGATTGCTATTCTTTTTGCTTTGGTAAATCTTGGGTGGGGTTATGGGTCCCCTATAATGCAGTGTGGGGTAAGTTAAGACCACATTAGTAGATTTGTAAACATGGGTCATGTTTAAATGTACCCCATATTTGTTATACTACAATGTTGCTACAGGTTTGCTGGAGTTATGTGTAACCTTTTGTGGTTGGGGGATTTGAAATTTTAGTTGTTATGGATTTATAGATTTGATATCAAATTATACGAGTTGAGCTCGGTTTTAACTTCCTTTAGGCCAAATTTGTGGGTAGGCCCTCTAAAGTATTACTAGTTTACATGATTGTTGCTCTTGGTGTCTTGGTGTTCAGTTTTAAAACAAATTCTCCAAGTTTTGTTTGATTGTGTCAATTCAAGGCTTTATGTAAGGTTTGCAAACAATCGTGTAATTGTGTCTAATATCATCATAGGTTGTGATGGTAAATCCGTATAGTTATTTCTAATACCGTTACATGGTGGACAAGTTAAAAGGGAGTGTGTTCATCCTTTACTTCCGTTAAGTTACATCTGTTACAAATTATCTATTCTGAAGGTAGTTGTTTTTGGATGGGTCTATCTATGGTTTAGTTTTGTTGCATAGTTAGTGTGATCTGGTTCTTACTTTTGCAATCATATTTCTCTTCTTGAGGTTAAGAGTCAATATTGAAGGATAGGTTGATACTGAGAAATCTGATCCATGGAAATATCAATAGGCCTCTGAGAGTCAATATCCACATATTGAAATTGGTATTGAGCAGCTATGTCGTGTGGAAATATTCTAATTTCTTGAAAGGTCCATCTACATTAAAATGACATCTATATAAATAATTAAGATTCAAGCTCCATTATTATTCTTATTGATACAAATAATAAGTTTTTTTATTTTAAATAAATTAATCATTATGTAGACATGTATAAAGCCTCAAAGTTCAGGTTCTTCACCTTTGCCACTTGATATTTAAGATATTGCTTCATCACATGGATTTCTACAATAACTATATATGTCCTTGAAAGAGCTTGATTTGCCCTGATTGTGCTAATATTATTGATAGGTTGCTTTCTCTCGATTATTATTAGAAATCATGGACAGCTTTAATTGGGTGTATTCTTGAGTCCCATTGACCTACTTTTGGTCATTCATGGACATTAATGTAACTTCTTTCTTCCTTCTTTCTTTCTTTCTTTCTAAATTAACATGCCATTGTTTTGCCTTGCCTGGTCTATCCATTTTTCTTGCATGAGTGAAAATATTCTGGGAAGAATGGAGAAATTAGAAATTCCAATTGAGTGGAGACAAATAGCTCTTGGTTTATTACTAAAAGTTCTTGGTAGAATGGCTAATACCCATAAATGATAAAACAAAGGGAAGCGATAAAATATATTTTACACTAAGGCTAGATTGAGAGAAGAGGTATCCCCTTTCCCCAACTTCATTTGGCCTATTTCTCGATGAATTAAAAGAATGGATTGGAAAAGACAGTGGAGTTGTTCTTAGATATGCATTGCTTGGGTCAACCTATTAGATGATGCGATTATGCTAGCACGTAATAAAGTCAGTCTGCAAAGGCATCTTCACTTCTTTAGCAAATTATGCAGCCACTTAAATGAAGACGAATGCAAAGGCACTTTCATGTCTTTAACAAATCTGCAGCCACTTAAATGAAGATGAATATAAGTAAGACAAAGGTAATGGTCATAGTCACTTTGGAATGAGGCTATATCCATCAAGTTCAATGGTCAAAAATTGGATGTGGTTTCTTCCTACGAGTATTTGGCCCTTGAATTTGATGCTAGCTATGCCTAGATCAGATGTGTTGAAAAAATGGTTGTAGGTGACATGAAAGCTCTTTATGCTCTAAAACTCTACAATTTAGTTGGAGAGTTAGAAACTGATAAATTAACTCTACAATAATAAATTCATCAGTTAATTTATAGCCCTCGATCTGGTACAAACAATTGTTTTGTATATCTATACTATGTTGGACTAGGTATTTCAAAAGACTTTTGGAAAAATTTGATAGAGTGCAGAAATAATTCTTATTATAAGAATGATAAAAAAGGTACAAATTGGAATAACTACGAATAAAGTTGTAAACTCTTAGTGCCAAGATGTCAGCTGAAACAAGTATGTTGCCCTTGGAGGGAGAAGAGTTTTAGGTTAAGTTTTCAATTGCAGTTTGGTAGACTTCAGGCATTTGTGGTTTTTTTAGGTCCTATAGGTTTATATTAGTTGTATGTGGCTTCCCCTGTTTGGCTTATACGGATGTTGCCTGAAGTTGTTCATTGGGTAGTCTCTATATATGGGCACTCATTGGGGTGCCTTGCCAATTTTTGACAAATATTTGACATGTTGTTGAGTCCATCAAGTAGATGCTCCATTGGCATGTTATGCCAATTTTTGACATATTTAGTCAAGATAAGGAAGATGAACATGAACAAATATCCACGCCAAGTAGTGATCATCAAGAGAAGGGTTGGCGCCATGAGTTGTTGAGGCAGATTACAAAATAGGGGATTGACGGGTTTGATTTGCTCGAAGAACCACTATTTAAGCATGAGGTTAATCCAATGGTCACAAACATAGAGCATTAATACTTTTTAATTTAAAAAATCTCTATAGAAGCAGCATTTAATTGTTGGCTTAGGATAAGCTCACATCATCTAATAGCTGAAACAAGGAAAAACATAGACCAAGAATCATGCTTGCCATGCGATTAAGATGAAATTGAGGATGAGAAATAAGCTATGCTTATTGTCCTATGTATGGGAAAGTAAGACTAAAGTCACTAAACATTCAATTAAGCAAAAAATTTGAGTAATTTACGCACCATCTTGAAGCTTTCCTGGTAAAAATTAGGTAGTTACTGTTGACAATTTTGCCCCCACAGGGCAAATTGTCATCCCTACTATTATGAACTTTACTATGGTGCCAAGTTTGTCTTATGAATCAGTTTTGGGGTCCTTAAATGTGCATTTACAGCCACTCAAGTGGCCATCCACGGCCAGGTATAAGCCAAAGTCGCCATCTACAGCCAGGTGAAGTTTAGTCATTTAAAGGTTTCCAAGGAGCTTTCTTGATTACAGCCAACACAATGTACAAATCCAGCCATGCAAATGATGATGAAAAGGTCTCCTACGGCCATGTAAATTCTGATGGACTCCTACAACCATCATATAGAGCATACAGTTCGTTTAAAAGGACACATGCAACAGTTTTAAGAGGGTTTTTCTCCTTCTAAAATCGTCATCTACAGCAGTTTGAAAGGGTTTTTCTCCTCTTCTAAACATCACGTACAGCCAAAAGCCAAGACATACAAGCTGTAAGTTCATTTATTTTGTCTTCCCAAGGATTTTTTCGGGCTATAAGAGGTGGACTATTTCTTCGGACATTTTGTCCGAGAGAAAGAGCTCTCAAAGGACTGTGTAAAAGTCCGAAAAAATGACTAAGTGGTAGTTGTGTAAAGTTTATTTCCTTTGGACATATTGTTCGAAGGAAATCAAGAGACAGGAATCCGCAGAAGGGTGTCGGACAATAAGTCCGAAAGAATTCGGGCATATTTTTTCTGAAAGGCCATTTGACAGCTAGAGGGATATTATCAAAGTTTATTTCCTTCGGATTTTTGTCCGAAGGAAAAGGAAAAGCATAGTTGAAAAGACCCGAAGGGCATTTGCCCTTCGGGAAGGTCCAATTCAAAAGTCCTGAAGGCTATGTACTCTTCGGGTTGGTTCACTTTATGTTTCTAAGGACAAACAATTCATTCGAAGGACAGTTTCAAAAAGCCCGGGTGCCCTTAAAAAAACCCGAAGAAATATAAACAAAGGCTTCAGAAAAGAGAAGACAACAAGAAAAATCCGAAGGAAATGAAGAAATTAAAGGGACTCTGGAGATCCTTTCCGTAGGAAATAAAACCAAAGAACAAATCCGCAGACATAAAGCCAGTAAATAGGAATTCCTTCGAAAAGGGAAAGGACGTAAGTACCAAGGGAAGATCTTAAGTCAATTCTTGCGGACATTTTGTCCGCGGAAAAATGGAAAGAACAAAAGCCCGAAATAAATAATTGATAAAGACCCGAGATGACTGAACAAAAAAATACACAGGCAAATAACCAAGGAAAAATACACAGGGAAATCACAGATATTTGTCTAGACAGGCATGAACAGAAAAGCCGAGAACCAAGTCAAGCCCGGAAGAATAAACTTGTGGATTTCATGCAAGGGAAAACAAAGGGAAGATTCGTGGAAAAGACAAATACAGACGGTGAACATGCCTAAATAGTCCGAGAATACAAGAGCATGCAACAACCATGCACATGAATAGACACGTTCAGATTTGACGGTTCTAACACGTCACCTTCAGTTCTTAAACAGAGGCTCGCTTTGCATGAAGACTCGAGTAGTGGAACGGTGGAAAGCTTAAACAAAAGAAATTCCATGCACACACTCTCGTTTGTCTAAAAGCTTGAAACGTTCTGGGGGTTCAAATGTAATTCTTATTTTGGCATTTGTGTTGATTTCATGCAAAGGGGAGACTTTCAAACGTTCCAGCAGTTCGAGTGGATTTGACTACTCTTGTTTTGGAGTTGACTGGTTTTCAAGTCAAGACATTTATTCGTAGATTTCATGCATCCAAAGCTTATCTTCTTTTTTCAAACGCAAAGAATTTTCATGCAAGACAAAATAGACTTTTGTAAAGGCTGAGTTGGTTTGAGTTTACTCTCTCTATTTTCCAACGTCAATCTCTTGGATTTCTGTAATTTTCTATATTAATGGCTTTTCAGCCTTGTAAAAATTATCTCTCTTTTAGCAAGCAATTTTCTGCCAAAGTTTATGTTGTAACCTTTTTCATAATCAATAAGAAGAGGACTATGTTTTATTAATTTTCAGCAGCTGGTATAGTGTACTATTGTTATAGATTTGTCTAAGTGAGATTTTCTTTCTTCTTTGTCAAATCTGGATTCGTACCTAGTTACTAGCTGGTCATTTATGCAGGTCAAGTTCTGTGTTTGAATGTCTTTTGCTGATTTTACAGTGTATATTAGTGGCTGTTTAGTGCCTTTCGTCAGGGCTATTTTTTCATTTTCCTTAAGCTTAGATCATTAGATTAAACTTTTCGTGAAATACTTATGTGTATTGATCAATTGGAGTTGAAGTTCTGCCTCTTCTTTGTCTAAATCAATGTTCTCAGAAGCTCGATTTGAGTGGATCAAACAAATTATGTGTATGACCGTTTTAGCTAGAATTTTCTTTCAAGTTCTTTCTCCCTTTTCTCTAGGCAGTTTGTAACGTAGAATTTGAGATTTTCATTGATACATCTTACAGGAACCAGCTTTCTCTGGAGGTTCTTCTCACCATTGAGGCACCCAACCTCGTGAGAAGATCCCATTGTTTCAACTGGAGCAAGGATTAATCATTTTAGCACGTCTTCAATTCAAGGTGCAACTCCAGGTTGACAACAATTACGTTAAGGGTGTATTAGAATTCAATAATATGAGTCTAGATAGCCTTGAGGTAAATTGCAACTAAGTTGCAAGAAAGTTTTGTATAAATTTTATCCATATTTTTTTGCCTGGTCCCATAAATCATAGTTACTTAAGTATCAGGGAGGGGGGATACAGGGATCGGGTTTTTGGGATGGCAAAAAACTTACTAAAATTTGGGGATGCCTATTAAAATAATATAAAAAAAATGATATATAAATATTTTAACTTTATTCAATGAAATTTAGGGGTTTATACTTTATTTAATATTTTTCATGGTACTTTCGGGACGGGTTCAATATTGTTTGTAAAAATAACAGTGTTTTTGGGGGGTGACGGATTTTGTTTTAAAGTGAAAAGCATCAGGAAAAAAAAAAAAAAAAAAATAAAAAAATTGGGGACGTCCCCTCCAAGTCCCCAAGTCCCCCAAATGTCGGGACGTGACCAAAATCTAAGGGGACTATCCCCATGTAACACTAAATTTTATAAAATCTTCCATGGGTGTTAATAAACATTTCCTTTTATTCAAACTTCATAATAGCTTCCATATTGTCTTTTTTTGTTTATAAATGTGTATTGTTGTCCAACTATTGTATTTATACTCAAAAATTGTAAATTAAAACAATAAAATGATGCATGATATTTTCTAATGTTCTCATTACAATATAGGTAGATATTAAAAACTCTATTTTGTCATTATTTGTACTTAAATTCTATATGAAGTTGTGTGTTGAATCTTATATGTTTTGATGTTTTTATTTTGCCTCACTTGTTAAAGGATTTTCCTTTTGTCGTCTTCGTTGCCTTTTATGCCAAAATCATTCACCAAGCAATAAAGAAAATGATTCATATGCATCATTATAACTGAACTCAAATTTGACATAAATGGAGAAATGAATGCCATGTCTTTATTTATAAACCTCTGGTTTGCATGTTATTTAATTATCGTTAATTTTTTATTGGTTGCCTATTTTTTGTTTAAGACAGCCCTCTTTGTGAAACAAGGGAAGTTTTCTGTTTTGATGCTCACTAGATGCTGTATGTTAAATTTTTTTAAGTTCTCGAATGGGCGAATGATATGCATTTTCCCAACGCTTTAATTCTAGATAACTACTACTACTTGTATCATTAATAGAATATTAAGTGATCAGTCTTAATAACAATTGAAAGTATGTCATTCCTTAGCATCCATAGCTATATATGCAATGAAGTGAATGATTTGCTTATAAATCTTCAAAGAACAAGGTGGATACAACTTACAAACTTGCTTATATTGTTTTATAGTTTGAATGCTATTGTTCCAATTTATAGGGGAATTGAAGCCCTATTGGCTATTATTTTTGGCTAGTATGCTTGCTTTCGTTGTAAAGCACGAACCAACCAAGATTCAAGCCTACGAGCTCTCATGAGCATGTTGGTTGCTCTACCACTAAGTCACTATTCCTTCATAGGTTTGAGCTTTGCCCAAGCGTGGATTGAACTTCCAACACTCCCCCTCAAGCCACATGACTTTAGTATGTTTGAATGCTATTGTTCCGATTTATAGGGGAATTGAAACCCTATTGGCTATTATTTTTGGTTAGTATGCTTGCTTTCATTGTAAAGTACGAACCAACCAAGATTTGAGCCTATGAGCTCTCATGAGCATGTTGGCTGCTCTACCACTAAGTCACTATTCCTTCATAGGTTTGAGATTTGCCCAAGCGTGGATTGAACTTCCAATACTCCCCCTCAAGCCACATGACTTTAGTATGCCAATCCAACCTGGTTCTCATACCATGTTGTAAAGCATGGACTAGCCAAGATTCGATCCAAGTACCTCCCATAAGCATGCTGGGCACTTTAACATTGAACTACCAACCCTTCACAGGGTTGGGCTTTACCAAGTTTGGAAACTTCAAACACTTCCCCTCAAGCCAATATTCAATCCTAGTACCTCTTATGGGCGTGTTGGGCACTCTAACACCGAACTACCAACCCTCCAAATGTTTGGGCTTCATTGAAGCGCAGAATAATTTTAAAACACTTCCCCTCAAGACACACAATTTGAGTGCGATAATCCAACATGGCTCTAATACCATGTTCTAAGACATGGGCCAACCAAGATTTAAACCTAAGACCTTCCATGAGCAGGTTGGATGGTCTACTATTAAGCCACAAACGTTTCATGGGTTTGAGCTTTTCTCAATTGTGGATTGAACTTCCAACATTTGTTCTCAAGCCACATGAGCTGGGGGCACCAATCCATCTTGGCTTTGGTACCATAATGTAAGGCACAAACTAGCGAAGAGTTAAGTCTAGGGCCTCTCATGAGCATGCTAGGCACTTCACCATTGAGCAATCGATCCTTCATAGGTTTAAACCTTTCCCAAGCATGGATTGAACTTACATTGCTCCCCCTCAAGCTACACACGACTTAAATGCACCATGCCAACATAGCAAGAATTTGAACCTAGGGCCTCTCATGAGTAGGCTAGGCACTTTACCACTAGTCCATAGACCCTTCATAGGTTTGGGCTCCACTCATGTGGATTGATGTTCCAAAACTCTTCCTTAGTGCACAAATTGATGTGCATCAAGCCAACATGGCTTTGATACTATGTTGTATGGCGTGTGCTAACCAAGATTTAAACACAGGGCCTCCAGTGAGCATGCTGAGTGCTCTGCCATTGAGCCAACAACCCTCCACATGCTTAGGCTTCGCCCACCTGTGGATTGAACTTCCAACACTTCCCCTCAAGCCTTACATGTGTACCATGCCGACCTTGCCTCGATACCATGTTGTAAAACATGGACCAACTAGGATTGAACTTGGGGTCTCCCATGAGCATGTTAGGTGCTCTACCACTAAGCCATTGATCCTTTACAAGTTTGTGATTCATCTATGTGTGGATTGAACTTCTAATACTCCCCTTAAGCCACACATGACTTAAGTACACCGAGGCAACTTGGCTTAATACCATGATGTAAGATACACATTAACTGAGATTCGAACCAAGGGCCTTCCATTAGCATGCTGGGTGCTCTACCATTGAGCCACCGTGGGTTGAAATTACAAAATTAAGTTTATCAATATTGACAAACACATGGATAAAAACATTCACGTTAAATCAACTTTCCTTTTGTCTAGGAGAGTTCATTGATGAATAATCAAATGGAATGCAAAATGTTATTGTTCTTTTCCCCATGAATCGCAAATTAAAACTATCCCTTTGTCTTCAAGCCCAAATATTAAATATTTACAAATGTAAATGTAATATTGACAAAAAAGTGGATTTAAAACCAGCCCATAAATCATAATAAATTATCAGCATTTACCATACATACAAAGAATAAATAATTAAATATACATGAATTATCAGCCATTTCTAGTACATAAATATTCCAGAATAATTTAATAATGTGACATTATGCACAGAACAACTTACAATACTTCCAACTTTTAAAAGTTTAAAGGCATCGTACAGAAGTTTATAACAGCATTGAACCCCTTCAACGGTAACAAATAGAAGCCCTTTAAGGTATTTAGGCTTTTTATCTGATCGGTGGAAGGAAGCATCAAATGAAGCTTGTTGAAATTGGCTGAAAATTCAAAATAAAAAACAGCAGAAAATGGTCATAATGATGGTTGAATGTTTTTCCAGAACAAACCACAATTCAGTATATAATGTCTTCTACAGTCTATAGTTCGTTGAGAGTTGTTTGTCCAATTTTCAGAATGAAATATCTTGTTACGTTGCATGCTGTTAGAGTTTGTAGATGAATTATTGAGAGCATATAGCCTCTTTTTGTCTTTTCAATTCAGATTGCCCCTTGGACTCTTGGGGAGGCATTGTGACTACTTGTCTTTGAGCGTTTTGGAGCTCCCTTGGCATTAGGATGGACTCATCTAGGGGCCCTCTCACTTTTATAAACAAACTCGAGCCTTAAGCATTTGTCTTTGTTCTCAATATGCTTAAGGTACTGCTGGAGCTTTATTAGGATTGCAAATGGTGGCTTCTCGTCCTTTTTGGGTCCCTAAGGTGGGCTCCTTGTTAGAACTATTTGGATTAGTTTTCTGAGTTCTCAAGTCAACATTTTCCTCAACGATCCTAAACACTATCTTTCACAACATGAGGGCTCAAGGAGAATTTCTTCTTAGCATTTGAGGTTATATCTCTCAGTTGCTCATGGAACTTATTCCCTAGAACAAGTTCAACTTCTCTTACATATGCAATTAATTAATTCTAGTAGCTTTTCCAAGTGGCGCACTAGATTAGTTGATCAAATATTATTTTATTTTTCTGTTTTAGTGCTCTTTCATTTTCTCATCCACAGTTGAAATTGGATCATGCACAACAACTCAAGTGAGCAAGTGATTAATTGAGAGAGTTATCTTTGCACTTTTCAAGCCACTTCATGAATTATATATTGCACATGAAGCTTTCGGAATACTTGGAAGGGTAATCTTAGAGCAAGGGGAAATACAGGTTTTAGGAGAGACTTCCAAACAATTGACAACATTATTACACCTTTGGCTGTTATTGGGGATGCTCATTAGCGAATCCAAGTCTTTTATTGTTTCATAGACTTTAGGGAGGCCTTTGACTCTATTATGAGAGATGCTTTTTCCAAAGTTGCGTGCTATTGGTATTTCAAATTCTTTGAGTTTGATTGCTACCATCGTGAGTATTTATGAGACAATTGTTGCCCAATTTCGGACTTCCCATGGGCTCTGACTTTATTTATAGTACTATTAGATTCAAACAAGAATGCCTTCTCTCATTGACACTCTTTGGTATTTACGTAGACGAGCTTGAAGAATTTCTTTAACTGCATACCCATGTTGTTGATGATTGTTTACTCCATGTTAGGAACACGATTTGTTGCTGATTATCAGTCTCTCAGTTCTTCTACAAAGGAGAGCTTCTAGAGACGATATCTTATACTTGGGAATTTAGTTTATTGGTTGGCCTTTTAGTTTGAAGCCTGCCTCTCAGCAATGTCTTTTCAAAAGATACGCTCCACTTTTTGTTTTGGAGTGCCAGTGCCTTGAAATGCATTTCTAGCATATACTTCTGAAGATACGCCCCTTAACACAATTATTGAACCCACAGTTCTTATGGTTTAGAGGTTTGGAGCCCAAGTTTGGGAGATATCTTCAGGCTCACTCTCTATATTCACAAACTTAGTTCTCGAAGTAATTTTGATCTATAATCGCCAACCTTATAGGTTTGGTCGATTCAACACTTATCTTGAACTCATTTTCCAATGTTTCAATTAAACTTGTGCATGAAAAGAAAATGCTTGCTCGAATATGAAAATCAGCAAATCAAATGAATTGCAACAACACACTCACAAAAAGTTCAACCCAAGTGTTTATTGTGGATAAGCTCTCTAGGGATAAAACTCCAAGGAAGGAGATGCTTGATTGTTGGACAATGGATACAACCATGCATTATAGAGTGCATGAGTTCACTTTGGAGCTTGTCGCCAACACATACATTGTGTCTGTTTTTTGTCCTACTTGTAATTTCCACCTAGTTTATCTCTCAAACACTAGTCTCTCTCATGTATGTCCTCAACTGGTAAAGAAAGAACTTCAATGGGTTCTGGCTGCCATTCTTGTTTGTTTGTTATGCTTCCGAGATGCCTTATCTTCCATTCACTCTCATATGTTGGCTACATATTCTGAAGCAATTGGTTTTTCAACTACTTTGAAAATGGATTTGTTGACTTGGACTGCAAAATTCATTTGGCATTTTTGGCCTTTGTAAATACCCAAAACCTATCTGGTTGAGCCCCTTATATGCTGTCATGTTTGGCATATAGACCCTTTTGAAAACAACTTGCTGACATCAGTTGACCTGTTGCACCAACTAACCTATTGAAGTTTTGGTTGACTGAAGTTTTGCTGATGTCAACCAAATTGCCGCATGGCATTGGCGAAGCTGTTGCTTGATGTTGGCCAAATTGTTTGATGACGACCAACTTCCCTATGTCTTCTTTTGGCTCCAAGATGGACGTCAAAGTGCATCAAATTCCTCCAAATTCTTAGGGTATTGACTTCCTTGCCGCAAGATTTCCGATCTATGTAATGAAACCTTAGTTTACCTTTGTTGTCTTCAAAGTTGATGTAGTTGAAAAACTCATCATGATCCATTTCGGATCAGATTCAGCCTCACGTTGTGAAAGATACCTTATTTGACACTTTGTCCTTAAGAGAGATTTGCCTCTTTTGGTCTTATTGGCGACGACACTATTGGCATTTTGGGCCCATTTTACTCCTTTAATCTTTCGACAACTCTATTGATTGACTTCCTCCATTTAGATACTCTCCTTGGATGCCCCTCCTTGCCTCTTGCCCCCAAAGGAAGTGATCAATAGAGATTCTAGAGAGGATATATATTGACAATACATTTAGGTCATTTCAACCCTTGAGCCTTATGCTAGGTTTCTATGTTGAACATTTCTTACAAATTTTGTATGCCACCACCATTTAGCTTGACTATCTCCAGCATCATCGGTCACATGGCTTGAGGATTCCCCTTTGGCTAGCTAAGGGTTTGGTCCACTCGTTACGAGTTGAGATGAGTCACCATATTCCATGTGGTAATAAAAATTGTTGCCTTTGTTCCCAGTCCCACTAGAAGGTGGTGATTGAGGAACACTTTATTTTGAGGGGTCCTATCTACTATAAGAGTTGGTGTAAAAACACTGTTTATATAGAGACTTGACTGGTTCTGTATCCACTTTCTTTTGGCATATGTGCTTCGCCCTATTTTCAGGAGGCTATCATTCTCAGATGTAGATCCTTACAGGGGACCGCCAAAGTTTTCAGGCTGATTGTTTTTTTCATTCATCCTTTTACAGAGACTAGAGGTAATAAGTGCTTGTTGGATACAATGGATTCACACTTAGATGGGGACAAATTAGTGAGATGACATTTGTCTTGGTGTGTTGCAAAAACACGTCCTAGCCCCTTAGTCTCACTGTATGAGGATTAGGTTCATTTTGTTTTAATGTCAAGGGCTTTCCCCTTGTTCACAACCAAAATCATAGAGGTAGGTGTACATTACTAGTTTTTTCTCTATTGCTAGAGGTTCATCGATCGTGGATGTTCAAGGAGGAATACTTGATATCCACCTAGGATTGTCAAACCTTCCCCCATCAACCTTGGGCATTTCTCTACGAGCATTCTCAAATCTTTCGTTGGTCCTTTTGCAGTGATAGACAATGTCGTTATTTCTTCATGCCCGAGCCTTGATACAAACATGCAATGTCACTAGTTTTCTTCCATTGTCTGCCACTTTTATATTCTTTAGCTTGATGCTTCATTGAGGGGTCCTCCTCTCATAAAGCTATTTGTACTTGTACTTAGTTCTTAAGGTTTGGGGTTAAATTGCTTTAGGGTTAGTTCTTTTGTTTTTTTACCTTTCTAAATTGTTTTGTATTTTTTTAAATTTCATAACCTAGGGTCTTGTTTACCCTTGTCCTTTTCTATTATAATTGAATGTACTCTGAGTCCATTGGCCTATTTTTGGCCATTTGTGGACATCAAAAAAATTTCTTTCTTTCATACTTTCATTCCTCGAGGAGTGGATACTGAGAAGCACTCTATTTTCAGATCTCATGTCTACTATGGAATATAGGGGATTTATCATTGTCTTTGTAGAGACCTAAGCGGTTCTCTAACCACTTTTTTCTACATTATGATAAATGGTGCTTGATCCATTTCATTAAAGAGGCTATCTCTTTCATGTGCAAGACCTTACATGGGACTCCTAGAGCTATTGAGACAATTACTAACATTGGAGGTATCAAGCACCCTCAGGATTGTACTAATTCACACACAGACAGGGATAGGTCAACGAGACAATGTTCATCTTTGTGTACTATTACTATGATGCTTGAAGCCTTGAACCTTCTCTCATTCTACGTTCGTAGTCGGGTCATGCCTTGGTGGTTCCATTCTTTGGATGGAGATCGTGAATACTCGAACTAGGCTAGCCTTGTGATTAAGCTTGAAAGGAATATCCTACTAGTGCTAGAGGTCTTAGTTTGTAGTGATACAAACTATGGGGAGTTGACGTTGCCTATTTGCCGCAATATTTAATATTAAAAGTTTGTTTCAGTGTCCGAATACCATCATAATCAAATGCACTTGATGAAAAGGGCATGGCTCTTGTCTAGTTATGTGGGATCTCATCCCATATTGTGGGAAAGGCTCTAAATGACTAGGCTTATCAATGGAGATGGGATCCCAAGAAAGAGAAGGAATCAAGGTCGATGAATTCAGTGTAAGGAAGTAGCGATGCTAACCAAAGGCAACACCATTTATCCACCAATCAATGTAATGGATTTGGAACCTATGGAAATGGTTAGTACAATATGTTGGGCACTGGGAATCTTCACATCAAAAACTGCTTTGGTAGTGTAGTCTGGTAGCATTTCATTGTTCAGTAGCATGCCGATAGTTTCGTTTCATCCCTAATTTTCCATTTGGTAGTGTGTTCTGACAGATTCAGGAATACATTTCATTCATGGTATCTTATTGGTTCAATCAAGTGTATCGGTTCAATCTATTTCCTTGGTTGTGTGAGTTTCCCCTTGAGATGGTAGTGGGGGAATAGTTTGTGTTTTTTTCTTGTCATAAACCTGCTTCATTTGAGCATTCAGGGCCACCTAGCCACCCTCACCAACAATCCTTGTCATGTGGGCAGGGGCACATTACCAACTGTTTCTCTACCTCCAACGGTTCCAAGTCCCTGGGTGGTAGGAGAGGTTCCATGGGAGTGCTTTGCAGCGGAGCTCTCGTGGTGGTTGATGATGAGGTTCTTGGCTCGTTTGTGCCAAGTGTTGCTATAGATGCATGACAATGTCAGTTTCCAGTCTTGTTCTCTAGCTTTGACTCCAATCGACTCCTTGATTCATTGAGGGGTTCTCCTCTAGCAATGCTATTTGTACTCGCATATGATTCATATGGATTGAGGGTTTGACCACTTTAGGTGTACCCCCTCTAGTTATGTTTACTTGGTTCACCTTGTTTTAGTGCTTTACTCTTTAGTTATAGGCAAGAACTAGGGTTCTTTTTGCCCTTTTGCTTTTCTTGTTCAACAAATTTTACTTTCGAATTTCATTGACCTATTTATCCTTGTATCCATACTCTTCTATAGATTGGCTGCAGTTTTCTCCCTGGTAGGTTATAGCTCTTTTAAAACAGCGGTCTGTTTTGGAATGCAAGCAAGACAATTCAGCATTTTTTCAACAACAATTTATCTCAGAGAAAAATCCTTTTGGTAAGAAAGTTAGAGATGGGAAGAAGCAGCTCTGGACTTACCTTTCCCTTTGGTTGAGTCTTTGATCTGTTGGTTGAGCTCCTCTTTCTTTGGTCAAGTCCTCTTTTATTGGTCAAGTGTGTAAAGGACCTCGTGGGAGAGGAAATGGTCAGTGGTCACTAAACTCACGTGCTCCTCGTGCACAAGGTCTTTAAATTGGTTTAATGTTCTCCCACGACCTAAAGGTCTGGTAGCTAGAGGGAGAGGGGCATAAATGTGGAATATCTAGCAGTCTTCCTGCTGTCCGGTTTTGCATTCAAATTTTTTGCATCCACACATCAATCCTGGATTTCATGATATCTTCTCGTTCAACAGAATTGGTCTATTAGCTACATTCTGGTGCATTTATTATTGTTTTTCTCAATATGCTCAACCATTTATTGTAGATATCTTTCTATGAATCTATAGCTATCACATTTTCTGTTATAGATATGACTGGCTTCCAAAGACAAATTCATGATGCTAGAGTACATTAAGGCCTTTCCAAATTCATTTCATATTCGACTCCATGCAGTAAAAACTCCTCGCATGCAATTCACATTCCTTCCAGTAAAAAGGAATTAGTCTCCAAAAAACATGCAGTTAACTGCCAAAATTTTCCTATTATGATTGGAATTAGGTGCAAAAACAGATTATCTCACATATGCCATAAACAGAAACTCTAATAAATGTTACTTATCTTTTGACACTCCTTTGATATTTCATGGACAGATGCCAGTGAAGTGATGGTGACACTGCTGGTTCAGCATACCTCTTTCGAGCTTTGAACTTTGCATGTCTTTTGTTGCAACGAGCACAATTAATGTTCCTATGTTATACTGAAATGACAAATGCCTTTTGGAGTGCTTGCCCAGCATTCAACTTCCTGGTTTGTCTCTGCATACACTTTGGCCCTGCAACTACACCACAGCCGTATTGCATTCTACTTGTGAAGAAGAAAAATTACAGTTGTAGCTTCCCAACCCCCCGCTTCTCTCTCTCTCCCTCCTCACCCGTCTCTCTCTATCCAGATCTCTGCCTCGTCCCCCTCCCTTTCTATCTCTTTTTGAATATACATTTTCTTTCCGACAGGCAGGCTAAAAATGATTTTTCATCTCTTCATACTCCCATACATGGCTCCAGTCTTCTAAATTTAACGTTCGGAACCAACATGCACCTCACTTCCCAACTAGATAGTTTGTGGACAGTAACGTTCTAATCTCTTCTGCATGCAGGTCCAATATTTCCCTTTACACCATAGGAAAGATGCAATGTCTATTTCCATGACCCCGGCAATGATTGCTCTCGCACATGCCCTACTTTGCTCATGGCCTCCATTTTCTCTTGTCTTGGATTTATGGAACTTTTTTGCCAAATTTTTGGTGCAGTCCCGAAAAATTTCTTAATACATTTTTAGGAACAGGATGAGGGGAAATCCTTCTGCACTTTACCTCCAATTCTGCATAACCATATGGTCTTGGTGCTCTAGAATTTCCTTCTTGGCAAAACAAGGGTTTTCTCCTGTTTTTTTCCCTTATTTCTTCTTTCTTCTTCTGTACATTATCAATTGTGTTTCATTCTGCAAGCAAGGAATCAAATGGTTTTCTTTAATATCAACTAAAAAAACATGTAAATGGCAACCTACTCTTTCAACATCCTTTGCGGGCCTTAAAAAACCCAATTTTTTTAGTTTACAGAAATTCTGAAATTTTGCAGGTCTCTCCAGAAAATGTCAACAGTTGATGGAACCATAGTTTGCATACTCGGCTAGTATATGCCTTTTTTTCTGCCCGTGAGTTTTTTTCACTCGCACTCATGAGCCTCAGAGGCTGAGTTTTGGCAAGTATTTGCTTAGTACTCGGCAAGTACTAAGCACATACTCGCCGACACTGTTAAAAAGCAAAAAATATGCGGAAAAACACAGATTTTTGTCCTTTTTAAGTACACACCCCCCTACACTTTCATGACACAACATTTGAGGTGACAATATATCTATAAAATAAATGTTAAGTATAAGTTTATACTTTAATCTATATTTTATATTTATACTTTCAGGATGTTTGAGAGTGGTTTTGGACCTAAAGGAGCTATAATGCAAATTCTAGTTTTTGAGGATCTTATCATATTTTAGACTTAGTCAGATTTTAGGGAGACATCATAGGAGGTATGAAGGTTGTATGAAGGGATGTAGGTATGATATAATAGTATGAGAACATCTCTCACAAGGTGCCATGAGTCAATCCCACCCGATACCTAGTGTACCCTTTAAGGCATGCACTTAGGGAGATTTGATGCCCCAGTGTGCCCTTGCAAGAGAGAGCATCAATAAATGATAAAGCTGAAAAATATCAATGTATACATATGCCCCACCTGAAGCTCATCATGTGTCACAATATTGTAACATGGGATGGTGCTTTGGGAAAGATACATATCAACATAAAAGCATAAAGGAAATTCTGAAAGAAATGATGATGCGATTTTGTACTATATTTGTATTCAAATCTAATAGAAAACACTTCCCTAACATATTACAGACTCATTTGATACATTTTGTAACTGTAATTTGTATAAAATTTATGTTTTTTTAAAGAAATTTAATTATTTTTTTAAGTTTCCGAGTGTTGGCAAGTCTTTGCCATGTCAATTTTTTTTTGGTTTGCCGAGTGTGAGTCGAGTACAAGTATGCGAACTATGGCTGGAACATCTGCGAGCATTGATCTTCAATTTGTACAGGGACTAATAGCATGTACAAATTAGGCGCGGAACATCTCTGCTACTTGTCCATTGAAGAATAATTTGCAACATAGTTCAATAAATGTGGGGGTGTCTCTTGTTTTCTTTTTGCCTCCTGAACATATTTCCTAAGAGCAACACCAGGCTGGTCATCCATATCCCCAAGGCACCCCTTTCATTGTGCAAAAAATAATTTGTAAATCTTTCTTCTTCCACATCAATTGATGGAACAAAACTACTTCTGAAATGGAAGGAAATTGCTGGAAGTAAAATTGCTACAACTAAATAAGGATGTAGCAAGGTTTCCAAAGAATGGAATGCTGGCTTAATTTCCTCTTGCAATAGACAAATACACGAATAATGCAGAAATTCTGACAATTGCAGAAATTATAAAACGTATCTGCCAATGCAACTGGTAAGGAATTAATTGAGAATGCCTTAATTGAAAAATGTGCACAGTACTGGAGGACTAGAGTCGTGCCATGGCATTGCAATCTTATTCCAGTCTAGGGGCCTGCTCTTGTATTCCCTCTGAATCATTCTTTTGCTGGAAATAAATTTGCAGAAGTCAAAACCTTTTGCAAATGGTGTCTTGATCCTCTGCAACAGTGCCTAAATAACGAGCAAAAGTTTCCTGAAATATAATGCCAATCCAAAAATTTATACAAAGCTAGGCCAAGGCATTGCACTTGCAAAGGAGTCTATAACTAGGAACAAAAAATTAAAGTAAGAAAAGAAACTCTAACTGCAAACTAAAGAGAAATATGCCGGAAAAGGATGAAATAAATCTAGCTGACAGCGTTGGTGGTCACCCTACGTGCCAAATTCTGGCTGCTGAGATTGAGTGTCAATGAAACACTTGGGAAAATCTAGTTTTTGCTTATTTTTAAGTTTTCGAGATTTTCCCCAGTTTTTCTTGAGTAATCCCAATAATCTTGCTCTTCATCTATGCTAAGCTGATGTAGGGTATGAGTCTGGCTGTTATAATATGCTCATCAATCATGCCTTAAACATACATTATTTATTTTTTTTTTTCATCATAAACATAAACGTAAATGTAAACTAGAATAGCAAAACAAGACATATTAACGCCTTACAATGTTTTGAGGATATTGATGTCAAAGAAACTGCCCGATTCAGCCCTCATCCAAGGGCCTTTTTGCTTTGTGATATCGCTGGTCTTCTGTCATGGTTTCCCTCTTTCATCTGCGTCAGTTCTGTATTTCCTTGAGGGGTCTTTCTCTCACAAGACATTTTGTATTTGTATTTAGTTCTTATGGTTCAGGGTTTAACAGCTCTTGGTCTACCCTCTTGTATTGCTTACATTTCTTTAGTGCTTAGTGGCTGGTTACTTATAATAATTTTGATTCCTTTTACCATAGTATTTCTCTATTATAAATTTATAACTAAATGTACTTTTCGAGTCCCATTGACCTTTTTTTTGGTCATCTTTGGACATAAATATAATTTCTTTCTTTCTTACTCTCTATCTTGCCAAGTTGTTGTCAAGTACAAATCATATAAACTTTGTTTTTTTGTCTAATTGGGTCGGGAGGGGGCCTGAGGCAGGGGAGAAGAGTTGTATTTGCTTTGTTTTGTGAATGCTCATTGGGTGGATGTTGGAGAAACGGCTTTGCATTTGTTAAGAAATTTTGATTATTTACGTTTTTAAGCTGCACAATTGTTAAATTTATTGACAATAGAAAACTACAGTTTGTAATTATATAACATGGAGCTGTTGTCAAATAAGTACTGCTCTCTTTTACTCCACACTCTCACCTTCTGAGTGATTGTTAATTTATCACATCAGTCATTGTATCATTGTTTAATTAGCTGTTATTCTTTCCCTTTTTGTCAGGGAGAGGTCATCATAATTTTGTTCTTAAACATAAATAATCTATTTTGCATTGTGTTGATTTCTCCCCTTATTACTTATTTCACAAGCATTATCAAATTATCTTTCATTTCTTTTATGTTGGTATGTATAACTTTGGTTGCTTTGCTTAATCCTAATGAGAGCTTGGATGGAGTTACTGCAAATCAATTTATCTTAGTTTGTCTATGTTCATGGTCATTGTAGTGCAGGGGATAAGGGCTGGATTATAGGTAATAATCTTAGTTTGTTTATGTTCATGGTCATTGTAGTGAAGGGGATAAGGGCTGGATTATAGGTGATAATTTATACTCTTGTCTTTTGCCCTGGTTAGCAATTGGGGTATTATAAACTAAATATTTAGGGAGTTTCCATGGAGCTTTATCGAGATGAACAATGTTATTGGTGCAGTTCCTTTGTGGGATGATACAAATAGTTGACTTTTCAGTTATTATTGGTATTTCAATATTATGTTTATTCACCCTGGCACAATTGTTTTCTCCTTGGCCCTCGTTATCTGATTGCTTGTCCCTTCCTTTTCCATCATGGTCGTCGCTGTCTTTTGTCCCGTCCCTATAAATGCTCATCTTGCTCCTACAAAATCTTGTCTTTGAATGTTTTGTCCTTGTCTTGTTCCTATAAAATCATGTCTTGTTCTCGAAAATCCCTGTCCCTATAAGCTTTGTCTATTTTTTTGAGTGACTGTTATTAGGCAACAATTGGCGAGTTTCCTGCACGGATTTGAGAGTTTTGTAAGTATGCATTCCCCATTTCTCCCCCCACTAACAAGTGCCTTCAGGTGCTTGCTTGTCAAGTGAGTTCCCTTTGTGATTATTACCAACAGACATGAAGGAAAATGTCATTAGCATAATCATAGTTCGCATACTCAGACTTGACTCGGTCTTGGCAGACCAAAAAAAATTTGACTCTGCAAATACTCGACAACTTAAAAAAATACTTAAATTTCTTCAAATTTTTTTTTTTTATACAAATTAAAATTACAAAATATATCAAATGAATATGTAAAACGTTGGGAAAGTGTTTTCTATTAGATTTGAATACAAATAGAGTACAAAATTGCATCATCATGCGAATACAACAAACTGATACTTATAACTTATGAATTATGATGATTGTCATTAAAATTTTTTATCATAAATTGCATATCGATGTAAGTTACAAATTACAAGAATATATGATTTCCTCTTCTTTGTTCTAGTGAAAAATATGGGAGACTGAGAGGGTTTAGTCCTCGCACTCTGTTGTGTCTCCTTGCTCTGTCTAGAAGGCTACACCTTAATCTCCACCCTGGTACCAGATGCCAATGATTTATCGTTTGTCTCATGTTCGACATCTATAAGGATGTGATCCAATCCAATCTCCCTTGCTTCTGCTATACCACTACCTACACCCTCCATAGCTTGCCTCTTGAAATCAACAATCTCATCCTTTGTGGACAAGGGCTCTTTTCATCCTATGCAGTCTAGTCACTGTAGGGATCAATCTCATCCAAATCAATAAGCACCTGTGATGTGTCCTTCACCTTTCTTGTGCAAAGCCGAAGATTGTATTACATAAAAATTATGTCATCAAGTCGCCGTTGAGTCAACTTGTTGCGCTTCTTCATGTGAATGGCGTCAAACAAACTCTAATTGCGTTCACATCCAAAAACGTTACAAGGTTGAGATAAAATTTGGAGGCCTAGCTTTTGAAGATTTGGGGTATTTCCACCCCAATTTTTTAACCATGAACTTGCAAACAAGATATTCAAAAGTTGGTAAGTAATTGATATTGTAAATTTGTAACTTGTAAGGTATAAGTAAAGACTTCAATTTTTATTGCTTGGTGTCTGGGTGGATCTCCCTCGAATAGCTAGTGCTGAAAAAAAGAGCCTCTCCCTAGCCTGCTTGTAGTTCTGCAACTTTAAAATAATGTCCCTCTCCTCAACCTTAGGTGTCATCCTCTCAATGCTTGTGGAGAGGCTCTCCATAACCTCTCCATTAACATTCGTGAAGCCATCAAAATAGAAAAACTTGGTATTAAGGTAGTATTTCGTTGCATGAATGGGTTGATGGAGTTAATTGTTCCACCTTTGATCAATTAGCTCCCAAATGGGATCAAATCTATCTATATCCTCTCTATAATAGTTTTGGATGGCCTCTTTGGTCCTATCCATGGCCTCATAAATGTATCCCATTGGGTTTTGCCCCACATCAACCAAGCACAAAATCCTCACCAAAGGCTCTGACACCTACAAAGTTACAAGCAAATTAAAGTTACAAACTTACAATTAAAGTCAATACTTAAATTTTTTGAAAATAATGGAATTGATTTGAAATTTAAACTGGAATTTGAAGTTACCTTGATGATCTCTACATCTCTTTTCACAAAGGCATTATAAAAGACTGTCTTTGTGGTCCTCTTTCCATCAATTTTATTTTAAAATGTTGAGTCCAACCATACTTGACTCACAAACATTTGCTTCAATGTTGTCAAAAACTACAAATACTTTGCAACGTTAGGAAGTTAGTTGCAAACTTTGTGACATCTGCTTGTACAAACTCTTTCCCCTTGATGTGATCTCTCATCACGTTGAGAACTTAAGGATGATTATAAATGTATTTGATGATGTTTTTGGCATCTTTTACAACCGGTATCATCTAATCAATTTTGCTTATGTCCTTCAAAATAAGGTCAAGGCAATGGGCTGCGCAAGGGGTTTAACAAGAGTGATGGATGCCTCTCCTTAAGCAGTCTCCTTGTCGCCACATATGTCGTTGCATTTTCAGTGACAACTTGCACAACATTCTCGATGCCCCACCTCTAAGACAACCTCCTCGAGCGTTAAGCTCAAAGTTTATGCATTTTTTACTTTATTAGAGGCATCATTTGACTTCAAAAAACCATCTCACCATTTGAAGCCGCTAAAAATTTGATGATGGTGCGGTTCTTTCCATCCATCCACCCATATGAAAGAATGGTGCATTTGAACTTTTGCCATTGCTTCTTTTGTTCTTCCATGATTGACTTTGCATTTTCAACAACATTCTGGAGCAACCTCCCACTTAAGTCTTTTGGAGAGGTTGCCTTGTACCTTTCCTTGAAATTGTGAACACCATCACCAAATACTCCTAGTACAAGCTCTTGACCACGTTGAAGGGAAGGTTGTTGTAGTACACCATAAATTTGCATATGCCTTATCTGCTTTTTTGTGCACCTCCTTGTTCTACTTTGTACCTTGCAGCGAAAGTTCTACCCCAAGTATATTTATAGGTACAAAAAACTATGTGACTGGATTTTGCTTGAACTAGATGAGGTAGATGTGCCTAGTATGCGTTGACTATGACTATAGACCACAATCTTTGCCATATCTACCTTAGTTTCCGCTATCGATGTGGGAGTAATGGCTGCTACTATGATTGCTTGTATCCTTGGCCTCTCTAGTTTTTTCTCATCCAACAATGCAAGCTCTGTATTCATCTATCATTTTGACACTTTTGTGGTGTTGGGACACAATGTGACGTCCCAACAAGGAATGCATGCTATATGGTACTTGAGGCGATTGATGCCTCCAAAAACCTTCGTTGAGCAAAATATGCAAATCACACTCCCCTGGGATGGTTCAACTATGGCATGCTTCCAAACAACGATATGACTTTTAGCAGGACGACTACCACTCGCTGATGCCAACCTTCATGTGGCATTGGATGCCATTGCATGCTAATGGTTAATTTGCAACATGTTTAAATACAAAAAAAATGTAAAAAACCAACATTTAAAAAACAAACTTAAACTGTAAAGTTGTAGATGTAAACACCATGGATACAAAAAAAATTAAAAACAACATTAAAAAAAAAACCTAAAACAATTTAAAAAAAAAACTAAACCCTATATATAGGGAAAAACCAACAATTTTATTCATAAATTATGAAAAACTAGCGTAAATCATGAGTAAGAATTATGGAATTGAATGGAATGCATGTAAATTTGTAAAACATGTTTAGAAACCTAATATTAATGACTTAGAAAGTATTTACATGTTTGGGGAAAAAAAAAAAAAGAAAAAAAGAAAGAAAAAAAAACTAACTTGGAAATCGAAATTCCTCAATTTTGCTTTAAAAATCCGCTCTAAACTCTTGCTACTTTGCTCAAAGGATGCCCAAATATTGTGTGATGAGAGTGTGGGGGTGTGTGCTTAAAAAGGAGAAAAATTTGTGTTTTTTGACATTTATTCCCTATATTTTCTTTGTTTTTTCCATGTTGATTGCGCAAATCACTGCTCAACGAGTTTGTGCATAGTACTTGTGAGTACTTGTGTGAGGATTGTGCAAAAACTCACATAGACTCGGCTCTGCAAACCTGCGAGTAAAGTAGAAAATACTTGGGGTAGAAAATCTGGCGAGTACTTGCATACTTGCTGAATATGCTAACTATGAGTATAATGACTACTTACGGAAGTCATCTTGAGATGACTTAAACACACACAAATCAAATTCCACAATAATTATAACTCTAACTAAAAATGCTTGTGGAAGGCTTCCGTTACAAACAAAAAAACTTGATCAAGTTGTAATTGGATTAATCCCATGTTGGTAAGAATTGTGAGACAATGTGACTTATAAGGCATCACATGCTCCAGAAGCTTTGCCAATGGAGAAAAAGGCTAGAGGGTGAGAAACCCAAAGTTGTGGATTACATCATTGTTCCTTCCCCTATTAACAAATGCTTTAAAGTGCTTGTATATTAAGTGGGTCCCCTTGTGATTATTTCCAAATATACATGAGGAAAAATTTCATTCGTGTAATGACTACTCATGGAGGTCATCTTGAGATCACTTAAAGTTTAAATGGACATGAGTCAAATCCTACAAAAATAAAATATATAATTAAAAATGCTTGTTGAGTCCTTGAATTACATTGCCCATAATCGCAAGGAAAGGGGACCCACAATGTAAACAAGCACCTTTGAGGGATGTTAAATAAGAGAAAATAGTCTCTAACGCTGTGGTCTCATGGAGGGGGCAACTGCAATTACTTTGCAGTTGCAAGGGGTCCCATGTAATTGTAGATTCTTTGAACTACAAAATATTGAATCTTTCCCTGAAAAATAGTAGCAATTGTTGCATAGAAGAAAGATTTTTAGAGATGGGTAGCCGTTGGGGGCAAGAAGTTGCAGCAGCTGCAGAGAATTTTTAGGCATTTTACAACCAATCAAAAATATTCTATACATATATTTTTAATTTGATTTTACACTCAAACCTCCTAAATTTCCTCTGCAAGAGTAAAATTTACAATTTTAAAAATTCATGAGACCCTTTCACTGCGTATCTATTCCTAAATAATTTCTGCAAGACCTGCAACTATTTTTGCAGTGGCAGTATCATGAGACCAGGGTCTAACTCTCCCAGGTTGCTCTCATGTTGGAAAAATGTAGATCTGCTTTGAGAAATCCATTTAAATTTTTTTTAGTTGAATCCAGCTAATTTGAGGCCACAATAAATGCTCTAATGTGCACAAGTATTAGAAAAATAGAGAGAGGACAACAAGAATGATTTGAAATGCCTTAACCTCTATCTGTAAATCTATTTGAGAGGTAAAATATTATCGAACAAAAAGTTTAAAAAACTTATTTCCACGGGTTCCATTTGACCCCACTCATCACGCTCTTCGTGGCTTCCTTTGCAAGCCAGCTGCTCAAGATCGCTTCTCCTGCAACCTAATTAGGATCCATGCTCATGAAATGGAAAATTGTGGCCCTTGCAGTAGGTGAGAAGAGTTCTAAGGTTTCTTTAATTATATTTTCATTCCTTTTACTTTGGATTTTCTCTTATATTCAAGTTGAGCTTCTTTTGTTTCCCGTAACATTTCTTCTTCCTTTGCACATAATTTGGCAACTGTTGCCTTCAAGCCTTAAATGAACTGTTTTCCTTTTTATTGTATGAAAAGAGTTTGCTGCCTATCACAACTCCATATGAGTCTATCTAGATGTGGAGAGCCATAGATTGTACAGTGCAGCCATCGTATGAAAACCCCTTGAGTGAAATAATGAATGCATGAAGTGTAAATGATTGTTGGTAGTTCCTTGAGGGTTGTTGACAACTAGGAGTTGCTTCTAAATGCTCATTCTACCAGCATTGACATGGAAACGATAAACCTGGTTGACTTTCTCTTTGGGTTAGTGCCTTTTCCCTCTTTTTTGTCATGGCTCCTTTGTACCCTGAATATCATTGATGCATGAATCGCTGCACATAAATGCACAAATGCTCTAGATATGGCATTTAAAGAGATTAATTCTGTGCAAATAAGTATCTTCTGGCATCTCTCTTCTCTTTATTCAATGTTTGGTTATAAAAGCGACATATTGTTTCATATGTGACAATAGTATAACAAACTCTTTTCACTTGCGCTTGGAGAGATTCTTGTAATTATTTTACTTACATATTTTTTAGGAATGCTTGCTTTAAGCTTAGTTTGTAAACTTTAATTATCTAGTCTTTTAACATGTTATGACTTGTAGTGGGTCCCTAGATATGGCAGCCATACTACTAGTAGTAATTTCAACTATTTGGCAGTTACATGCAGCATATTGTAAAGTATATATATTTTTTAATTTCATAGTTTTCTACTTCTGGCAGCTAAAATTTTGCGTGTGGTAAGAAAACAACATTTATTGCTGTGCACTCTTCTCATATGCAATGCCCTTGCGATGGAAGTACGTAACTCTTTCTTGTACCTTTAATGTTTTAGCATGTCACTGAGAGACATGCAATTACAATTAAGTGTTATAGAGCCTATGAAAACACATTTAAATAAATGAAATATGACATGTAATTTTATCTCAATTTATGCTTCCAGGCACTTCCTATTTTTTTAGATTCACTCATGTCAGATTGGGGTGCTATTCTCGTATCTGTGACTCTCATACTTTTGTTCGGAGAAGTAAGTTAAAGCTCTGCTGCTTCTGCTTTTTTTTTAAACTGTCAATTCCACAAGTATCTTTGTATGTGCATGATATTTTTTCATTTCTTTTCTTTACTATGTTGTTGGAATGGGATGGTCATGTTTTATTGTCAACCAATAATCTACTGTCTTTTGGGTGAATCAGATTATCCCACAATCTATTTGTACTCGGTATGGTTTAGCAGTTGGGGCAACAATGGCCCCATTGGTTCGTGCACTTGTTTGGTTTTTCTTTCCAATTGCCTTCCCAATAAGCAAGGTATGATTTCTTTGTTAGCCATTCATCTTATATGCAAAGCTTCAATGCTGTGTTGTTTCACTGTTTCTCATTAGCTAATCTGAAATTAACACGCTAAGGCTGCATGTAATAGGCCAATGGTTTCAATTCTTGTTGAGTCACACCATCACGCCATAGTGTCATAGGTGCTTGACATATGTAATTTCAATCCTTGGCTCCTATAAATTCTGATTACCTTAGAATATTATGGTTTCCACCTCCATAAATGCTTGTGTGTATATACAGTTGGATACAAATATAAAGATATACTAGAGTAAAATAAATAACCAGAAACTTCTAGACAGCTTTTCTATCCAAGCTAATGGATCTATATATTGCAGATTCTGGATTATGTATTGGGCGATAGTCACGTCGCTCTTTTTCGCAGGGCTGAATTGCAGGCTCTTGTGACAATGCATGGGAATGAGGTAGGCAGTGTTTAGAGATTAGTGATCGGTATAGTTGCAGTGCCATCTTGTAGGCTTTCTTAGGTTGATGGTATTGTTGGGGTTGTTTAATATTTATGCAAATGAAGGGAATAAAATGCAATCTAACCAAGTGGTGTATTAATGCGATTTCTGGTAGAATGGATGGCATCAGTTCCAAAAGTTTAATCAAGTAGACGAGATTATGATTTCATGCCTTGGGCAATGAGTCAAGTTTCACGGCTACATATTGCAGTGTTTGAACTTAGAACATAAAGGAGCCTAGAATTAACTTATTGTAATTTAAGGCTCTCCAAATGGAACAAATTTAATAAATAGTTGCAGCTGATGCTGTAAAATCTATGAACCATGAGCTTATATGCATGTGCCATATAAAATTCAGTTCAGGAATAGAATTTGGTAGATATAGTTATATAACTTTCCACCTTTTGTTTGTAATTATTTTATACACCTTTTTGAAACCATTTTAGAAATCTAATAGAAATTTAGTAATAAAAAAGTTGCATTACTTGTATTAATTATCTTTTTGGGTAGTTTGAAAATTGTTTGCCGTTATAAAATAATTTGATTTTGGTTGGCAAGACAATAAACTTGATCTTTTTTGTTCACATTCTAGGCTGGAAAAGGTGGAGAATTATCGCATCAAGAAACTTCAATTATTTCTGGAGCATTGGAGTTAGCTGGAAAAACAGCATTGTATGCAATGACTCCAATTTCTGAAACATTCTCTCTTGATATTGATGAAACTCTTAATAGGTATGGAGTTCCTTCCAAATATTTTTCATGGCTTGATTTATAAGGATTTTATAATGGGAATTTATTCTCTTGCTTTTCATATGAATTGTTTTTTCTGTTTATTTATTCTCTGATTTAGGGAAAAGATGACTATGATACTAGAGAAAGGACACAGCAGAGTGCCTGTATTTCTTGGACAACCAACAAATATCATTGGATTAATTCTAGTAAGCATGTCCTATCTGCCATCCACTATGTTTCATCGAAAAAGATTTCTTATCTTGGAATTACTAGAATTAGCAGATATGGATGCTGTTTTCCAGCTGTTCCCTTGTCTTCAATATGAAGCAAAAAGGAAAAATAAAGGAACTTATTCATAACTTTTATTTTATATTTTATGAAATTCTCATTATATTCAACACAAACAGCTTGTTCATTATAAGACTTTCAAACTTCTGATCAATGCCTGCTTGATGGCATGCCATTTTTCATATAGATTGTGCCCCATTATATCTTTGATGTCGTAGATAGAAAACAATATTTCAAAACAAACAAATCTTCCCTCTTATTGGTGGCTTTTGTTACAAGTCGGTTCCCTAGACCTGATAAAACATGCATTTAAGAATTACTTTGTTGGCATGTAATGGAAACCTACGGTCAACTGCGTTGATCCAATGATTAAGCACAAAATTGCTTATGATCTAATCTGTGCTTGTATGGAAGATGATATGACCATGTCAAACCTTGCATCGAGACCCACCTTTAATAATTAGTACCACTTTTCCTCTTTGTCTTGTAAGTAGCTCCAACGTGACTCTATCCTTTTGTCACGCTGCCACAGATATATTTTATTTTCATTTAAATAAAATAATGCAATTATAAATGCAATTTTAATTTTAATTGCATTTAATAAAAATAACAATTTAAAAAAAAAGAAAAGAAGACATCAAGCTTAGTGCCTTAAGGACTTTACGTCACACGTCAAGAATTCTAGCTTTCATGCAGACAAGGCACATCTCTGTCATATTAGCTGGAGTTTTACATTACCCATACATTGCATGCATCATTTATAATTTTTGTTAATACCATTATCAGGCCTTATCACATGCGTGCAATCATATTTGTTAATTTATAATCTCCTTGTAGACCCTTAATATTCATATTTTTCACATGCACTTTAATAGCCAGTGTATTTATGCCATACCGAACTCCTTGTTATTTATCATAATGTCTATAACAACATTTTTTTCAAAGCCTAGCAAAGGAGGAGTATTTTATGAAAAGGAAGGTGAGAGAGGCTATTGAGATTGGGATGTACCCTAATAATCTTAATAGGGATGATTGCTTAGAACTTAGTGACTCATGGCAGCCCATTATTTGTTTGCTTAGATCTCATACTTGACTGATAATTAGTGCCACAATATAAATTATTTAATTTTTACGATGCACATTAATTATTGGGAAATTTGTCATTATCTCTTCCTCATGTTATAATTTTGGGTTATCTATATGAGGAACCTTTGTATATAACCTTATCATTCATCTTGATGAGAGACCACATAGTATGGTCCGAAATGTCAATTCTAAAATTATTTGTTGCAATTTTCCTAGAAATCTTCTCTTCAACATTAAGGACCGTGGAAGCTTGAAGTCTTTAATCATTACCCTACACGGAGGGGTCCTTTTCTTCAAGTCCAGGGTTATTAGAAAGTTTAGGGTCAAGTTATCTAAGAAATTTGCAAGATTTTATTAAGAAGCGTAGAGTTCATAATTTGTTTCCATCCTTCATGAGAGTTAAGCATGCTTTGCGGGATCATAGGAATCAACATATTATTGAAAACACTAGCAAATCTCTACTCGGGTACAATATTAAACAAATAAGATTTTAAATCAACTTGATCTCATCAGACCTTGATAAGCTGCATTTGGAATTGTCTGTTTCCTTAAGGTTTGACTTTTGGGAGCTATTAGATATATTCACACACATTAAAACCGAATGCCACCAAATTAATTGTTGAAATGTGCAGATCAGAAATTCCAGGGACTTGTTTTGACGAAAACGGACATGGATCTGAGGGCTTCACGCCACTCACAATGCTATGCTCTCTCTTGTCTGCCCTCCATCTCTTTCCCTGCCCCCCTACCTCATGCTGCTATCTCTCCATTGTCTTCCGCTCATGCCCCACATGGGTGCAGATCTTCTGCTATGGAACATCCAATTACAATACATGGTCCTGATTTGGGCATCATGAGACATTCTTTGCTCGAGGGGTTTCTCCAACCTATTGTCCATTGGGAGCAACGTGGCAAACATCAACACATTGCCACATTGCCCTAATCCCGTCTTACCACTCTCACCCACATTCTGAAACAAATGAAACAACTACTGCAACTTGTATTGATTTCACTATAAAATGACAAGTACAATAAATACATATTTTTATTTTTTTTGAGAAATACTAGTGAAAGGCAAGTGATACAGCCAAATAAAAACCCTGATTCTGATTCATAGACTGTTGTTTATAAACCGATATGCACTAGCAAATAATGCAGTTTGTTGTAGCTGAAATTTATTAAAGAAGCTGCAATTTTACTGTTCACGTGCACTATTCACGTGCACTGTTCATGTACACTATTCATGCATACTGTAGCAACAAGAACAAAAGCTAAAAATTGATTATTAATGGCTGCCAATGATGAATCTTTAGGTCTGCACTGAATAGTCCTTCAATATTCTTCAAACCCTTCTGTTATTCCTTCATTTTTAGCACAAATAGAACTCCAGAATGAAGCATCTCCTGAATGCCAAATTCAGTGGATATTTCACCACCTCAAATGGTTGCAACGTTGAAGAATTGACGCCCTCCAATGGCTAACTGAAATCAAAAACCCTTGGCTTCTTCTCCCAAATTCATATCAAATAAATGTTAATTTCCTTCGATAATGAGAATGAGTTCTTAAGTCCCTTTTTATTCTTTTCTTATGAGTGCTCAGACACTTTTCTAGGCAATGTGGGATAAAAGATATATTCCTACTTTTAAATTATTCACTTAACGCACTTTATAATATTAAAGTGACTTTATTATTATAAAGTTACATTATAACTTTATAATAACATTAAAATATTTAAATAAATCACTTAAGTCACTTAAACTTTAATATCTCTTGAAATACTTCTCTGATTGCTATGCCTTCAGAAATATGAATCTCTCATCATAATTCCCCATGTGACCAAAGACACTTTCTGAAAATAGAAAGGGTCCATCTCTATTACTCCTGACTTACTATACATAGTAATTATGGCAAATGGAGTCCAAATGATATTGAACGAAGGCCAAATCCATAAATCCCTGAATGTTGGGGATGAATCAATCCTCAGAAAACCCTCTAACCATCCTCATTAGCCTACGAGGGTCCAATAATAGGCTAAACCATAACCAGACTAAGGTATCTAGCTAGAAGGGGACATCACAGTCCGCCCCTCCTGAAATTGCTTGTCCTCAAGCAATCTCAACTTCGGATGCTGTAAAATCTCCTCACTCTCCCAAGTAGCATCCTCAACCGGCATGTCCTTCCATTTGACCAAATACTCTCTGATAGTGCGCCTCCTCAAATTCCTTTCCTTGAACTCAATGATAGCCTCAGGCACTACAATCTGATGTCCTAACTCCTTGAGACGTGATACATGAAAGACATGCACTCTGCTATCTGCTGGCAAATCTAACTCATAAGCCACATCTCCAACTCTTTTGATCACCCTGAAAAGTCCATAATAACGTGGCTTGAGTTTCTTGGCACCACTTTTTTTGAGAGTGGACTGGCGGTAAGGCCGCAGCATCAAATATACCATATCACCTACTTCAAAAGTCCGCTCAGTCCTCTTCTGATCAGCATACTGTTTCTGCTGATTCTGCGCCTTAGTGATATTCTCCTTAAGAGCTTTTACAATGTCTTGGTTCTCTTGTAATAAGTCACCAGCACTAGGCACTCTACTATTTGATAGCAACAAATCCATGAAAATCGGGTGCCTCATATCCATATAATGCCATGAATGGTGACATCTGAACAGACATGTGATAAGTGGAATTATAACAATACTCACATAGATATATCCACTTAACCCAAGCCTTCTGCTGCCCTGCTATGTAATTCCTGAGGTATCCCTCCACCCATTTATTCACTATCTTTGTTTGACCATCTGTCTAGGGGTGGTAGCTAGTATTTGGAGTGAGCTCTGTCCCTCACAATCTGAACAACTCCTGCCATAAGTGACTCATAAACCTGCTGTCCCTGTCGCTGACAATGCTCCGAGGTAAGCCATGTAACCTAAATACCTCTCTGAAGAATAAATCTGCCACCTGTGTAGCAGTGTATGTAGTAGTGACCGGGAAGAAGTGGGCAAACTTCGTAAGCCGATCAACAACATATATACAGTCTCTGCCCTGGGCTCTCGGCAGTCCTGTAATGAAATCCATGGACAAACACTCCCACTTCCTATCAAGAATCGGAAGTGGCTGTAGTAAACCGGATGGATAAGAACGTCCCTGTTTGTTCTGCTGACAAGTAGGACACTCTCTAACATATTGCAATACCTCAGCCTTGAGCCCTTTCCAAGAAAAGTGCTCACGAATCTGTCGGTAGGTTTTAGAAAACCCTGGATGTCCTGCCATAGGTGAATCATGATAAACTCTCAACACCATCCTACTCACCTTTGACCTTGGTACCAAATAAATACGCCCTTTGTAAATGATGAGCTCATTCACAAGGGTGAAATCACCGTCCTGCATGGATCCATCAATGAATCCTGATGCCCAAGTATCCTTTGCATACTCTGCAAGGATCAAATGCCTCTAGTCCTCTAATATATCTGTCATCAAGCTCAGATGAGGTCTTCGTGACAAGGTGTTTGCTACAACGTTCTGTGTCCCTTTGAAATAGGTAATATCAAAATCATATGCCTGTAATTTACTTACCCATTTCTGCTGCCTGTCATTAAGATCTCGCTGCCTCAGGGAATGTTTTAGGCTGTTGTGGTCTGTTTTTATGCTAAATTTGCTGCCCACTAAGTACTGCCTAAATTTGGCCAAAGCATGCATTATGGCCAACATTTCCTTATCATAAATGCTGAAGCTCCTCTCAGGTCCTTTGAGCTTCCTACTTCCATTCACAATTGGGTGCTTGTCCTGCATAAGAACCGCTCCAACGCCCTCACCAGATGCATCACAATGTAGCTCAAATGGTTTGCTAAAATCTGGTAACGCTAGCACTGGACAAGAAGTCATCAATTCCTTGAATTGGTCAAAACACTCGTGCCTCAGGAGTCCATAAGAAAGCCCCTTTCCTCATCAAATCCGTCAAGGGTGCTGCATAACTGGAATAACCACTAACAAACCCCCTGTAGAACCCACACAAACCCAAAAGTCCCCTCAACTGTGTAAGGTTCACTGGAGTAGGCCACTCAACAATAGCACGAATCTTTTCAGGATCCATGCGTACCCCCTGTGCACTGATAATGTGACCCAGATATAATAATTCAGATAATCCCAAATCACATTTGGACTCCTTTGCAAACAAGGACTCCTTGCTCAAAATGCTCAACACTTTATCCAAGTGTTGCAAGTGCTCATCCCATGTTCTACTAGACACAAGAATGTCATCAAAGAAGACCAATACAAATTTCCTCAACTGAGGCTGAAAGACCTTGTTCATCATGGACTGAAAGGTCGCTGGAGCATTAGTTAGCCCAAATGGCATAACTACAAACTCTAAATGGCCACAATGACACCTGAATGCTGTCTTCTCTATATCCTGCTCTCTAACTCTGATCTGATGATAGCCTGATCTCAAATCAATTTTGGAGAAGAAACATGCCCTATGTAGTTCATCTAACAACTCATCAATCCGTGGGATGGGGTATCTGTTTTTAATTGTCTTTCTGTTCAGGACCCTGTAGTCAATGCACATCCTAAGAGTACCATCCTTTTTCTTCACTAAAACCACTGAAGAAGCAAAAGGAGATTTACTCGGTCTAATATGCCCCATAACAAGTAGCTCCTTGATGGTTTTCTCAATCTCATCCTTCAATCTCTTCGGATGCCTGTAGGGTGTAATCATGATGGGTTTAGCACCCTCCTTTAACTCAATGATGTGCTCAAACCTCTATTTGGAGGTCTACCTGGTGGAATATCACTGAAAACCTTGTAATGCTTAATTCTAAGCTCCTGTATGTTTGGATGGTATTTTGATTCTTACTGCCCCTGTGATGGCATCAACGTGCAACGGGCTGCCCACTCAACCTGGTCATGACGCAACAAACTCTCCATGCGCCTGCAAGACATCATCTTGAACTCACTGTCTCGAATAGTCTTAAGTATGTGAGTTTTACCATCAATCTGAAATTTCATCACCATTTCTCTCAAATTGAGAGTGAACTCTCCAATATCATGCAACCAAGTCATGCCCAATACTACATCTGTGTCACCCATGTTAACCACATAAAATTCAGCCTTGAATTCAAAGTTATTTATTTTCAATGGTAAACCTGTGATCTTCCTATCGCATTTGAGGACGTAGCCATCAGCTACCCTCACTCTCAAACCCTGAAACTGCTCAGTCTAGATCCCACGTCTCTCAACCAACTTAGTATCAATGAAATTATGCGTGGTCCCTGTATCTAGCAATGTAATAACTCGCTGTCCAGCCAACACTCCTCTCATTCTAAATGATCCCTTCTGTTGCACACTAGTGAGACGGGCCTCCTTAAGCCTACCTTCCACCTTCTCTTCATCGGTATACATTTGCTTGAGCTTTTCATCATCTAAACTTTCCTTTTGTTCACTGGATTCCTCATTTTTAGTTTGCTGGTCCGAATCTTCAGAATCGAAATCCTCATAATAAGCCCACATAACTCTGTTTGCTTTACCCTTGGGTCTCAAGGGACAATCATGGTTCATGTCATAGGGTCCTTTGCAACATAATTTTTTCTTCCTCAAATCATTCAATGTTTCTCTATCAAGTGGTGCAAAAGATTTTTCTTTATTCTCAGTTTTTGATTCATTCCTCTCTGGTTTCTTGAAGAATGGTTTAGTATCTTTGATGGAAGAAGCACCATTTGACTGAAATTTATTTGTTGGGGCTGCATGCTCCATACTCCTAGCCTTTTTAATTGCTTCTTACAAATTGAATGGATCAAAGGCTTTTACCCAACCCTTCAGTGGTTCGAATAATCCCTCAGTGAACAAAACTACCAATCTCCTATCTGAGATGTCTGGCACCATAACAGATAAATGCTGAAAGTCACTGATGAAGTACTCTAATCTTCCTGTCTAAGTTGGGCCAACTCTCTGAAATAAACTTCTGGATCCTTCTTGTCAAACCTCTCCACTATCCTATCCATGAAGTCTTGATATGAAGTCACCTGGTTATGCTGTAGGGTAACCATCCCATGGTACCACCAATCATGTGCAGCTCCCTTTAAATGCAGCGTGGCATATTTTATTGCCTCCACTTCTGTCATAGGTCTCAGTGCTAAGAAGGTATCAAGTTTGTGAATCCAAGCTTGCACTGTCATTTTGCTACTACCATCAAATGTAGTCAAGGAAAGCTTCCCTATAGCACGCTTTAATTCATTATTTCGGCCACGAGATCTCCTATCCTGTCTCGCTGCCCTGTAATGCTCTCTCCTCTGATTAACAAACCTCTCGAATGTCATCCTCTCACGCACTTGTGGAGTTAATAATTCCCATTCGTCATTCGCAGCCATGAGGATATCTGTGAACATCTCTCCGGCTTCCTCTACAGGTGCTACCTCAGGCTCATCTCTAATGAAGGAAGGACGAGTAGGCCTGTCAATGGTACGAGTGGCAGTTCTATGAGCTCTAGGAGTCCCAACAACACTCCTGTCATCATCTGGCACTCGGTTTTGTCTTATTTGTGGGTTCATTTGTTGCATCATTGTAGTAAGTGCCCTCAAAGCATCTGCAACTTGCTGCTGCCCTATTGCCATGCTTCTAAAAAGGTCCCTGGCTTCCCTGTCCTCATTGTTTCCTTCATTTCTCGGTGGAGTTCCTTCTCTTCTATCACCCATTGGATCCTGCTGAATATCCAAATTCTGATTTCTTTGTAGTAAGGCCCTCTTGTGTGTGTAATACCTATGAGGACCAACTTCTGGTGACTGCATGCGAAGCCTCTAACCCTCAGGATGGCAGGATTGTTGCTCTGATACCAATGTAGGAACCCAATTGGTCACTAACTGCTGAAACTGTTTATCTCAATTTTTTTTTTGTTTTTTGTTTTTTGCAAGTTTATAGTTTTTTTTTTTTTTGGAATTTTCAAGGATTTTAAAACAAAATAACAAATACCATATAATTCTAAAATTCTGAAACAAATGAAACAACTACTGCAACTTGTATTGATTTCACTATAAAATGACAAGTACAATAAATACTTATTTTTATTTTTTTTGAGAAATGCTAGTGAAAGGCAAGTGATACAGCGAAATAAAAAACCTGATTTTGATTCGTAGACTGTTGTTTATAAACTGATATGCACTAGCAAAGAATGCAGTCTGTTGTCGCTGAAATTTATTGAAGTAGCTGCAATTTTACTGTTCATATGCACTGTTCACACGCACTATTCATCCATAATGTAGCAGCAAGAACAAAAGCTAAAAACTGATTATTAATGGCTGCCAATGATGAATCTTCAGGTCTGCACTTGATAGTCCTTCAATATTCTTCAAACCCTTATGTTATTCCTTCATTTTTAGCACAAATAGAACTCCAGAATGAAGC
Source organism: Torreya grandis (assembly GCA_037957365.1). Taxonomy (NCBI): domain Eukaryota; kingdom Viridiplantae; phylum Streptophyta; class Pinopsida; order Cupressales; family Taxaceae; genus Torreya; species Torreya grandis. Next base: position 394,014 of record JARHVA010000084.1, read on the forward strand.
ATCCCCTGAATGCTAAATTCAGTGGATATTTCACCACCTCAAATGGTTGCAACACTGAAGAATTGACGCTCTCCAATGGCAAACTGAAATCAGAAACCCTTGGCTTCTTCTCCCAAATTCATATCAAATAAATGTTAATTTCCCTCGATAATGAGAATGAGCTCTTAAGTCCCTTTTTATTCTTTTCTTATGAGTGCTCAGACACTTTCCTGGGCAATGTGGGATAAAAGATATATTCCTACTTTTAAATTATTCACTTAACGCACTTTATAATATTAAAGTGACTTTATTATTATAAAGTTACATTATAACTTTATGATAACATTAAAATATTGAAATAAATCACTTAAGTCACTTAAACTTTAATATCTCTTGAAATACTTGTCTGATTGCTATGCCTTCAGAAATAGGAATCTCTCCTCATAATTCCCCATGTGACCAAATACACTTTCTAAAAATAGAAAGGGTCCATCTCTATTACTCCTGACTTACTATACATAGTATGGCAAATGGAGTCCAAATGATATCGAACGAAGGCCAAATCCATATATCCCTGAATGTTGGGGATGAATCAATCCTCAGAAGACCCTCTAACCATCCTCATTAGCATACGAGGGTCCAATAATAGGCTAAACCACAGCCAGACTAAGGTATCTAGCTAGAAGGGGACATCATAGTGATTTGTTATTTTATATCTGGTTCACTTGACAAACCTCAATGCTTGCCTCTATCCGATCTCCATCTCCCTCCGTCCAATGTCCATATCTCTTGTGCTTTAGCTGCGTTGCTATCAACCTTACCTACATTTTCACTCACTTCTTCAGATCTGTGTCCTGTGGCAGCAAAAGAATTAGATCTTCAATTTGACAGCACCAAACTTGTAGTAAACCTTTCTTCACAACCTCTTGACTAGCTTGCCATCAACACTCTCATGAAAGGCTTGGGTTTGCAGTGGCTACAAGGTGTATCCCAAGAGAAGATATCCTAGAGGGTAGTGAAATGTGTATTGAGGAATCTCTGAATAGAAATGACAGATCTGATCAAACAAGACTGTGCATTGGAGCTCAGGCGAGCAAGATCTCATAAGTTGAACATGTCAACAAAAGAATCAGGATCTCTCAAACTTGTGAAGGAGAACCCAGATCTGGTAATTATGAAAGTCGACAAAGGCAATGCGGTGATAGTCATGGATAGAGCAGATTATCTGGCTAAAATGGAGGACCACCTCATGAATAGTGGAAGCTACATAGAACTAAGAAGAAATCTAGTCAAGCAAATCATAAAGGAAGTTTATAATAGTCATCATGAGCTCCTCTCTCAGCAAAGATTTGAAGTCCTCTTTGTTTCCAAACAAAGAAATAACTCCTACAATCAATGGACAGCCGAATATTTACAAGACGAGAGCTCCTCACAGACCAGTTCTGGATACTCGTCATTCTCCTATCTTCTTTCTGCATACGTGGCTAAGAATCTTCAACCACTTGTGGGTAACTCCTCTTACATCAAAAATTCTGAAGGCTTTTTTGATTTTGTAAAAGATAAGATTGTTGACGAGCATGATATTTTAGCTTCAATGTTGTCTCTCTGTTTACAAAAATTCCTTTGCTGGAGGCCATCAATCTTACTAGAAAGTTACAGATGAGGAAAACCACTTGATTTTCTGATTTGTGCCTTAGATCTTCCTTTGTTTTATTTCAAGGAAGGATGCTTGAACAAACAAAAGGAGTTGCAATGGGGTCTCCCTTATAACCCGTTGTTGCCAATATATTCATGGAAAAGTTTGAGAAAACAACAATAGTTTCTTTCCAGCTACGATCCAAATATTGGAAAAGGTATGTAGATGACACAAATGTGTGTTGTCCAAATGGAAGAGACAATCTTGAAGAATTTCATTCTCTTAACATCAGCATTTTCTCTAGCATGCAATTCACCAAAGAGCAAGAAGGCAAGGACTCTCTTTCTTTCCTAGAAGTCCTCATATCGAGCAAAAGGGATGGGTCGTTGTCTTGACAGATTTACAAGAAATCCATTTACATCGATCTTCATCTGCATGCCTCATAGCACCATCATCCATCTCAAAATATTGGTGTCCTAAATACCCTTACTAACAGAGCCTTCGAGATATCAGATGCTAAACATATTGATTTTGAGATGAGGCATTTAATAAATGCCTTCAAAATGAATTGCTATGGAATGAAATAGATTTTGAGGGTTTTTAACAACATGGAAAAAAAAATTGCATCATAGATTCAACGAAACACTGAGATAAAGGAGCTACCTAAGGCCTTTCTCCCCATCAGTGAAGGCATATCTTTCAAATTTGAAAAAATTCTACGAATACATAAAGTAAAAACAATCTTTACTCCACGAAACAAAATTGGTTGCATGATGAGGTCTTTGATAGATCTGTTTGAACCCAAGCTATGTTGTGGTGTCTATTACATTGACTGTGTGGTTGACCAGCGTTACATCGAAGAAACCGATAGATCGTTCTCGTTCCAGCAAAGATTTAAAGAACATGGCTTAGATGTAATGTGGGATCGTATCATGAGTTCAGTGCTTGCAGAGCATGCTCATATCTCTTGATATTTGCTTAGGTGAAGCAAAAATACTGGGAAAGGAGGATTTTATGAAACGCAAGGTGAGAGAGGCTATTGAGATTGGAAAGTACCCTAATAGGGATGATGGATTAGAACTTAGTGACTCATGACATCCCATTATATTTTGTTTAGAGCTCACAATTGACAAATAATTAATACCAGAATAGAAATTATTTAATATTGATGATGTGCATTAGTTCTTGGGAAATTTGTCTTTATCTCTTTCTCATGTTGTAATTTTGGGTTAGCTATGTAAGTAGCCTTTATGTTTAATCATATCAATCATCTTGATGATGGGCCACATAGTATGGTTCGAAATGTTGATTCTAAAATTATTTGTCATAATTTTCCAGGAAATATTCTCTTCAACATTTTATTCATCACTATTGACAACATTTCCACATAACATGTTTAACTCGGTGCCAATTTTCTTGGAATGGTCGGGAGAAGATTTATTTCATCTTTCACTCTGCTTGTTCTTCTCTCAGGCATATTTGTATAGTAAGGATAAATTGTTGAAATAAGAAGGGTTTGGTTTTGAAGAATATTAATGAATTTGTGGAATCGTGATGTAGTATGTTCCAAAAGGAACACTTCTCTGTATTTCAGTTGTAAAAATAATGTTCCTTGAGCAAGCAGTCAACATTCTTGCAGAATTACCAATTGACGACACCATTGTGGCTCTTCAAATCATAGAGTTATAAGTTAACACTACATTTTCTAAATTGTAGATTCATTGAATCTTTTTTGAATCACATAGGTGTAAGTTATAAAGAGATCGAATCGTTGAATCTATGTTGCAATTTGTTTGAAAGTGATACAACTATGTTTACCAAATTTTTCATTGAGGGGGATGCATTTGCGGAAGGAAAAAGTTTTGTATGGATTATGTGGATAGAAGGGGACACACACACACACACACACATTTGTACACTATTGTTCCTGTTTTTACTGGTATACAAGTGCAAAATTAAAATTTAAAGTTACATTATGACTCTTTTCACAATATCATTCCAATACTATTTATATAAAGTGCAAAGAATTGAATGAACATATTTTAGGAGTTTGCAATAAACATTGTAAATGTACATGGATGTTGGCATAAAATGTAATGTAAAACACCGCATCAGCTTTGTGGTTGTTTAACATTATTAGAAGTTGGGACAAAGTTGGATGACAACTCAAGAAGGAAACAATATCTCCTTGAATTTGTTTTTCGCAACACATTATTTTGCGCTAGATTTAGAGAAGCTTTACCGTAGTTTTAAAAAAATGTAGATGTTGTAAGGGAAGGGCTATTCTATCTAAGTAGCCTTTGTTTTCTTTTGAGTCCACCTCAAAACGACCTGCTAATTTATCATGTTCGAGGTTGTTATATCAATCACATCCCCATTTTGCTAAAATAGTCTAGGGGACAATTGTGGTTAAGATCCTCAATACTCATTTTTTCTTGAACACCTCTAGTGTGTGTTTTCTTCAAGAAGCCCTTCTTCACCTCCTCATTGTGAATAGGAATTATTCTCCTAGTCTTCTCTACAAACCATTTTGAATTAATTGCATACGTTGCCACATGTAATGGGGTGTTCAATGTATCCCACCTTATTTGAACATGGGCTGAATTAGCTTGTCATAGAATGCCAAGGTGGAATCTCTCTCATGAATTGCGTCCTTCATCTGGCCAAGCATACTATTAATGGTATCATATTTCTCTCCAAGTTTGGGGAGTTAGAGTTGCCATATCACATGATGGTAAAAACAAGTGCTACAAAGGACACAATGTTTCTCATATTTGGTTAAAAGTTATCTCTAACCATCATGTCCTTCATTCTTCTACTCTGTTCTATCTTGGCCTCCACCCATCTATTCCACTCTTGAGTTATGATAGTAACTTGCAAAGTCTCTTGCAACGCAAGCATTCTATCCAACACTATGAAATAAGAGGCAAATCTCATCTCCACAAGCTAGAAGAATTCCTTCCTTGGAAATGATCTGAACATTTTCAATGAGATGTAGTTGTTGCTTATAATCATATTCACCTCTCTAGCACTCATCACCATTTGTTTCAGCCAATCAATTTTCTCAATCTTCGTTAATGTATTGTTTATTGAATGCACAGAAGAGGTCCAATGGATGTACCTATAGGTAGCCTCAATCAACTTTCTCGCACACATAAGTTGCTTTTGTAACTACCTGCACAACATTGATGGGGTAAAACATCCTATATGTCATCCTTAAATATTTGTAACTGAAAATCAATGCCCTTGCACTTTTGAAAACAATAAACCATCAAAGAAAATAAGGGCTTACTGTGGACATGACAATGATGTTAATGAGTGGGTGGTGTCTTATGTCCTTCCACCCATCCATGAAAATAGAACATCCATTCTTCACCCATGTCTTCTTCATATCCTTCAATAACAGATTAACTTGAAAGTAGTTTTTATCAAGAATGAAGGTTGTAATTTGGTTTCTCATAAAAGCACATATGATTGACCACCTTTATATGCCTTATGGAATGCTTCCTTTTAATAAGGAGTGCAAGTAGCATGAAATGGGATACCATTGGAAAAGAAGAATTTGCCAATTGCATCATTTGCCTCCTCACATGCTTGCACATTATGCATTTCTCTAACCATGTTTGAAGCCTTCTTTTTTTCTTTTGATGAGCTCTTTCTCCGGAATCTACATTAATTTGAACCTTATGATCTTGAGAAGCAACCCTAGTAGCATTCCTAGAGTAGGGTTGGGGCTACAAGATGCAGTTAGAGAAGAAAGGTCTCCCTTTGTATTCCACAACCTTGTTGTTCCAGCCCTTTCAAGCGTAATTTTTCAGAACACCTGACCCCACAATGTGGTATGCATAAAATGTGTGCATTAACCCCGCTAAGCCTCCCATTTTAGTCATGATTGCAAATGTTGCATTTAATGTGGTTACGTCCCCCCAAACTTTTTTGCTAGTTTGTTTCAAGCACGGTCACAAACTGAAATAGGGTTTTGGATGGTTTGAATGGCTCCATTCAACAAAGGCTATGGGCAATCAAGTTAGACCATACAATCGATTGAAATTCTTGTTTGTATTTGATTCCTTTCTTCCCCTACCCCACTTCCAACTGTTATCCTTATTTCCATCTCATCACCGCTCAAACTCATAATGTAGATTTCTCAAACTCATTATGTAGATTGTAGTATGTTTGGGGGCCTTGATTAGGATGCATCCCCTTTTTATTTCTTAGGTTTTATGTTTTATTTTGGATTTTGGGCAGCAGGCTGTTAAGGAAGGCTAGGCATAATTGCAATGATCAAGAAAGGTTCTGGGCTGCTTTGGGACATCCCGAGACTTCTTGTGTCCTTTTGTTTTGGGACATCATGAAGTCCTTGGGGCATTCCAAGGCTATCTGGAACAAAGCGTCTTGGAGATGCCTAGACATCCGCAAATTGTGTGAAAAAGAGTATGCCCAGGGAATGCCATTAGCAAGCTCCTTGGTGATAAGGGACGCCATGGGTATGTTTTGTCCTTGTCACCAAGTCCTTGAAGCATAGGAAATGTTTGCAAACACACTTGGACGGAATGGGATATCCTAGTGGAACATTGAAATAAGAAATCATGGAGATAATTTGTATCATGGAGTTTAAATCCCTACACGGTTTCTTTGTGTAAATCACGTGTCACTTTTTGCATGAATTTTTTTTCAACATTTTTCCACCGCATGTATTCTCTCATAGTATTGTTATTTACGTATTCTTTCAACAATCAACCAATTCGCCACAATTGACTCATAAATATTTTCTCAAGAAAGTATAAGGATTTGAATAGTTAGTCCATGACCTAACTGACCTATCGAACTAGTTGAATTGCAACCGACATAGCCAATCCATCAAACCAGTTGACCTAACCCATTGAAAAACTCAACCCATGACCAACTTACTAATCAACCTATAATAACAATTGACTTAGTCGCCCCGTTGAGTAGTCAACTCAACCAACTTGTCAAGCATCTGATCCACATCATTGAGTCGACCCACATAAAGTTGATGTTGGCCAACTTCTACGAAATTAGGCCCTTTTGCCTTCTCCCTCTTGTGTAGGTTTCCTTTGCTTTCTTAAGCAGATCTATGGATGTGATTGAGGAGTCTCGTTTTTCTTGTTTGAGTGCTTTTCCTAAAGGGTTCAATTTTTTGCATGGTTCTAGTAGCCTAATAGGGAAATGGAAACCCCCCTTCGCTACTTGACAAGATAATGTTATTGTGGATTTTAAAAAACTAAATCTAGTTATAAGAGACAAAATTTGCATCAGTAGAGAGCCTCAAATCAGCTTAATAGGATTCAACGCCTTCAAGAGATAGTATAAAAAATTAGAAATAAACAATTCAAGACCCTTATCAAGTATGAGCACCTAGAGGAGGAACCCAAAACTTATTTGTACCATTTAAAAAGAAGTGAAAGAGCATAGCTTGTGGGTAGAATTAGTCAAAGGAAAGTGGCTTCTCTTGTTATTGAAATGGCACTCCATGCAAAACTTGAAAAAGACAAAGCACGACAAGCTTTAGAGGTCAAGCTTCGAGTTCAGAGCCTCCCTAAGCTCACTGGTCCTCTTTAGGATGGCCATGATTTCTTGCTTGAAATTTTAGACGAAGGATATTTACCCTGATAGTGTTTGGGTGACTCCACATCTCTCTTATTATGAAGTTGCAATTTGTAAAGGAGCGTTTGTGAACTTTGAGAGCTAGGAAGAAGCTCTTCTCTCTTTCAAACAAGATCTATTTGGATGTAGATCGTACACAATCACAAGTGGAGGAGCTTCAAAAGGCTTGATCTCATGTCGTGGTTTGAGAAGTAATCCGAAACTACATGACAATGATTCATGATTCTTCCCCACGGTTGCTATGTCCTTAGCTGACTAAATGATGACATGTTTGGGTTTTGGTTGATGATTTTGTCATTTATATATTTGTTGGAATTGAAATGGTGAAGTGTGGCCTTTTTCGGGTACCTATAGGATTTTTCTCATCATGGGGTCTTATATTTCTTACCAAGACTGATGAGAGCCACGAGCAAACTCTCCCTTGCATTACATGTTACTATTAATCTCATCTTTTAGGCATGAGACTCAAAGATTGGGATGTGCCCTATCAATTTCATGATTGCCTCTGATGTGAGCTGTCACTAATAATTTGTGTTATGCATTCTAGATACATTTGGTTTTTGGGTTTAGAAAGGCCCACTCCTCCTCAGGATATCTTCATTGTTGTCTTTTATCCCCCCCAATTTCATCATCCTTTTTCGTGCACATTGAAAATGATTCATATCTTGACCTTTATTTGTAGGTTGCTCACTATTGTTCCTTGGGTGATGCCATTCTTATGGACATTTTAATGGTTCCATGACGATCCAACAGACACCTTTTAATGATCTTGTAGAGGATGAGGATTTTGATTTGTAGATGCCATCTAAAGGGAATAATCATGCCAAAACTTAAGGAAGATATCTCCAAAGGTTAAGTCGCATGCCTGTTCATTTTTTTAACAGGGTACATTGATTCCCTCATTGCAACATATCTACTTGCTTTTCTCATGGTGGGGGTGCTAGTTTGATGGGTCAAAATCTTGTGCTAGGTCTTTCATCCCTCATATTCAGGATTTGTATCTCTTCCATTATTTGCCCCTTATTGATGACATAGTTTTGACTCACTCTCTTTTGCCTCAATTTTTTTGCCCTCTCTTTTATATTCCTCCAATGCTCACCAAACCACGATCTATTTTGATGCTAGGTATGCCAATGATTTACTCCCTGCCTTTCCCAGCTCATGTTTGACTATTATTTCCTCTACTGTCATAGCCAACTATGATTTTATATCTCATGTCTTTTGGGAGACAGTGATCGACTCCTTTTCCCTTATGATTAGCCATCCTATTCCATTTTTCTCCATGAAACTTGCCCCATGAATTGTTGGTACGATAAAAAAATCTAAATCTTTGCATCAGAGGCTTCATTATGTTCTATCCCATGATTGTGTCCTTCCATATTCTCCACACATACAGATTATCATTGCCTCCTTCGAGGGAATAAATGTAAGTTTATTGTGTTGTGATGACAAATTCTTTGACATCCTCTGTAACTCCTCTAGGAGATTTTGGTGAGAGTACTCTCATTCCGAGAAAAACTCGCCCATCAAAGAATGACTCCCAAACTTAGGTCACCTTTGCCAATTCTCTTTTGGATGTTGCATATCAACATGTTTTTCATGTCCTCTCCCCCTTGTATTGTTTTAAGAAATATTAGGCAAGCCATTTGGAAATTATACTAGTCAACAATAGATTGAGGAGATTCATGCTGAGTTTCTTGAATATGTTTTAAATTCACTTGCCTTCCCCTGGGCACGAGGTTGTTTTCTTTGGGTTTTCCCCTATTGGTCTTGGCACATTATCCGCCTCATTCATGAGTAGAGGGATAATTGGGACCCAAATAACTACATGATAATTATGATTAGGGATACGTTTCCAAACTTTATGCATGGTGTTGGACATGACGCTTTTTGAGCAATTGGAGCATGCTTATCTCAAAGGTGGCAAGCAGGCTTTAGGACAGACTAACAAATTGCTGATCTCATTTTCACTCTTCAGGTTATTATTGTGGATACTCGTCAACAGTTTTCTAAAATTATTTCTTTCTTTGTAGACTTTAGGAAGGCCTTTGAGTATGTTCCGAGACATCTACCTTTTTAAGGTTGCATCTACTAGTGTCTTGGAGACTCTCATTGCTGCCATCATGAGGCAGTTGTTGGTTGGAGTATTGTTGGAGTCAAGTAGGGGTGCCCTCCCTTGTTGACTTTCTTTGGGATTTACATTAACGATCTCGTTGACTTTCTATAGAAACATATGGATGTTGATGATAATTATATATTGCATCATGTTTTGCTATCCATTCTGTTTTTTACTAATGATGTGGTCCTTATTTCTCATTCTTGATAGTTAGATCCCCTTGCTTGCTTATGTGATCTTTGCTGGCTTGTGGTCAACCTTAAATAAAACTAAGATCATGACTTTCAATGCACTAGGGATGCTTTTTGTAGGTTTCAATTCTCCTATAAAGGAGCACTCATGGAGATCACAAGAACGCATATTTGGAACTTGGGTTTATTGGCCCATCTCTTAATTTGAAGCTTGTTTGTTATTTGTGTCTTTGCAAGGGATATGCCTCATTCTTTGTTTTGGAGAGTTGACGCTTTCTAATACACCTCTAGGACATCCCTTCAAAATGCACATCTTCAATGCAATCATAAAACCCACAATTGTTTATGGGTCAAAGGTTTGTTGCCCCAACTTAGGGTTTTTTGATTGGACACATATAGAGAGGGTTAAATTATAATGCTTGAATGATTCATTGCAAACAAACGGTTCCACATTGCATTATCCAAGCTTAGTTTGCTTTGGGAGTACCTTCAGGATCATTCTCTATCTTCACAAACTTAGGCATATATGTGATTCAATCTCAAGTCACGAAAGATACCCATATGTGGCACTCTGTGCTTCAGAGAGGGTAGCCGCCTTTGGTCCAACTGGATGTCAGAGATGTTGGTATTTCGAGACTAGTATGCTTTTTATGTCTATTGACTTTGTATTGATTGATTTCCTCCATTCAAATATTTCCTTGGGTGCCCCTCCTTGCCTTCTTTCCTTGGAATATGTGATTGAATTAAAGTTGTTAGGGATGACATTCATGGACTTCTCACCCACAACTTCTCAATTCCAAAATAGCATTCTATGTGGAGCATTTCTTGAAGATTGGTGAAGGCACCATCATTTGGCTTGACTATCTCCAATGCCATTGGTCACATGCCTCGAGGATTATTCTTGGCCATCTAAGGGTTGTCCCCACCATATACAAGTTGACTCATACCACCATATTTCTATTGATTATACTTATAGTATTTGTCGTCTTTATTCTATCGAGGCGGTGGAGAATAACGAGCACTTTATTTTCAAATTTCTTGTCTACTATGAGATTCGGGGGAGGTATCATTGTTTTGTGTGTAGATTTAGGATTTTCCCATCCACCTTTGGTTATCTTGACTAGAGGCACTTGGCACTTTTCCTTCTAGAGGTTGTCACTATCAAACACAAGACATTTTAGGGGATCTCTAGGGATACCATGTTGATAACTTGCTCCTTTCAGCCGATCTTGAACATTGGGGCTGCTAAGCATCCCTTTGATGTGGTTGGTCCACACACATATGGTGACAAATTGGTGAGAGGTCTTCCTCCACGTGTTGCTACTAGTATTTCTCAGTCCTTTCCTTCACACACATGTCACCGTGGATTTGCTCCTACTCGGCGTTGAGGATTGTCTAGTTCTCTTTTCTTGTACCCTAGAGCACGAGGACAAACATGTATCACCGTTTTTCTCAATACCTTTAGCAATTTTTCTGTCTTAGGTGTTAGAATAGGTTATAGGGAAAGTACCTTGCTCCCTCTTATAATACTCTAGATTGCCCCTTAGCTCGGGATATTTTCCTATGGAAATCATCATATCTTGTATTGACCGATTGTGGTGGTTGATAAGGATGTTATTGGGTCTTTTTCTGCTTTGAGAGTTGATATAGATGTGTAACAATGCTGGTCTTATGCTGCTTATTTCCCTGGAGGGGTCCTCCCCTCTCATGGGTTTTTGTGTTTGTATTGGATTAACATGTTTGGGTTTATCCTCTTTGAGTTTATCTCCTTTAGTTATGTGTAATTGTTTAAATTAATAGTTTACTTTTTCAGCTCCTACAGTTCTTTTTTCCTCAGTACTTTTCTATTTTAACTGGATCTACTTTTGAGTGCTATTGACCTAGTTTGGTCATTCGTGAACATGAATATAATTTATTTATTTCTTCATGTCTTTTTCTATAGTTGTTAGCAACTTAGCACACATAACATGTTTTCTTCCTATAGCAGTTAATATTGCAAACAGAAAGTGATTGTGTTATGTGTTCCATGTATGAATTATATTAAGGAAAATTCAAACATGTATAGAATCTTTAGTGAAGAACCGTGCTAGTTCATTTAACTGTAGGATTACGAATCAAGGGCACTAAACAAGATTACTATTAAGAAAAGGTATACTCATCCAACAAATGGCATGTAAAATACATTATACTCAACCGGGCTAGACATAAATCTGGATATAATCGGGTACAGGTGAAAAAATAAGACATCTGAAGGCTGCTTTCAAGACCAAGTAAGGTTTGTATACGTGGTTAGTACTTCTATTTGGGTTTTGCAATGCAGCAGCAATCTTTATGAGGTTTATGAATGATGCAATTTGCTGGTATGAACCCAGGGTTCACATATAAACAAGATGCACAATTGACATGAAATATAGAGACAATAATGTAATGAAGCACCGTTCCGATTATAATGGCAAAAATAATTAATGAAGGATGTAGTGCTTCCTTACATAATTGAGGGCCTGATTTCCATTTCTTTAATTCTGAAGCAATATCCCCAACTATGATTCATGATGACAACAATTGCAAATAATAGATGATCTTCCCTCTAGTTGATATCTCATAAGTGCACGTTTCTTCATTATGCACTAACCCAATACCTTGGCCAATTTGTTATATTGATTAAATACTAATATCACATAAGCCAATATCTTCCCATCATACTTGCTAGATATGTTATAACATTTGGCACTATTTAGTCTCTTTTTTGATTGCTTACTTTGGTGATATGCTCATCTTTAGTAGTAGATGAGAAGAATATATGTGTCATTTGCAACAAGTATTGGAATCCTTGAAAAAGAACAAATTATTTTTGAACCTGCACAAATATGAGTTTGCACAGCAATATCTGGTCTATCTTGGTTTTGTGGTTGGTGAAGGAGAGCTGAGAAGTGATCCAGCCAAGCTAGAAGCCATGTTGAAGTGGCCAAAACCCACTAATGTAACTGAAGTGTCCTAGATTGTGCACTTATTTTTGTCTTTGGGTTGAAGAAGAGGAGCGGCTAGCATCCATGATGATTGTTGGTTGTTATTGATACATTGATTTTGGTTTTATGTTTGTTTAAGGGTGAAGATTGAAATATTATATTGAATTGGCATGCTTCTAGCTTTGCATATGGGCATTTAATGAGCAATTTCCACTAGAAGGGAAAAACTTGCATTCATATTATTATTTGAGTGGTGGTCCTAGAATTAATGGCCTAGTTTTGGTCAGCAACATGCACTTGCTACCCAATTTGGAATTTTGACCTATATTTCTGTATTTTGTTTGCTTGCAGAATTTAAATTTGACACAACAATGAATTTTAATGTTTGTTATCAGGCAATGACCTTGGATACTGTCCTCGTATTTGTTCAAACATTGATTTGGTTCGACTTATTTGGCTGAACTTTGCAATTTTAATGCAAATTTGGGCAGTTACCTAGATTAGAAGTATTCTAATAGAAGCTTGATAGTGTGCCACCAAATCTTTTCAAGTTGAGACAAATGGTATGATTGTTTAAGAGTCATTTTAATTAACTGACATCCCATATTTTTTCATCTGTTATCCATGCCTTTTTTTGATAAATTCTATTTTCATTAATATATGGCTGAAGCCAAAGTTAAATTACATAAAATTAAAACATATACAGTGCGAGCATCAGATTCCAAAAACGGCCTCAAATGGTCATATGGGGAGAAATTTACCTGGATTATACCGGATATGTTTGTAATTAGATGGTCAGTCATGCACCAGGAAACTTGTTGCATGGCAAAGAATAAATAGTTAAACAAAATACAAACTAGTTATATGTCTAGGCTGTAGAAGCTATCTTTAGAAAAGGATGATACAAAGGCTGAACAATTTGGGGTGTTAATGTCATTCTGCCTCATTTCTTTGAAATTGAGCTTGGGAAGATTCCCTAACTTCCAAGGTTAGGTGCCATAATATAATGTTTTATAAAAGCTCAGTTATAACCCTCGATGTTCAATTTCTTTAGTACTACAAAATTATATTTCAAATCACTTAGCACCAAATTTATAATCACTTACATATGCAACAGCAAAAGGTTTTAGCTCCTTAACTCACATCCTTGCATACTGATTAGCTACATTTTCAGAAAATCTTTGATCTATATGATAAAATCAAAATGTTTTTCATCTCTAAGCTTTGAAGGAAAGTAATACTTCCTAATAGCACTGGAGTATAACTTTTAAGTTATCTGTATGGGCTACCTCCCAATGACGGATTAATAAGTTCTCAAATCATACAATTCTATCTTCCATGTATGATTTCAGATGTGCATTTTTTGAACCTAAAACTAGCACCCATTTCGTTAATTGTTTACTCTTATAGGACATGCTTTTTGCTCTGGTTTAATTTTTTTTTTGTAAATTTGTTATAACTATTAATTTGTTTGTTGAAATATATTTAATATCATGTCCCTATTGAAAATATTAGGTAAAGAACTTGTTGACACTGGATCCTATAAAGGAAGTACTTATCCGGAATGTGACCATTCGAAAAATTCCTAGGTATGCTTATATTGTTCACTATAATTTCTAATTACTTTAATATTAAAGCATCTTAAAGATTTATTGAATCTAGATGTAAGTCTTTGGTTAAATTGGTAATCAATAACGTCATGGTTTTGTTCATGATAAAATAAGCTATCAATTAGAAGTGTTAATGTGCATGGTTGATAAAAACAGAACTTTGCATTCTATTATGTTGATATTCAGTTGAAAAATCGCTGGCTGTTTATTGTAGAGCATAGTTTTGGTCATCATTGTATTAGTATATAACATATTAAGACAAAATACTTAATACAAGAATGACATAAGCTTTCTCTGATATGATGCACCTAAGTAAATTATTTTTTGAGTTACGAGGGTGGTTAGAAGCCAGAAAAATTCAGGGGCATGCTATGTACAGATTCATGGAAAAATTGAAACATGTAAAAGAAAAATTGAGACACTGGAGCAAAACAGTTTTAGGAAACATTTAAATAAAAATAACAGCGATCAAGCAGCAACTTGAGCAGGTCCAATTACAGAATCATGAAGAAGGATTCCCCTAAATCTTGGCAACTCAAGAACAAGCCCTCATCCATAACCTAAGCATTTCACAACAGCAGAAGGGAAAATACTGGTGGTAGCGTTCAAGAGAACATTGGGTCAAATATGGTTAACCCATGCATTTTTTTTACACAAATCAGCCCAAAGCAGGAAACATCTCAATGCTGTCCATCACATTGAAAAAGATGATGGTTCCTTCAACAAGCACCACAAATAAATTTAGAGCCATGCCACAACTCATTTTCAGCAACTTTTTACAGATGATGTAAACATTGTGCAGAAGACTCAAGCCCAGAGTGTTCTAATTCAGTTGATCCCACAATTCATCAACAGTGAGGACAATAGGTATCTCGTGAGACCAATTTTGGATGAGGAATTATAATCCAGTGTTTTCTCTTTTCAAACTGATAAAGCACCTAGGCCGGATGGTTTTCCGGCTTTCTTCTGTCAAATTTCTGGCATATCATAAAAATTGATATGCTGATTATTGTGGAAGAATCACGGGAAAAAGGGCTATACTCAGATATTTAAATTCCACAAAGCTCACCCTCATGATTTTGTCATTGGCTATGCTCAACAGATTGGCACCCACACAAATAACTATGCCGAGCTTCATATGCTACACTCAGGACTTCATTTGGCTGTTGAAAATGGTATTCACAGGCTCATGATTGAAGGAGACTCTTAGGTAGTTATCCAAAATATAAAAAAGTTTTGGCTCCCACAACAAACTCCACAGCACAGTTGAGTCCTTCAAAGGAAACATCATTGGCAAAATGATAATTTGATTTCACAAATTGTATCCAACTTGCATTGGCTCGAGGACATAATCCATCAGCATCAGAAGTGAAAGTATAATGGAGTGGCAAATAGACTTGAAAATTATGCTTTAGAGCAATTAAATGACTAGAAATTTCACTCTATCTCAAGTACTTCAACTTTACCTACTTCAATCCAAAATCTCATGGCCTTAGAGAAACCACAACCTAGTACTAGCTCCCATGGTTAAATACATGCATAAGTACAACATAGGTGTTGTGTACTCTTAATGTTAAAAGTGGTCCTGTCACATACATTAACTTTCCCACATACAAAGAAAAGACTAGTCCCTTGGACACATAACGGTCACATCATCACCTTTAGTTCCTTAGAAAAAAAATAACATTCACTTGTATACATCCTTTTGTGGAAGCTTAATTTTCATGAGTCCTTTTTATTCCCATTTCCACTCCAGTCTTACTTCCCGACCCACGTACTGGGACATATTCACGCCTTAATATATTTTTATTATTACCATAAATGTCTTTTATCACATTCACGAGCGCTATTACCATACTTGTCCTTGGATAAATGTAAATAAAAAGGAGCCTTCTAGTTTCAAATCAAACCCTACTAGTTTCACTTTAATATCAAGTAGAATTGAGGATCTTATTTCAATGTTTAAACCCCAATCCAAGGTTTGCATCCAATGACGTTTTCCCTAAATTATCGACCCTTATATGTTGTTGACACCTCACCTGTTCCTCACACTTGCTATCACTCCACTCTTGCTGTCCATGTCTACCACACAAAAAAGATCCTGCCGCGAACCAAAAAATTGGTACAATGAAGACCTATTTATCAATTTATGGTTTCAATGCCCATCCACTTGAGTCAATCTTGCCTGAGAATGTCATCAAGGAAGTTTTTTGTTTGGTAACATTCAAGAGGAACGTCACGGTCATAATAATGGGTACTGCTTCATTCAATTCAGTTCACACCGAGTGGGTTTTTGTTGAATGTGCAGACGAGGCATTTATTCTTTTTGTTCACTATTTAAATCATAAATCGAGCAAGGGCAGAGTGCGCTAAAGATCTAACTTTAAAATGGGAAATTTCCAAAAGATATTATGTCTAACAAGGATGCAAAAAGTACTCGTTCAAGTGGAGGGGCTAATAAGAAGATTACTCATACACTTGGACAGATTTGTGGATTGTGCAAGGAGGATCTTGCATTACATCAACAAAATATATGTAGGGGTTTCAAGAATATCAATACAAATATGGGAATCAGGACAAGCCATAGGCTAAAGAAAAAAAACTATAAATAACACTGATGCCTATTAAAAATGTAATTGTTATTTAACTGATATAGAGAGTTTAAAGTTTTACAAGCTAAGGAGCAAGCAACAGTTGAAAATGGCAAGCAATGCCCAGCTGAGAGTTTGAAAAGCAAGAGGCAAAAAATGGATGACCACGATCATCATTTGCCTTGATGAGGAAGAATTTATAAGTGATCAAGTGCACCTTGCTAAAGCCCTCCATCTGTTCCCGGGTGGATCACAGGTATGTGATACTGGTCTTGCTTTGAATCTTGATTTTTTTTTCAGTCAGTACTGTTAAAAACCAGCCACCTCTCTCTTCATCATATGCATCATACAAATATTTTTTCATGCCTCATTTACAAGTTTACAAAGCTTACATGTTTATGCCTAACACAAGATTCTCAGCTTTTTTTCCACCCACCACCTCAAGGAGAAACGAGTCCTTCACCATGCCTAATATACCATTGGGTTCTTTATATAGGGTCCAAGGACTTAATAACTTCGCAAATTTCAGTGCCCCACCACTGGTAAAGACTCAAGATACCTTTCCTCAGAGCCCATGTCCTTAGGGCATGAGTATTCCCTATAAGGATAAGAATAGGCATTCAATGGAAAACTGTACAAATTTCTCAAACACAACTAGTAAGCCTGATTTGCAGGAGATCGCAAAAATCTATGCTGAACTCATGAAATAAATCAACAACCTGGCTAGAGGCTTGCTGTGTTCAGTCAGAATTTTGGAGACATGGAAATGCTATTCTGGTTATGGGTAATTGCATTGCACAATTCATTTATTTTGCCACCCAATAATTGGAATGTATTGAGAACTCACTTCCTCTTCTACTCAGCAATCTGATTGTATCACTCTCTTGAGACAGTATTTGTAATTCCAACAATATAGAGTTGAGACTCTCGAAAAACAAATTGATAATGTCATCAATGAAAATGCTACTCAAAACAAGGGATCAAAAGTAAGATGCAGACTGTGGGGAGTACCTGCACAACTCAGGGGCAGCCTTCAGACTGGCAAGTCCCCATTTTCGATCCTGAGGTCAATCATCCAACCCAAACACATGGGGGAATCCAAACTTCTTGGAGAAAGGAGCAGCCAGTGCAAATCAAAACCCAAAATGATTAGGGTTACCATGACTGGACCTTGTTCCCTCAAGCAAACATCTCTTCGTCCTTTTTTATTAACACACGAGGATGTCACTGCCCATATACATTTCTTGTAGTATCTTCTCTTTTCAATGTTCAACAGCTTTGCTGTTATAATATAGATAGCTCCAGGCAGTTCTATAGCTAGTTCTTAGTCATTCTATGTAGATTTTTCTTTCTTGTTCTTAGTCTGGCAGATCTTTTTGGTCTGAATTTTGTGGATGGTCTTTAAATCTGCTCCTGCAGTAATATTTGTAAAATCCTTGGTCGATGTTTTGACTTCCAGCTCAGGCTTGTTATCATATGCTTGATTTTGTACCTATACTTTATTCCCAACAAACATATTAATTTTTTATTAAAAAAAATAGGGTGGTGGACACCTCGACCATTGTGACCAACCGGTGTACCTTACCCTTTCATCTTCTACATGTATGAGTTATCTTGAGTTGTCAAAAGGACATTTGTTGTGTGCCTACTGTTAGATTCTATGTGAGCTAGGTCAACACTTGGAAGCCATGTACATGATGTTCATATCAATTAATGAATACGCTCTATTTTATATTTTAATGTGTTCTCTTGTGATGATGACTATGCATACTTTGTTGTAGATAGTATTATGCCATATATTTCTATTATTAATTGCATTGCATAACTACATATTTGGTGTCATCACTGTTTCTAGTTAGCAACCTGAATGAATTCTTAGTTTCGTTGTCATTCATTATTGTCTAGTATTGCCATCGGTAGTCTGTACACCCTCCGTTGTAATTAGAATATGAAAAAATAGTAAAAGACAAATTGTTAAAACTTTTATCAATTGGACACAAAGCTGATATTAGCTGTTACAATGCTTAATGACAATAAGTTTCAGTACTCAGCATTAACACCTTGTAGGTCCAATGGGACCAGTTGTATGGGTCCCATTAGAAACAGTTTGTTTTAATTTTTTATTTTTGTTGGTCCATGGGGACTAGTCTTATGTGCCCATTTGGGTTTTGGTTTGCTACATGTACTTTCTGTAAGAAAACTAGCTATCCCACATGCAAGAGGCAAAAGAGCTAAAGTGGGGAAAAAGCTATAAATAGATGCTTACATAGTAGATAAGATAAGATAAATATATTAATGTCCAACAAATGACCACAAAAGTAGGTCAAAGGGACAACAAAGTACAAAAGTGTGTTAGGAACAAGCAGGAAACCATAAAGGCCTCCAAAAATGAAAAGAACAATGATGGAAGAAAATAGTACAAAACATGGCAAAGAGCAAAAACGCTCAGAGCCATAGAAAGAAGCAGAAAGGAGCAACCCACAAAAACCCCTAAATATTGGGAAAGCAGGGATGAACCATGAGAAGGAAGGACCAGAGGGGTTCCATCAAGAGTTCGATCCAAATATCCTAGCATCCAAGGCCGATGAGAAGAAGCTCTTGATAGAAGGATGGCTTGAAGAAGAGGCGGTAAGATGTCTGGTCTGTCCTCCATGCCGCTGCCTAGACGGAAAAGTCCTCTGCGAAGATCTGGTGAATCTAGTCTGCCCCTTGATACTAGACCTTAAATGGTTATGTTGGTGAAATCTCGGAGATTTGTGGATAGTCTCTTTGGGTCGCACTGATTTGGAATGTGAGGCTGTACTAGTGTCAATCTGTCGCTTAGTGCCTCTCCCTGAAGGTAGCACTATGAAGAAGGAAGTGATCTGCTGGGTGGATTCTGGTCTAGTAGGTCTCTGAATAGAATGATCATGAAGCTTAAGAGCTTCTTGTATATATAAAGCTAAACATCTCTGGTCCTCATATTTGAAGAAGTCAGAAAGAGTCCATGTCTTACTAAGTAGGCAATGAAACCTCCCCTTGATCTCATAGTATATGGGACAAAGGAAGATGAAGTGTTCCTTGGTCTCAATCTCTTGAATGTTGCATAACTGAAAAATCCTATTTGCCCGATCTATCTGGTGATCTATCTTAATCCTAACCCTGTGAGATCCCAGTCTAAACTGTCCTAATGGGATGCGAAGAGCTTGCATTCAGTGGCGGAATGTATACTGTGGGCGGATGATAATCCTGTCTTTCAGCTCCAAAAAGTGTTCTGTATAGAATGCCATCTTTGGGCGTAGCCCCCTAAAGTAGGATATGATTTTGGAGGAAAGAAGCTCTTTTGCACAAGTCTGAAGTCTGTGTTTGGCCAAGGTAGCGTCCATACTGCGGGTTCAGCATAAGTCGGCATTCACATCCTCTCAGGAAAGTAATTTCTTTCTATTCTGTACTGGTTTCTTCTATTTTCAGTAATATCACAATCACAGTTTTAAGTGTTCTTTTCAGAAGTTTATTTCGTTTTTTCTTGAATTTTGAGCTGTTTCAGACTTCATTTATATAATAGAGATTTTAGGCATTACATTAGTTCCAACTTTATAGCATTGCAATCCTAGATTTCTACAGTTGTCTCAGATTTCCTACCAGTTTCAGATTTCTGTTCATTTCAGCGTCAGATTTTTTAAGGTATAGAATAGCTACAGCAAGTTTGAAGCAGGGCTCATAACCTTAGTGAAGTCAATCAGAGACAAAAGGATGAATTGGCAGCAGCAGCAATCAGTTTTCATTGGGATTGGATTGTACTTGTGAAGACCTCCAACCTTAATTTCTCTAAGTGGTGTCCTTGAAACATCGTTTAACTCTTCTAGTGGTACCTAGGGCCAAAGGTTTGCCAGAATTTGGAAAGCTATCATTGAACCAATGCATGCACATTTTCTGTGGTGCATTTTACACCAAGGCCTGCTTGTAGGAAACAAGCTTGTTCACTTATGGGTTGCTAATCCTTTATGCCCTTCATGCCAACAACATGAGTCTCCCAAGAATCTCTTTTGGTTTTGCAAGCATGCTCATTCAGCCTAGAAGTGGATTCACACCTTTTTTCAACTATTTCGTCCAAAATTTCCCTGGAAAATGATGATTTCAGGGGATTCGATCATGTCACTTGCACAATACAACCAAATATGGCAGATTTTTCCTTCTAAAATTCTTTTTCAGCTATGGAAAGAAAGGAAAAATGTAAATTTTAACCATTTATCTCTTGATGGTTGTTTTTGTGTTACTAATAAAGTGCAAGTGATATCTAATGTAATGCTATAGATACAAGTGCATAAAATATCCCTTTTCAAAATAAAACTGAATTCTGAATTTTTTATTTAACAATTTTGGAATTCTATTCAAATCATGAAGACCATACAAGACAGCTGAATCACAAGGTAAATTAATATAGGAATTCACTTAAAATAACCCTTATTGATACCTGAAGGTTCAAATTGCAAGAATAGATCTAAATACCAATTATGTTACTGAATTTCCACAAATCTTGTCCTAGTGCAGGTCTGTACTTTATTTCTAGGCTGGTATGACAGGTTAATGGTGGTTGCAAATGCCCTTGCGCTGGAACATCATGCATGCAATGATATGTGTGACACCTGCAATTGGAGTTGTAAATAACCTATGAATTGCAATGTAACTCTTGAGTAGAGCTACCTCGAAAAACTAGAACATTTTTGTCCTCAAGTTAATTGCAAGTAGGGTTTTCATCCTTTTGCAAAAGGAATCCAAGATTCGTTTGTTAATTTGATAAGTGAATAATCAATAATGAATGAAAATCATTGCCCCTCTTATCCTTTTAATAATTATCTTTTCCACCCTAAAAAGCAATGATTTATCTTTTATTTTGAAGTTGACATGCTTTATTTAATAAAACCATCTTTATCATTGCGTTTGGTCCAACTAATAATCATTACTTTATGGCCCACTTTAATAATAATGATAAAATGTCATTTTTTCCATATTATTAAATAAAATTACTTTTGAACACTTAAAACATTAATATTTTCCCTCTTGGCCTTTTAATTAATTAACTTTGGTCCCACTCAATTAATAATAATGACCAGTTTGCCCTTTTAAGTTGTAATTATAAAGTGACGTTGGGGAATAACTTAAAACATCATTATTAAATTATTTTTTCTTTATTTGAAAAAGGGGACATGACAGTCCACCCTTCCCAAAGATTGCTTGCCCTCAAGTGATACTTGAACGGTCCTGCAAATACCAAGATCCCAAACCAATCATTCTGTCTATTCTATTCCTCCTTGTGATGTAGCTAGCTTTTGCTATGCTACTCTGATATTCATCTTTACTTCTCCTTTCAATGCCTTAGAGACATTTTCATCTACTCTACTGAAGACTCGGAAATTTGTCATCAACTATAAAATCCTCTTCAAATTCTTGCAAAACCACTGATTGTTTTGGCATACCTTTTTGTGAATCCCATGCATGGACCAAACCTTGTTGATATTGAATGCTCTGTTGTTGCAGCCAATGACCTATGGCTTGCAGCTGAGATATTTGACCCCGTTGTGGCTTGTTAATAGTTATGAACTGAGTTTCTGTCAAATAGTTCATGCCTCTTTGCTTGGGAGCATAGTGGAGTTTTATTGATCTAGAGAGGTGTTTTGTGGATACCCTTAGATATTACTGGAACATCTTTTACAATTTTGCATTCAACAAGCAATGTATGTTCCTTCTTGACATCATTAAGACAAACTTTTTTTTGACAGTTAATTTTAGAAGTCAGTGAAATATCCTTTTCTGATAAAAGATCCTTACCTTCAACTTGCATGGCGTATTTCTCTATGGGCTGCTCACTAACCGCTTTCAAATCTGAATTCTCTTGCATTCTGATTTCTTCCTTGGAATTGTTTTGACAGTTTGACTTTCCCTCTTTCTTCTCTAGTCTTCTATTTTTATTTTCTGTGTATATCTCCAAGAATTCTTCGAAGGTGTTATAGGATGTGTATATATCGGATTTCTTATCATATTCATCAAAGGCCAAAAGTTTGACCTCATCTCTGTCACACTGCTCTTCCAACCAGGCTTCTTGGATATGATTTTTCTTTCGCGTTCTTCTAAATGAATCGAGGGCTTCATAGTTGACAACAAATTGATTCAAAAGCTGGTTCTTAAAATTTTGGGTCTTTGTCTGTACTTCTTGTCTTGTTTTTATGTTGATTTCTTCAAGATGATCCTTGGCTTTTTGTTGCTCTTTCTGTATTCGCATCAACACCTCTTGGATAGGATTTATGTCTTCTTCCTTTGATAAGAACTTAGGTTGCCAGTCCATGTTCTTTCTCCTAAGTTCCCTTTCACTCCCTTCCATGAAGACTCAACTACAAATTTATATTTCCCCCAAGCTGGCAGGAAAACCTGCTTTGATACCACTGAAATATCCATTTTCAAAATAAATCTGAATATTGAATTTTTTATTTAACAATTTTGGAATTCTATTCAAATCATGAAGACCATAAAAGACATCTGAATCACAAGGCAAATTAATATAGGAATTCACTTAAAATAACCTTTATTGATACCTGAAGGTTCAAATTGCAAGAATAGGTCTTAATACCAATTATGTTTCTGAATATCCACAAATCTTGCCCTAGTGCAGGTTTGTACTTTATTTATGGGTTGGTACGATAGGTTAATGGTGGCTGCAAATGCCCTTGTGCTGGAACATCATGCATGCAATGATATGTGTGACACCTGCAATTGGAGTTGTAAATAACCTGTGAATTGCAATGTAACATCCAAGTAGAGCTAACTCGAAAAACCAGAGGGTTTTCGTCCTCAGGTTAATTGCAAGTAAGGTTTTTGTCCTTTTGTAGAAGAAAGAATCCAAGATTCGTTCGTTAAATTGAAAAGTGAATAATCAATAATGAATGAAAATCATTACCCCTCGTCCTTTTAATAATGATCTTTTCCACCCTAAAAAGCAATGCTTTATCTTCTATTTTGAAGTTGACATGCTTTATTTAGTAAAGCCATCTTTATCATTGCTTTTGGCCCACTTAATAATTATTACTTTATGGCCCACCTTAAAAATAATGATTAAATGTCATTTTTTCCACATTATTAAATAAAATTATTTTTGGACACCTAAAACATTAATATTTTCCCTCTTGGTCCTTTAACTAATTAACTTTGACCCCACTCAATCAATAATAATGACTAATTGTTCCATTTCAAGTTGTAATTATAAAGTGACATTGGGGAACAACTTAAAACATTATTATTGAATTATTTTTTATTTATTTGAAAAATGGGACATGAATGCAAGCTAAGAAGCTCTATCTGGAGGTTGGGAGCTCTAGAAGTTGAGCACCGTCAGTCTCTGGTGGACCATTTGGGAGTGCTCTATGTGTAGTCAGTTAAGTTCCTCCGAATTCTCCCCGCTGATGGTCTCCCTCTTAGGGGCATGGCTATGGAGCTCATGGTAGGAATCGTTCATGGAACATGCGGTGAAGTTCTTCGTGCATCTTTCATTTGGTCACAACTCTCGTGGTGGTAGGTCTATGTTTCCAGACGTTGGCGTATGGATGGCTCAGCAGCAAAGGATATTCCCTTGTATGGCCTTAGCAATTTCCCCGTCTAGACAAGATCAAAAGATGATGCAACTAAAGATAAAGCTAGTGATGGGTGGGTGTTGGTACTTGATGTGGTGGATCCGCTTGCTAGTGGTGGTTGAGGTGACAAGTCGGATGATCCTCTGCTTTCCTCATCTCCTTTGACTGCTTATGTGGCCTAATATTCCTTTGCCTTGGTGTTAGGTTCCCCAACGTGCTATTTATCTTGTTGCACGTTATGTAATATTTTTTGGATTGAAAACGTGCTTCTTAGCCTTTATTTTAAGTTAATTAAAGTTGCTTAGCACTCTCTCGATCCATGTGACCGATATGATGTTGTCTTTAGGAGTGTATTCCATTCCACTCATTTTTTTGGTATGACTAGCGATGTATACACTTGTATTAAACTAATAGATAACACTTTTCAATTAAAAAAAAAATGTCCAATTAGGAGAACTTAATTCTGCATTTAAAATATTTGGCGATATGTTATTTTTAACTATTAAATCTGCCGAATGTTGACATAGGTAGTTAGGTTAGTTTCTTTTTTTAAAAGTGAAATGGGGCAGTATGTCGGAAACAGCCCGAGTACAGCCTGTATCGTTCTGGAAATGCAAATGGCATTTTTAGAATGTTTTCGAGCAGGACCCAGAAAAATTGATGAATCCAGGTTGTGCTCAGATTGAGATCGTTACCAAATTGTACTGGTACTGGTATGTGTACCCTGTAATGCAAGTAATATGTCATGGGATCTGTAGGTGCTGATACACTGTTAACCGAATCTGTAGTTTTTGTTGCCATGTTTTTGTATGCAAGTGCGGGGAGATTGAAGATCATCGCAAACCACATATGAACCACTACTCAATTTAGAATATCTAGTATTTTCATTGATTATTCTCTGAGACATGTCTAGATCAATGTTGGCATGTTATTAAGTATCTTTCATATTGTTTAATAAGACTTGCGGTTGAATCTCCAACAAAGATTTGCATCATAACTTCTCTATTGATGTAGGAATCCTCCACTATAAAATAAAATGAATGTCAATATCTTGGTAGATTTGTATTGACAAACTTTGTACATTGTTAAATATGATGATCCTTCGACCTTGAAGATTTTCATTCTAGCTGAAAGTCAAGAGTCTTGTGACTAATTCCTCTAATCCTTAAACATTGTGCAGAAACGGTGATTGAAATTTCATTTGTACTCATTTGAATTTCCTGGTCAAACATGTTGAAACATGTGCTGTTTACATTTTACTTTTTGGTCATAATCACACTTATAATTTTATAATTTAGAAGCCTTCTCTTTAATCATCTTTAATTTCCTTTTTCAATCTAATTTCACACTTGATTTCTTTCCATCTCAACTATGGCAAGCTATGGAGCAGTTAATTTATAACTCATGCAATTGACTTTCCCCATTTTTGGTCCATAAATAGGATCTTTATTATTGAACAATATACTGGTTAGTTGTTGTCAATATTAAGAAAATTCCATTCGGAGGACCCCATAGTTGCAAGTCTCACTGTGGATTGAGCCCCAAAAAGAACTTACTAAGCCTTGAACTTGGATCTGGTAACAATGAGTGGAAGCCCAATAGAGTTCCCTTTAAATTTACAATGGAGAAATAAACACCAACTTTATCATCAATCATGATTACTATCAAATTTGATCTCAATTTTACCCTTGCAGTTGCATCAAGGGTTGATCTGCTGCCGCGCTGCGTATGGGCACGCTTTGACTGTGACCATACTCATTTTGTCAAACAATTTCAAGTTGTGACAGGTACTTGCTGTATACTTAAAGCCGACAAGTAGGAAGAGATTGGATTTGGTTCTGGTATGAAATTTCATTTTAATTGTCTTTTTAGCATTTCATTACTATTATTCAATACAATTTGTACATTTTATAGGGCACAGATTATTTTTTTTGTGGCTTTTATTTAGATTTATTGTCTTGGAATTGCCTTTGTTTTGTTGGTTTGTTATAGCTTATTGTTGCCCTTACTATTAAATTTTTTATAGTAGTCCATATCATATGAAAGCACTAGCAATGCCATTCGTAAATTGCTCAATGCTTATAGCTTTAGGCTTTGACAGACATACACTAGTCTGCATTTTCGTATCTATGTTCATCAGTATTAAAATAAATTGGAAGTTTTTGCGAGAAATTCCAATTTATATTTCTTTTCTTGGAAATACCTTTGTTTTTCTTTCACAATAATATAGGCTCAGATAGCTATAATATGTTAAATATATGGCTGCAATTACTGGCTATGGTGTCATTGATATTAATTATCCCCTTGTGCCGATTATCTTTTATGTAGTTCCAAAGCATTATCAACACGAGTGCTTTATTTACATGTCTATTTTTTTTGTTAAGTTTTGCTTCTAGTAGCTATTCCTACAAGATCTATCATTTTAGCTGACATTAGGAAGGTTGCTCAATGTCAATAGTTTATAGCCAAAACAGGGGTCCAAAAGGTCGACATGACGATAAACAATTGATATGAAGCTTGGAGATAGGGGTCCTGAATTTTTGAAAATAGATGACCGTTCCATGGTTGATAATGAACAGAGTGCATGATAGAAGTCAAATAGAAGGAGAAGCAATGTTAGTAGCAAGAGATGAAAAATGGTCTTAATTATAATTAAGATGAAGATTTTGGCAGTTTTATCATCATGAATATTTCCAAAATAGATCATCATCAAATGTTGATACCAAAGGAGGGTTGAATTTATTTTCTTCACAATTTATTTTTAATTTCATGGTTTGTGATGTTGTTTGAGGTTCTGGGAGTACCTTTCTATCAACTGTATAGCAGTTTTTAATCAGATAATTGGAAGCAGTGCAAGGCTTCCCATCTCACTGAGTTTTATCTTTTGATTGAAGACAGAGTAAAGGCTTTGCATCATTTTTACAGTTTGCAGGTTTGGGGTGATTCCCCTTGCGATTGGGTGTAATATCTAGGTCATTAGTGTTGTCTACATCTTAGGGAACTAAGATTTTATCGAGAACAAACAAATAAGAATGTGTTCATTGAGCGTCACTAGCTTAAAGAATAAAAAACCACATACTCATGAATTTATTGCATTATACAAGATAATGAAAATGGTGTTGTTATCCAACTATAGTATTCTTAGTCTCATGCATGACAGGATAATTGGGGTTTTTCTCTATTTTGTTTTGAGGATGCCCAAATGAAGTTATTTGAATTTTATGATGTGGGTGTTGTGTTTTTAGTGGTATTATATATTAGAGTCCATGAACAACAATTTATTTTTTCACCAGTCTATAAAAGTGATGTAATCTTCTTGAGAATAGTCTTATCAATCAAGACTCACTAGTCTATTTTTTTTATTATCAGATTCAAGTTCCATATAAAAATGGAGGCATCCTATGTGAGTCCCAAAACCATAAATTCTCATAGGAGAAGAGGTTCGAATGCTGCTGAATATAATGCAGTCAAAAAGACAATTGAACAGAGGTTATGGGGAATAGCGACTGTAACTAACACGTATTTAGGAGGCAATTGTAGCAGTTCAGGTAGCAAGTCGTGGCTTTGCCCCTTTTGCAAAAAAAGGAAAAGTAGCTCAATTGCACGAGTTAGATACCATTTGCTTGGTATTGGGTAGAAAAAATAGACAAACAAATGGTATCTAAGGAGCAAAGGCAAGATTTGATTAGGGAGTGGGCAATGGTGGAGTCCATGAAACTAGATTTGATTTTAGTACCTCAACAATCACAAGAACAACATATTGGAGGTGATATGGATAGCCCCCCTCGATTTGCGACACAAGAGTCTTCTACCCCGTGCAAGACTCTCAAATAGCAAAAATCTATGATGCTATTGATAGAAAAAATGTGAATGGTGCAATTGACAAAATATTTTTTGGTTGTGGCATGTCATTCAACATTGCTCAATCACCTTTATGGAAAGATGCCATGCGGATGGTAAACAATGTGCCCAAGGGGTATTTGACTCCTAGTTATGAAAAGCTTCAGACTGTTGTTTAAAGTGATGAGAAAGCAAGGGTTGAGGCTAGACTGAAAGACATAAAAGAAAGTTGGTCCTACACAGGGATATCAATTCTTTCAGATGGGTGGACTGATGGTACTCATAGACTCCTTATAAACATTGTTGTCTCATCCCCTAAAGGTGCAATGTTTTTGAAGGTGCATGACACTTTTGGTCGCGTGAAGGATTCAACTTATTTGATGGGTTTGTTTTGAGATGCAATTAAGCTTGTAGGAAGACAAAATGTGGTGTAGATCATTACAAATAGTGCTTCAAGCAATGTACTAGTAGGGGGCATGATTGAAGATGAGTATCTAGAAATATTTTGGACATCATGTGTAGTTCATTGCATGAATCTCTTGTTTAAAGATATTCATAATTACCTTCGTTGGATCAACCAAGTGGTGTTGGAGGCAAAGAAAATTTAGCATTATATTGTTAATCATTCCATGTTTCGGGTCATATATGGGAAGTGTGCTTCCTTATAGCTACTCTGATGTGTCGAGAATAGATTTGCATCATTTTTTTATTATGATTGATTGAATCTTAAAAGTGAAACAATCACTTAGAGAATGGTGGTGTTCGTTGAATGAGAGAGGTGGAACAGACAAGCTACCACTAATATCTCCTTATGCAATGAGATTTCCAGTTTGTTATTGGTAATAAGTCTGTTTTATTTTGGCAAAAGTGTTCAGATCTCTATTTTCTTTGCAAACCAACAATGGATGTCCTTTGTACTTTTGATAGTGATGATCTATGTATGAGGAATGTTTTTAAGAATCTTGACCAATTTAGGGACTTTTCAGAATTTTTGGGCAGCCGAGGCACCTTCCTTTGATCGACAGACAAAGGATTTAGTTTGGGGTTGCAGTGACAATAGATGGATGATGCTTGATAGTCCTCTTTATGTTGTTTATTTGCGTAATCTGAGGTGCTTTGATAAGAAACCATGGATGGGCGAGGAGGTGAAATCAAGATGGCAGACCTATATTGATAGGTATTATCCAGATAGAGATGATCGTGCTAAAATAAAAGAAGATTTGAAAAATACATTATAATGGAGGGAAAATTTGCCCATCCTAATGCCGCTTATGAACGAAATCACCTGAAGATTATAACATTATGGGAATTGTATGGGAGTGGCACACCCTTGCTTAAAACACAGTGATACGGGTCCTCTCTCAGGGGAAAATTACAAGTTATTTCTTAAAAGATTAACTATGTAACAAATACATTATTTGGAATTTAAAGGAATATTTAATTTGTTTATTTTTTGTTTTATAGATTTTTAGTGCTTCACTTTGTGAAAGAAATTGGAGTGATCACACATTCATCTATTCGATGAAATAAGATAGGAATCCAAAATGCAGATCTTGTTTTTGTTTGCTCAAACCTCTGCCTATTATCTCGAGCTTCAATAGAGTACAAATCAAGTCCTCATAAGATGTAGTATTATGGTGGCTCGTTGAATGATGAAAATGATGATTTGCCAATTGAAGTGGTCGAGGATGATGCAAGGATCTTTTAGCTCCAAAGGTTCGATGCAATGTTCTTAGGAGGAAGGACAAGGAAAGAGAAACACAAGGTTACCTTCCACCTCGAGTGTAGCAGGGTCCAACTAGACTCGTACTATTTTTATTTTATATTGTCTTTAGACATTCAATTTTTTTTATATACCCAATCATTATGACTTCAATTGTCAAGTTATTTTAAGCGATTTTTGTACCCTGGTTTCAATTTCATATGATGATGATGATATTTGAAGGTGATTATGACTATTTGTGCTATCATACATGCACCTCCTTACTTTTACAAAATATGGTGCATATACATCTTTTGATTTCCTGTGCCCATATTATGTTTAACGTGTTATAGCTACCAAAAATAAGTATGTATGTGTACGGAAAATTGTTTCTCATTCGTTTCTTAAGCAACCTCAATCAAACCTCAGTTTTCCATCACATTGTCGTTTCTGTCATGTTTCCCGTTCTCATTTCTAGTAACCTAGGGCATAACTCACATTGTATAATATAACCATTGACCTTACTTGGGATGGAAACAACTAAAAAATTTCCTTCCCCCTCCCCATAGTATAAGTCCTAGGTGTTGCATCGAGATGTTATCCATGATAAAAACTCTGAAATGAACCATGGTGTGACCCATGGGATGTTGAACCATGAATGAGGTTCGAAACAGGGTGCGTGTGACACATTGGCTTTAGGTTGCCATGGCTGGAAATTTGGGTATGGTTCTTTTTGCTGGCATGGGTTGCCCTCCTACTCTACCAAGTGTTAACCATTTCCAATGCAAGGTATGTGATTGTTATGGAACAAGATGAATAAAAGGCACCGATACTGATGCTAATGATGGGGATATATAAGATTGTATGTTAGTAAGGGAAATTGCCACAAGGATTATTAGACATAATTGAGATGTCATCCAACCACTCCTCCTTTGCTGAAATTAATATTTTTTTGGGACAACCATGCAGTTATGGAAGGCAATCAAGTAAAGTTTAGTTCAATGCAAGAATATTTTTAAAGAGATGAATGATGTCCCTCATCCTTTCTTTGTTGTTGACATGTACATTCTTCAACTTGGAATTTTTATATGTAACAAGCTTTTGACAAATAATTGCATTTGAAGTGCCTTCACACATGTATTTAGGCATTGTACAAATGTAGTGATGTTATCCTGTCAAAATTAGTAGATGAGGGGAATTGTAATGAGTCATGAGGATTCTTATTCCCAATACAGAAGATGGTCATGGACTATGCTTTGGATTTTGCATCAATACTGAGTTTATTTTCACGAAATTTTAGAAAAATAGATTTACCAATTGCAAATTTTCAAAAAGCAATTTGCCAAGTTTTCAAGTGAAATGATTAGAATTGCCAAAATATACATGTAATAAAACTAAATCGTCTGTTTCTCATTAAATTAGCCTAAATATAAATTTCTTGTGGATGAGCAAGATTCAGCTACCATTCTATTGATATTATAATTTTTGTGTCTTTTTATATTGTTGGCTTTCTTTGTTATATATATGATGCATATTACTGCATTTCGTACATACTGAAAGTATGCCTTAATGTATAGGATTGTTTTAGTTCGAAGTGTTAAACATGTTGGCTTTGTAATGTTGTAAATTTTTAAATACCTTATTACACTTTTGAATGATATATTATGTTTTGTGGTTGATTGAGGTATCCCAAGTTCTGATGACCATTTCAATTGTTATTTTCCTTCTTGCTTCTACTTCTTACTAAAATTCTTGAAATAATTTTTATAGGGTTGGTATTTAAGAAATTTGTATATAGGATTGGTATTTGAGAATCTACATATTGAAAGTTACATACTGTTGCTTGAAAACTTTTAGTTTGAAATAGTTATCACATATCTTGTATAGTTGGGAAATACAGGACTTTGATAGTATATTGTCTTTCAGGGTTTCATCCGACATGCCTTTGTATGATATTTTAAATGAGTTTCGAAAAGGTCATAGCCACATGGCTGTGGTGGTGAGTTTTCTTGAAAAAAAGGAACAAGCATTAGAAGGAGTCAGCAGTGTGAGCTCCAAGATTAATGGAATTCCAAGCAAAGAACAAGAAGTGCTACCAAAAGGTAGAATTTATTTCTTTGTTTCTAAACCTTATACAGGATATTTGATGATTTTAATAGTGATAGATTTTAGATCAATTCCTATTCTAACATATAATGGACTATATTTTTATTTTTTAAAATTACATCTTCAAAATTTGTGATTTGGGCCATCATTTCTTATTGTTTTATGAAGTATTTTTCCTTATGCATGCAATTGTTTGGAGAATTTTATCAGTTTTTATGTGCATATCCAGACACATAACTAGTGAGTTTGGAGTTTAGAAGAGCACAATAGTGGTTGTAACCATTCATAATGATATCTAACTTGCTTTATTATCCTGAAGAACATGTGAGCCTCCATGTCATCGATAGTGACTCATTGCAAGATGTTCATGACCAGTCCATTACAAACAAGACACCGCATTGTACATATGAAAATTCATCCAATGTGACTCTATCAGTCAAAACAATACGAAGATCAAAGAGATGGTCAGAAACTGTGTCAGAGGACATTCTTCAAATTACCAATGAACCACTTCAACCATTTGCAGAAGATGAAAAGGTTGTGGGCATAATAACTATGGAGGATGTCATTGAGGAGATTTTACAGGTCCATATGCTTCCTTTTCTTTGCATGATATTCGTTCTTCATCATGGTTAGTTGAACTTTCTTCATCATAATTGTCCATTTTCCAAAAGTTTAATAGCTGGTAATATCTAATATATACAATACGACTACTTAACTAGCAATTAGGATCCATATGATAAAATGGACTACTATGAATCATTGTTTTCAAGACCTACAAATCCAATATCCCACCATTCGAATTTCATGCTAGAGCTTTGAATGACTTTATTTGCATATAAAAAATAACAGTTGCATATAGAAATGCCTTGATCGCACATCATAACTTTGCAGCAGACTTTAAGTTGAGACTTTAGAACACTGTAATGTTTGAACATAAGAGGATATGTCATGCATGCCATTGATTTTCTTGTTGTATTCCATAGCTTACATGCAGTATATATACAATTTCAAACTTACAAATTACTAAGACACAATATCGGGTTTTTCCTGAAAATAAGACCAATAATGTGAAAGGATGATTTTGATGTTTGATCATTGTTATCCTCTGTGTGTGGCATCGAAACCAAATGCTTGTGCAAGTCAAGTCTTCAGTAGGATAGACATTACCATAAATACCATTTTAGACTTTTTCATAAGCAATTTGTTTCTTTTAATGGACTGTAAACAAATTATTCATCATTGGAGTAGATTGATCTTCTCTAGAGTCACAAACACACCAAATATTCCTCCTCGCATTGCACGATTCATGATAATAACATAACTAACACTAATGAGGAGTATAGATTCATTTCCTAATAAGCCCATTGTTAATGTTACAGTTGTTCCTTTTGCTATACCCAATGGTGGCCATTGGCAAAAGAGAATCCCTTCTTGATTTAGATGGCCATGTTATAATCTAAACTATGGTTTCCAACTTGATCCTAACTGCAACATTATAATGTACAGTAGTTGAAGCACCACAAAGGTTATACAAGTATTAATTATTTGTTTCTTATAGTTATAATATTTCGCCCCAACTCTCAAAATAGGTTTAGGGATGATTTTGTTGGGCAGGGTTGGCTCTCTAATCAAGGGGTCAATAATAGTAAATTATTCAAAATACTTGAACGAATGGCTTCTGAAAAATATGCCTTTTTGAAAATATACTAGCCTTTCCTCTTAGCCTTCAACCCCTAATGGTAAAGTACCATAGTTAACTATCTATACCTTTTTGGTAACATTCACCATAATGACAATAATTAATGTTGGTTATTTTGCCTTTTGATTACTAAATTTAGAAAAGAGCTGTCTGCCCTTTAAATGTAGTAACATATAATTTATTTGTGGATATAATAACCCCCTCCCCTTTCTAACTTATTTTCTGCTGGCCTACTAAGTGACCTCCAAACAAATTAATTTCATACCACCTCCTTTATTGGAAGATTATAGAAATTAACGGGGCAAATCCCTCCACACCACTAAAATTAGGGTTCAACATATCAGGCTTCTCCCGCCCCCTTTTATAATAACATTCACCATGATTAAAATTATTAATGTTAGTTTTTTTGCCTCTTGATTACTAAATTCAGAAAAGTGCCATCTGACCTTTAAATCTATTAATATATAATTGATGTGCGGATATAATTACCCCTTCCCCCTTTCTAACTTATTTTCTGCTGGCCTACTAAGTGAGCCTCCAAATGAATTTATTTCTTACGTTCTTCCTTATTAGAAGACGATGCAAATTAATGGGGCAAACCCCTCTTAACCATTATTAGGGTTAACAAATTAGGCTTGCCTCCAACCTCTCTCTCCATCCATCGCTCCCCCACACACACATATTCTCTCTCTCTCTTGATTTCAAACCTCTCATTCTCTCAAGATGATTTCCTTTAATCAAATTGTGCTCTAGCAAAATCATCTCTTGCAATAGGGATCGATGTAGACTGAAAATATTTCATTGAATTTATGTACCTTAGTTTGTGTTTCGTTCTCTGCAAACACCAGTGTTACAACCAATCTTAAGCTCAACTTCACTGTATTGTTTCCCACATACATAGATAGCATATATATGTTATTCAGATTATTTTTATAACAGCAACAGTTCTAAGTCTGTTCAAATTAAACGTGCATAGTTAATGCCATACTTGTTTTAATGATTTATTGTTTAACAAGCATGGTTCTAATTCACTACAATGTCTCACTCACAAATATATATACACAAACATACATGCAGACTGGGAGATGCCCATAGTTGAACTTTGCTACATTGTGTCTTACATAAAAAAACACCAGTTCTTATTGTAATTTTCTATATCAATGACCAGCTATTGTTGATTTTTGTGTGTGCACATGTATAGTTATTTTGAGGATGAACCAAATTTGTAGGTTGAATGAGCAAGTATTTAACAATTGTGTGAAGTAGACCAAATACAGTGATCATCATTGTTGACATATAACTACACATCATTATTGTAATTTTCTATATCATTGACCAGTTATTGTTGATTTTTTTGTGTGCACATGTATAGTTATTTTGAGGATTTACCAAATTTGTAGGTTGAACGAGCAAGTATTTAACAATTGTGTGAAGTAGACCAAATACAGTGATCATCATTGTTGACATATAACTGTTGACCATTTTGGCCCTGTAGGCCAAAATGGGTCTCCTTTTCTTTCCTTGCTGTTCTGAGTCGTCAATCTTAGAGGTATTTCCCCTATTGCAATTGTGCCATTTCCCTTTGTAGTAGACCTATTCTGTAAAGAGCCAAGTGACTTGAGCTTTGTGGATGTTTCGGGTTGATCCGGAGGTTTGTTTCGCTGTGGGCAGCTAATTTTCACAGGGCTTTTGGCAAAGGAATGGGCCAACTTCAAAGAGATATAAGTCTTTTACAAAGCCTCGAGGATAGAGTGCCCTTGCGGAGGGCAGAGAGCACCTTCGGGAAAATGACAAGGCCAAAGGGAAAGTTTCTTTCGGAAAAAAAGAACAAGGCTAAAGGCAAAGGGATTCCTTCAGATTTTCTGTCCGAAGGAAACCCAAGGAAGCATCAATCAAAGGGTGAATTCCTTCGGACAAAATGCCTGAAGGAATTCCTTCGGACATTTTGTTCGAAGGAAATCACAAAGAAGAAAGAACAAGGCAAGATTCCTTCGGACAAAAAGCCCGAAGGAATTAATTCCTTCGGACTTTTGTCTGAAGGAAATTCAAAGGGAAAGACTGAAAGAAAAAGGCCGAAACCTTGAAGGAGAGATTTCCTTTGGGCAAAATGTCCGAAGGAATTAAGAAGACCAAGGTAGCCCGAAGGAACCCGAAGGGCAAGTGCCCTTGCGGGGAACTCTCGGTTGTCGAAAAGGGGACCTTTCCAAGCTCGGAAGGGACACCTTCCCTTCGGCTTCCCTTCGGGAAGAAAGGAATTGCAAAAGGACGAAGATTCAGTTGCAGAAAGTCGAAGAAATTGCCAAAGGGGTGACGGGCCCAAAGACGTCAAATTCAGCGTGGCGAACTCGCTGTTGGAGGTTCAAATGTCTGGTGACGGGTGCGCGAACGTCAAAATTCGAGTCGGTGAAATAGCTGTTGGTTTTCAAATAGGCGATAGGCCCGTAGACGTCAACTTTAACGAAATGCATTAGCCGCTGAGGAAGGAGCCCAAAGAGCCAACAAAAGACAAAAGATAGCCCGAGAGCTGAGAAAGAAATAGAAAACAGTGAAAGCGCGACCACGCACACATAAGCCAAGCGCAGAAGAAGACAAAATAGTCCAGGTGGCACAGGGAGCGTCGACAGAAGAGTTATTACTGCGAGTGAAACAATCCTTACGAAATGGTCATCAAAGAGCGCAAACAGTGAGAGCGCGGCTTGTTTTCTTTGATTTTACATTAATGAGTAGACAATGGTGTGAACTTCATTTAAGAAGCGACCTTGTCATTCAAACAGAAAAGGGCGACCCATGCTCTTGCAGTAACAATTAATACAGGTTGAGTGCCAAAGTCAAGACTTGCGGCATCTACAACATGGTTATCTCAGGGCTTTCTAGAAGGATGACACTAGCATGATCAAATTCCTCCCCCCTAGGTGTTCATCGCATCATGGGCTGCTTATTTTTGGAAAGCGCCTAAGTCTTTCTTTTCATGCTATATATATTGTAACCTCCAAGAGAAAAAAATATCCCTCATTTTGTTAGGCGAAGCCCTGCCAAAATTCACCTTTGATCAATAAGAATGTGTTTTACCTCTATTTGACTACTTATGCTTTTGAGTGTGTTTGTGTATCAATTCTGTGTTCAGTCATTTTAGCTTGATGCTTTTCACAAATTGAAACCAACACACCTAGTGTAGACAAAGCACCATTTTTGCAGGTTAATAGGAAGTGTTGCATCTGAAGCGCAGAGACAGAAAAGGGTTATCAGACAGTGTATTTTCTATAGCACATGTGGTAAGTTCATTTTTTGTGTGTCTTTATTAAGCCTATTGTTAAAGCTCTCTACAGTCTAGTCTTTCATCAGATAAAGTATATGTCCTCTCTCTTCTGGTATGAAGTGTGAATAATTGAGTAGATCAAAAAATCATTTGGTGCATCACCACTTAGAGTAGTTTTTGTTTTGGTTATTCCTTCTCCCTTTGCCTCCCCAGTATTAGCAGTAGTAGCAAAAGACAACAGAGATGCATCAAAGGGAGCTAGCTCTTATTTAGAGATTCTCCCCTCAGTTTTGCCAGACCCACGGCAAGAGGGGAGTCTCTATTGTGCCGCGTGGAAGAGAGAAGCCTAGCCTTCTTTCAGCGGTGCAATCCACTGCGTCAACAATAACTACACATCATTATTGTGCGCCACTGCGTAGTCATCTCCTTCAACGAACATGGTTATTCCATTCTACTGTTTCTAGTTAGTTGCTAGCTACTTCAATTCTGTTTACAATCTAATGAAATGACATTGTTATAATTTACATACTTTTAGTTTTATCATTGTAAAATATACTTGCGTGTATAGTTTATATAGACATATTTCTAGAGGATTTTTGTATATAGTTATTTTCAAAACATGAATTGCAGTTCGTAATGCACATGTTCTTTTATCTGTCCTCTTATTTTGCACTTCGATATAGTTATTTGTAAGCACAAATTGCTTTCTCTACTTTATGCCACTATAACATTAGAGAATTTTCATTCACTAAGTTATTCTTACTTTACATACTTTTATCATTTTCAAATATACTTTTATGTTATATTTATACATACACTTAGTCATAGAGGGACTTTGTATTGACCTACTTTCATAAATGAAATGCAAGCCTTAATATGTATGCTATTTTCTATCTTTTTTTTTATTGTCCAACTTTGATAAAGTTACTTGTAAGCACATATTGCTCACTTGTTTTCTGCACTATAACTTAGGGGAATGTCATTCACAATGTTATTCCTCAAATGTCTCTCTCTATATCTATATATTGAGAAAGAGGGGTCTTTTCCTGTAATGCCCACCTTTTGGTATAGCTTGCTTTTAGAACCTTAGCTTGGTTTGTTCCCACAAGGCTAAGAGAAAGAAAGAAAATGATACGTAGAGGGGTCTTTTCCTGTAATGTCCACCTTTTGGCATAGCTTGCTTATAGACCCTTAGCTTGGTTTGTTCCCACAAGGCTAAGAGAAAGAAAGAAAAGGGAACGATGAGGGGGCCTTTCAAAGAAGAAAACGGTGAAAAAGTACTAAGTATTCTAATTTTCAGTTGAGTTGTGCAAAAGATACTTTTGTTCTATTTTTCATTTAAGTAGGGGGGACCTTTAAGGGTCATGTGAGCCTAACTGCTCAAAAAAGAAATTTAAAAAGGTAAAATTGCTTATGATTCAAAAGTCACATCCTTCCAATTTGGACGCCACCCTTGAGGACGATTATAAAGAGCAATAGAGGATTCATTTGAATGGTTATGCTAATTTAAAATATTGAATTATTGATAAAGTATATCAAGCTTGTTCATCACAACTTGAGGATGAAAATATTAAAGTGTGCCAAGGGTTTGGGGACGAAAACCTCCATTCCTACATTCATAACAATGTTATTCAAGTGTTGTAATTGTGATTCAGATTTGCATGGTTGTATGCAATTGACCTACAAAGGTGTTTTGGAACACCACCTTCATTAAGGATTGTATCAAACTCAGTAGAGAACTGGGAATTCATAAATTGCAGGTCAAAGATGAGCGAATCACTCTAGGGTAGTCAGGAGACTATCAAAGATAGACGACTTCCTTGGAGGGTGGGGTGAATGCCTTAATGCATCATTGGACTTGCTTTCAGTGACAAAAATCAGGTTTAAGACAATAATAATATTTTTAATATTATTATTATATTTTTTTTGATCTTTTGCAAGCTGATTTTGAGTGGATTGAGGGCTAAAAATAAGGTAATCAATTTAGAAATTTTTGTCTAATTCTCCCTAGTAGAGCAATTCACTTTGACAGGTTAGAGTATTTTTGGGCTATAATATTGAAGGAAATAATTTATTTTATATTTTGGAAATTATTTTAATAATTTTTCAAGTGGAGCGAATTGATTTGGGGAATTTGGAGACCTTGTTGACGGGATAGAACAAGGGTTTGATTTTTAGATTTGTATCTCCTATTTTTCAAGTGTGGCTACTTGTTTGGAAGAGCTAATTGGATTATGTGTAGCCCTGAATTGTTCTTTGGAAGCCCTAATAAATTGCAGAGAATTTTAGCATAATCATTGAGAGTTTGTGCAAGGGTTTCAAGGTTAATTGGAACGAAAAAAAGACAGCTGTACCAGCATCATAAAAATTAGAATTATTGCAAGGAAATTCCAGCCACATCACCATTCAATCTTGCCACAAAAGAGGTACTTTTATCTTAGTTTCAAATTTAATAATTATTGAGATTATTTTGGAGTGTTGTTTCTTGGAAAATGGACATCTATTGTTGCTAGGGTTTGCTTGCTTTTATGAAAGAATTCAATTTATTTTTAGATTCACATAAGGGTTTGTTGGAAAACTCCAATTTGTCTTAATTGTCTCATTTGGGGACATTACAGTGGTATCAGAGCCATATCTTGGCTATACTGTGGGGTGAAGGGTTGTTGATACATGAGTGGCAATAAAGAGGTTAAGTATTACTTTAGGAGTAGGAGGTGTTGACGCTGTGGATTGCACCCTTAACAGGAGGCTGAGCTCCTGCCTTCCACGCGACACAATGGAAACTCCCCTCTTCCCTGTGGGTTTGGCAAAATTGGGGAGAGAGTCTCTAGATAAGGGCTAGCTCCCTTTGATGTATCTCTGTTGGTCTTGGATTTCCTACTGCTAACAAATAAATAAAAAGGGGGAGGGATTGAAAAGGGAGAAGGATGCTGAAAACAGAACCTAAACTAGACAGTGATACACCAAAAATAGTTGATCTACTTAACTTGAGCCTACACTTTCCACCAAGAACAAGCTGACATACACTTCATTTGATACGAGAAATTCTTCTGCATCAGTGAGTCAGGGGTCTGTGGAGATATAGGGAGGAAGAACTACCAGAGGCGTTCTAAGACACACTTTGGTAGCCTATTCACATGCGCCTATACTCCTCTAGGGACACTTCTGGCTAACCTGCAAAAGAAGAACTCACAATACACTAGACATGCTGGAATCGTTTTGTAAAAGCATAAAGGAAAATGACTTAATACAAAACAAAAACATAGACATATACGTGAGTGCAAGCTCAAATGGAGGTAAAAATGCTATGTCTTGATTCAAGGTAAAATCCGGCAGAGCTTTGTCTTACAAGCCGAGAGATATCCCTTCTTTCTCAAAATGAGAGTTTACAATATATAGAGGAAGAGGGACCAAATGGCGCCCTTTTTGGCAAGTGGCCCATGCTGCATTGAATGCCTTGGGAAGAGGAAATCGCTGAAAGAATATGCTGTGTCAGCTGCCAGTCTTGATTTTAGGCGTTTAAAATATATTAAACGTTATGTGTAAAAGCATGGGTCGCGCCGTTTGTCTGCAAACAAGACCGCTCCTTCAAGACATTCACGCAGTTTGTCTGCTCATAAATGCAAAGTGAAGAAAAACAAGGTGCGTCGTTCACTGTTTGTGCTCCTTGATGACCACTTGACAGAGACTATGTCAACCAATGGAATAACTCTTTGTGCAGACACTTTCCTTTTGCACTTGGACTGTTTTGTCCATTTCTGCACTTGGCTCTTTTCTGGCAATCTGAGCCCTCGGGGCTATCTTCTATCAATATTTGGCTTTTTGGGCTCCCTTCTCGTTGGTCTCTTCCTTTTGGCCTTAAGCCTTCAAATTCCTTCGGGTTTGTGCCTTTAATTTGAAGATCAACGGTTACTTCATGGCCGTAAAGTTGATGTCGCTGGACGTTTGAATCCCAATGGCTAGTTCGCGATGCTCGACTTTGATGTCTTCGGACCCGTCACCCCCTAGTCAATTCCTTCAGCTTTCTTTCCTTCGACCGTTCTTTTTGTCGGCTTTTCCATCGGGTGTATTCCTTCGGATTTTTTGTCTGAAGGATTTGCCTTGTTCAATTCGCTGCAGGATTTTCTTCCGAAAGAATTTCTTTGTTCGGCGACTTGCTTTGTGAATTTCTTCGGACAAAATATCCGAAGGAATTCCTTCGGGCATTTTGCCTAAAGAAATTCAACATTTGCCTTAGCATTTCCGAAGGAAAACTCACCCTTTTGATTCCTCCTCAAAGGTTCTCTGCCCTCCGCAAGGGCACTTTTGGGTCCGGAACTGCCCTTCGCAGCCTGTTGGAATGGTCCTTTTTTGTGCTTGACTGCCCTCCGCAAGGGCACTTGTCCTTCGGGCTTTGGAAGACTCTTTTGAACTTTCTGATTGAATCATTGAACTTGAACTCTTTTTCGGAGTTCAATGGTTCAACACTGTGTTTTGCCAGGAGTTGCGCTCATTCAATTGACCGTTTGAACCAAACCGCTTGAACCAATCACTTGAACTGACAGATTGAACCAAATGATTAAACCAACTGATTGAACCAACCAATTGAATGGTTCAATGGTTCAATGGCTCAATGGTTCAAAGTTCAAATTTTAAAACTCTTGGAAAGATCATGTCGTTGAACCCCGACGTTGAACCACTTTTTCCAACCTTAAGGAAAAGTGTCTTGAATCATTTTCGCTCTTTCCTTGTGAATTTCTTCGGACAAAATGTTCGAAGAAGTTTTGTAAAAGCGTTGCATTCTTTGAACTGGTTCATCTTTTTGCCGAAAGACTTGTGTAAACCCGAAATTTGAACTGGGTTAGAACAGTAGGGGAAAAAGGAGACTGATTTTGGCCTGCAGGACCAAAAATGGTCAACAAATTGGCGATTCCCAGGAGAAGCATGCCTGCTATGCTTAGAAGCCAGTAGCCTTAAAATCCATTGGGCACGGAGGCAGAACGCAACTTTGAAAAGTTAGCAACAGCCCCGAGAGATCCAAGAATCAATCATGAAGCTTTTACCCCAAACACAAAGGAAAACACACACAAGGCTAAAAACACTACCTGTGCAACAACACTTAGGGAAAACAAGGAAAGAAAAATTGAAAGCAAACTACTATGTACAGCTAACCAGGGATATTTGCCTCCCTCCTGGATCAAAGGGAAAACTTCTTAAGTCTCCTTCATGGCAAGGAAACTTATGGTGCCAGGCAAGTGGCTGAATGGAATGGAGACTTGGTGATTTGCTCCTCTTGCCTGCCACCTTGATTGGCTTGTATCCGAGTGGATCGGGGTCAAACATGCTTCCAACATATATGTATTCTTCTTGTTCTTGGAAGCTTGCCTCCTGCTGTTTTTTCATGCTGGCGTGCTTCACCAAGAAATCGATGGCTGCTGGCTCATCACCATAAGCCTTTTGATATGCATAATCCCTTTGACATGTATCATGGTTTGACTTGTCCCCTTCTGCTTCATTGAAAACCCTGTCAAACTGATCCTCTGCTCCCTCATGGCTTCTTTGAAGAAGGGTGACTGTTGTGATGTCTGAAATGGAATCACAAACTGCTTGCTCATCCCACAGAACATCACCTTCTTGTTCAAGGCTCTCTTCTTCAAAGCTTTTTTCAAGATAGACAGGTCTCTCCTTCTCCTGCTCAAGGACCAGAGTCTCTAGTTGTTCAAAGACATCCTTCTGATTCTCTTCCAATTCAGGTTCCATGGCATGGTCATCCTCCTCATCAAAGCAACAAGAAAGTTCATCAAACAAGGGAGGAGAGAGGTCACCATGCTTACTTTCCTCTTCATATTGTTGGAACATCCGCATGTATGCATGACCTGCATCTTTCCCATTGTTGATGATGTCTTCAAAAGGAGCATCCATGATGATTTCATCTTCATTGTTGCTCATGATAGCCTCCTGGGCAGCTGCAAATTGGATCCTCTCTTCTTCACTTGCCTCCTACGAAACAGGTTCCTCCTTGAGAAGGGATGAAGTGGGATGTTGATGATTAAACCCATGTGGAAGAGGAGGCAGTTCTTGAGCTAGAATTGAATGATTCTCCTCCTTCCATTTGGCCAACACTTCATCTATATCAGATGTGCCCTGATAGCTCTCTTGGAGGTGTGTAGATGGGGTGTGTTCAGACATGGAATTTGCTGTTTGATCTAAACCGTCCATCACACATTGGTTGAGAAATCTCATTTTGGACTCCAACTCTGCAATTCCCCTGTCTATATCTTCTTGGAAGAGCCTTTCTTGGAGGTCACAAGCATCATCATGATGAGTAGGAGCAGCGTGTTCTTCTTCAAGGTTTTGAGCAAAACCTTGCTTTTCCTCCTTCTTGCCCCATGATTCCATTGTTTGCTTCCAACTCATGACCTTGGGATTGGAACTTTTCCCTTGTGAACAGGCAGCAACTTTATCTTCTTCAAGGTCTCGAGCCGGTTCATGATAGGCACTCCTCCAACTTGGAAACTTGACATCATGTTGAGAGCCCTGAGGAGGTTGAGGAAGACTAGGAAGGGTTTGCTCATGCACAGGAAGAGCTGCTTCAAGAGAGATGTGCGGGTTCATGGTCCATTGCTCAGCATCATGGGCCTTGTATTC
Organism: Torreya grandis; assembly: GCA_037957365.1. NCBI lineage: Eukaryota > Viridiplantae > Streptophyta > Pinopsida > Cupressales > Taxaceae > Torreya > Torreya grandis. The sequence goes on from JARHVA010000084.1 coordinate 437,565, forward strand.
CTTCAAATAACTTTGATCAAAACTATATGAACACAAGATCCATGGTTCTGACCAATGGAATTATACATACCAAAATACGATTTTTTGATGGCACCAAAACTGCTTAACCAGTTGATTCAATTCGGAGTCGCCATTGGTGTTGATGAAAAGCCTCCAAAGGCTGGTTGGTTGAAAAACACACCAAAATTCTTCAACTCTTTAAATAAAAACTTGTTTGTCCTACCAAGTGTGCCAAAAACTGTTGACGCTGTGGATTGCACCCTTGACAGGAGGCTGAGCTCCTACTTTCCACGCGACACAATGGAAACTCCTCTCTTGCCTGTGGGTCTGGCAAAACTGGGGGGAGAGTCTCTAGATAAAGGCTAGCTCCATTTGATGTATCTCTGTTGGTCCTGGATTTCCTACTGCTAACAAATAAATAAAAAAGGGGGGGTTGAAAAGGGAGAAGGATGCTGAAAACAGAACCTAAACTAGACGGTGATACACCAAAAATGGTTGATCTATTTAGCTTGAGCCTACACTTTCCACCAAGAACAAGCTGACATACACTTCATTTGATACGAGAAATTCTTCTGCATCAGTGAGTCAGGGGTCCGTGGAGATACAGGGAGGAAGAACTACTAGAGGCGTTCTAAGACACACTTTGGCAGCCTATTCACATGCACCTATACTCCTCTAGGGACACTTCTGGCTAACCTGCAAAAGAACTCACAATACACTAGACATGCTGGAATAGTTCTGTGAAAGCATAAAGGCAAATGACTTAACACAAAACAAAAACATAGACATATACGTGAGTGCAAGCTCAAATGGAGGTAAAAATGCTATGTCTTGATTCAACGTAAAATTCGGCAGAGCTCTGTCTTACAAGCCGAGAGATATCCCTCTTTTCTCAAAACGAGAGTTTACAATATATAGAGGAAGAGGGACCAAATGGCGCCCTTTTTGGCAAGTGGCCCATGCTGCGTTGAATGCCTTGGGAAAAGAAAATCGCTGAAAGAATATGTTGTCAGCTGCCATTCTTGACTTTAGGCATTTAAAATATATTAAATGTCATGTGTGAAATCATGGGCCGCCCCGTTTGTCTGCAAACAAGATTGCTCCTTCAAGACATTCATGCGGTTTGTCTGCTCATAAATGCAAAGTGAAGAAAAACAGGTCGGGCCGTTCACTGTTTGTGCTCCTTGATGACCACTTGGCAGAGACTGTGTCAACCACTGGAATAACTCCTTGTGCCGACACTTTCCTTTTGCCACTTGGACTGTTTTGTCCGTTTCTGCACTTGGCTCTTTTCTGGCAATCTGAGCCCTCGGGGCTATCTTCTATCAATCTTTGGCTCTTTGGGCTCCCTTCTCGGCGGTCTCTTCCTTTTGGCCTTAAGCCTTTGAATTCCTTCGGGTTCACGCCTTTCATTTGAAGATCAACGGTTACTTCATGGCCGTAAAGTTGACGTCCGCGGGGACGTCGCTGGACATTTGAATCCCTACGGCTAGTTCATGATGCTCGACTTTGACGTCTTCTGGCCCATCACCTCCTGGTCAATTCGTTCAGCTTTCTTTCCTTCGGCCTTTCTTTTTGTTAGCTTTTCCATCGGGTGAATTCCTTCGGACTTTTTGTCCGAAGGATTTGCCTTGTTCAATTTGCCGCCGGATTTTCTTCCGAAAGAATTTCTTTGTTCGGTGACTTGCCTTGTGAATTTCTTCGGACAAAATATCCGAAGGAATTTCTTCGGGCATTTTGCCTAAAGAAATTCAACCTTTGCCTTAGCATTTCCGAAGGAAAACTCACCCTTTTGATTCCTCCGCAAAGGTTCCCTGCCCTCCGCAAGGGCACTTTTGGGTCTGGAACTACCCTCCACAGCCTGCTGGAATGGTCCTTTTTTGTCCCTGACTGCCCTCCGCAAGGGCACTTGTTCTTCGGGCTTTGGAAGACTCTTTTGAACTTTCTGGTTGAACCATTGAAAGGGTCAACCGTTCAATGGTTCAACACTGTGTTCTGCCAGGAGTCGCGCTCATTCAATTGACTGTTTGAACCAAACCGCTTGAACCAATCACTTGAACTGACAGATTGAACCAACTGATTGAACCAACTAATTGAACCAACCGATTGAAATAACTGATTGAACCAACCGATTGAACGGTTCAATGGTTCAACGGCTCAATGGTTCAAAGTTCAAATTTTAAAACTCTTGGAAAGATCATGTCGTTGAACCCCGACGTTGAACCACTTCCCCCAACCTTATGGAAAAGTGTCTTGAATCATTTTCGCTCTCTTTCCTTGTGAATTTCTTCAGACAAAATGTTTGAAGAAGTTTTGTAAAAGCCTTGCATTCTTTGAACTGGTTCATCTTTTTGCCGAAAGACTTGTGTAAACCCGAAATTTGAACTGGCTCAGAACAACAGGGGAAGAAGGAGACCGATTTTGGCCCGCAAGACCAAAAAATGGTCAACAAGAGGGAAGTAGGACTTCCACCAGTTGGCTTACTAGAGCAGAAATAGGTCATGGGTGACATGGATCACTAGGAGAGAGAGAGGAGAGACATGATAGTTGAGGAGAGGTTTGAGAGGTATTCCTAGACTCAGGAGTGGATGACTGCCTTGATGGAGGGGTTTCTTTGTTCCTTCAGTGAGATGAGTGGCTTAAAGCCACTCAATAGAGACATTGGTGCTTCAGGGAGCATGCTAGATTCACATAAACCCCCTTCAAGGAATGGAACATCCACATGTAGGCCCACCCATTCTACATTTGTTAAGAGGGAGGAGCCTGCATCAGTGAGGTAGGGGTTACGTAGCCCATGTGAGGAGTCGGAAAGGGAGATGGATGAGTATGCTACCTTATCCGTGATAGTGAGAGGGGCTATGAATTTTTCCAAATTTTCAGCTTGGAAACGGGGACAGAGTGGGCCTAGGATCAGTCAGAGGCACAGGGGCAGCCAAAGAGATCTCCAACATACGTTGGGGAAGTTATCTCTCTCCACTTTCGATGGGTTACAAAGGAGATCAATGAGGGTTTGCCTTCAAAAGGTGGACACCTTTTCACTTCAACCTATGGAAGAGGGAGAGGCTATTCAGTTTGCCACATTGCATTTAGAGCGTGCAACCCATGATTGGTGGTACCATGGTTTGATCACACAGGGACACTGGCACATACACTCCTACGAGGAGTTAAGTAGGAAATTGATAGATAGATCCGGAACTTCATTTTCGTGATTTAGCTCAATTGAGGCAAAGGGTCTCAATGGATGATTATGTTATAAAGTTTCAAATACTTTTAGTCATGGTGATTGATATTTCGGATAGGAGATTGGTGGTGTTGTTCGTTGAGGGCTTGGTTGATTCCTTGAGGGGATTGGCTAAGGCATTTGATACACCTTCATTGAGAGAGGCTATCCAGAAGGCCTATGATTTGGAGTTTTCTACTCCAAGGGGCAGATTCACACCTTTGAGACAACCAAAGAATACTTTTTTTCCACCTACAGGGCAACCAAAAAGCAACTATACAGGGCCTCCAAAGGCCAATCACGAGGGTCCCTTGATTAGACCAAACCAATTAGGTTTGGGATAGCAGAAGGAGCTACCACGTAGTAGCTTTGATGTGAGAAATGAGTTGATAAGGAAAGGTCTTTGTTTCACATGCAAAGACCCTTGGGAGAAGGGCCACAATTGCCATGGTAAAGGGCAAGTACACTACATTGAGTTACTTCTTGAAGAGGAGAATGAGGAGGAAATTGGGACAACCACCTATGAGGAGGGCACATTGGAGATAGAGGGAGAAGAGGAGTTGAGTGGCACTTTGGCATCACTTCCGAGAGCTCCCAGGTATTATCCCTTTAGAGTGAAGGGATCATTGAAGGGCATACTAATCACCTTACTTATTGATAGTGGGGCAACCCACAGTTTCATTGATAGAGGGCTTGTAGCATCATGTGGTTTACAATCCGTGGAGTTCAAAGGATTCAACCACAGTGGCGGATGAGTTCACCATCCCTTGTACTACCAAGGTTCCAAAACTTAGTCTCACTTTGGAAAAGCATGTGGTAGAGGATGATTTTTATGTGGTTGGCATAGGGGAGACCAATATGTTCCTTGGTATTCAGTGGTTGTACTCACTTGGTGACTACACTCAAAACTATTAAACCATGGAGCTAAAATTCAAAAGTGGCATGTAATGAGATTGTTTTGTATGGTTTGAGTGATAAAGAGGTCCCTACTTCATCAAATAGCATGTTAGGAGGATGTTTCATGAGCATGAGGAAGATTGAAAAGAAGGCTGTCACAAGACGTCAAATGCAGCCCCTTAATTCCAAATTAGAACACTCCACAAGGCAATCGACAAGTATACTAAATTCTGATTTTTGTCATACATGTTTTGGGAAGGTTGAGAGGAGACTTGATTTCCAAGAGCAACGAAAAAATTGCTTTGGGCAGCACCCTATTCCTTCTTGCAAGAATAAAAGTGAGGGTGTTATAAGGAGCATGATACCGTTCTTGATTTATGAGAGGGTTAAAATTGCAAGCAGCTGTTCACAAGGTACAAATTGCAAGAAAAAATGGTCGTCTTGCTTGCCGGAAAATGCTAGAATCAGTTGGGCTTATCTATGGACTTTTTGGGCCATCAAGAGCAATTTATTTTACATATAGCAGCCAAGGGGAAGAGCTGGAACAAGATGTTTGAAGTTGGATTTTTGTTGCTTAAAATGTTCTGAGGCAACAAAACAATTCCAGCCACCTAGAAGGATAAAAAATTTGCACTTTAAGGGCACGCTACAGTCCATGTTTGGAAGGACACATGCCAAGGTAAATTATGAATTTAACTACTCAGAAAATTGTGATTTTAAGGGTCAGGTACAACAACATGTGAAAGGAAAAAAAATTAATTTTTTTGATAAATTCCAGCCTATGGTGTATTTTGAAAATGTTCATGATGAGGCATGCTTTTGGTTTGATAAAGAATGGGAGGTACAATCCTAGCTTATAGGTTGGTTGAGGCTTTTATTTGATCATTTTAGTGTTCTTCCTATGCATGAAGGATGTGATAAAGGGAAGTCAAAGAGAGATGGCGTGCCACATATTTTGAAACAAACTCAAGGGAGATTGCATCTATGTGTTACTTTCATTCAAAGTATGTTTCAAGGTGAGATTATTGTTACTTCTTTCTATTGGAAACATCTTTTGAGGGCACATTGACAACTATGAGAAGCTACATCAAAGGCAAACCAATATAGCATATGTTATTTCTCTGGGGATATAAGGAGTCTTTGAAAGGTGGTCATGACACCTTTAGCTCATGGGGGCAGCCTCCAAGATACAGGTTTAGCAAGTTGGAAATTCAAATTGGAGCCTTTTTTTAGTGGGAAGCAATTTCAGTTGGTGAGTGCATCATGAAGAATTTGGAGACAACCCCATGGCTTTAGCAATTGCTTGAGGACAAGTTATTTTGGGTGGGGAGCATTGTAATGTCCCCCTTTTTGGCATAGCTTGCTTTTAGACCCTTAGCTTGGTTTGTTCCCACAAGGCTAAGGGAAAGAAAGAAAAAGGAATGATTAGAGGGCCATTCAAAGAACAAAAAGGTGAAAAGGTACTTAAGTATTCTAATTTTTAGTTGAGTTGTGCAAAAGGTACTTTTGGTCTATTTTTCATTTAAATAGGGGACCTTTATGGGTCATATGAGCTTAACCCCTCAAAAAAGAAATTTAAAAAGGTAAAATTGCTTATGATTCAAAAGTCACATCCTTCCAATTTGGATGCCACCCTTGGAGATGATTATAAAGAGCAATTGAGGACTCATTTGAATGGTTATGCTAATTTGGAATATTGAATTATTGATCAGGTATGTCAAGCTTGTTCATCACAATTGGAAGATGAAAACCTTCAAGTGTGCCAAAGGTTTGGGGATGAAAATTTCCATTCCTACATTCAGGACAACTCTATTCAAAGGCATTAATTGTGCTTCAGATTTGCATGGTTGCATGCAATTGGACTTACAAAAGTGTTTTAGAACACCACTTTCATTAAGGATTGAATCAAACTTAGTAGAGAGCTAGAAATTCATAAATTGCAAGTCAAAGAGGAGCGAACCACTCTAGGGCAACCAGGAGACTACCAAAGCTAGGCGACTTCCTTGGAGGGTGGGGCGAATGCCTTAGGGCATCATTGGACTTCGGTGACAAAAATCAAGTTTAAGCAATGTTAACGGTTCTTGGATTTTGGGCTGCATTGGGCACCTAGGTTCGAATGGGGTTCTAGTTCGGGGTTCTGTTCGCTGTCCCAACGCTCAGGTTCGTCCCTAGGCACCCGAGTGCGGCTTGGGTTCTTCTGGGATGAAACCTGGGCATTGGGACAGAGAACTAGCAATCAAAAACACATTTTTTCAATTTTTTTTCCCTTTTTAGTGGCTCAGCTATGAACCCTTAAAAGGAAATATCTGAAAGAAGAAAGAAAATAACTTAACTTGAAGCGTTAATTGAGGATTTGGAAGACATTGGCTAGGGCCAGTCAACTGATTTTTAGAACAGATGGCCAATTTGCAATGGAATACATAATGCAATCCACATCCATCAACGACATTCAATCAGGGAATCATAAGCTAGATGTTGACAGCTTTCATTGTCTTGACTCTTCATATACAAGATGTGGCATTTCAAAGCTATTCTGTCAACTGAAATTACTTTGATTTAACTGGGCACACTAGGGATTACATGTGGATTAGTAATGTATAAATCATAAAGTTCAAACAATTATACAAACACCTAGCACCTGTACCTTTTAAGGGTTCATAGCTGAGTCACTAAAAATTATGAGCCAATATTAGTGACTTTAAGTTAACATTTAAGTTTTAAGACTTTTAAGTTTGATGTATTTAATTACAGCCACAGGATAATATCATAATTATTGATGTTTAAGATTTATTATTTATGTTTAATGATTATCATGACATTTGGCATTCGGTTAGTATTTAGTATTTCCGGTATTTTGTGATTATTTTCATATTTTATTTATCATATCAATATGCATACTATATGGTTAATGACGATGTCACTAATTTCCTATGTAATAGGCTATAATTTCTATATTTTTAAATTTTTTATATATTTTTTGTACGGACGAACCCAATAATGAACCCAAGGAAAAAAAAATCGCTGTATCGGTGAACTGGGTTCTTCGAACTCTCTCCAGAACCAAAAACGAAATGGTAACATTGAGTTTAAGGCAATAATAATATTTTTTATATTATTATTATATTTTTTTGATCTTTTGCACGCTGATTTTGAGTGGATTGAGGGTTGAAAATAAGGTAATTAATTCATCAAATTATTTGTTTAATTTTTCCTAATGGAGCGATTCACTTTGGCAGATTAGAGTGTTTTTGGGGTCTAATTTTGAAGGGAATAATTTATTTTATATTCTGGAAATTATTTTAATAATTTCCCAAGTGGGGCAAATTAATTTGTAGAACTTGGAGACCTTGTTGAAGGGATAGAACAAGGGTTTGATTTTCAGATTTGTTTCTCCTATTTTTATAAGTTTGGCGACTTGTTTGGAAGGGCTAATTGGATCATTTACAACCTTAAATTGTTTTTTGGAAGCCTAATAAATTGCAGAGATTTTTGGCATAATTATTGAGAGTTTGTGCAAGGGTTTCAAGGCTGATTGGAAGGGGAAAACACAACTGTACTAACATCATAAAAATTAGAATTATTGCAAAGAAATTCCAGCCACATCGCCATTTTATCATGCCACAAAATAGGTACTTCTATCTTAGTTTCAAATTCAATATTTATTGGGGTTATTTTGTAGTGTTGTTGCTTGGAAATTGAACATTTATTGCTGTTAAGGTTTGTTGGTTTTTAGGGCAAAATTTAGTTTATTTTTAGATTCACATAAGGGTTTGTTGGAAAAACTCAATTTGTCCCAATTGTCCCATTTGGGGACATTACATTTCCCATTTATATGGGATGACATGCTTACATTTGTATTACATATTTCTTTGTACATCACAATCTTTTTTTCATACACAATCTTTAATAACCTTTTTTGTTGCATCCATCCAATCATGGCTTGACATTTTGTCTTTAATTATATTAAATATTACAATCTCAGAACTCACAACATTTTATTTGCCTTTTTTTCTAACTTGAATACTGCGACTCTTGGCATCACATTCTACGATTTCACCGCATCTTTAACCGAGCAAAATACAATCAATATTGATGCTTAACTTGAATATGTGCTTGACCTCATTTTTGGGAGTTTGTATTCATTCGACGTGTAATATAATCCCCATGTCATGATGTCAAGTGCTTAAATTTAAATTTGATCACCATCCTTTGTTTTTCCTTTGCTATGTCATGACGTTGTGTTCTATACCTTGCAATCTTCTACTCCATTGGCCAAATGGTTTATGTTGACAATTTTGCCCCATAGGTCAAATTGTCATCCCTACTATTCGGAACTCTGCATATTGTGCCAGTTTGTCTTGTGAATCAGTTTTGGGTACTGAATAATGAAAAGGAAAAGGTTTTGCAAAGTTCAATCAAAGCCTAAATGCATACCTACAGCCACCCAAGGAGCCATCCACAACAAGGTATTAGCCAAGGAAAGAGCCTACGGCCATGTAAAGTTTTGGTCATTCAAAGGATTCAAAGGGGCGTTCTCGTTTTTTAGATTTGGCAATGTCCACTTACAACCATCCTTAAGATTAACCTACAACCTTGTAGGTTTGCTTATGAATGAAGGTGAGTGTTTTCTTTCAGACACCTATAGAATACAGGGTTGTTTTTCAGACTTACAACGACTATTCCCAAGTGTTTTCTTTCCAAAGTATTGTCTTTTCAAAATTTTGTCGGGCTAAGAGATGGACAATTTCAAAGATTTTTCAAAGGACTCGGGAGAAGTCTGAGAGAATTTCAAAGGGACAATTTACAAAGTATTCAATTCTTTCGGACTTTTTGTTTGAAGGAATTAAGGAAACAAAAAAAAAACCAGGTTCCCTACAAGAAGCTCGGGTGCCCTACAAAAAGCCTGGGTGCCCTACAAAAAACCCGGGTGCCCTTCAATTCTTCCAAAAACCCAGTTCCGGAGAGACACAAGCCCTTGTGGAGGGCACTTGGTCGGTGGTAGGACCTTTCCAATTTTCCCGAAGGGCACAGAGGAAGGACACAAGCCTGTGCGGAGGGCATTTGGTTGGTGGCAGGGCCTTTCCAATTTTCTCGAAGGGCATTTTTCCGGTGGCAAAATAAAGACAAAGGAGACTAATTCCTTTGGAATTTTTGTCTGAAGGAATTCCTTCGGACAAAAAATCCGAAGAAATTCGGGACAGAAAAATTGGATGGAAAATAAACAAAGGCAAAGAGAAAAAATTGGAGGAAGGATATCCTTAGAACAAAAAGTCTGAAGGAATTCCTTCGGACTTTTTGTTCGAAGGATTAATTTGGGAAAAATGCAAATAGATAAAATCTATATTTGATCAAACAAAACTCTATCAGGTTGGTTGATATAGACAAAATCACACATAGAACTATATCAGTCTCACAGATATAGTCTAGAAACACATAGAATGGTATCAGGTTGGCCAATACAATTTGTAGATAGATAGGACATAATATTAGGTTAGTTGGTATAATTGTTTAAACTAACAAATGTTGTTGGATTCGCTGATAAAGTTGGACTGAAACATATATGATAATTTTGATGATGCCACCAAGAAGCTAAAAATAAAAGTCCGAAGGAAATCAAAGGTAAAGCAAAACATAAAAGCCCAAAGGAATGGACAATAAACACGAGAGAATATAGCCCGAAGGAAAGGACGAGGAAATAAAGTCCGCAGAAATCCTAAGGACACAAAAGCCCTCGGGAAAGTGAGAAAACATAAGTCCGAAGGAAATGCAGCCAAGATAAAGTTCGGGAAAATGGCATACACAAAAGTCCGCAGAAAAAAGATGAGTCGACAGGAGATAGGTTGAAGGAAAAACAAAGAAAATCATAATGTCAACGAAAAAACCAAAAATAAAGGCTAAGGAGATAGCCAAGAAATCTGAGAAAATATAGACAAAATAAATCCAAATATAGAATCCCACCAAAAATAGACACGACAGAAACAGGGAGACCAAAACAAGAGATGGAGTCAACGTGGAAATCCATGCAAGCAAAGGCTATTTTTGATTGACTGGTCAAAGCTTCAGTTCACTGGTTGTTGAAGTCAAGCTCATCTTCTGGTTAAACTTGTGCTTTCAAATGTTCCAACTCAACTTCCAACGTTTCAATTGGAATTCTAATTTTAGCATGGTGTGGATTTCATGCATACTCTTGGTCAACTCAGCGCTTCAAACGTTCAAACAACTCAAGAGGAAGTCCATATTTGGAGGTGGGCGTCGCATTTTGCATGATAAGAGTTTGACTTGTCAAAATTAGCCCACTGTACACTTTTCAATGCAAGGAGCTTCATGCAAGACAAATAGACTTTTTGTAAAGGCTGAGTTGGATGGATTTAGCCTCTCTCCTATTTTTCCAACGCCAACTCTTGGTTGTAATTTTCTATATAAGTTGGCTTTTCAGCCTTGAATTGTATCCCTCTCTTGGTAAGACTAGACTCTGCCATTGGTGAGTTGTGTAACCTTTTCATTCAATAGAAGGATTGTACTTTCAGATTTCAAGTGCTGACATAGTGTACATTCATTCAGCAATTTGCATACGTGGTAGATTTCTCTCCCTTCCCAAATTCTGATTCGTACCTAGTTGCTAGCTCATCATATTATGCAGGTCATGTTCAGTGTTCTATATGTCTTTTGTTGACGCTGTAAGTGGATGTTAGGTGGCTGCAAAGTGTCTTGTATTAGACCTCTCTCCATCGTTTTCCCTCATGTTTTGGTCATTGGATTGAACCTACTCATGAAATATTTATGCATAGTGATAAATTGAAATCAATGGTCTTCTTTTTCCCTTGTTTGATTCAGTGTTCAAGGTTCCAAGTAGAGTGGATCAACATTTTGGTGTATCACCGTCATTAGATAGGATTTACCCTTTCAAGTTTCTTTCTCCTTTTTCCATGGTAGATTCGCAGCACAGAGTAGAGATCCATTGATACATCTTACAGGAAGCAGCCTTTTTTGGAGGTTCTTCTCACCATTGAGGCACCCACCCTCGTGAGAAGATCCCATTGTTTCAACCGGAGAGAGGATTGGCCATTTCAGCACGTCTTCGATTTAGGGTGCAACTCCAGGTTGACAACAGTTTAATCAACGAACCAAACTTTACATATGTATTCTAAGTTTTGACTTCCTCTTGTTTTTATAAAGTTATTTGCAAATGCTTTGGATTGATTTGGTTGCATGTACGACTATGTTTTATGTTAATTTCCCAACCCCATTTGAGTTGATTGATACACTATATTTGGTAGGATGACATAAAATCCTATTCCTTTTATGTATTGATTTTGTATAGAGGTTAGGTTGGAATAATGAGATCAAAACAATTGAGTTTGGCCAGTTTGCACAAAAACAGCTTGTGCATTAGGATAGAGTGGAGGAAAACATGGAATTGAGAGACAACTGAGTTTGGAGAAATAGAATAAATGCAAGGATAATGGAAAAGGGAGATGTTGCAGAGTGTTGTGAGCTATGATTAATAAGATTGCAATAAAAATAATCAATGTTCATATGATTTTTTAAGGTTACACAAGGATACACACCCTATGTCTCATGCGTTTTAGATACGAAGGAACAAGTTGGAAATGCTCCCACCTGTACCCAAAACATAAGGACACCCTAGGGTTGTCTACCCCATAATAACATTGCACTTAGATGGCATCGGTACGGAAAACTGTAGTGTAAATGGAATTCAATTACACAGGTTTAAGAGGGAAAAAACACAACAAATTAAAAGACACTAAAATATTCATAAAAACACAGAAAAACTGCAAATGTTATTTCATGCCATATAGAGTGCATAGAAAGAGAAACAAATTTCAAACTTTAATTATAAGACATAAATAAACATTAAATGTTGCCAATTACTCTCGAGTTCTCCTTGAGTATCAATTTTTCTGTCTTAGAGTAAAAATTGTCATAGACTCATTACTCATAAGTCATACAAAACAAAATTTTGAGATTAAAAAATTCAAATAGCCTCTAAGTCAGCCATGATTAGATATGCTTTCTTGAAGCATAAGTCGATGCCCCTGCGTTTTCAGTCGTTTGGTCCAAACGAGGACAGTCGCGATCATCAATTACCTCATTTAGGATATCCAAAGCCTCTTCACTAAATGTAGTCTCCTCTTCGGTTGTGATTCATTTTAAATCAGGATAAATCTCATCTAAATCAATTGGTTGATCATCTTCAACGCTACTTGAGGTTAGCAATGATGAATGCACAAGTTCTCAACCTACTAGTGTATGCTAAAAATTTACAAAACCCTAACCCTAACCCTAACCCTAACCCTAACCCTACATCTAAGGTGCAATGTTGAATGCGTGTTGCTATGCCTAGTTTGATGATCACAATATGTTTGGGTTGATTTTTGCAATCACCTGGTAGAGCCTGATTTTTTTTTTTAACCTGCTGCCTGAAAGTGAAAAAATGACAAAAAAAAATCAAATTTGAGTGGTTTATAGGCAAAAACCCATAGACAGTTTGAAAAAATCGCCAGTTTTTTCAATTACACTCATTTTTTTTCTCAAAATCCATTTTTTGCCAGTTTTAACCGGTTTGACCTAGTTTTGATCGGTTTATTGAAAAATCTGAGCAACTTGGGTCAGAATGGCATGACACAATCAGCGGGTATGTTTTTAAAGCGGGTTCACTCGTGTAATTATTGTTTTCTGTTACTATTGTCTACCCTAAACCGTGGACATCCGAGGGATAATTTCCTAGTGGACCATGCAGTGGATGATGCCTAGATATACTTTTGCCCTGAGGTACTCTTCTAGTCGTTACCCCATACCCTCCCCTTCCGAAAACAAAAACAAAATTATTTTAAAAGTTGAAATCAGATATAAAATGCAGAAAAATATGAACATAAGTCTAAAAATTATTGAAAGTAATTTATTGGCGATTGTGAATAATTGCACTAGAGCCAAGCTTTATGTGATTTATTGTTCTTCTAATAAGGGAGATGGCATTCATTTTTATTTAGGCACAGATACCATGTAGATTCAGGACACTTCACTATGTGGTCAATTTGTGTGTCAAAGATATACCCTTTAAAGCTAGATGTAAAAATTTGGCACCTAACCTTTAAAGCTATACATAAAAATTCAGCACCTAACCTTCGATATAAAAATGAGTTATTGGAAATTTAACCATGGTATTATTGTGCTTTGGTACAGATTGCTTTTACACGATTGTTTGATTTTACACACAAGGGTTCACTGTATATTTCACAATAAGACTTATGTGTTTTGGTACAAATTGCTTTTACAAGAGAATTTTCCTATGTAAAAATAATATTTTATACATATATCAAGGCTCACGTCCCTTGTGTTGGCCGCTAGAATTTGGCCGGTGTCTAGTTGTCTAGAAAATTTGTCCATGCACCAAAAACTTGGTATAAGAGAGGAATTGTCAATCGAAATGACTACCTAGTGATGACGGGATACAATAAAAGATTAATTTTATTACATGAAAAATTGGAAAGAAAGAAAGAAATTTTGAAACATTATTGACTCTTTGTGAATTTGTTCTATTATGAGCATTATTTATAAATATACAAATTCTGGCAGGATAGCTATAATTTCATAAAATATATACAAACTTTAGGCTTAAAAGTGCACATAGAAACTTAGTATATTTGCAATATTTATGTTTTATTGGTTTTGGAAAAAAAATCACCATTTGATTTAGGTGGCAATTTGGGACAATTTGCAAAAATACTGAAAAACTACTAGGTCATCAAGTTTTGGGTGTGTAGTTTTTTCATCGGTGCTTGGAATTTGAAACCATAAAATACCGTCGTAAATCTTAGGTTGTGTTAGTGTAGGCGTTTGTCCACAAGGTGGTTTTACCTACACGGACTAGTCAGCTTGTTTAGGTTTAATAAAGGTCATTGGGGAAAATAATCCCATATGCATGAGGATGTTGAGACATGTCATCTTCCACCTATATAATGAACCTTCCTATGTACTTTTTGGCTAATGCTTATTAATACAACTTTTGTTTGTGAAGACAAACTTCCTTCTTTGTGTTGTTTATTTGGATTTCATTACCATACAAGTTTTCTTCGTGCATTCAATCCCATCCAGTTGATCCTTGATTGTGGCCCATTCTGAGATTGCATCAGAGCTTTGTTGGTAGTCGAATGCCATTGTTTCTGTTGTGAGATCTAGCATTCTAGCTTGTTTAGGGGTTTTCATTGATTTCATTTTCAAGGGTTTGGTAGGGTTTCTAGAAAATCCATGCAATTCTATGCAGCCAGGGTCTCTAAACAAAAAATGGGTAGTGCCATTCGATTTAGAAGGTGTCAAAATGCTAGGATTGACTGTAAACACGATCTAGTTTTATGATAGTCAAATTTTCATCATTTTTGGAGGATTTGAAGGCATTTTTTTGAAATCTATAGTTTCTCTATTACCTGGGACTTGAATTGGAAAAAGCTTTCTGGGTTTTGCAAAATATTAAGTGGGTCCTTGTCGGTTTTGCAGAATGCTATACCGATTTTTCAATATCTATGTTCTTGCCTATTTTTCGCCATTCAAGGCATTTTTAGCAAAATCTGAAACACTTAGAATTTTTTTGTGATCTTTCGCTGACATTCTCCATTTGCACCCGCATGTGCACACGGTTTCGTGCATTTGCAAGTCCGCATCCAAGCAGGCTTGATCGACGACCTTTCTTCACATGCCGACACAACCGCCCCCGCCACGCATGCCTTCCCGTCTATGCTAGCCGACCTTGCCCTGCATGCTAGAGCGATTGCCCTTGCCATGCATGCCTTCTCATCTACTCGGGTCAATTGGTGGGCCTTTAGCCGTCCTCATCCCGCACGCACATTCAACGACAGTCTAGAGGACGTCAATTTAACCCCACAAATTGTGACACTATTCATTTGGAAAATAGAGGCATTTTTTGCATGATGTCACTCTCACATCAATCAAAGCGAGAGCGTGGAGTACTCACAAAAGGCCTTAGCCCATTGGTCATATGGTGTGGTTACATGGGGGGATTAAATCTTGATTCCTACTGGTTGGGGCTTAATCTTAGCATTCCATCCAAACTTTTGCACCCCCAGATTTTTTCAAATTTTGCAAAGTGGAGATTGCTATTGCCATCTAGAAGTTCAAACATGCATAACTTTCAGTCTGTTGTTCTTTTTGAGGTGCCTTTTTTCGAAAGTGTGAGTTTTTTCGAGCTCTAGCATTGGTAATATTCTCGTACCTTATAAATTTGAACATCTGTAAATTCAGAGGGGTTCGCATATCATTGTATTTTTTGCACAACTATCACGAGTGGAAAGTCAAAATTCAAATCCTTTTGAGGAGTAAAGGCTTACACCGGATCACTATGGGTATAGAAAAAGAACCAACACTAGATGCAGAGAAGGTGAAGTGGTGCAACAGAAATGATGAAGCTTATGGTCTTCTATACCTGTTTATATCTTCCAACTTGCTATTTTATATTGAATTTGCTACTACTCCTAATGAATTTTGGACCATATTGGAGAAACTCTTTGAAAAACAGGCATAATGAAGGGTCATGAGTTGGAGAACGAGTTCATCGGTTTGAGCCTAGACGATTTTGATACGATACAAGACTTCTTCGCAAAGTTCAAATCACTCAGGTTGCAGTTGAAACTTTGCAACATTGACAAAAAAGATGATCAATTGATTCTTTCCATCCTCGCCAAGTTGGGATCTGACTATTTTATCTTCGTTTCTACCTTCCATGCTGCTAAGCATGCTATTGGAGCTACATGGACCATGTTGTCCTTGGATGACTTTGCTACTGACTTGACTCGAGAGTAAGACAAACTCATTCAAATGGTACACTGAGGTCCTCCAAATCGCATGCCTTAATTGTGAGTCATGACAAACAAAAGGCTTTTGGTAGCAATGAGAAGAAACAAAACAAGTACCCAAAGCAAAGAAAGGGTCAAAAATCTGGTGCTAAGTCAAAAACATCAAAAGAGTCTTCTTTAGATGGGAAACACAAGAAATAGTGACTCACATGTGGCTACTACAAAAAATTTGGGCATGATGAATCCAAATACATGAAGAAGCAGATTGATCAACTGAATAAGATGCTCAATATCAGTGTCCTTGATTATTCCAATCAAAGTTCATCAGTACAGGAGTCTTCTAAGGCCAAAGACAGTGAAAAGTAAAATATAAAGGCAAAATACTTGTTGTAGTTACGTCCCAGCATTCCACATGGGTTATTGATTCCGGTGCATTGCACCACATGGCTTTATCAGAGACATGTTCTCATCCTTGGAGCCTTGTTCTATGACTTCCATCTTGTTGGTTGATGATACTTCCACAAAATTTAGTTGGAAAGGATCTATTGAAGTGAACGATGAGACATTTCATAATGTTTTATGTATTCTCTCATTATCCACAAATCCTCCTTTTTGTTTATCAGATCATTCACATCGTTTTAGACAAGAAAGTTGAGTTCACACCCAATTTAGTGGTTATTAGAGAAGTAGACAATGACTCCATTGTTGCATTTGGAAAAGTAGATCACCAGTCATGATTGTATACTTTCTCACATTTTGCTCTCGATGAACCCTTTATTGCATTGTTCACTCATTCAGATGGGATGAGTAAATTATGGCATGAGCGATTCGGCCATCTCAACTATCGCTACTTGGAGCAACTCAGTTGTCAAGACATGGTTTTAGGGTTGCCACGAGTCAAGCTTTCTGATTGAGTTTGTCAGGGTTGCATACTTGGTAAGCATCCTATGGAGAAGTATGACAAGGACAAATTACAGAGTTGAACAAATATTGGAGCTTGTCCATAGTGACATTGTTGGTCCATTTCCAAAACCTTCATTCAATAGGACTAAATACATGCTTAATTTTATCGATGACTTTTCAAGGTATATTTGGGTGTGCTTTTTTAAGCAAAAATCTGAGGTCTTTGACTATTTTTAGAATTTCAAAGCACTTGTAGAAAAACAGTCAGGGAAAGCCATCAAGATTTTGCGCACCGACAATGGTGGTATGCCAGTAACCATTTTGAACAATTCTGTACATCAGAGGGGATTGAACTACAACGTACAGTTTCATAGAGTCCTCAACAAAATGGTGTTGCAGAGCAAAAAGAACAAGTCCTTGAAGGAAATGGCCAACTGTATGCTACACTCCAAGTCTCTTGCACCTCAGTGTTGGGCAGAGGGCATCAATTGTGCTTGTTATATCCAGAACCAAGTTTCTCATAAAACATTGAAGGGAGTCATTCCTTTTGAAGCTTGGAGTGGTCAGAAACCCACAATAAAGCACTTTCGAGTCTTTGAATCCCCTGCTATGGCTCGCATTCTGAAGTAACATAAGGCAATGAAACCTCATAGTCAGCGTTACATCTTTGTTGGATATTTTAAGGGTGTTAAGGGATACAAGCTTTTCCATCCCACCACTCATGAGTTGTGTGTTGAGAGGAGTGTTCATTTTCAAGAGAGTCTTTTGGATAGACCTCTCTCTCTTCCTTGGACTCATCGGGATTTGATGACAGTTCTGATGATTTAGATCTCCCTGAGCAACTTTTTGATGATCCAGATTCTTCTTCTAGTTTTGATGATGAGATTAGTAATGAGGATTCACCTTCTCCCATAATATCTTCAAAGAACGAGTAATCCCCTCCTAATTTTCTGAGCACTGGTCCTTTTTGGGCTAGACAGAATGGGTTGAAGATCCATTAGATACCAGGGGAACACGTTCACAATTCTAGGATGCCCCACATGCTTTCATTGCATCTGTTTCCGATCCACAGCCATTTTGCAAGGCATCAAGCACTCTTGAGTGGGATACTGCTATGAAAGAGGAGTATGGTTCCTTGCTGAGGAATAACACTTGGGATTTAGTCCCTCTTCCTAAGGGAAGAAAACTTGTTTGACGTAGGTGGATTTACCGAACAAAATTTGCAATGAATCCGTAGAGAAGCTCAAAGCACGTCTTGTAGCAAAGGGTTTTTCTCAGGTACCTAGCATTGACAATATCGAGACATTTGCCCTAGTTTCCAAAATGAATTCAATCCGACTCACTCTTGCCATTGTCGCAACACATAGCTGTGATGTTCATCAAATGGATGTGAAGAGTGCCTCTCTTCACGGTGATCTCAAAGGGGAAATATACATGGAGCAAACTCAAGGATTTGTAGAAGATTCCTCCTTAGTTTGCAAACTTCGAAAATCTATCTATGGACTCAAACAAACTCTTCGAGCTTGATATGCCAAGATGGACTCCTTTATTCTTTCGGTTGGATTCATCTTAGATGCCATTCTGATCTGAATGTCTACATTTTGTGACAGCGTGATTCATTCTTGATTCTGGTTCTCTATGTGGATGACCTATTGATCACATGGAGTTCTTCATCCACCATCACAACAATGAAAATTGCTTTGTCTGACAAGTTCGCAATGACTAACTTGGGTTTGTTGCATTACTTCCTCAGGATTGAAATTTTTTAGTCTGATTTCGAGATCACTCTTGCACAATCCAAGTATGCTTTTGATTTGTTTGCACGGTTTTAACATGACTGGATGTAAGCCAATTCCGACTCCTTTGCTATCTGGTGTGAAGCTTGAGACTGATTGTCTATCTCCTTTGGTTGATGCTACCTCGTATCGACAACTTGTTCGCAGTCTCATTTACCTTATGCACACTAGACCGGACATTTCATATACAGTGGGCATGGTCTTTAGATTCATGTAGGAACTGTTGGGCAGTTTTTGGCCTACATACCAAAATTTTGCCTAAGTGTGAGAGGGTGGGCATTCAAGCAAGACTTCGGGTTTTACAAGAGACAACTTATTTCACTTTATGAGTAATCAGCAGTTGAAACCTGCCAACAGAAGTAATCCGGGTTTGAAAACCCGAATTACTCTTGACAGTGCAAATCGGGTTTTGAGAAGTGCTTTGCTTATGAAAGTTTTATCAATAGAAGTAATTCGGGTTTAGAAACCCGAATTACTTAGGATAGTGCATTTCGGGTTTCTTAGGGTGAATGACTTATCTCTTTTTATAAGTAACAAGCAGTGAAGAATCCGAAGTAGGTGCTAGTGAAGAATCCGAAGTTGCAGACATTGAAGAACAAACAAATAGACTCGGACAAAAAGCCCAAAGGAATTCCTTTGAAAAAGTTCAAAGGACAAATTAAAGACAAAAATCTGAAGGGCAATGTACCCTTCGGAAGGAACCTCCAAAAAGCTTGGGCCCCTTACAAAAAGTTCGGGTGCCTTACAAAAAGTCCAGGTGTCCTGCAAAAAACCCGGGTTAAATGTTTGAAGGGCCATTTTCAAGCTTCCGGAGGGCAATTTCAAAAATCCCGAAGGGCACTTGCCCTTTGGGATGGTTCACTTCAAGGTTGAAAGGGACGTTTTCAAAAAACCCGGGTGCCCTCCAAAAACCCTCCAAAAAGTCCGGGTTACTTAAAGATAAAAGTCTGAAGGAAATTGAAAGACATAAAACCCGAAGAAAATATAAGCAAAGGCAAAATGAAGTTTGTGGGATATCCTTCGGAAAAATTGCAAACATAATAATCCAAGGGGCTTGACAAGAAATCCGCAGAAAAGGAAGTGACAAAGCCATGGGAGATAACATAAAATTCCGAAGGGTAGGAAATGAGAATCCCAAAAGAAATAGGAACAAAACATAGGTAAAGACAAAAAGTCCGAGGAAATGAGACAACAAAGAATCTTGAAAGAAATAGGGGGTGAACATAAAGTCTGCAGGAAAAAGATGAGCCAATAGGAGATAGTCCAAAAGAAATCCAAATAGAAGTCAACAATAATTCTGAAGGAAATGCAGCCAAGGTAAAGCCAGGAAATAAAGTCCGCAGAAAAGGGAAAAATCCGAAAGAGAAGCCAACAGAATTCCGAAAGGAAATAATAAAAAACA
The DNA here is from genome assembly GCA_037957365.1 of Torreya grandis. NCBI lineage: Eukaryota > Viridiplantae > Streptophyta > Pinopsida > Cupressales > Taxaceae > Torreya > Torreya grandis. The sequence goes on from JARHVA010000084.1 coordinate 457,611, forward strand.
AAAACAAAGGCAAGACAGAATTCCGAAGGAATAATTGGACTTGGACAGAAAATAGAAGTCCGCATAAAATAGACACAGGCAGACCAAAATAAAAGGAGAATCCATGCAAGCAAATGCTATTTTCGATTGACTGGTCAAAGCTTCAATTGACTGGTTTTTGAAGTCAAGCTCATCTCCGATCAACTCATGCTTTCAAACGTTCCAACTCGGCGTCCAATGTTTCAATTGGAATTCTAATTTTAGCATGGTGTAGATTTCATGCATGCTTAAGTTTATCTCAGCTCTTCAAACGATCAAACAACTCAAGAGGAAGCTCATTTTTGGAGGTGGGCAGAGCATTTTGCATGATAAGAGTTTGACTTGTCAAAATTAGCCACTGTCCATTTCAACGCTAAGGAGTCTTCATGTAAGACAAAAGACATAGAAAAGACAAATTTGGAAGGCTCATTAAACTCAAATTGGACTTGGGTTAATGAAAGAGTTGTCTCCTCTTCTATTTTCAGCGCCACCTCTTGGTTATTGTAAATTTTCTATATTAATGGCTTTTCAGCGTTGTAAAAATCATCCCTCTTTTGGCAAAAAAATTTCTTTCAAAGATTGTGTTGTAACCTTTTTCAAAATCAGTAAGAAGAGGACTGTGTTTTTTCAGTTTTTCAATAGTTGGTACAGTGTACTTTTGTCATTGATTTGCCTAAATGATAAATTTTCTTTTTTCCTTGTCAAATCTGGATTCATATCTAGTTACTAGTTGGTCATTTATATAGGTCACGTTTTGTGTTTGAATGTCTTTTGCTGAGTTTACAGTGGATATTAGTCATTGTTTAGTGCCTTTCATCAGGGTTATTTCTACGTTTTCCTCAAGCGTAGATCATTAGAAAGAACCTTTTCGTGAAATACTTATGTGTATTGATCAATTGAAGTTGAAGTTTTGCCTCTTCCATGTCTGAATTAATGTTCTTAGAAGCTTGGTTTGAGTGGATCAAACAAATTAGGTGTATCACCGTTTTAGCTAGGATTTCTTTTCAAGTTCTTTTTCCCCTTTTCCCTAGGTAGTTTGTAGCGTAGAAGTTGAGATCCTCATTGATACATCTTACAGTTCCAGCCTTCTGTGGAGGTTCATTGATCATCATTGAAGTAACCACCCTCATGAGAAGATCCCATTGTTTCAACTGGAGCGAGGATTAACCATTTAAGCACTTCTTCGATCAAGGTGCAACTCCAAGTTGACAACGGGTACCACATGAGCTACACTAGAAAGCAACTAAGCAGATTATCCACTACATTCAGGGTACACATAGTTTCAGGATTCAATATGGAGCAGGCATCGATGTTGACTTAATTGGTTATACAAATTCAGATTGGGCTGATGATATTCAAAATTGTAAGTCTATTTTAGGCTACAGTTTCTCCCGTGGTTCAGGTTCGATTAGTTGTTCAAGCAAGAAGTAGAATGCTATTGCTTTATCTTCTACTGAGGTAGAATACAAAGGAGCTATTAATGCTGCCACTGAGGTTATTTGGCTTCAGGGAATTTTCACTAAGTTTGGCATTCAGTTTTGATGACCAATATTCATCTTTTGCGACAACCAAAGCACAATCTAGATATGCAGGAATCCGGTCCTCCATCAATAGACCAAGCATATCAAGATTCATGCATTTCATTCGAGAGCTCATCCATGAGCAAGTCATTGATCTCCGCTACATCCAGACAATAGAACAAATTGCTAATATATTCACTTAACCCTTCACTGAGAGCAAATATCTTCATTTGTGGGTTCTTGGAGTTTGGGCAGCTCCGACATCCTTCTCTAGGGGCATTTCATTGTACTTGTGTACTTCATCAAGGTTTGTGTTGGGACCCAATTCTTCTACCCACCTAAGCTACGCTTAAGCGGGGTGTTAGTGTAGGTTTTTCTCTACTATGTGGTTTTACTTACATGGTCTAGTCAACTTGCTTAGGTTTAATAAAGGTCATTGAGGAAGATAATCCCACATGCATGAGGATGTTGGGACATGTCTATCTTCCACCTATATAATGAACCTTCCTATGTACTTTTTGGTTAATGCTTATTAATGCAACTTTTGTACCTTACTCCGACAGTTGTGCTCTAGATATTTTGACCAAAATGGTTGCCAAAGGCTTGTATTTTGGTTACCGATGTTTTGATCCCAAAAATTGTACCAGTGGACTTCGAAACCACGAAATAAGATATTGCAGAAAATTCTGATTTTTTTTGTTTTTTTAAATTTTCAGTTTTGCTGAATTTCATGTCACAATAAGTCTCCTATTTATTTTTTGAGGGGACACTTGTCACATGACCTTTCAGATTCTCTAGGAGCTCCCTTCATAATCTAGTTTTAGTCTCTTTCATTTCTTGCGATTTTTTTTTAAATTTCGAGTAACATCCGAATGTAAAAATCCCCATTGAAAAGAGGATCCATCATTGGAATTTTCATTTTAATTAATTGTTCTACTTGACTTTTGAACAATGATTAGGGATAACAATCCCTTTTCCTCTTTAGTGGGAATTACTTCTCATAGTATGCTGTACTTTGCGAGGGTTTCTTGTGCATAAATTTATAAACCTAGATGTTAGAAGAGTCTCCTCCAATATGCTCACAATGATTGATCCACTGACTCTCCCTTTTTTATTCTTTCCACAAATGATGCCCTTTGTTGACATTGTGTTCAATTGTTGTTATTTACTTTTGGATGAGGATTAGAGGTCACATCTGATTTCCTTTCTCTCATGAGTATTGGTGCGATATTTAATTGTAAGTTTACTTTATTCGTGGGTTTACAATTTTTCTACACTATACCATTGTGGTCATTCATGTTTGTCAATCTTTCTTTTTGTCTCAAATTCTTTCAATCTTCACTTACATAGAGAAAAATAATAAGAAAAAATTGTAAGTTTAAAATTGCAGCAAGATATTATTAAGGAAAGCTCTACTCAAGCTCCAAGTCTACGCAATATATTAGAACCAATATTTTGGTACAAATTATATAGATGACCCTCCTCCAATGACGAGGAATGCAGGCCTTTAGTACATCACTTTCCAAGTTAGTAGATATTGGTGTTAAACATAATACTCGACCATTCATCATATAAACACTTGACAACACATTGATTAATATGCTACCTCAGGTTCTTCATTGCTTAAACTGTTATCATTGCGATATGTAACGCACACATTGACATGGGCTTATTTCAACCTTAGCAATGAAAGGGGTATTGTACATATATCTTTCAATGTTTAATGCATAACACTGAGGTCTTCCGCTGATGATAGATTTCATTACCAAGACATGATGTAATGAAGACAATCCACATCTATTGCCATTTTCCATACAGAATGATAGCAAATATATAATAAGGCTAACTAGCTGCTTGCTAGGTTCGATCAATCCTCCATCTGTCAATATATGATGAGAAGGAATAATGTATCACATTTTCCTGGGGATTGCAAGCTATAACTTACAACAAATAGATATGTATGTAACACATAATGCGCATGTACAATGTCTATGCAATGATCACATGTAATAATTCTTGCCATAAATTTTCAAAATAGATATAATAAAACCATATTTCAGGATGAGAGGAACATAAGACGTGCCTATTATTCTTGTTGAATGTTGTAGTTTATACAGAACATATGCATAATCTTGAACCATAAAATTGCAAAACATAATTAGGCCACTTTAAAGATTGATGTTAAACCAAAAATTAAACCACAAGGTCAAAAGTTGGCGTTGAATGTTCAGTGACCCTTATAAATTTTGATAGTCTTTAAGTAATGCAATCAAATCCATAAATATATGTTTGAAAAATATGAACGGAAACTTTATAGCTTATTATTTTACCAACATCAAAACGAAAACTTAATACAACCACCTACACATCTACTTTTGAACTTTTTATGCAAATGGTAAACTATTATTATATTTGTAAGATATTTATTGCTGCTAATGAAGCGTGTGCATCACATATAACGGGGACTAACGTTCATTTCTCTCTTGCTCACATGTGTAAGTTCAACCTACATAGCGAACATTGTTCAATACACATTGGACGATGAACCAGCTCTCCAAATAACAAAACTTTAGCAAAATAACAGTAATATTAAACCTTGAGCACACAAAAAATAAGAACCCTTAAATTAACCGACAATGCCCAACACTAAAGTAGGATGGATGGATGGATATTATAGTGGAATGAAATCCTCAATAAGGGAGATGCCATTTTAGTTATATATGCTTCTAAGATTTTCGAACAACATTTACATTGGCAATAATTATGCATAGAAATAAAATGTCTTTTTTACATTTATTGAAAATTTTATCAACTCTTTAATGAATTTGGCATTTAGCTGACTGTAGGGCTATTATTATAGCCCCTTTTTTGAAACTCATCAATTTAAAGAACTTTCTGCAAAAAAAACTGGTGTGATATACTAAATTAATAAGGCTTTTGCCTTCTTAAATGTACCAATTTATTATGTATCCATGGAGTTAATCATTTCCCTCCGCGTATTATTATACCAAATTAATAAGCGAACCTTTATAGACCTTTGTTTCTTTTTTTCCTTTATAACCAGTGACCAAAAGACCACCTCTCTTGGATGGAGGCCTCCCTGCTCCTAAACAAAGGAATAGACCTCTTAGTCGACCTCTTAGGAGCTTTATCTCCAACTTTGTTAAAGCTTTTTTGATTTCACACCTTTTATGCTCCTTAATTTAATGCCTATAATATGAGTTGGTGTAGTATACAAATATGTTATATACATATTGATATATCATCTTCGCATCTATAATCCCTTCAAAATGGAATGGGCATTGTGATACCAATAACAAAGTTATATTAAAATATGGGCTAATAATATCCATGAGCTTGGCTTCAAGTGATAACTCCTTTAGGTGAAGACACCCTTGTTGTGCTTTTCATGACTTAACAATCATGGAGAGGAGCAATTGCAAAAATTCATGGAAAGAAATAATAGTGCAACTAGAACTAATTTTTTTATACTAAATACTAGTTTTGTTATGTTGAGATAATTATATAAATTATCAAAAAAGCCAACCAAGCTGGTATCATAGAGAAACAAGCCCTAGGTTAGAAGACAAAGCAAAAAAGCTGGGGTAAAATCCCAAACAACGAAAAACACTAAACAATCAAAAAAAATTCTCTCTAAAGAAAGAAAGAAAGAAATCATATTAATGTCCACAAATGACCAAAAGTAGGTCAATGGGACTGAAAGATACAACCATCAGCAATAGAAAATTCTAGGAAGAGAGAATCCTAGGAGCGAACAAAAGAAATGAAGTACAAAGACAAAATAGAGTAGTCTGAAGGAATTTAAAACCATATACATAATGAAATACGTTGTAACCCAAGCCCTGAAAACTACATGCAAAAGAAGACAATCTATCTTGGACCCTCAAGGATCACTTATTGATCCATCTACTAGTTTACAAAGTTGTATGCAAGGCACAAACATTGCCAAGATTGTTGGTACCATTGGTAGTATAAACCACTGGGATGTAGTCGTTTTGCATGACCCATTCCAGTACATCCACTAAGTGTATGTCAATGGATGACTATAATTTTGTTGATGCACGGGAATCTCTGTATTACCATTGAATATGCAGATTGGTGAATTGTCCCTTAAGTTGGTGAATGCCTTTCCCAATAACCTTCATCCCATTTTCCAACACCTCCAAATGTTTTTCAGCGTAAATCTGGTTTGTGCCAACCGCCTTGTTGTCACCAACACACCCATGGGAGAGTGCATAGACATAAAGGCGAAACAGAAAGGTTGTCTTTATGCTGGCGAGTCATGCGGATTAGCTAGATATTGAGCCAAGATCTTGAATGCCCATTTCACAAATTTGGGGACACCCCTTTCAAAATTCTAAAACGGAACTTTTTAATGGCATTTACTAGTATATTTCTTGTATATAATGTGAATTTCATTAATGTTTTTCTATTGTTTTGCATTGTGTTTATGTTAGGGCTTTTCCCATGCATGTTTTGGTTGCCCTTGGATTTTGTGTTCAGGGGTTTTGTTTATTTTTTTCCTTTCCTCTGAGTATAATTGTACATCTCTTTATAATTTTGGCGATTGAATTTATTTTGGCTTTTTGAGCTAATGAAAAATGACCATTTGGTGTTTTCTCACTTCTGTTTGCTTCTCAAAGTGCTTGTTCCATGCAATTTCTCTTTTCATAGCTTGAACCTGTGGAGTGAATGAGGAGCACACATTTGTTTCTTCCTCGTTCATGATTTAGCTTGGAGTCTTTCATTTCCCATGAAATCCCCATCGTTTTTAGGGTTTTTAGTGTGAACGAGAAACAAATACATGTCCAGTTCTCGTTACATTTTCCTTCTTGTTTGCTCCATGTTTGAAGATTCCTTCTTTCGATTTGTTGTTGAGAACAATGAGATGTAGACACTTGTCTCCATCTCGTTCTATTTTTACCTCAAAGCCTCTGAGTTCCCTTTTGATACCTTAGCCTTCATTGACCAACCTTACATTTAGATGGAGTGAGAGGCCACCATGTGGCACTCTCTTGCTGCCTTATTTGCTTGGAGTGTTTTGAATGTACTCTCTCTGGTGTGTTTATGTATCTCTTGAAGTGGAAAAGATGGTGGCTAGTATCATTGTTTTGTTGCATCTCGCACTTGCTCACAAAGGAGCCTCTACCTAGACTTCGTTCTCTATCAGTGCTCAAAGTGAATGAGAGGCTGACATGTGTTGCCCTGTCGCTCAACCTTCAACTCGTATGGTCTTAGAAAAGGCTATTTCACCTCAGGGCTTTCCTTCCTTTTGAGTGGCTGATATCTTGACACTTGTAATGTTCTCATCCTATCTTTGTGTTAACCTTGCACGTTTATTGTTTATTTATTGTATTTGATATTTGATTGTGGGGTTTTTTGAGGTGTTTTGCCTCGTCAATTTATAGTGATTTTGTGGCCCATAGTTGAACTCTCGAACATTATGAGGGATTGTTCACTATGATTTAACACTCAGATCACTTGATTGTGTGCAAAGATCTTTCTATCGTTTCAAATCACTAAGTTTCAATTTGAGGATCATGAATGGTAAAGTATTTTCACTAGTGTTTAATGTTTTCCTGAGGTTGTTTTATTTGTTCTCTGAGTTTGTTTGCCTTTGGGTTAAGGACCCTACTATGCAAATTCAACATTGAACTTTGTGAAGGGATTCAATGTGATTTATTTTGTTTAAAAATTTGTTTGTGGAAGAGGGCAATAATGTTTCTGGCTAAATAGAGTTTTGTTTTATTTGAAAGAAGTGTGCGTGGCTAATTCAAGAGATCAAAGATGAAGATGGGGAAGAGAAGACAAACTAAATCCAGAGATAAACCCAACAACAGTATAATCTTTAATTTAATTTAATGCCTTTTCATAATACAAAAGCACAAAATGACCAAAAAAGCAAGTGGAAGTTGAAAATACTTGGTTGGAACCATTGGTTCACATTTATTATACCAATTTATATTTGGGCCTATAAATATGTAATAGAAATTCAAATGTGATATCAGCTATGCTATAGAATGTGATGTAATCTAGTAGATTATGTTGCTCTGCAACCATACATAAAGTTTGATGAACTGAATTGTATGTTTGCCTTTGAAATTCCATAATAGATGCTTGATCTCTAACACTATTTGCTTTTCAACTCTCACTCACATTCAATCTTGGAATTTTGGATTCTCCTCGTGGTACTCAATCACAATGTCATGAGTTCTGCCACTTTCACCAGATGGTGTCTTTTGCCTTCATTGTGTAATACTTCTTCCGAAACAGATGTCTTCCTCTAGAGAGGAATATGGGCTTCATTGAGAGGGAACCTTGCTTGAGTTTTCTTGTGGGCTTCCTCCTTATATCAGCAAAATCGTGTAGTATCTATTTTTTTGATTAAACTAGATTTAACAACAAAGTTTGTGTCAATTTTAGCCTTTTTTTTGGGAAACAAGTATGATGAACATTTTTGTCTAACATGATTTGCATCAAACTCCTTGATGCTCTTTGACCCTATTTTTCGAGCGCTAGGAATTTGGTATTATGGTTTAACGCAATTTGTGTTGGAGAACTTCTGTTGATTTTTTTAGAAGCTGAATATGTTAAATTTGAATTATTGGAGGGAAATTTTTAGAGTTGGCATTTGTGTTAGAGTAATTTTTTAAACTTTAAATTTGAGCTTTCATGTCAAATTTATTCAAATTTGGTACCCTAGTTATGGTAGGGAAACCATGATTTTTTTCTTACGTTACTTTCATCAAAAATAAAAATATCTATTTAAAAAATACGATAAAATTAGGCTAATTAACCGCATTATTGTTTTAGTTGTGATTTGTAGACACTGATGATGATGACAATTGTTTTAATTGAGAAAAGTTTTTAAATTATTCTAACCAATGTCATTTTCACACAAAATACACTTGAAACCATAGTTACCAGATTCGGCCGCATCTGGCCGAAATTCGGAAAGTTCTGCATTTTTGCGGGCTTCCGGATTAAAAAATTCGGTTCGCCGTATTTTTGAACATTAAAACTGTAGGGACCGGGAGAAACAATGGAAGTCAACAAAAAAATTTAGAAAATGTAAATCTAGTCCGAACGCAACAGTATAGAAATAAAATAAACATTGCTTATACTTTAAGTTATATTTTATTTATATACATTCAGAATGTTTGAGAGGGGTTTTGGACCGCTAGGAGCTATAATGCAAATTCTAGGTTTTGGAGGATCCTATCATATTTCAGAGTTAGTCAGATTCCAGGGTTTTAGGGTTTCAAACTTAGCCATATTTTAGGGTTTCAATATTTCAGAGTGGCTCCCATTTTGCTTGCCCACAAGTGGTCTCAACACTGCAGGAGAGTGGCCGAGTGGTTTAAAGTGGCACAAGAAGACATTGTTAGCATGGATCCCCATTTATGGTGGCAGAGCCACAGACGTATGGTTCTTCTACCCCAGAGTTACAAAAGCTTGCTGTGCGTGTCCACAGTCAATGTTCCAGTGCTTCTGCATGCGAAAGAAATTGGAGCACGCATGATTTGATCCATACTAATAAGAGAAATCGACTAGGAGCGAAAAAGCTGTTAGATCTTGTGTTTGTTCATAGCAATTTAAGATTGCTTGAGCACAATCTTGCAAAAGAAGACGACAATCTTCATCCTGGAGAACCATCCTTTGAAGGAGTTGAGGAAAATATTGATAGTGTTGATGAGCTGGATGGAGGATTTGCTGATGGTGCTAGTGCTAGTGCTAGTTTTGATTTTGACGCTGGGTTTGATGTTGCAAATGTTTGAAACTTAAGTTCTATATCAATTTTGAGCTTAGGCTCTAAACTATGAATATTTTGCTATCTTTTAATGTAATTCAAGTTTGAAATTCTTATGCATTTCTCATTTTTGCAAGTGTTAAATTAATGTCCATTCCTTAGTAGATTCAAATATTTTGCATATATATATATATATATAATTTTTTGAATTGGATTTTACTAGATTTTTTTCCGGATTTTTTCAAAAATTTCGCATTCCGCATTTTTTCTGCCTCCCGAATGCATTCGGATTTCCGAACCTGGTAACTATGCTTGAAACACAAAATTTAAAAGGATTACAAAAGATACATAAAATGAAGTGCATAACACAAATTTTCAATATACAAAAAGCATAAATTTCAATCCATGAATAGTAATATGATTAAAACAAATTGTGTTTAAAACTAATTTCAACACACAATAATTGGCATTCGACTAAAATAATAATCAAAATCATCAAAGTGTTGTAAAATTGAGTGGTAATAATAATACATACTTGAATGAGAGAGTTGTCAAAAATAGTCACTAAATCAAGTTTTGTAATTATTGTCACCAAAGTTTAATTAACATTATTGTTGTTAATAAAGTTTCAGGGTAGCCATCATCATTATCAAATAGTACTAATTAAATAACCCATCAAATAAATTTTTAATGTTTAGTTATCATCATCTTCGTCGTCATCATCAGCATTGCAGACATCGTCATCATCGTCATCATCATCATCATCATCATCATCACTGCCATCATCGTTGTTGGCATGATCCTCTTCCTCATCTTTCTCATTGCAAATCATTGCCTAGAAAATATACGCAATATCGATCAAGTTTGTAAACAAAATAAATATTAATTGAACATAGTAATAATATTTTCATATCCCCTTGGTTGTTGTGTAATGGTCAAAGAAAAACATTTGTATATGTGCAACCCAAGTTCAAATCCCGCTCGCAGCGAGGGCATGTATAACTGGGGACACCCAATATCTGCAAGGTGCAGTCAAGGTATACTGGTTGTTGGTGAACAAGCACAGTGGAACGGGGATTGGGATCCCTGATTGTGCCCTAGGTTAAGGTTCTAATTAGAGACAAGATTATCGACTGCATTTGAACTTCAAACCAACCCTCACATATTCAGTGAAGACACAAGCTTGGGTAATAGTTAATACTGAAATTTAACCCAAACCTCACATACGCATTGAGTTTGAGTAACAACTTTATTGGTTAAAGGAAGTCGATTAAAAAAGACTCCAAAGCTATGTAAAAACTACCTTTGTTTTTATCCAAAATCAAACTCATACTTGAAAAATATGTAGATTTTTATGGCAATTTAATATTAAAAAATAATTTTAAAATATATAAATACTTAATAATGAAATTAAAATTCTTATAAAGATCAAAAAAGTATAAACAACAAAATAATTACTTGCAAGTCTTCTACAACATTGATGTCTTTGAGGAGTGTTGTTCAACATTCTATCATGACAGTCTCAATGTGATTTTATGGTGGCAGTTCTTTGAAGTTGTTGTTGAAAACAAAAAAGGTATTACATTTATAAATAGTTAAGAATGGTCCAATAAATGGGTAGCCTACTAATAAACAATTTTTTTTGGTGAGAAGTGCAGATTTGCGGCCTTATCGTGGAGAAATATATATATATATATATATATATATATATATATATATAAAACTGTAGGGGGAATACTAGAGCTTTATCTTTTCAAACTCTACGTTTGTATGTTGACAATTACAGAGATAGGTTTTAATAAATCTATGTTGTTTGGAAACAGAAACGGAAACGTTTCAGAAATGTGGAAATGCCAATTTTCAAGAACCTTGATTTGGAAACACCGTGGAAACGTCTGTACAATTATATATATATATATATATATATATATATATATATATATATATATATATTCATTTTTGTCTATAAAAGATAAAACACTTAAAAATATATAGTTTTCATTCATTACTTCAAAGACAAAATGTGCATTCAAATCTAGAATAAATCATTTAGATTGTCCTCAAAATGTTGAATGCTAGTACCACTATTTTTCAACTTTATCATTTACTGATGCTTTCTCTTGCAGGGGCTTATCGGTGCATTGAATCTCCCAGAGTGTATGCCTTAAGGGGTGCATAGGGAATGGGGGCGATCGTCTTGTGGCACTTTGTGAGAGATGTTCTCATACTATTCTATCATACCTACATCCCTTTGTGCAACCTTCATACCTCCTATGATGTCTCCTTGAAATCTTGAAACCCTGAAATATGGCTAAGTTTGATATCCTAAAACCCTGGAATCGAAGTCTGAAATATGATAGGATCCTCCAAAACCTAGAATTTGCATTATAGCTTCTAGAGGTCTGAAACCACTATAAAACACCCTAAAAGTATATATAAAATATAACATCAAACTTATGCTTAAATGTTTATTTTATATATATATATACCGTCTGGTTTGGGCTGGTTTTACATTTTTTACATTTTTGTTGACTTTGACTGTTTTTCTGCCGGAATCCCTTGGAAATGCTGGAAACACCACGGAAACGCCTAGAAATGTTTGGACATTTCCAAGGCATTTCCGATACGCTTCCCCAATATTTCTGTATAAAAAACGTTTCCAGACAGGAAATGAGGGGGGGACGTTTCCTGCAGCACAGTAATAAATGGAACACCCAATTTTTTAATGAAAACCCCCATTTCATGTTTGACAAAAAATTAAAAACATTCTTCGAAAGGTCTATTTCATTTTATAAAAATCAAAACAAAGAATGAGATGAGAAATTACGAAATATTCCTCTTCCTCTTCCTCTTCCTCCGCTTCTCATGTATTTTGGATTTTATTTTAAAACCAGTCATCTCTATATTCTTTTTTTTTTCTATCTTTTCCTTTTCCTCTTTTTGGTTTTTCTTTCCTATTTCATGTTTGACAAAAAATTAAAAACATTCTTCGAAAGGTCTATTTCATTTTATAAAAATCAAAACAAAGAATGAGATGAGAAATTTACAAAATATTCCTCTTCCTCTTCCTCTTCCTCCGCTTCTCATGTATTTTGGATTTTATTTTAAAACCAGTCATCTCTATATTCTTTTTTTTTTTCTATCTTTTCCTTTTCCTCTTTTTGGTTTTTCTTTCCTTCCCATTTTAAACACAAATCAAACAAATATAGATAAATTTGATGATAAGAAATAAAATTCAAACAAATCTCAGACAAAAACAACAATTGGGCCTTTTCAAATTTTTTATTTTTCTATCTGCTATTGTTCTCTAACTTGGAAGAAAAATGAATGTTTTGTTGCCCTAATATGCATTTGAGAGTTGTTTTTCCAACCTATGGTGTTCTCTGACGCATTTGCATTAGAGAATGTTAACTTTTCCAATTTTTTGAATGGGTCAAATTGCCTTTGTGGAGGGTGATTTTTGGAAATTTCGCAGGAAATACTTATCATAATTTATTGTCAAATCCTAACTTCTGGAATTTGAAATGGTCAACGCCTCAGTCAAAGCATTAGTGTCACTTGGTGTTACCGACTTAAACTTAGTGTTAGAGCTGACTTAAACTTAAGACTGTTTATGTCAGATTTTAAAAAACCACCAAATTTGGAGGATTGGCACTGGTTTTGGGGGTGTTTGCTAGTTCTCTGAGGGTCTTTGTGTCAGACAAATTTTGTGACACTATTAGCATCTGAGTTTGTGAAAAATTAAAAAAAACGATTTTCTTTGACATATTTTATTCAAAATCTACTAGTGGTAGTAAAAATCAGAATATAGAAAAGGAGATATAGTGTTGTCTAAAGAGACTGAAGTTGATTTAGATTTTAATGCAAAGGAGCTTGATTACTTTGGAATTCTTGGTACTAATTTCTTTATATATCTCTTTGCTTATTTTCATAGAATTGGGCCTTTGCTGTTTCTATGTGGTAAGTAATACATTCCTTTTGAGTGTTTTGTGTTGTGCTTGATTTTTAGCAAAAGATTTGGGCCCTTGATGTTTCTGCATTTCCATAATAAAGATTTCAATTGATGTTGTTCACTTTGTGATTCTATTTCTTCTTAGCATTTGAGCCTTTGCTACTTGTGAGGAATTCGTTTGAGTCAATCTCTTTGGTTGGTAAAGTTGCTTTGTTTCAGCTCCTACTATTCAGGCTGATAAGCTAATCAATTTTAATTTGGCTTGGGATCGTAATAAATTTAAACTTTTGGTTATTTTTGTTGTGGACTGTTCTAGGAAATGTTTTCGGTAGCTCTTAGTTGTTGATAAAGCTGAGTCGTATTTTGTCTCCAAAAGCAAAGTTGTCTCTAATTTGTTATTGTTTTAACTCGAAAGATTTTTGTTTTGTTTTCAAAACTTGTTTTTAGAATTGGATTTCATCCTAGTTTGTTAGTAAGTCCTTGGTGGACGTAGGAACCCCTATCCATTGGATAAGACACTGAAATGGGAGGTTTCTAAAATCCGTTTATTGTGCCCATGTTAAAACACAAGTCAACACACCTCATTAAGACTTTCAAAACATTGCGAGTCCAAATGGAAATGATGCGAAGTGCACTTATGATACTCTCCATCTCTTAGTTGTCTGCAGTTGATTATTCAAGTAGATAGTTGTATCATATGAATTAGTGGTCATACAATTATATAATATATATTCATTAGTCCTTTTCTATCATTTAAAATATACATATAAACTAACTTCACAAAAGTATATGAGTTTTTCAAATCTTTGACTTTATTTTGATGTTATTAATCTTTTATCACAATAACATAATTTTATTAAAAAATAAATACCCTAGATTATTTTTGCAATGAACAAATTTTTCTCTTGAGATGTTGCTAATGATATACGTGTAATGCTTTGGTAAAGCAGGGGGAGATTTTGGATGAGACTGATATTCATGGTGATATCATCTCATAGTAATAGTTGCATGTCTCCTTACACGAGCAAAATTGTAAAGGAAAAACAGTGTTTGGTTCTTTGAGTATTCATTATTCGAGCAGATATTCTTTGGAGGATCATTATTTTGTTCGAAGAATGAAATATAAGGAACACAGGGTCCAAATTAATATCGCCATATGCTCCTCATCTATTTTATGTTCCTCCCAATATTGTACTATTTGAAACGTGCTTGTACCTTTCTTTCATGTTGGTATCCATACCAATAATGTGGATCCATAAGTGGGATTTCTAAGAATTACACATCAAGGTCGAATGACCTTTGGACTGAGTATCTGAACAATTCTTATCTTTTGTAATCGAGTTAAGAGGCCATAGCTATTATCCTCTAATTGATTTTAAAAGAAGCGTTCTTGTGGTTTTTCAACTTGTATTAATTCAATTTATAAGTTGAACATTTGTTTTATTCAAACCACTTTAAAGCATCTGTTGAATTTGTAAATAATGAAGATTTGAAAAACCACAGTAGTCGGTGTAGAGCAATAATTTTTTTTAAGCATCTGTTGAATTTGTAAATAATGAATATTTAAAAAACCACAATCGTTGGTGTAGAGCAATGGATTTTTTTTTGGAGATAGCTTTATCGGTTTACTCATAAACATGTACATGAATTAAACATAAAGAATGGAAAAAGGGATAAATCGACCTATAATGTAACAAATGACATGGAGAAGAAAAAATATATGGACGGATATCCATACTTTGACCATCAAAATGAAACCCAATAATAATACATTAAGTAGGAATAAAGTTTTAATATTAAGCAAACAAATCATTAGACATTGGAAAAGCATGGGATGGCTTCAACAGTTGGCACAGAAAAGAGCTTGAAATGTACATACTCCCCCACACAAAGTTAAAGTCAAGGTTTAGCAAGAGCAATGAGTTTGCAACCCATTCATATCAAATTTGATACCTGGCGATAGCCACAAACAATGAAATGTTTTGAAGAGTACAATCCAAATTATGATAAAAAAAAGTGTACAAAAGCAATGAGACCTCTGAATATCCAATTTTAAAATTAGATGCAAACTCTAAGATTAGACAAGCCATGAGATTTCCATGTAAAGTTGCCACTAAAGATTGAGAATAATAGAGAAACCATATTTATACCCAAGATGGTCAAAGTACTACAAGATCTTTTTAATTAGCTGTCACTAAGGGAAAAGAAAGCAAAGGGCACCTTTTTTTCCAAACCAGTAAATCCTCTAGTATATAGTTAATTCCATCACCCTTTTTTCTTTAAATGTGGAAACACTATTGATATTGCAATTAATTACTTTTAAATAAAACAAGGGTCTTATGCTATTATGACATCATCTCTACATGGCAGATGTATATTTGATTTAAAACCATAGTGACAAGGAAACTCCAATTTAGGGATAAGGACTACGTACCAATCCCCGTACTCACATTTTTTGATGACAACCTTTACATACAATTTAGTCATATCCTTATTCATTTACTCACATACCCTAATTTGAATGACGTCTCCATCCACATACTAGTACCCATACCCCCACGTCTCTAAAACTAATAAGATTTTATATTAGCATATAATCTAGATTTGATATTTAACACGATTTAAAGTGATTTAATTAAAAAACATAATTTAAGATGAGGGATGTTTTATTCTTCTATTACATTAATAATTAACAACATATAATAATTATAATTCTTAGAATTCTAAAAAAATTCAAATACTTTTGTGAGAAATGCAACTTTCATTGAGTGCCTCATCACTCTACCTTTTACAACATTCTTTAACTCTTCTCATGCAAATGGGAAAATAATCAAGGGTTATGTGATTTTATGGAGTCCTAACCTATTTATATGAATTTCCAACTTTAAAACAACTTCAGCTAAATTATTACTTATATGATAAATTTTTATATTATTTTTAAAAAATTTATATAGATTTCAGAAACATATATTAGATTTTTTTTTTTTTTTTGGTGTTCTATCAATTATTCTTTATTCACATCTCTTCAAGGACAGATTGAAATATAATTTGTATATATAATTAGTATTTTATTTAAAGTTGCATTAAAAAATTAGTAGTTTTAATGAAATATTAGTTGCAATACGTTTTCCATTTTCTCAAAGTCTTTTATATTATAATGAAGTTCAAATTATTTCACAAATAATAAAAAGTAATAATTTTTGGATTCAAACTGGTTTTTAATTAACTGGTACAAGTTAATTGGAAGTGTCTTTATAAAAGAGCTAAGAAAAGAAAGTGAAAGGAATGCAATGCAGACAACAAATAACCATGATAAAAGAAATAACAAGCAAACTCCGTGTGCTCGCCACCA
Organism: Torreya grandis; assembly: GCA_037957365.1. NCBI lineage: Eukaryota > Viridiplantae > Streptophyta > Pinopsida > Cupressales > Taxaceae > Torreya > Torreya grandis. The sequence goes on from JARHVA010000084.1 coordinate 474,224, forward strand.
AATATCAATGTTTTTTTAATGATAAAACTCAGTCATCAACAGATCAGGTATATGAGGACCCGGATGCCAATTTGAAATGAGGTACACCTGAGCTTCTTAGTAAGTATGATTAAAAAAAAAATGACAAGCATAACTGGTAAATTGACCTTCCTAGTGTCTTTCCACTTAAAACCTGAATGAAGATTGTATTTCTTCTAGAGTTCTTCCCTTTGTCTCTGGTATGAACTTTGCCACGAATACCACAGTGAAGGCACAAACACCACAAAATATGAAGAATGAAGCTGCAATTGACATGTAACTAGACTCAGTTGCATGTGAAAACATCTATTAAAAACTTCAAAAAGATTCATTGACATGTTTCATGAAAAAAATAGAATAGCTCAGGGAAGAATTCCATTTAGCTCACCTGTTGCACTCCAAGACAAAAGAGAATTAAAAGTAACTGTAACAAACCAGCCACCAAACCAAGCAGTAAGAGACACCAAGCTACCAGCAATACCCTTCATATTTATAGGAAATATCTGTGCCAAAACAAACACAAATAAATCTACAGGTTATGAAATTTCTATTATTGATTGTTGATATAAAGAAATCATGAATATGCATTCTTAATGCGTATAATTGGTCTGGTTTCACTATCCATTGGAATGGAGCTCTGCATTGTTTACAAGGGTAGAAGACAGAGATTATTGTTATATATGCATGATAGGTCAGGTTTGATTTTGAGTTGATGAGGCTTAGGGCTCAAATTCTAACACACTATATTATTATGCCCAAGTTCAAAGCTCAGTTATGTAGAGATTCTCTAGCAGGGGCTATGCACCTATGACCAGAGGCGGGAAATCACAATGATTCAGGGGTTACACCTAATCTCAAAAGGACCAACCCCACCCCTGCAAATTGACGAGGATAAAATTTGGTTCAAGTTCGAATAAAAATTTAAAAAAATTCGCTGTTAAATTTGAAACGTAAAAAAATAAAAATATAATTATAAAAATAAAAATATCAATTAAAAAAAACATATAAAAAATAAAATATATAATTAAAAAATTAAAAAATCATAAAAATAAATTATAAAATTAAAACAAAATTATAAATATAAACAAAATATAAAATAAAATTCAAAATTATAATAAAAATTAAAAATGAAAACATAAAATAAAATAAAATAAATTAAAACAACATGAAATTAGTTAAAACCTAAAACCTAATAACAAATTGTACGTTGTTGACTTGTTGTGTCAAATTCATCTGCTTCAACCCTTCCTTCCCTACCAATGGACTTTCTTCAAGTGAAGCACATAAACATCAATATTACCCTTTGGAGTCTTACACTGTTAAGTAATACACAAACATTGGACTGAATTTTTGTTTGTAGAGGTGGCGACTAGGAGTGTTTTGAGCATGTAGCGAAGCCACAAATTCAGTAAAGAGTATAGAAGGCCCATTAGACGTTGCGGGTAAGTTTTATCCCTGTAGGGCCATAAAGGTTTTGTATACAAGATGAAATCCGTGCAAGGGCAACAAAGGAGTTGTTAGGGCGCTGAGAGCCTCGATAGAAATTTATAACGTACAAAAATGCACACAGAGACAGAGACAATCATGGGAAAAAATACAAACCTAACAAACGATGTTTTTTTATGTTTTATTGATTGCTGAATAAAACCCTGCGAATTTCAAGTTTTATCTAAAAAATCACCGTACCTTATGACTTAGGTAACATCCATGGCTCGTTTAAATTGTAAAAAATATTTTCAATATGGGTACTTGGATGTGTCTTCAAAAATGCAATAGGTGGAATGAATGTGACCAAAGGTGAATTAGAATGTTGAAGGAAAGATTTAAGGGTGAGAAAGATAACAAAATACAAACTGATTTGAAGGGTAGTTCAATTGCTGATGTGAATAAAAAATGGAACGCTGGTGTGAGAAATGAAGCTACAGAGGACAGTGGGGTCTTGCAAAACCATCTAAGGAGGCACTACGGCAACACATAATTTCATTTCAACTCATTTCAATTTATGTTTTTTTTGGGTACGGGTACATCTCAAGTATGCAGGTACACCATTTATCAAAAAACTCGATTTTGATATACCGTAGGTACGTCTATATATATATATATATATAATTCATTTTTTAATAAAACACTTAAAAATACATAATATGAAAATATTTGTCTATAAAAGATAAAACACTTAAAAATATATAGTATTCATTCATTCATTACTTCAAAGACAAAATGTACAATCAAATCTAGAATAAATCATCTAGATTGTCCCCAAAATCATGAATCCCACTTCCATTATTTTTCAACTTTATCATTTACTGATGCTTTCTCTCATAGGGGCTTGCGAGTGCATTGAATCTCGTAGAGTGTATGCTTTAAGGGATGCACAGGTATGGGGTCGGATCGACTTAGGGCACTTTGCGAGAGATGTTCTCATACTATTTTATCATACCTACATCCCTTCATGCCGCGTTCATACCTCCTATGATGTCTCCTTGAAATCTTAAAATCTTAAAATATGGCTAAGTTTGCAACCGTGAAACCTTGGAATCTGACTAACTCTGATTCTAGAACTTGCATTATAGCTCCTAGATGTCCGAAACCTCTCAAACATCTTGAAAGTATATAAATAAAATATAACTTAAGAAACTAGATGTCCCTATCTAAATGTTTATCTTATTTATATATTGTTTGATTCGTGTTGGGTCTACATTTTTATTGAAAATGTATCATGCGTTTTCGGGATATACCCAGGTGTTTCCAGGGCGTACCCGGAGTGTTTCCATACAGGAAACGTTTCCTTGGGGGAGGGGGAGGGCCGTTTCCTGCAACACAGATTTCAGGCCTTGAAGGCTGGAGAGTCTGAATGCAAGAACAACTTAGAAGAATAACTTCCTATAGTTATTTTCAAAATCAGGTTGAAAAGGATGAGGGTATCCAGAGAGGATTTGATCCCTCAGACGATGGACCTTCTTAGGTAGAACAGTTTCAGATGCTTCTTTAGAATGATCAGGAGGCCTGTTGTCTGCAAGAATAACGAGGAGCCTCTAGCAATCCAAAAGGTTCAAAACACAAAAACCTCCTAAAATTAAAGGTAGAGAACCAAAAGTGGTGGCCTTGAAGAAGCATGGAAAGTATTTGGTTGTCAGTCAACCTTGGATTAGTGAAATTTTCGGAATATAATGCTCTGTTTCACGGCTCTGCCTTCTGTTTCTTCTGAAGGATGAGTTAGTCTTCTGCTAGAGTTTTGTTTTCCTTGCAGTCCCAATTACAGTCTCTACCTTTCTGCTGCAAGCTTCAAAGCTTTTTTTCTTAAGAGGGTGTCGTTTTCTATTGTATTTCGATTGGATTATAGTAAATTTATTTATTTATTCTTGGAAAATGCACTATTGGGGGGAACACATCAGTGTTTACTTCAATAGACTTGATCTCTACATTTTCTTCTAAAAATTTAGTTGTCAGTTACTTATTGCTGTCAATACATTTTCATATTGAGAACTAACCTCGGACATTATAATCCATGGAATTCCACCCATGCCTAGCGAAAATGTTCCGATATAAGCCTGTACATAAAAGAAAAACAGGTGGTCTTATTACATCTGTTTTATGATTTATCTTAATTGGATATTCTACACTACATCCCATCAAAATTTAACAAAATCTTACAAGCATTATTAAAAAACAATGCTCACTAAAGCCATTGAGGCACAACACTCACCAATAGACCAATTAGAGCTAGCCTGCTTCCAAGCAATATCAGAGCGGATTGATGAGAATGTGCCTGCAGAACAACAAGATGAGTCAAGAGAATTCACTATAAACAGGATTTTTTTGTGATCTTAGCTCTAATTTCCATTTTGCAATATATGCTTTTATGTAATTAGTCAATGTCTTAAGCGATCAATTCTCCCCTTACGTAACATCAGAGCTCAATTGTCGATAAAAATTATATTCTTTTCAACTACATATTCGTTTTTGTCTTAAGTTTTGTTTCTTCACAGGTTAATAATTAGTTTGAATTTTCTGGAATCAGCCACGTGAAATAGTTTAAGCCCGATGTTTCGGATCCCACTTGTGGATCCATCTTCAGACAATAACGGCATCTCCATACTAGCATTATGTATGATTTAACAAGAGAATGACTACTTTCCTCGCACAAACATTAAATATGCTTGTTGCAGTGCCCAACTTAAATAAATGAAAATAAATCCCATCAATGGAAATGAGTGGAGATAATGATGTGAAGAGTGTAATTACCAGTATGTAGAATGACAGTCCAACCACAAAGCAACTGATACTCATTCCTCCAGCAGCAATCTAAAGACACATTTTTTTCTTAATGTTCAAATTTATAAGCGGTTAAGGTCCTTATAATAGCCTTTTGACAGGGCCTAAGTTAATACCATCAAAAGTGGTCGCCTACCAGATTTGTCCATCAACAATGCACCTACTGCTGTCATTGGCACCTGCCAAACAATATAAACATATTGATAAACAAGGAAAATGTGCTCGATCATGGAGGCAAACTAAATGTGGTGTTATTGTATATGGAAATAGACATATTTGGCACCTGAAGTACAGCAATTCCGACCGATGCTGACTGACTTGAAGAATAGCCTATAACATGCTCCAAAACAATCATATTCCACCCAAAAGGAAAAGTATACATTTCTATTACCAAAATTAAAGAGAACCGTCTCATGTACTAATATAGCTTCTCACCAGCAGCTTTGAAGATGGCACTAGCATAAAATATAATACCATTGATTCCACCAAGTTGTTGTAATACCATTAGCCCGACTCCAACCTAATATGGATGATTACAAGTAATCAAATAGTAATGGACGAATCGATTAAAGGAAGGAATTACTGATGAATGGATAAAAGTTGAGGATCCAACAAATAAAGTTTCATCAAGCATACTGCTCACAATGACAGCAGGAGCATAGTTTCTTTGAAATAAATCAAATATTCTGGCCTTGGGCAGACTTTCCAACTCCTCCACGTAGTCCTGTTTAACATATCCAATATATTGACAAGCATTGCCAGCATCAATCAACTCTTTTGTTTTTAACCACTGCCATGAAATTAATTACCTCACAAGTTGTACTCCTCACATTGCAGGTTGTATTTGAAACCAGAATTAAAAGTTGATGTATTTAATACCAAAATCTACTACAATGAAATGTGTATTTCTAAGAGAAAGAACCAAATATAAGCACCATGATTTCATTTGCTTCATATGACACATCGCATTGTTTTCCTCTAAGAGCTTGTAATGCTTCTTCAAAGTCTCTGTCACGACCAACCTTTGCCTGAAATACATTAAAGCACAAAAATATTAGATTAAGCACGACATTTTTCAAAGATTTTAGTACAAAAATCTAGAATTCACGAGCATAGGGTTTTTTATGGCAGTGGCATAGCAGCTTATATGCCAGAAGATGCCACAAAGTCAACCAAGGGATTGCACCTAGTCTGAACTATTGCGAAAGAAAGAAAGAAAGAGAGAGAAAAAAAAAAATATTAATGTTCATGAAAGATCAAAAGTAGGTTAAAGGGACTCGAGAATACACCCAATTACAGTATAAAGAATTAGGGCAATGGGACTCAAGAATGCACCAATGACCAAAAGTAGCAATGAAACTGTGCAAGCTTGAGTGGTCAAGGTTGTTGGAACTTGCATCTGGACTTGGTTGCAGATAAAACTTGGGCTTTGCCTATCATGATTTGAAACTAGGTCATTTGTAAAACAAGTACTCTGACATGCCACTAAACCACACGCGGAAGCATTTAACAAGGAGAAAATTTTATAAACTTGTGTAGATAAATTTATAGCTGGGGTGTTTGTAATTCTAATATGCTCAAATGGAAAGGTACTTGCAATGAGTTCCAGCCTTACTCTTCCTTATGTATGGTGGAAAAAGCTACCATGAGTTTTAGTTATTATGTAATACCTCATTGATACAAGAATACTCACCAGCCATCTTGGAGATTCAGGAATAAGGAAAAGGCCCATAGCTAATATTATGGATGGTATACTTCCTGTCAAAATAGAACCCCATGAAACTGATTAATTCCACAGTACAGTGACATATATCTGCTCGAATATTAACAACATATCATATTAGACTCCGTAGAGCTCATCAATAATAGATGACACTAATATGTTAGCCTTAGAATAGGAATCATGGCACAAGATCTTCAAATCTGTAATATTGACTGTATTGTGGTCTACTTTTAGAAGTCATGGGAAATTATAAAATAGGTTTTAATTTGATAGCCAACATACCAATCAGAGCAACAATCCGCCAGTTGAGGAGCATCCCCAGAAGATAAACTACTAGTGTTCCTATTGTTATGAAGAGCTTTCATATGGAGGGAAAAAAACAACCCATTAATATATCAGCCTTAAAATATGAATTCTCTGATGATCCCCACTATTTTCTCTTTTTTTTCCAAAAAAAGAGTTGTCAATGTTCTTATTCATAACAGAATGTTGTGATTACCTGCAACACTTTGATGCATAAATTTGAAACTCTAATAACTTTAAAATAATGTTGGATTCTATTAGGACCTGGTTTGTTGTTGTAAGTCCTCCTCTCAAGTTCTTGGGAGATATTTCAGCTATGTAGACAGGCACCTATTGAACATTTCCAAAATTCAGGTAGAGAATTGAGCTTGATACAATTCTAAAATTTACGAAACAAAAGTGATTGATTATGTCACATGATCCCTTATTCAATACCCAATAATCTCCAGACTGAAAACATGCCCTTGGAAAACAACATATCTGGACATTGAACTTACTGTATAAGAAGTAAGCCCAGCTCCAAATCCAACCAACAGCCTTGCAATATCTAATGGTAGTATATCCTGCACAAAAAAATATTCTCATCATCAAAATCATGAATATGAAGGTGATAAGTTCCCATAAATCTGTAAGTGAATTGTCCCGTCGGAAAACCTTTGAAAAAGCTGTGGTGAGCCATCCAACTAGGTAGAACAATGAACACACTGTCAAAGCCTGCATTCAATAGAGTCTATATTCAGGATTCTATAGAACTTGTATCAAGCAAATAAGTATAGTTCTCTAGAATACTAAAACAAAAGAATTAGAATCCTACCCCTTTCCTACCAAGGTAGTCTGCAATATAACCACTCATAATAGCACCGAGCATGGCACCAACCGTCAACAGAGAACCAAAAACCGAGTACTGCAAAATCCCATGCATTGTGGGTGGCAAAAATGTCATGCTTAAGATACGAATTCTGAACTATAAATATGACACTAACTACAATTACCACGAAAGCCTGTTGCCTCTTTAAGGTAAACATTATATATTGAATAGGAATAAATTTATTCAAATTCTAGTGTCCCCAAACCAAATTAACTAGCACATATACTAATTCATACTAATGACTTCTTCTGAATGCTTATTCTTCCTATTGAACAAGGTAATATACACATTAGTGCCAATGAATTCTTCTGAATACATATTTAAACCAATCGAACCTCCTAATGTACATGACCACGCCAATGACTTCCTAAAATTTATCAGAAATATCTCAATACCAAGTGTCCCTGTAAAAGATTTTTGTTCTTTTTTTTTTGGTCTGCCAATTTCTCACATCTAAATTTCAACATCTAGCTAGATTTTTTTAATATCTAATTCTTTAGAAAACAATATTGTTTTCCAGTTTTCCCTGTGTTTATCCTATTTTCCATTTTCAAGGTACATACAAACCAAGGTGTGCACCGGTGATTATGAAATCAAGGGAAACACACCCTGTGCGCTAGTTTTCTTTGGTTGTGGATTTGGGTGCGGGTGCTCCTCCAGTACATGCACCCTAGTAAAAAATTATATATATGTACAACATTTGATTCTTATAAGCTTTTGCATCTAAATAATCATTAAAGCACCTGAGATATGCTGAGGCCAAGCTCCTCTATGATTTCTGACTCTGACGGAGAAGAGAATCCCACCTGAAATAAACAGTTCCCCTTCAGTTACTTATAAACTTCCATTGAACTCTCTAGTCTAATCCATCCATATAACATGTCTGGTGCTTAAATAAAACAAACAAGGAAGATTCAGGAAACTAACACTAAAGCCAAAATTCAGTGAACCCATCACAACCACAGAGGTACTGATAACCACCACCAATATGGAGCCTCCATGGCTGCTTGTTTCAGTAATGAGTGGACAACTGTCATCCAATTTTTCACTCTCTTCTCCTCTCTCCATGTCCATTATGGTTGATGGAGCTCACTCAATAGGGTCTGCAAAAAATTGGGGCACACTAATGAACAAATGTAGCAGAGAACTTTATAACTTAATGTCTTTTAAGATCTCAAATCCAAAACAAAATGTTTCTCCTTCCACTACAAAATTGCTCTTATCAGAAATGAAACTGTTGAGCATAGCAAGCTAGAGATAAAATTTGTAATAGATGTTGATTATAAGAAGTCATTCATATACTCTTACTCTCAATGGGAAGAGGGTAGGGAGAAGCTTGAATTCCTGGTGTGTTAGCCTTGACCAACATTAAAAATCAGGCTATTGAGCACTTTTTGCATGAAAATGAGTGGGAAACCCCGGTCGTTTTCTGTGAACCTATCAATAGGGAGAGGAGACCAAGTATTCGAATTCATAATCAACAGGGGTAAGGGGCCAAGTATTCAAAATTTGAGCACTATTTCCCCGGTATTAAAATTTTGTTATGATGTTGCCAGTTGGAAACCTTGAAAGTAACAGTCATTCCAAGTTGACAATAAGTTGGCTATATATGCTAAACGATGGGATGCTCCAATCAATACAGATTGTGGGCCTCCCCATAAATCTAATGCAAGACAACCAGTGCGTATTCATTCCCATTATTGCCTGAAAATATAAGTAAATTTTCTAATGTAAGCGCTTCCATTTGAAGAAAGCAGAGTCACCCTTGACTCTTCGGAGGGCAGAAAATGAAAGAGAATCGATTAAAAATAAGAGGGACCGAGAATGAAACTTTCGTGGGTGGTGTTCGGCTGGCTAGGGTGGTGACATGTTAGCTTGCATTCATTCAAATGTGTGTATTATATATATTGTTTACATATAAATTGAGTGATACTGGTATTTTTTTTCTTTTTTTCCGATTTTGAAAACTTAAATTCCCTGGATAAAAAGTTATCGTGCTCTACTTGCAATAATTTTTAGATGTATTTTTAGTTTTTCGAGATTGACTTTATCTGATGTTTTTGAACCTTTAATCTTGATGGAATCTCTCTCCCCTCATTGAATGGAAGGACCCATCCAATCTATTATTGAGAATTTTGATTTCAAAATCTCTTATAAAGAAATGATTTTAAGGTTCCTAATGATTTTTTTATTCTATTTGAGAGGATAAAGTTGAATAAAGGCATATTGTTGTCACCTATAAATGGACAATTGTTGTAGAGCATTTCACACTCAACCATTATCGAGTACATGTAATACAATTGAACATATTATTGTTACATGAGGTATGAGTAATGAGTCATGAGGCATATTCTCTAATCACAAAGTTTTTAACAAATTCTTTATTTTATTTTATAGGGTTCAATACTTTGTTTTTGTTATTGTTAGATGAGAGACTCTTTGTTTTTAGTATATAAAAATTGCAACTTGAAATTTGAATAAAAGTATATTAACAAAATTTAAAAGTTAGTTCTAGACACTTCGTTTTTATTGTAAAATTATGATCTAGTGATTATATGGAGCAAAGTGTACAACCGTGATAACTATTTTTAAATGGAATTCAAATTTTTAGGTGATAATTGTTTTGATTTGAATTATTAAACATTATATTATATTTAGATGTAAAATTTTTGGAAATATTGTATACTAGTTTTTTACTCGCAACAATGATCTATCATCTGGAAATTTCTTTCTCCAAATAATAGATCACAATTGGTAACATCAAGCTTAAAACAAGCACAACATTTCCAAATACTTTAAATCTATTTTTTTCTTGACTATAAAAACATAAAATATTTAATTATTATATTTGACATTTATTCTAATACTTAATTCAATATAATTTATTTATTAAAATTATTAATCTTACCAATTTACTTATTACATTTAAAATTCTAATTAAACAAATGTAATTTACTTCTAAAAATATATTTAAATAATAAAAACAATATAAGATTTTAAGTTTTTATGATATCTGTATAAATTATAGATACAAGTAATGTTGTTTTCAAATTCTCCATACATGATGATACCAGAAATTTTATCTTCTAAAATAAAAATAACTATATGGTATAAATTATAGATACAAGAAATGTTTTCAAATTCTCTATACATGATGATACCAGAAGTTTTATTTTATAAAATAAAAATAATTATAAATATGTTTATAAAATTTTTATTGGTATCTTTATAAAATTGTAGAAAATGAGTTTTCTTGTAATATTTTTGATATTTAAATAATTTCTATTTTATTAAATAAAAAATAATATTAAAAATAAAATAAATTGAAAAATAAACATTTTATAAATATTGAGAAATGATAAAAAAAAAAATTTAATTACATTAAATTTTTATAAATAGCAATTTTATTTTAAATCAATAATTTTTTTTAAGAAAATTTTATATTAAAGTTGATTTAAATAAAATATATTTATTTTAATAAATTGAAGATTTTAAAATCTAAAATACTAAAAAAATAAAAATAAAATCCTTTATTGAGATTAGGGAAAAAAATCATGCACAAAATCGTAACAACCAAGGATCAAAATTGGAGAGTATGAACAATATAATTAAATGATAAAAATGGTTATGATATTTAGGTATCAATTTTTTAAAATTATGAAGTTTTTTTGGGTTGGGAATTGTATTTATAAAATTTTATTTTTATATATATATATATAATTTTTTAATAATTTAATGTATATGTTTAAAATATGTTTATTTTTAATTAAATATTATTAATATATTAAATAGTGATGGTAATATTTAATTAAACAACTATTATAAATATATTAAATTGTAATAATAATATTTTAAGTAAATAATTATTATAAATATATTAATATTAATGAGATGTAGAAGAATTGATAAAGTGATTGGTTGTCTTTAGTATTTTCTAAGTTTGAATTTGAGAGGGTGGGATGTAGTTTTTTTAATTAACTCAGTGGTTTTAGTGGTTAATAGTAGTCGTTTATGACCACCATTTATATTGATTTGATGGTTCTCGATGATTGAATTTGTAGTTCCGATAAAAAATAAATATCTATCATATATATTAATGATGATTGTTTAATTAAATAAATAATTAGATATAGAGAAGATTAAGAGGCTCTTAACTTATTTATCTATTATATAAATTATTTAGTCATTTTTGAATCAATGTTTATAATTTAAATCTATTTTTACATATTTGTCGTGAGTGTTTGTGGAAAAACACTATGTAAGAGTTTTTCAATCGAATGAAAAACTTTTACACGGATTTTTCTAGAAGCCCTCACAATTTTATCTTAAGGACTGTGGAAATATTATTATTTTGATTGATGCTTTTCATGGGAAGTTAAGTTTTTTGAGAAGTTGAGAATTAAGCATTAAAAAATTGTCGATTGAAAATTCTTACACAAATACTCATAATTTTATCTCATACACTTTGGAAATATTATTGCCTTGATACATATTTATTGTTTGTTATTTTTGTTGCATCAAAATGTAAAATTGATCTAAAGAGTTGTATAAACATACTTGACATATTATTAAGTTATGATCATAATTATACAAATACTTATAATTAAATGTCAAAACTTTACAAATACTTTTAATCATAAATTAATTTTAAATATAAAACAAAATGTCAATTTTCTTTTTGATATAAAAATAAATAAATTATAAATAAAATCTGATTTTTGGGATCTATTGGCCCACTTCTACTTACCCTTATTGATGCCTATAGAGATGAAATGGATAAAGATTTATTTAAAGGACCCACATTAAAATTTGACTCTCTAGCATGAAGTGACCTTTTAATAGTGAGGATAAGCATTAAAGTGAAAATAAAGCACGAAATATGGGACACACAATTTGATTCAACGTCAAAAGTATATAAAATGATATGATGAGAGCATAAATAAAGTATGCCAAGGCCCTAATAATTGAAGTGTTAAAAGCATGGGTGGAACAAATAAAGCATGGTATTAATGCCTCTGAAAGAAAAATAAAGTGTGCAATGTCCACACTTTATCATCAATGTGTGATCAATATGATTTTGAGGGTGTGGTGAACAGATGTGATGTAATAATAATTATTTTATAATATTTATAAAATAAAATTTTAAAAAATATGGTCATGATTTTAAAAAAATGAAAATGAAAAAGAAAATTATTTTTAAATTTTTGATAAAATAAAATATTAAAAAAATTGAGGTTATTTATTTTTTAAGTTTATTTATGAATTGATTAGTCTATCATCATTTCATTGATTTGTAATTATGTTGATAGGCGTTTTGCATTAGGTGGTTGTTATGGGTTGTAATCTCTGTGAGGGCATAATAATTAATGGATGAATTTAAATTTAACGTTTATTTGATTGTTTTAAGATTATTTTTCTTATAATTACGATATCTTAGGTATACGATGGAGTTTGGAACCTTTTTTTTCAAAAAGATTTTTTGAATCCAATGTAATTATGAAACTAGATTGAAATCATATATCATCAATCAACCAAAAAATTAGTAAAGAAGATGATCAAGTTAAATTAATATCTAGCAATGGTTTTTAGATAATTTATTGAAATTTTTTGTATTGATGTAAGATTGCGGTAAAGATAAACCACAATCCTACTTTTGAAGGGCCTTTTTTGGATTGAAAGAAAAGGTTGCTTAATAAAATGTAATAAGAGTGGTATTTCAATTAAAAAAATTGTTTGGCTGGAATTGATTTATTTATATAAACACTTTAAAATGGTTCCAGTGCATTTATTAGTTGTTTATTAGCATGATTTTAAGATTTTTTTCAATTTGTCAATTATTGGTCTATATTAAATAATATTTGTGTATATGTTAGTTTTTGGTGGTTTATGTTATTTTTACTCTCTCTCTCTCTCTCTCTCTCTCTCTCTCTCTCTCTCTCTCTCTCTCTCTCTCTCTCTCTCTCTCTCTCTCTCTCTCTCTCTCTCTCTCCCCTATTTAGGGATATGTGCATGTCCCAACATTTATAACACCTATTATAAAAGTCCCAACAATTTTGAACCTATAAAAAATGTCCTTATGTTTCTTCACGCTCATTTTATCTTCATCATGTCAAGTTGCGCTCGTTCCCTTTGCCCCATTTTTTTCATTTTTTATCATTTGATGTTGACTTGCATACTAATAAGATCTTAGTTTAAATTCAATTATTTATAAATACATACGCATTGTTAGGCATTTAGTACTAAGCAGTATATAGAGCATTATCGAGCATTCACACGTATTCTAGAGAGATCGAGCAATCATTAGAGCATTTATCATTTTTTGAAGCTAGTATTTCCAATGGAGCAATTTTATCACAGACCTTGGGTGTTGTATATCTCTATAGTTATTTTCATTTATGTAATCTACTCCTTTTCAACTTATTTTATCAAGTGGTTTCAACCATTTTAGGGCATGATAATTGGTCGACATTTATTGAGCCCCCTAATTCTCAACCCAGGGCCCTACAAATCAAAATTTCCCCATAAGTTTTAGATATTGTTGGAATTTGTTTAGATCAAGGATAAGCGAGTATAGTTTTTAGTGTACAAGAGCTACAATGTGTGTATAACAATGCGAGGAAACAAGAAATCATGACTAGTCAAACACAATCCTCAATTCCTTTTGGAACATGCATGCCATCTGCAAAAAATGTCTAGACATTCCATATATATGTTAAAAACATCCCAACATTCCATACATTCTACTCTAATTATGTGAAAATTTTTGTGTGAGATTCCTGACATTTTTGGGTGCATATTTCAGTATTTAGATTCATATGATTGTCACTAGATCATTGATTATTAAATGTTAAGTATCAAAACCATGTGTGAATGCCCTACCATTGGATTTGGAATAGTTAACTATGTCTTGTTGTATTTATTAGAACTAATCCATTTGGCATGCCAAATTAAATGTATTAAATTTAGTTGGGTTGCATTAGTGAAATCCATTTATTTGTAAAACAATTTGGTGAACCTAGTCTCTTGCATGCTCTTTGGGGTTTCACATTTTAGTGAACTAAATCTATTCTACATCCCTTTACATCTTCATATTTTGGTGAGTCCAAATATCCATTAGGGTTAGATCTTGCCCATTGTAGAGAGGATTACATAACATGATTACTCAAACATTGGCCCAATAAATCAAAGGAAGAATGCATAAGAACAAACCGAATTAAGCCTATCTATTCACGTGGGAATTACAAAGGATAGCAAAAAACAAATGAAAGAAAGCAACATCATATTACCTTCACAAATGGATTCACCATATCAATGCCGCTCAAAAGCATGTTCTCCCTTGATCAAGAGCTCTTGTCTTCAACAATAATGGTGGCCAACTCCTCCAATGTCTCAAGAACTCCTTGTAAAACCTAAGTTCATGATTTGGAATCACTAAACTAGCCTATCAATGAAGCTTGTAAAATAAGATCAATGGTCAAATGAAAATGATTGTGGAGACAATTTAACATTATAACTTTGCACAAATCAAGCTTAAAAATGATGTCTATGGCCTCTCTATTTATAGATTTTTGAGATTGGTTAGGATCATCTTGAACCGTCCATCTTGAGATGAAGATGTGTGGTTGAGGATTAATTTAATTATGTAATTAAAAATCATAAATAGGTTCATCAATATAGGATAGATGAGCATTGAATAGGCATGGAGGGTCTTACTGGGGCATGAGAGACCCATAATCCTGATAATTGTGGTATTGATGGCATAGGTATGTCCTCCTAAGGAATGATGTCACCTGATGATGTCATTAATAGAAATCAATTTCCACAAAAAAATATTCAACAATTCTCATGAAAAATCCACTTAAGATCTTGATTTGGATCAATTAGCCTTAAACAATGTTAATCAATATTTATGCAATTATTTAAAAATTGACCCTCAATTAATCAAAATAGTCAAAAATTCATATTACTAAGTAATAATTTAACTAAATAAGAATTGGAAGCTAACGTTAGATGCGTTGGAACTATATTCCTATTTAGGATGTTGTCAACACAAAATAACAAAAGTATGTGATGTGTACCAATGAACTAGAATAAAAGAGTGATCCAAAGCACAAAAAGACAAAATCATCATTTTGACTCGAAATGATTTGATCAAAGTTAGCTACTTCATAAATTGCATTGATCTATTTAGAGATTCATTAGCTTAAATCGACGCTTGTAAATGACAGGTTTGAACCATTTAGCGCATTTTATGGATTTTGACTTAAAATGTGCATTCGAGTAAAATTGACAATTTCAACACAAATGGTGTTAAAAATTAGATGTTTACATTTTGCCACTATTTGAGAAGGCATAGAGAGACATTCAGGCAAAGCAATGGCTTTTTAAAGAAAAGAGTTATCAAGAAGAAATTGGAAACAGATCCATGATGCTCCCTCGAGAGGACATACTAGGATGAAAGAGAAAGATGGACCCTTGAAAAGAGAGAGAAAGTGAGAGATTAACCCATATAATAGATCACATCCAGACGAGTTAATGCTTGCACACGTGATTACCATCAATGATCAAAATATAATTAGAGGTATAATAGGCCCTAAAGATGGGGGAATGGGAAAGATACAATCCATAAATGTAAGGGACACACTGTAAATGTACCCAATTTAGGAGTACAAGCTGCATGCTTATGATATTGATCAATCTTGAGACAATTTACACACTAAAAAATTACCATCATGGGATTTAATGTGGAGAGCTTGGAATTAGAGGAAAAAAAAGAATGTTCTGCTTTCGGAAGGGAAGCACCATTAGAATGGGGTCTCCAAAGAGAATATAATAAGAAGTACTCCAGTAGAGTAAATAAGATCATGATAAAATATTTTTGCCCCAGGAGGGATAATTTTGATCATTGATAAAGAATAAATAATGGTTTTCCCCTGTAGAGCTGATTGATTCATACGTGGTTCAGATGGTGGGCCCCAGCATGGATAATTGGCAAGCAAAATAGCTCAAAGATATAACGCAAAAGATAGGTTAAGCGAGCAGGTACAAACATACACACGATAGTGCAATGGCTTAGAAAGCCATATAAAACCAAGCATATGAGAATACACAAAGTGATGAAAGAGAAGAAAAGAAGAATAAAAGATAGCCTCGCTGACCTCAATAGAAACTGAGCACTACCTACATAGTTCCATGGACTCATGTTCCAATATGAACTTCAGGCCAATGTAGTTCACCTATGTTTGGGAGAGAATGGAATGAGGAATGATGAAAATTGACCAAAAATTGATTAGACTCACAATGTATGCAAAGAGATGCACGTATAAACATAGATTCAAGTGATAAAATGCATAATACCTAGATGCCTAATTCCATATCATGAGCCTAGATTATGCAAAGTGTTCTTGAGGACTGTTCATCAGAGTGATGTCGATGTTAAGACTTTGAGACCTGAGCATAAATTGCTTGCTATAACAAAATAAATTAGGCATCATAAGTATGAATAACTTAGAATGACATAAGATTTCAATTACACTGAGCCGATTCAAATGTGAATACCTATAACTAAGGATAATGGTAAAACAATGACCAAAACCAGAGTTACAACTATTTACATTTAAACGAAAAAGCAAAGACAAAGACAAACAAAACAAGACATATTAACAACATGAGATCAAGATACAAATAATTGAGATCTATGTGGACCATCAAGATGTACTTGGAAAATAAAACAAAGAAGCAATACCAAACATGAAAACAAAAGACCAGACAATAAACAACAATCAAATAAACACACACACAAAATGTTTTTGAGTTTTTTTTTAATGTTTTTGAAAATTTATAAGTATCTCAACTCGATTGAGGATTACGAGATACAGGACGGTCCAGTTCATGAAACGGTGAGAGCACATGAACTTAAAATGATCGTAATATGGCAAGAGCGTATGATAAGAGGGATTGAGTTGACCTTGACATGAATCGAGCATGGCCTATAGAACCCCAAAATAATCCCAAGTCATAGTAATTATTCCCACACAAAAGGTGATGAAAAAGTGACTAGGTCACAACAAATTCACAAACAAAGGTGAATGACAAGACAAATGATAATAGTAATGACCAGATGATGTGACAATGCATGATAAAAAAAAATTGTACCTAATTTTCCCATAGGTGGTTATAATTAGAAAATAATGTTATAATACTAATTTTTTCAAAGGCAATTATAATCAAGGGTACTAAAACAATACTGATTTTCCCATAGATGTTTATAATTGTGATACCAAATAAGATGATCAATGAAAGATAACTTGCCAGATCAAATGCTACACTACTTCTATAGATTGTCATTCAACACATAATTTAAAAACTCCTGAAACCATATTGGAATCCCCTTGTAGAAAGTGCAAGATGGACTGAAGGAACCAAGATCAAAATGGGATGAGATAGGATGACTAAGAACAAAATTTGGTCAATAGTAAAGAAATGGTATAAGAAAATGATCAGAAGACAATTGGCTACAATGGCAACACAGTTAGCCCCGAGCAATGATTGGCTTAAATTATTCATAAAATAGTGAGAACGTAGGATTAGGTTGCTCACAAAATGGTGAGAGCATTCAAACTTAGAATAATTGATCGTAAAATGATGAGAGCATAAAAAAGGTGACCGAGCTAACCTCAAAAGAAATTGAGTGCTGCCTACATAGTCCTGAAGGACCTCAAGTCAATATAGTTCAAACAACATGGTAAATGGATGACAATGGTATAATAATGCCTAAAAGGGTCTATAAGGTTACCCCCAAGAGACGAGGCATGGCAATGGTGAATGGTAATTGGAAAAGTGAAAAATGGTTCTATTGCTCTTGTTGACAGGGAGATACACGTCTTAGTCAATATGTGAGACAACATAAATGATCAGTTATAAAGTTGCTATCCAATTCCCTTTTGAAAAATATGCTCTGTTAAGAACTGACTACTGAACTAGATCTTAATAATGTGTTTATGATCTTTGTTAGTAATCAATTCAACGTCCTTCAAACATCGAGACAAGATAACTTCATAGCCTCTGTAAAGAAAAGTGTTACCAGTGATAAATGATATAAGTGGGTAATAAATAAGTGGGTGATAATGGAATGTATATTGAATGGGAAACAAATTAAGATCAAGAATTTCAGTTACATGTAATGTTGTTGATGTTGGATTCGACATAGATTGGTTATGGCAGGGTCGAAGACCTCTAAAGATGCTCTTGATAAGACCACCAGATTGTTTTGTTGCTTGATCTTGAGAGTAACTACCCTCTAATTATGATATAGAGTGGAATCTATTTTGATTTGATCTTGAATAATATCTTCAGTAAATAGTGAATAAATTTTGTGCTTAGCTATTAACATCTTGATGAGGTTTTCACCAATGAACTTGTTCTGATCATTCCATAGCGCCTCTGAGAAGGTTTCACAAAGAGATGATAACATTCGACTTTGATTGTCTTCTAGTGCCTATGAAAAGGTTTCACTAAAATATGTTGAGTTTGATCTTTGCTCATCCCCTAGCACCTTCGAAAATATTTCACTAGGATATTCTTCTTCTTCTAATTTGGTCTTGACCCCATTGATATTCTGTAGATGGTATGTCGCCATGGATGTAGTTCAACAAAGTGTGATTCTGTCGGTCCCAATCGACACTTGTGGGAGGTGGAATGTCAATATAATGTCTATGTTGGGTGGGAATAATGGGATGATGAAAGGCAACACAGTTCTTATATAAGATACTAGGAGAACTTGTATCAATGCTGAAGTAATCATCCTCAAAAATTGTAAAAGGATCACAAATATATTCAAATTGATCTACAAGGAAATTGTAACCAATGTTGTAACAACCACAACTATAATATGTTTTTGAATCTAATTTTGAAACAAAGGACTCTAAATCTGATGTTGTAACTGATGTTGATTCCATTTCTAATGTTAAATCCAATGTCAATTCAAAAATAGAACCTGACTCTAATTTTGATTCTTCATCTGATGTGGTTGTTTCTATAATGTTTGTTTGAATGCTAAATGTTTGACAAGTAATGGCCTATGATGACATAATGGGCTCAATAAAAAGTGATTCATCTTCGAAGGGTTAAACATAGATTGACTCATCTAAGTGAAGGCCCTCAAAAAGAGGGAACTACTCAAGGGATGTCTCGACAAAATCATGTCTATCAAAGTGAGACTCCTTAACGAGTGAGAAAAAATTAAGAGACAACTCTATCGAGACTAGCTTGTTAAGGAGACGAGGCTCCTTAAAAATAGGTAAAATATGAATAGGTAACTTATCACAGGTTGATTCATCAAAAATGGGTGTTTCAACAATAACATCTTGGTTTTGGCTCACAATTGGTTGTAAAAGATCAATTTTGAACACATTTTGATCCTCATAAGATGGCCCTTAAAGAGGCAATGGTTCTTGTTTTGGCTCAAATATCGACATAGAATTTCTAAAGTGGAGAACATTTGGTTTAGCGGGAACAATGGTTTGGGGTTTAATAATGGACTCTTCAAAAATTAGACTATTGAAGAAGGGATCAAACATAACTGGTTCATGAAATAGAGGTTCTTCGACAATAGGTTCATCAAAAACTAGTGATGGGCAAAGAATGGTAATAACTAGATGCTTCTTAGTTTGGTTGCTTGTGCAATACCAAAGGAGGAGGTCCTAAAATGGTAATGACTAGATGCTTCTTAGTTTGGTTGCTTGTGTGAACCAAAGGAGGAGGTCTTGAAATTGTGATGACTGGATGCTTCTTAGTTTGGTTACTCATGCAAACTAGAAGTGGAGGTCCTAAAATAGTAATGACTAGACGCTTCTTAGTTTGGTTTCCTGTGCAAACCAAAGGAGAAGGTCTCAAAATGGTGATCCTGGCATGTTGTGGAGCTTGATTACTCACACAAGCCAAAGCATCAAATTCTTCCTGATAAACCCAATCATTCTAGTCTCGAATTGGATCATAAATTGGATCTTGATTGTGTTCCCATGACTAATTTTTGTGAGGTGAATAGAAATTTTCCTCACAAACCATATTATCACCATTGGGGTCTTGATTAAAGTTAGAAAAGTCATTTTGTGCGGCCATTATATTATAAGTTGGATTATCCGTGACTCCACCACAAGTGTAACTAGACATATCCACATTTAATGAAGAAAAATCTGAAAATAAAAAGGCTTAGAGTTCTGCAAACTTTGAAAAGCGATGCCCAAAAGACAAAAGTTCAACCTTGGTCGAAAGGGTGGAGTTGTATCTCAAAATGGTTTGTGCCAAGATTTGGTATAAAACAACTTAATGTCAAATGTCTAACGTCAAAGGCTTTTGGATAAAGGTTGTGTTCTATCGAATAAAGACAAAAACAATGATGAGGATAGGCGCATAAACAAACAAACAATCAATAGTGTTCAAAATTAGGTAACCATTTAACCGAAGTTATGTAATCCAAAAGAAAAAGATTTGTGTACCAGCCCCATGAATTGAGGCCTAAACAAAAATTAATTAATGTTTGGATCCAAAATTGATAAGGTTAATTGAAAACGTAATGTTGAAGACTAAGATTGGACCAAATAAGCTAGACAAAAGCGGACAACATGACGACACATAAATAAGATCCAAATGGCACATACACAAACATGTTTGACAAAAAATTCAAGATACAAGTGTAATGTAAAATGAATAGCATAACACCTATTTAAACAAAATAGTGGCGTATGGTTTTATCAACAAAAAAATAATTTTTAGTCTTAAAAACACCAAATAAGATAAATGACCAAAATATACTAAGTAGAATCATCTAAATCCTAGCAAGGGTACGGCAATGTGAGGTTGACTAAAACTAATTGGTTTTCAATTGTTTCTAGAGGAATCAATTACACAATGATTTTCATGTCATGATGCAAAAAAAAAGTACATAATTGGGTGTCCACGACACTTGGCTTGTTGCAAAAAAGTCTTGCTCTTTTTTTAACCACTACAACGTTCACTTGCTCAGTGTAATGCTATGTCCAAAGTGTAGATACATCCCGTGTGCAACTCCATCACTAGAAGGTGGTTTAACTGCTTAAACCTCCAATCCTAGTAGGAGTGCTTGAAGTCAGTGCCAGAAGATGAAACCTCGGGTCAAATATTTCATATAGAACTTGCAGGAGGTAATTAAGTCCCCCTTACAAGCGAAGATGCAAATAAATGAAAGACATAAAAACAAAGACTTCAGGGTCATTTTCAAGATCACCCAACTTATGACGAGTTTTTGGGGGGTGCTTTAGATGATGTTCTTTCTAAGCCTTGGACTAGGCTTGTTTGTAACAAGGATGGCATTTTTGATTCCAAGGGTTCCCTAAAGGGGACAAATGGAAGAGCATACACAACAAACCTTTTTGCCAATCAAGTTCAAACTAAACAACCATTGAAAACAAAAATTGACAAGTGTGTTCAATTTTAGCCTCAAATAAAAGATGAAGTGGTGTTCTTTTGACCCCTTGGTCTTAAGTTGTAACTTTGAAAGTCTAACTAGAAAAAATTCATCTTAAGCACCTAAATATTCTATTAAGCACTAAAACAAAGTTCTTAGTTCATTTTAGAAGCATGTAAAATATGGTCTAAATAACATGTTTTAACAAATTTAAAGTTCGTCGGTTACTTGTCTACCCTTAAGGCATCACCCCAAAAGCAAATGTGTTAGATTAAACATTTTTAAAGTGATTTTCAAAAGTTTGTAAAAAATATATGAAAATTGAAGCTAAACTAATATCAAATTATAAAAATTTAGGAGAAAACATATGGTTTTAAAAAAAAAAAAAGAGGAGTCCGTATGACCGCAAAGCAAGCATTTTAAAATGGCCTATTAGCTCTCAAATTTTATGTTTTTAAGAAAACAAAAGTGACCATCGACGGTTGAAAATAACCATCAATGGTTACACTGACCGTCGACAGTTGCACCGACTGTCGGCAGTTGACTGTGTAAACCCGTGACAAAGAAAAATGACAAAACAAAGTTAGAAAATCAAATTGCAAGAGTTTTAATAATCTAAATGAAGATTTTAAAGTTGCATAATGATTTTCTTCATGTGTGGGATGCATCTTGTCCCACCGGGTATGCCAAAATGTAGAGAGGATTACATGACATGATGAGTCAAACATTAGTCCAATAAATCAAAGGAACAATGCATAAGAACAAACCAAATTAAGCCTATGTATTCATGTGAGAATTATAAATGATAGCAAGAAACAAATGAAAGAAATCAACATCATATTACCTTCTCAAATGGATTCACCATACCAATGTGGCTCAAAATCATGTTCTCCCTTGATCAAGAGCTTTTGTCTTCAACAACAATGGTGGTCAACTCCTCCAATGTCTCGAGAACTCCTTGTACAACCTAAGCTCATGATTTGGAATCACTAAACTATCTTATCAATGAATCTTGAAAAATAAGATCAATGGTCAAATGCAAAGGATTGTGGAGATAATTTAGCATTATAACTTTGCACAAATCAAGCTTAAAATGATGTCCATGGCCTCTCTATTTATATAATTTTTAGATTGGTCAGGATCATCTTGAATTGATGAAGATGTGTGGTTGAAGATTAATTCAATTATATAATTAAAAATCATAAATAAACTCATCAATATTTGGGATATAGGAGCATTGAATAGGCATGGAGGGTCTTAATGAGGCATGGGAGACCCATAATCTTGATATTTGTGGTATTGATAGCCTAGGCATGTCTTTCCAAGGAATGATGTCATCTGATGATGCAGTTAATAAAAATCAATTTGTAAAAAAAAATATTCAAAAATTCTCATAGAAAAACCACTTAAGATCTTGATTTGGATCAATTATCCTTAAACAAGGTTAATCAACATATGTGCAATTATTTGGAAATTGACCCTCAATTAATCAAAATTGTTAATGAGTCATATTACTGAGTCGTAATTTGACTTAGGAAGAATTGGAAGGTGACGTTAGATGCATTGGATCTGTATTCCTATTTAAGATGTTGCCAACACAAAATAACAAAGGTATGTGATGTGTACCAATGAATTAGAAGAAAAGAGTGATCCAAAACACAAAAAGGTGAAATCATCATTTTGACTTGAAATGATCTGACCAAAGTTAGTTGCTTCTTAAATTGCATTTCCCTATTTAGGGATTCATTAGCTTAAATTGATGCTTGTAAATTACAATTTCGAACCATTTAGCACGTTGTATGGATTTTGACTTAAAATGTGCATTTGAGTGCAATTCGAGTAAGATTGACAATTTCAACACAAATGGTGTTAAAAATTGGATGTCTACACCCATATCATGTTAGATCTCAAAATTTATAGTTTTTATAGGGTTAATTCAATTTCTTGATCTTAGATATAATAACCCTAACTTTATTTTTCTTGATTTGCTTGTGTTAGGATCCTACTCCTTAAGAGTACACTTGATTACCTTTGTATAAGCAACTAAACACGAAATTAAACTAGAAGTAATATGTAACTAGAATTCAAAAACAACACAGAATATGAGAGACAATACAATCTTGTATTAACACTCTTCCAGAAGGAAATACAATGAAAAAATCACACTCTTCCCACACCTCTTGGGCGTACAATAATTCTCTCTCAAGAGTTCTCTCTCTCAACCAATTACAACCACAACTCAATACTGAGTTGTTTCCTCCATCAGTAAGTGACAATCAACTCAACCATTGTTGCCTACTTCCAGTCCACCAAGTACTCTAAGTAGATCTCCTTGATCTTGCACACCTACAGATCTAACTAATCTTACTTACCATGTAGATCTCCCTGATCTTGCTACCTGCAAATCAACTAATCTTACACTCGGAAGGATCTCTTCCTTGTCCTTGATCCTTAATTACAATACAGCCCCATGGGTCTATTAAATAGACCCCATACAAAAAATAATTAGACTTTCCAATTACAATAATTAGAGATGCAGACTCAAGACTAAAATTAGTCTTTACATGCAAACTGACTGTCCGTCTAATATTAGACAAATTCTAGAACGCACAGACGACCGACGTCGGTCTCTATCTGTCTGGAGATGACCAACATCAATTTTTGTCTGACTGATGCCGGTCGACCCCTAACTGATGCCAGTTGCTCTGTACACTGAATATGACCGACGTCGATTGGCCTGATCAACGTTGGTTACTGTGACACTCAGCAAACTTCTCCATTTGCATACCTGTGAAGCTTTTAGCTCCACAACCTAACAATCTCCTACTTGGAGATAAACAGCTGCACCTGTACCTATACATCCTCTAATTTTATTTCCTAGCTTGTATCCCTCTTCAAGTTTAATCTTTAAGACCAACATAATTCGAATGAAGATTCAACTTCTCCTTTATTCCTGGCTTTGTTAACATACTTGCAGGGTTCATATCCTTGCTAGTCACCATGACTGCAACAACCTTCTACAACTCTGAAATCCAGCTAACCGCCATTCCACCAATAGTGAACACATATCCTGTGGTGCTTCTCCTGTCATCCAAGTAACCTGCCATATCTGAATCTACATACCCATGTAGAGAAGTGCTTGACCCTGCATAGCATGAATACCTACTGTTGGTCCCTCTTAGATACTTGAGAATCCACTGAACTGCTTTCCAGTGCTCCTTTCCTGGATTGGCCATAAACTTGCTGACAACTCCCACTGCTTGGGCAATATCAGGTCTAGTACTCATGTACTCAACCTCATCATGTGATTTAGGACACTATTCTATGAACTGTCCAACCATAGGTGTGCTAACCAGTTCTGCATCCTGCATATTGAACCTCTCCACCACCTTATTCACATAATCCTCTGGAGACAAAATCAACCTGTGACTTTCCTTGTCTCTAGAAATACTCATACCAAGAATTTTCTTTGCTGCACCTAAATCTTTCATGGCAAACATGTGAGCTAATTTTATCTTTAGCTCAATAATTCCCTGCATGTGTGACCCTGCAACAAGCATAAACACTACATACAGTAACAGGATAATGTAGCTAATATTATCCAACCTGGTAAAATAAACACAATGGTCACATTGACATTGACTAAAGCCATGCTTTGTCATACACCTGTCAAACCTTAAACACCATTGTCCTGCATCTTGCTCAAGACCATATGACTTGGCCTTCTGTCTCTCCTGTCCATTCTCTCCTTTTTTTAGCCTGTAAATCCATTCATCTTTCAGTGCTTTCATTTTGGCTGGTAACTCTACCAAATCCCACGTTTGGTTCTCTTCCAAGGAATCAATTTCTTCATTCATGCCATGCTCCCACTGTTTCCTAGGTTCTACCTGTATTGCCTCTTTAAAACTTCATGGTTTTCCACCATTAGTGAGCAACAAGTAGTATAAATAAGGGGAATAAAAAATTTGAGGCTTACTTGCCCCTTTGGACCTCCACATGGGCGTTTGAGACTCTTTGACAGCTTGCTGTCTGCCCAAAATTTGTTCTAACAGTGACCGATCCTGGTCATCTCTCAGTCTGCATTCGACTGACGTCAGTTTCATGTGACTGACCTGACTGACATCAGTTCTTACCTGATCGACATCAGTTTCCACCTACCTGACATCACCGACTTTGGTCTGCACCTGACCGACGTTTGTTCCTGCCTGATCGACGTCGGTTCTCACCTAACTGACGTCGATAACTGTGTTTTTCTATGAGTGATGAATTTTACCCATGAGTTTATTTTGGATCATAAACTTGTCTAAATCAACACTGCCCTACTCAGAATTATTCAGCCCCTTGAGCTGATCTCTATCCATCATCTTCTCCTTGAAAACCAAGGCTTTCCAGTTCTTAAATATATCAAAAACATCAAATTTCCTCTTTATGCAATAAACCCAATCCTTTCTTATAGCATCATCAGAAACATAACACTGTGATCCTCTAATAGAAGCTCTCTAAGCTGGTCCCCACACACTTACATGAACAAGATCCAACCTGTGCTTCTTCTTTGTTGACCCAGTTGTGAGAAACCTCACTTTCACCTGTTTCCCAAAGATACCATGCTTACAGAAATCTCGATCTATGCTTTTCAAATCTGAACTCTTACCATTTGACATAAGAACATCCATTCCTTTCTCACTCATGTGACCAAGCCTACAGAGCCACATCTTTGCATCTACATCTGAAGTAGATAAACCAGAAGGAGAATCAGTAATATAAGCAGATAGATAAAGTGTACCTAATTTCTTATCTCTTGCTAATACAAGTGCACCCTTAGAAACTTTCCAAAATTCTACTATGAGAGTAATTGTGCAACCCTCATCACCCAACTTTTCTGTAAAAATTAGACTCCTCTTCAGGACTGGGACATGCATGACATCCTTCAACACCCATATGTTGCCAGTTTGCAATTTCAGCTGCACTTTCCCTTTGCCAACAATTTGACAAGGCTTACCATCCCCTAAATAAATTTTTCCAAAGTCTCCATGGATATAATCATGAAAAAATTCTCTATTTGGGGTTGCATGAAAAAGACCAAAATTTAAAACCCATGATTCTACCTGACTATCCAAAGAAACTATAAGAGCATCTTGTGCAACAATACTTGCAACATCTGCTTCTTCATGCTGATCTTCTTTCAACCAACAATCTTTCTTTGCATGTCCTTTCTTTCCATAATTTCATCAGATTATACTGCCATACCTGGATTTAGATCTATTACCTATCTTTGACCTTGATTTCCCTTGCTCGACCTTCTCTCTTTGCTTTCCCTTGCTTTCAACACTTCAAGCATTACCTGATGTCTCACCTGTGCTTTTCTTGCAAATTTTTTCATTCAAGATTACACTAACAACATCATCAACTTTCAAGATATTTGAAGCAGACACAGTATTACTTACTGCCATTACCAAGCTATCTCAACTTTCAGGTAAATAACATAAGATTAAGAGAGCCTTAATTTCATCATCAAAAACTATTTTGACTGAATTTAATTGGTTTACCAAACCATGGAAATCACTAAGATGACTATATACTGATCCACCGTCCAGCATTTGTAAATTAAATAATTGCTTCATAAGAAATACCTTATTCGAAGCTAAGGGTTTTTCATATAAATTTGCCAAAGATTCTATTAACTCTACCGTTGTCCTTGCCTAAGATAAATTGGAAACCACAGAAGCTGCCAAGGTCAGCCTTATAGCTCCTAGATCCTTTCTGTCAAGAACCTTCCATTCTTCATCTTGCATACATGTGGGCTTATATGAAACCCCACCCAACGGTAAGTACAAATCTTTTTGATATAGATAATCCTCTATCTGCATCCTCAATAATTGATAATTCTTGCCATTGAATTTCTCCATTCTTAGTTTACTTTCTTCTGCCATTGCTTTGCTCCCACTCAAATAGAAACCCCTGTGAGTGAACCTATAATCAACAAACACTAACCCGCTCTACCACTTGTTAGTGATCCTAGCTCTGATACCAGCTGTTAGGATCCTACTCCTTAAGAGTACACTTGATTACCTTTGTATAAGCAACTAAACACGGAATTAAACCAGAAGTAATATGTAACTAAAATTCAAAAACAACACAGAATATGAGAGACAATATAATATTGTATTAACACTCTTCCAGAAGGAAATACAATGAAGAAATCACACTCTTCCCACATCTCTTGGGTGTACAGTAATTCTCCCTCAAGAGTTCTCTCTCTCAACCAATTACAACCATAACTCAACACTGAGTTGTTCCCTCCACCAGTAAGTGACAATCAACTCAACCGTTGTTGCCTACTTTCAGTCCACCAAGTACTCTAAGTACTCCAAGTAGATCTCTTTGATCTTGCACACTTGTAAATCTAATTAATCTTACTTACCATGTAGATCTCCCTGATCTTGCTACCTGCAGATCAATTGATCTTACACTTAGAAGGATCTCTTTCTTGTCCTTGATCTTTAATTACAATATAGCCCCATGGGTCTATTAAATAGATCCCATACAAACAATAATTAGACTTTCCAATTACAATAATTAGAAACGTAGAATCAAGACTAAAATTAGTCTTTACATGCAAACTGATTGTCCATCTAAAATTAGCCCAGTTTTGGAACGCACGGACGACCGACGTCAGTCTCTATCTGTCTGGAGATCACCGACGTCGGTTCTTGTCTGATCGATGCCGACCGACCCCTAACCGATGTCGGTTGCTCTATACACTGAATATGACCGACGTCGGTTGGCCTGACTGACGTCGATTACTGTGACACTCAGCAACCTCCTCCATTTGCATACCTGTGAAGCTTTTAGCTCCACAACCTAACAGCTTGATCACAAGCCCTACGTTAATTTTTAAAAATTTATTCAAACCCTAGTGTGGTTGCATGTTCTATATTTTTAATGTTTGATTTCATTTTATGCCATCTAAATTGATTAGATCTATGATTCCAACTATGAAAAATGTTAGGCTTAATCAAAACCCCATATATCTTATTAAAATTAATTTAGCTAATCCTAGGTCAACCTTGGAAAATAAAATGGAATCTAAAAATGTGTCTGATGGTGAAAAAACTAATATTACTTCATTACAAGATATGATTAATAGGGCTTTGCAAAATACCAATACGTCTTCTTCATTCTCATTTCATCTATATTTTACAAATCTAATTGGTATTTGGATTATATATTATTAGTACTTGTCCCTCAAGTACTATTGTTTTCCCTTATTGTTATTAATTCCTTTGACCACCGTTGATGGCATTGACAAACTACCTATTGGTAAAATGCAAAACTATTTTTTAATGTTTGTAATATTTTATTATTTTTCTTAGTTGTTGTTAACAGGGGACTATTTGCATGCTTGACATCCAATCAGATGCCTATGCTTAGAAAAATTGCAACAATAAAGCTTGGGGTATAGGGTATTTAAAAGGGCTTTACCAATCTAGTTTACATGTATATGCCACAGGGACAACCAGCTGTTTTGTGAACTATGCAACTTGTAGCACATTCCTGGGCCACCTGCAATGTTTGAAGGGGAATTAATTATTCTAATATGATCTTGGTCTGCAATGAAGTTTTTTTGGTTTGAAATTGTAAAAAATGAGGTACCAGAATGAGTTAATACTAGTAGCAATCTGCTTTATAATTATATATGAATATTTTTGTGCAAATATATATGTTTTTATATTTCAATGTCAGTATTTTTTAGCTATTTATTTTATTGTGCCATGCAGGGTTTTTAATTCTAATTTCATGATTTTGGCAGTTATACACTCTTTTTAGGTGCTTCACATCTCTAAATCTCTAGAGAGGAAAAAATTATATACATAATGGATGGCATCATTTTTTTTTTTTTAATAATGGATTGAGTTTTATATTATTTTTTTAATAATGGATGATGTCACTTTATTTATTTGTAATTATGTTGATAGGTGTCTTATAATCATAGTCAGGGGTGGTTGTGGTGGGTAGTAATGTTTGTGAGGGCATAATAATCAATGGATGAATTTAAATTTAACATCCACTTCACTGTTATAAGGCTATTTTTCTTATAATTATGATATCTTAGGTATATGATGGAGTTAAGATTTTTTGAATCCAACATGTTATATAACTAAATTGAAACTATATCATCAATCAATAAAAATTTAGTAAAGAAGATGATAAATTTAAATTAATATCTACCAACGTTTTTAGATAATTTATTTAAAAAAAATTATACTAATGTAAGATTGTGGTAAAGACAAACCACAATCCTACTTCTGAAGGCCATTTTTTTAATTGAAAGAAACAGTTGCTTAAAAAAGTGTAATAAGAGTTGTAGTAAAATTTAAAAAAATTGTTTGGTTGGAAGATATTTATTTATGTACACTTCACAATGGTTCTAATTGTTTATTAGAATGATTTTAATATTTTTTTAATTTGTCAATTATTATTTTAAATTAAGTATTGTTTGTGTATTTTTTACTTTTGGGTGGTTTATGTTATTTTTAGTATCTTAGCTCTTTTCTCCTTTTCTCTTCTATTTAGGGATATGTACACGTCTCAACATTTATGACACCTATAAAAAAGTCCCAACAATTTTGACACTTATAAAAAATGTCCCTATGTTTCTTGACCCTCATTCTGACTTCGTTGTGTCAAGTTGCACTCATCCCCTTTGCTTCATATTTTTTTATTTTTTACCATTTGATGTTGACTTGCACACTAATAAGATCTTAATTTGAATTCAATTGTTTATAAATACATAAGAATTGTTAGTCATTTATCACTAAGTAATATATAGAGCATTATTGAGCATTCACATGTATTCTAGAGAGATCGAACAATCATTAGAGCATTTATCATTGCTTGAAGCTAGTATTTCTAGTGGAGCAATTTTATCACAAATCTATGATGTTGTATATCTTTGTAGTCATTTTCATTTATGTAATTTACTCCTTTTCGACATCTTTTATCAAGTGGTTTCAACCATTTCAGGGCCTGATAATTATTCTAAATTTATTGAGCCTCCTAACTCTCAATGTAAGACCCTAAAACTCACTTTTTTCCCATAAGTTTTAGATATTGTTGGAATTGATTTACAACAAGGATAAGAGAGTATAGTTTTTAGTGTACAAGAGCTACAATGTGTATATCAATGTGAGGAAATAAGAAATCATGACTAGTATAACACAATCCTCAATTCCTTTTGGAACATGCATGCCATCTACCAAAAATGTCTATACATTCCATACATATGTTAAGAACATCCCAACATTCCATACATTCTACTATAATTATGTGAAAAATTCTATGTGAGATTCTTGACACTTTTGGGTGCGTATTTTAGTGTTTAGATTCATACGATTATCACTAAATAATCTATTATTAAATGTTAAGTATTGAAACCATGTGTGAATGCCCTACCATTGGATTTAGAACAATTAACTATGTCTTATTTTATTTATTAGAACTAATCCATTTGGCATGCCAAATTAAATGTATTAAATTTAGCTATGTCGCAGTAGTGAAATCCATTTATTTGTAAAATAATTTGGTGAACCCAATCTCTTGCATGATCTTTAGGGTTTCACATTTTATTGAACCAAAGCTATTTTACACCCCTTTACAAATTCACATTCTAGTGAGTCCACATATCCACTAGGGTTAGATCTTGCCCATATCGTGTTAGATCTCAAAATTTATAGTTTTTCTAGGGTAAATTCAATTTTGCGCTCTTAGATCTAATAACCCTAACTTCTTTTTTCTTGATTTGCTTGATCACAAGCCCTAGGTTAATTTTTAAAATTTTATTCAAACCCTAGTGTGGTTGTAAGGTCTATTTTTTTCATGTTTGATTTCATTTTATACCACCTAAATTGATTAGATCTATGATTGCAACTATAAAAAATAATAAGCTTAATTATGATCCCATATATCTTATTAAAATTTATTTAGCTAGTCTTAAGTCAAAATTGATAAATAAAATAGAATCCAAAAATATGTTTGATTGTAAAAAAAATAATATTATTTTAGTAGTAGTAAAATATATGATTAATGTGGCTTTTCAAAATGCCAATATGTTTTCATCATTCCCATTTCCTCCACATTTTACAAATCTAATTGGTATTTGGATTATATCTTATTAGTACCTATTGGTACTATTGTTCCCATCTAAAGCTATTAATTCCATTTGACCCTCATTGATTTCCAATCATATGTCGTTGGTGGCAAGAAAATCACCACATTTCCTAATGTCTGTCGAGACCCTACAATAAATTATTATTTTTCTAATTATTTTTAAGTGGTGATTAACTGTATGGGCAACATCCAATCAATGTAGATGTGATTAAATTTGTTCCTAAAGTAATTTGCATGGATAGTCGCACACCCATAGGTAAATTCATGCTGTCATAGGAAATTAATGTTTGTTTCATGCACAAGCAAGACAAGGAAGCCACTTGGCATTTTCAAGAGGTCAACATGTATGAAAACCACCTGCTATATGTTAGCAATTGAGATACAAACCTTTAGAAGAGTATAATAGAACATGTATTTCTTAGTGAGGCAGAATGATAGATTATTTGTTATGACTCATTTCCCAAACTAGACTATCATGAGTAGAAAAAATAAGCAATCACAGATGCATTCAAAGAACACACTCTCCCCACAGTAGTTGTAAGTTAAAAATCAATGTGACAATGGTCATAAGGAATCCCATGATAATCATGCACTTTTTTTATTTTTTTATTTTTCCCCTTTCGCACAATGGTTGAATTGAACGCCTCAAAGGAGCCTACAAAACTCTTTGAAACAGGTTTAAATATCATAATAAATGGCCTTATCATACCATGTAAGAATAAAAATAGACATATTGTTACAGATAGTATCTTGTTGGGTTCTGTTAGTAATATTGATATTTTTTTATCTACGTTACTTTCTTTCCTTTCAATGGCTGCTCTCCCTATGTTGTCCAATAATTATTCTTATTGACATAGAAAAGACTAGTGTTAATTTAGGGAAAACCTTAATAATACATAACTGAAAGAAGATCCACAAAGACAATAACAAGAGATCAATTGAAGCCTTGCCTAAACTTATCAATCAAACCTATTTACAAAACATGTATAGAAGTACAAAACCTTAATCAAACCCTAAATTTTTCATGGGCAAAATCCTTTATAATTTAAATTTAGACAAATTATATTTGTGAAGAGATAATTTAGTTAATTGCATGAGTGTATTTGGACATCCATAAAACTAAGGGCAGACCTAACTACAAAATTCTGTAGGGTTGAGGTAACTACAAAATTCTATGGGTCGATCATCCCCCCAAATCAATTCAACAACCATTATAACACCTAAATTAGTTATCCTATCTCTTAGGTGGTTATTATCAGTCCTTTAGATAGACTTGTTGAAAATATTGATAAACAATTATGCCTTGATCTATAGAATAATAATCCTTAATGGTGTTATGAAATCATCATGCAGTAGGTTGAGTATGGATGACAATTACGTGATCTTGCTAGGTGTAGTTGAAGATGTGGCTTCATGACTAGTTAGATGCAATAATAAAAAAGGAGAAATACAAAATTTAGTGCACAAATTAAACCTTGACTAGAAAATCATAGCTATCAACAAGTACTGAAACCGCACCATGACCCTTATTTTCTATATGATTTCATTTTTGATATAACTTATATTTTAAGTTTCACTGTTATTTCAAAACAAATTTTATTTTTATTAGTTTGATACTTATTTTTCCTTGGGTGTTTAAATTAGCCTTGCCTTCTATTCTTTTTTTCCTCCAAAATTGTTATGTTTTATTTCATGTCTTACCTTAAACCTTGTCTTCGCTTGATTTTGTGTTTGTGGCTCTTTTTATAGCTTTGATTCAAATTGTCTTTTCTAAAGTCATGTTGGTCACATTTCTTCTTCCTTCATTTTATTTTTCCATTTATTTAAAATCCATGGTGACTTCTCAATGATGAATGCCCATTTCGGGCTATGGGAGATAATTAAATGTGTTTTAATAAGAGTGGGTGATTGGATTTCCTTTAATTTCTTACCCCTTACTTTAGTTACCATGGTTTTAGTTTTGTACATATGATTTCTTATAATTAAATGTGTTTTAATAAGAGTGGGTGATTGGATTCTCCTTGATTGCTTACCCCTTACTTTGGTTACCATTATTTTAGTTTTTGTGTATGATTTATTATAATTTATTCTCTTTTTTCACATTTTTTGTTGTAAATGTTTATCATGTGTTTGTTATAAAATATAATAATGTATTTGTGTGCTTGTTAAGTTAAGTTATGATTGATTTTATATTATTTAATATGATTGAAAAAATTGTATACATTGTGATTGTATTAAAACATATACATTTTTCACATATTAATTTACACACATGCATATAATGACATGTACGATAAAAAGCTAAAATGTTTTAGCTATTCATAGGTATAAAATTACACATGACACTTATGGCCCATACAACTCATATATCAGGTATAGGGGAATGATCCCCTTTCTCCTCCTCCTTATCTAGTGGGGCGAAAAATGGCATGGACATGGGAGTTCATGTCCTAGTCTATGTACTATTCCTAGACCTTAGCCTCAAGATCTCTCATTAATGACATCCAAAATCTCTCACATAACATAGGTATAATGTTGTCATAGCCACAAGAACCTGGTGAGTAAGGTTTGAGTGACCATATCCTATAGTAGGTGGGGGAACGATCACCTTGCCTCTATTTGAATCTCTCTCCTTAGTCAGTGATGCTAATGAAGCATCAAGCTCAAAGATGTGATTTTGTGATTGTGTGAATTTCACATGTATCTCTATGAGCTATATGATCACCTCTTCTAACTTGGAAGTTGTTTGTAGATATGTTGCCACTAAGCTACCCTAACTATGTTGACTAGATTGAATATGTAGGCATGACTTCATGCCCTAAAGTTAACTTGCTCAAGTATATTCGTAGTATATGGTATGTCTTGAGTGATTCTTTGCACCATGGCCTCAATGGTGGTGGTATAATTATCTAATCTCACTATTTCACATTAAGAAAATATAAATGAATGAATTTCCAACATTAATCAATGATAATGAAATAAATTTGTTTCACCTATTCATTTGTGTTTCTTCATTACTAGCTTAGGTTGCTTGTCACTCGGATTAAATAAAATACAAGTTGTTTCTCCTCCACTCCCTTTGATCTTCACTCTTCAAGATCTTTTCCATAGTGTTTTCCCTCAGTGTAGTATTCTTCCTCATGATAGTATTCCTCTCCATTCAGTGGGAAGACTAGTGTTGGGTGAACCTCAACCAACCATACCATCCATTCTTGTGTCACTCCCAACACCATTGACCCTAGGATTTTGATTTCATTCATCTTCCTCCTCATCATCTATGAGTCCATGTGCATTAAAAGGAGGTAGGTCTTACTCTCCATGTTTCTAGGGCCATCCTTATGTCATGTACCAAATAACAATGTTTGTTGGTACATCATGTGTCAATCTATATTGTATCGATACTCTTTCATATTAAAACCACTCAATGGTTTATAAGAATCAATGGTAGTACCATATGCTTTGTTTGATCTACCCCATCCACATGGCATTCTCAACCTATACTGGATGATCGTTGTATGGTCATATAGTGAAATATATCTCCCAAAGATAATTTATGATCCTTATTTAATATGATACATATAGGTATCACAGTCTCTTTTGACTCAATAGATGCCATCTCCATGTTGGTGGTTTCTCTATCCTCTATGTCAATGAGTGGGTTGATATACCTACTCACTATCAAGGGCTCATATGTCCAAAATTATAGTACTATTTCAAATATTGTCCCTTTTCATTTTGTCTCTTGTAGAACATAGTATGGGTCCATGTATATCATACAACACCCCTAGGAGTACATAGTCCAACTTTCCTCTATCTCATGTATGATGTGATGCATGATGTATGAACAAGAGACCCCTCCTATGTTGAGTGATTGTTATCAATCTAAATTAAACTCTTAAGAAGGTTGTTTAAGC
Organism: Torreya grandis; assembly: GCA_037957365.1. Classification (NCBI taxonomy): domain Eukaryota; kingdom Viridiplantae; phylum Streptophyta; class Pinopsida; order Cupressales; family Taxaceae; genus Torreya; species Torreya grandis. Next base: position 509,935 of record JARHVA010000084.1, read on the forward strand.
CTTGTTACTTAGATGATAGCATGGAGACAACTCTAGGCTATGGGTGGCCTAATTGTTGAGGTGAATCTCTAGATTAGGTTTAGCTCCATTGATGCTTCACTCAAAACTACTCATTAACCTACCTAATTGCATGAAAAATAGAGAAAAGACTATTCTAGAACCTAGATGGGGTGATGCACCAATAGTATTATTATTGTACTTGACTAAACATACACTATTTGAGGCAAGTAAAGTTATACTCCTTACACAACCTATAACCTTGATATGATTCTTGCATAAATATTTTTGTTGTGAGGTTCAAGAATGCATGCCAACACCTAGGAGGGAAGCAATTGATCTTGTAGAGATACAATTGATGTATTTCCACTTCCAAATACTGCATACATTAAGGAAAGAACACTAACAATGACCTGCAACAACTATCTTCTCCTCACCATGGTGAACAACTATGGACAACAAGCTAGGAAAGATGAACCATTCACTAGACAAGATCAACAAAATTGCATGAATTAACACATCACACAACATATAGGTAATTAAAATCAACTTTATTTATTTCTTCAAGAGGTATTCAAGTACAAAAATGGCTAAGGTTTTACCATAACCAGTGGAGGTCCCTTTTAAAATCAATTTTCAATGCATATATAGGATAAGATGGGTGAAGAGAGAGAGGTGGGCATGGAGATGCCAATCAGAGCTGCCATACAATCATAGAATCAGTTAAAACTCCTAAAAATGGACAATACAGCTCAAGTAACTCTTCTACACAAGTGCCACACTTATTTTGATGAGATTCTTTGAGAAGTGGCGTAGGAGCTATCAGGAATCTAGAACCACAAACAGCTCTGATACCACTTGTTAGGACCCGAAAGCACAATTGATCACCATGTACAAGCAACTAAATGTGGAATTTAACCAGAAGTAACTAAAATTCAGAAATAACACAGAATATGAGAGACAATACTCAATTGTATTAATACTCTTCCAGAAAGAAATTACAATGAAGAGACGCCACACTCTTCCACACCTTACAGGCTTCCCACACCAAGTGTACAGTAATTCACTTTCAAGAGTTCACTCTCTCAATTACGGTCCCAACACACAACTCAAACATAGAGTTGGTGTTCACCTCCAACTAGTTAGTATCACTACTGCAAGTTCACAAGTACTCCACGTACTCCATGACCGATTACACACCGTACTCCAAGTACACAATGTACTCCAAGTGGATCTCCCCTGATCTTGCTACCTATTGTGTTGCTGACCTCCCTGATCTTACACACCTGCAAATCAACCTGGTTCTGCACACCTGCAAACCTAGATCTCGCACACACACACACACAATTGCAAATCAATGATCTTACTTACCATGTAGATCTCTCTACACCATGAAGAACCCTTGTCCTTGCCTCACCAAGCCCTTATGATTCTCCAAATCAGTACCCTGATGGATCTTCTACCAGATCTTGCTATCCCGCAGATCTCTCTGATCATACACACTCGGCACCCCTATGGAACTATGAGGAACACACCTTGGTCTCTTCACTCTGAAGGAGCTACCCTTGCTCTTACTCAACTATCACAAATTACAATACAGCCCATGAGTCTATTATATAGATCTCATGCAAACAATAATTAGACATCTAATTACAATAATTAGATCCACAGCTCAAGAATAAAATTAGCCTTTTAACATGCAAATAATTGGTTCGTTAATTAACTGTTTGTCAACTAGCAGTTTTGGAACCGCACAGGCGACCGACGTCGGTCCTTGTCTGGCTGGAGATGACCGACGTCGACTGATACCTGATCGATGTCGGTTGCTCTGCTCACTGGATATGACCGATGTCAATTGATCAGATCGACATCAGTTGCTCTACAACTCAGCAACCTCTCAACAACCTCCTCCATGTTTGCATTAATGAAGCTTTTATCTCCACAACCTAACAATCTCTCACTTAAAGATAAACAACTGCACTGTACCTGTACTTATACATCATCTAATCTATTTCTTGGCTTGTATCCCTCTTCAAGCTCAATCTTGAAGACCAACCACCACACATCCTATGGTGCAACACCTATCATCCAAGTAACCTACCATATCCGAAGTGCCTGACCCTGCATAGCAAGAATCCCTACTGCTGGTCCCTCTCAGATACCTGAGAACCCATTGAACTGCTTTCCAGTGCTTCCTTCTCGGATTGACTACAAACCTGCTGACAACTCCGACTACTGGGGCAACATCAGGGAGTACACATGTACTCAACCTCATCATGTGATTAGGGACCCTATTCTATGAATTGTCCATCCATAGGTGCACTTGCCGTACTACATCCTGCAATACCTTCACACAATCATCCTGTGACAACATCAACTTGTGATCTTCCCTGTCTCTAAGATTACTCATGCCAAAAAATTTCACTGCTCCCAAATTCTTCATGGCACACCACTGAACTAACTTTACCTTTAGCTCAGCAACTCCCTATATGTATGCACCTGCAACAAACACATCAACCACATATAGTAACAGGATAATGTAGCGACCATTAACCAACTTGGTAAAGTAACACACAATGGTTACAATGACATTGACTAAAGTTGTGCTTTGTCATCCACATGTCAAACCTGTACCACTGTCCTACAGCTTCTTCAAGACCATATGACCTGGTCTTCCATCTCACATGTCCATTCTCTCTATTCTTTAACCAAGGAATCCATTCGTCTCTCAATGCTTTTATCCCAGCTGGTAACCCTACCAAATATCCCATTTGGTTCTTCTCTAAAGAATTCATGCCATGCTCCCACTATTTCTTGGATCCTTTCTACTCTGTAGTGAGCAACAAGTAGTATAAAGAAAAGGAATAACGAATTTGAGGCTTACTTACCCTTTCAGTCCTCCACATGGGCGTTTGAGACTCCTTGACAGCTTGCTGTCTACCCAAAATCCGTTCCAGTGACCAATGTCGATCACCACCCAGTCTGCATCCGATTGACGTCAGTTCCATGCGACTGACCTGGTCATCGATGCCAGTTATCCTATCGACGTCGGTTTCCACCTGCTTGACACCACCAACTTTTCTTGTCTGCACATGATCGATGTCGGTGCCTGTCTATTCGACGCTGGTTTCCCATAACCGATGTCAGTTTCTGTGTTTTCCTGTGAGTGATGACTTTTTACTCGCGAGCTTACTTTGAATTAAAACTCTGTCCAAACTGCCCTGCTCAGAAGTATCTAGCCCCATCCACTGATCTTTGCCCATCATCTCCTCCAAGAACACCAAGGCTTTCTAGTTCTTAAGTTTGTCAAATACATCAGACTTCTTTTTCCTGTAATAAACACAATCCTTTCTTGTAGCATCCCTCTGCTCACAAAAATCTCAGTCTATGCTCTCCGAAGCTGAACTCTTACCATTTGACTTAAGAACATCCATTCCCTTCTCACTTATGTGACCAAGCCTACAAAGCCACACCTGTGCAACAGAAGTGGAATTAGTAATACAAGCAAGTAGATAATGAGTACCTATTTTCTTACCACATGCTAATTCAAGTGCATCCTTGGTAACATTCTAAAAATCCACTGTGAGAGTTACTGTGCATCTCTCATCACTCAACTTTCTTGAAGAAATTAGCTGCATCTTCAAGACTGGGACCTGCATGACCTCCTTCAACACCCATGTGTTGGCTGTCTACAATTTCAACCACACTTCCCCTTTGCCAATACTTTGACAAGGCTCACCAACCCCTAAATAAATCTTTCCAAAGTCTTCATGGACCTTAACATGGAAAAATACTCTATTTGGGGCTGCATGGAAAGAGGCAACATAATCTATAAACCAAGATTCTACTTTATCCAAGGAACATACCAGAGCATCATGTGCAACAACACCTACAACATCTGCTTCTTCAATTCCTTCATGCTGATCTACTACCAACCAACAATATTTTTTTACCTGCTCTTTCTTTCCATAACACCGTAATTGACCATTCGTGCCTTTGAATTCCTCCATTCTTAGCTTACTTTCTTTTGCCATTGCTATACTCCCACTCAATCAAAAACCCCTGAGAGTGACCTGTAATCAAATACAAACCTGCTCTCTACAACCTTAGCTCTGATACTACTTGTCAGGAATCTAGAACCACAAACAACTCTGATACCACTTGTTGGGACCCAGAAGCACAATTGATTACCATGTATAAGCAACTAAATGTAGAATTTAACCAGAAGTAACAAGTAACTAGAATTCAGAAATAACATAGAATATGAGAGACAATACCCAATTGTATTAATACTCTTCCAGAAAGAAATTACAATGAAGAGACGCCACACTCTTCTACACCTTACAGGCTTCCCACACCAAGTGTACAGTAATTCACTTTCAAGAGTTCACTCTCTCAATTACGGTCCCAACACACAACTCAAACACAGAGTTGGGGTTCACCTCTAACCAGTTAGTATCACTACTGCCAGTTCAAAAGTACTCCACGTACTCCACGACCAAGTACACACCGTACTCTAAGTACACAACATACTCTAAGTAGATCTCCCCTAATCTTGCTACCTGTTGTGTTGCTGACCTCCCTGATCTTGCACACCTACAAATCAACCTGGTTCTACACACCTATAAACCTAGATCTCGCACACACACACACACCTACAAATCAATGATTTTACTTACCATGTAGATCTCTCTACACCCTGAAGAACCCTTGTCCTTGCCTCACCAAGTCCTTATGATTCTCCAAACCAGTACCCCGGTGGATCTTCTACCAGATCTTGCTATCCCGTAGATCTCTCTGATCATACACACTCGACACCCCTATGGAATTAGGAGGAACACACCTTGCTCTCTTCACTCTGAAGGAGCTAACCTTGTTGTTACTCAACTAACACAAATTACAATACAACCCATGAGTCTATTATATAGATCTCATGCAAACAATAATTAGACATTTAATTACAATAATTAGATCTGCAGCTCAAGACTAAAATTAGCCTTTTAACATGCAAACAACTAGTTCATTAACTAAATGTTCGTCAACTAGCAGTTCTGGAACCGCACAAGCGACCGACGTCGGTCCTTGTCTGGCTGGAGATGACCGATGTCGGCCGATACCTGACCAATGTCAGTTGCTCTGCTCACTGGATATGATCGACTTTGGTTGATCAGACCGATGTCAGTTACTCTGCAATTCAGTAACCTCTCAACAACCTCCTCCATGTCTGCATCAGTGAAGCTTTTAGCTCCACAACCTAACATGAGCTCTTCATTGGCTTGGATGACTCATCACTCTTGCTCATGAAACTGACCTCCTTCTTTGATTGAGGCATTACACATTGAATAATTTTATATACCATGTTTTTATCTCTTCGTAACACCTCATAAGATTATATGAAACTGATTCAATAGGTCTGACATCTCATATGTTCACTGTATCATCTTGCCAAGCTTGCCAAAAGCATAGTGAAAATATACAACTTGGTGAATTCAAATGATTTGGGAAGATAAGAGACCTAATGAGTATCTAAACATAATTTTAATGTTATAACAGACCTCCATTCAAGTTTTTATCTCTCTACTCGACTTGAAACTCCAAAAGTTGTTCAATATGGCCTTTCAAGGCCTCAAGAAGCCTTGAATTGGCTTAGGGGGTCAGAAAAGAGTTTTAACTATCATATAGCTCTCTTATTTGGTTAATTGGATATTTTTAAATGGTGAAGACCTGTGAGAGTTTTAAAAATAAAAAATACGTCATCAAACTCTTAAATATTTTTTTTTCAAAAGTGTCTGCTTGTTGCCTTGTAGGTGACATAGAGGTGTTTTGAAGTGAATTGGGCTCATTTTGTCTCTTTATTAGTTGTATGATCATTTATTAAAGTATAAAAATGATTTATACACCATATAATACTCTTGGGTATCCTTCAAAAAGTCTAAAACACCCAACTCATACTTCATCCATGAGCAAACTCTCAAGAAAACCTTGATTTTCTTTAGAGTACAGACCTATGTTTTAGATTTTTTTTTATCTCCCCATGAATTTTATGGACGTGAAAACATGTGTAAAAGTTTTTAAATATTTCTCCCAACATTTATCAAAAATTTCATGAGTTTTGGATCTCTAAAACTCAAGTTATGGCCATTTAGTGTTGCCTCACCTTGCATTTTCTCATTTTTGCATGAATGTAGGTCTATGTTTTAAAATTTTATTGAGTTATATGAGGTATAAAGACCTTATTATTTTTAAATTTATACCTTTATGAGTCTATATAAATATTTAAACCATTGGATTAATTCAACTAAACACATAAAACTCCTAAAAATACCTTTTTTGATTGCAACACTTACATTCTTAAAACCCTACAACCTGTACCTACACATTTCACCATTATTTGCATTGAAAATTTGATTGAATAAGGTGTAAGAGGGTTATTTAGGCCTGTTAAGAGCTCACAAAAATTTACATTTGCATCAATGGATTCATAAATGCACTCAAACAAGAGAAAACCATGAGGTTGGGGTTTTGGAGGGGTTTAAGGAGCTACAAACACTCTTAGTGATTGTTCATAAAGGAGAGGTCTTCAATATCTGAAAAAATGAAAAAAATATTAAATAAATTATGGTACCCTCCTTTGCCTAATATATCTTATTCCAACTCTCTCTCTTCACCACATACTGAATGTTTGAAATTGACCCTCACAAGCTTGTCAAGGGCTCGATGAAGGAGTTAAGAAGTTTTTTTGTCTTTCTTGGACCTACAACTTCTTATTAAGCATGGTTTGAACTTGTGGAATTTGGAATAATAATTATATAGTCTTATAAGACCATATTAAACTTGAAAACCCTTGAAATGAGACCTCTATATACCCTCTTTCTTTAATAAACTTGCATATTCTACCAAAAACCCCTGTTGTAACTACTAAACTAGGTACTAATGGAGTCTCTCTTGGCTTGTATGATGTTGGTGTAATGTAAAAAGAGCATATTATCCTTAAATTTCATATCCATTATTCAGTATGCTCTTATTTAGACATTGGAATGATGAATAAGTAGTTTGAAATGTATTCCAATGTTAGAAAAGGGGTTTAGTAACATCTTAGCCAATATGTACATGTAAGGTACATATCATATGACATTAAACAAGTGTTAAATGTCATAAAATACCCCTTTCATATTTGGAAATGATATTAGGCCATCACATTTTATATTCTTTCAAAAAGTTATATTACAATATTGTAATAAGCAATATAAGACAAAACAAAGAAAACCTTAGTTTCTCAAAAATAAGCTATAAACCACATTTGACCTCAAATAAAGGATTTAGACTTGCTTCTCATCATGATAACTCATTAACATCCTCATGTAACCTAAAAGACTCATGACATGGCATTAGGATTTTCATATTCGACATAAACCTTGACTCATATAAGAAACCTTAAACAATGCTAAACATGCCATTTGAATGGAGTTTGACTCAAAAAGACCACTTATAATAACTTAACATCAATTTGAACATGCTATGGGTCAATGGTAGAATTTTTTTCCAAAATTAATGGTGACCTCCAAGGGGTGCTTGCTTGCTAAACACTCTAGACTAGTAGCCTTATTAGTCTGTTGGGATATAGAGTCACTTGTCATCAATTCAAACTGATATGAGATAACAAAAAGGCTACAAATGCCTTAAAACAAATAAAGGCATAACTGATAATACCTCAACACACACAACAAATCAAAGGAGAATACACACATCAAAGTAACGAACCAAACAAGACACACATTGTGCTAAGAAGCACTTAGGTAAGATAAAACAACAAACAACTATATAAAAAATGTGCAAGAGGCACTTGGAGAAAGCAAAAAATTTAACCTACTATTCACAAGACCTCAAAGGCTTACTCCACCTAGATCAAAAGTAAAAAATTTAGAATGTTCTTGATTGTATATGAGAAAATTGGCCTTTGATAGATATAATCCGTTGGAAACTTGCTTGTGAGGTGACATATATGCCTTACCTCTTGAGCTATTGGCATGTTCATGCCTTCTTGACTAGAAATCAGACCCAAAACCTTCATTGTATTAGATGGAGAAAACATATCTCCAATGTAGACATATTCTTCATGTGGCTTTATGCTCACCTCATGTTGCTCTCCAAACTTGAAATTTCCTTCAAGAGTAACCACATTCTAGTTTGTGGGGACAACTACCACCTCAACCCCTATTGGTTCCCTGAGACATTAATCTTGGTCCTTCATGACATTTTTAAGAATGTCATCTTGCTTGACAACTGTTACAAGATATTCAAGTCCTTCAAGATTCTCCAAATTCTATCTCCAAACTTCTTCATGACCTCTTTGGGGTATGATTTTACTAACATCTTATTGAGCATGGTCTTAAGTATTTTCTGAATCTTGGTAGCCACTCTATCAATGTCTTCATTAGGAGATACAAGCCTACAAAAAGTGTCAAACTCATTGAAAATGTTAAGGTACTACTACCATAAATGATTAGAAATTTCTTGTTTAATATGGGCCATTACACTTTCATTCAAGGCTTCAATTTTCCCACCTTTGGGATTGTCCTCTTCATGTTCATTTTGAGATTACACAAGGCTTGGAGCATGACTTCTTCTTGTGAAATAACGTCTAAAAATTCATTGGCTACAACTAATGCAACTTCTTTAATCTCCTCACCAAGAACATGACCAAAAGATTGATTTACCTTTCCTTTGTGTAGAGGGCTGCCAATGGTGATCTCTTCATCATAATCACTTGATGAGTCCTCTTCTTCAACTATAAACTCTTCATCTATGTAATAATTCCAATATTAAAATTCATGCAAATACACTCATAAGGTAATAAACCAACCTTAACATTTATGCAAATGTACTCAAATCTAATATAATTTCTCAAATCCCACACATGCATTGACATGCATAGACTTTTATTTTAATTGAGAAATTATAGAACATATATGATATGAAATGTAAAACTGCTCATGGAGGCTAAGCTATTTTAGGAGCAAATACAAAATCTAACTATTACAAGAGACATGAAACCGCACACTGAATTAACTACTAAGAATAATCACAAAACACTCTAGATGTTGAAAGCTAAAAAAATCTATGACATGTAAATACAAACTAAAAAACCTTGAAAACACACACATGCATTGAACGCACTGAATCTGAAACTTAATGAAGCTTTGATGCAACCTCTGAATGAGATAACCCTTATGAACCAAAGGGTTTTCATCCTTTGATTCAACAACCAATGTGTTTTCATCCACTGATCACCAAGAACCCAAGGGTTTTTTTTCCTATTATCCTGTTGTCGAAGCACAAGTGCAATAATCTGTATAAATTGGTCGCAATGGAAAAATATCCCAAACTAGTGAGGCTACCTAAATTATATAAGTATTTGGGAATAAATCCCAACGTCCTAAAAGGCCACAAGTAGGAACTTTCCATATCCTAAATCTAACATGGGCAATAGAAAGTTTCTATATTCTATTTCCATACATGGGTAAGAGAATCTTTCCATATTTGTTGTCCAAAATAGACTTGATAATTATGATCATAGTTTTCATCTTATTCTACTTTCCATAATTCATTTAGCTCATGCTTTTTCCTTCTTTGGTTTCTATTCTTAAACTTTCCCAGATTTGATCCACTTAAACAAAAATAACAAGTTTCCTTGGATATCATTCTTATCATCTCTTAGAAAGCTATGCCCCACTTGGTAATTTCCCCTTAGGACTCATCATGATCTTCACTTCAAAACCCACCAAAGATTTGTCATAGTCTCCTTTTTATATATTGCTAATTTTTCCCATAAGATTCTCCACGTCTCTTAAAACCATCATAAAGTTTCTATATTGTAACTTCTACACTAAGATTCTCTCCACTAAATATGCTTCCAAACATTCCACATGCCCCACTAGGAGAATATTACTCATATTAATATTTAATGGCCCATTTAAAAAAAATATGAATTACGGTGGACCAAAAAATATTAAATAATTCTTTTCTAATTATTGAATTAGTTCTTCATAATTATGGGAATAGAGCAGTTTTGCCACCCTTTAGATTTTTAGAAACAAGATATTACAAATACCCCTTATTGAAATTGCTTGCCCTCAAGAAATTGCAAATCTGAATGTTCCAAAATCACCATACCAAAGTAACGAATCAAATTATAATGCTCATATAATTTGGATCCTATACCTATCAAGTGAGATAACTCCTGCCAAAGAGCACTACAAGATACATTGTCCAAAACATCCTTATGTAACTCATGTAAATTGATCACCATTGTGAAAAATAACTTGACCTAATTAGTATAAGTATCAAATGAATGTGCATAACTCTCAACATCATAAATGCAAACCTTCAGAAAATACATGACATGATGCATGGATATACTTCTACCTCTTTGATTTGGATCAAGTAATGAAAATGTAATGGTGCTAATTCCTCTTCTCTGAATGTTACCAAGATACCAAAAAAATCTCAAGAACTCTTTATCGTGCATCCATTGCACCACTCTGATATGCAAAAAAACCTTTGCTTCAAGACCCTCCCATGAGAATATCTCTCTGTAAGTTGTGAACAATCTTGGATGTCCCCCTAGTGGTGCATAATGAAAGGCTCTCAAAATCTCCTCCTTTGGATTCATGAACTATGAGGATTCTATTTTTATTAAGTATGGGGCCATCCATCACTGCAAATCTATTTTCTCTTACATTCCCAACAAGGAGGTTAGTATAAATTGTGTTTTTAACATATCCCTCCATCATAGAGATATTCCAATTGGTAGAAATAACAAAAGAAGAATATAGAGTAAGTGTTCTAGAAATAACATCAACTACTTCATTCCATTTCCTATTAATGTAATATATATCAAACTCATAGTCTTGGAGCTTACTCAGCCAAAAATTCAAACTATTATGAGATGTCTTCACCCAACATCTTTCCCAAGCTAAGCACTATCAGAACTTGGCCAAATCATGTATGATGGTTAGCATTTATTTGCTCCATTCTTCCAACTTCCAACTTTCAAAGACTATGGGATCCCTTTTTTGAACTAATTTCACTCCAAGTCCTTCTAAAGCATCACAGTCTACAATAATTAGAGGTGATAAATTTTAAATAACAAGTACATGACACAAAATCATTACCTCCTTCAAAAGCTTCTTTCCCAATTTATGTCCCTAAAAAAGCTCATTTCCTCATCACATTAGTCAGGGGTGATGCTAGATGTGAAGATCCATTAGAAAATTTTATGCAAAGGCCACAGAGTCCTTTTAATGGTGCCAGTGTGGTGGGAGGAGGCCAATCCAAGATGGCTCATATCTTATGATGATCCATCTAAATACCTTAAAAATAATCACATGGCCTAAGTACATCTTTGTCACCTCAAATGCACCTTCAAATTCTTTTTCAAGGAGAGCTTATTTCTCTAGAGCTCGAAGGACTACATCCAGATGCTTTAAATGATATTCCCAAGTCAAATTGCAAACTAAAATGTCATCAAAAGAAAAAAAATCTTCTCAAATGATTTTCAAATACCTGATCCATACATGATTGGAAGGTAATTGGTGCATTTTCCAAACTGAAGGCATGAACAAGAAATCAAAATGTTCCTAGTGGTAACTGAATGTTGTTTAAGGCACCTCTTCATTCCTTACACAAATCCATTGGTAGTCTAACCTCCAATAAATCTTTGAATAATGTTTTACCCCATGCAACTCATCAATGAGCTCATTGATCCTGGGAATGGGGTATCTATCTTTGATGGTTTTCATGATCTCCTTTTTGTAACTCCTTGGGTGGTAGTAAAGTGTGGTCATGATAGGCTTAGAGCTTGATCCCAATTCTATGATGTGCTTGAGTCTTCCATCAGGTGGTAATCCTAGAGTCAAGTCATTAAACACCATGATATGCTTATTAGAAAAGTTGTGAATACATTTCGTATCCATGGATGAACTAGTAGGCATCACCAGACAAATTTTTACCCATGAAACTTGGATTTTCTAAAAAAGCCTTTCCATCCTCCTTTTTGTATCCACTTATGGAGCTCCATTTGATCTTCCTCTTAGAACTGGCTCCTTTCCATTAGATCTAAATATGAGTCTTATAAATGACCCTGAAGAATAGAGTCACTAGCAACCTTCAAACTCTTTTGCTTCAAGTCTTCTTCTTCCTTTACCATTAAAATTGTGGGTAGCCCCACTAGCAATAAATAGGATCATTCTTTGTCTAACATTCTCTCCATGAAATCTGAAAGGATGGTATTCACATGCTCTAAAAGACAAAATTATTTGCATGCTTTCCTTCATTAAACAACTTGCTACCCAAACAACTTATCCATTGAAAGAAGACCTCTCCATTATTGTAACCATTTATGGTGATCCATGAGAAACCCCTATAAGCACCACATCTTTCCCTCTAGATTCAAACTTTATCTCCATGGAATTATGTGTGAAATAATCATTGATGTGCAACCATTGTATACCAAAACCATGCTAGTTTATCCTAATCCCACAATAAATGAATCATCACATACCTCATGATCACCCATGATTAAGATAAGTTGTCAGATTTTTTTGGTACATGGAATGGTGAGTCTCTCTACAACAATGATCTTGGGGACTTCAAACTCATTTACCTCAAGTCTTCTCCCTTTTACCTTTACAACTTTTTGTAATGTGGTGAGTGTCCTTTCAATCACAGGATCTATTTCAAACTTTAGAAGTGTCTCAAAAAAGAACCTGGGTCTCATACTTTTAAACGTATTTGAATTTTTTCATCTTTCTTATGAAAATTTTCATGGTGCCAAAAAATTTACACTAATAAAGTGTTAAGCATCACATCTCTCCTAGTATCATCATTTTTATGCAATAACCTAACATCATGAAAATAATCAACTTTCTTACCATTAGTTGATGATTTAAATTTTTTGGCAAGATCAAAACCTACATTATTATCCCACAATGCACTTCCATCCTATGCATGTCTCCCCATAAGGTCATTCAAAGACTCCTCGTAAACTACTTGATTCAAGACCTTCCTTTCATCTCCATCAGAATGATCTGAATGCATGTCTTCTTTTCTTTACCCTTTTGATGCCATAAAACCACCAACATGATGACCCAAAATATTTTTGTCATCTTCCAATGTATCCATATTATGTAAATCATCCTTATGTAGCATTAATTCAATCTTTTGAAGATTGATGGGTGAGTTCTGAACAAGAGTCACTTTCTCAATCATGTATTCAACAAGTGGTATTTCATCCTTAACTTCATTAAGATGATTAATACCCTCAAAATTCCTTACGTTATCAAATTTATTATAATAATTTATTGAGTGGTCTTCACCTTCAACTTGCATGGTGGATTCTTTCTATACTTGCTCACTAGTCAGTTCTCTTTCTTGTAGCTCTAGTTATGGCTTTTATTCTTTCTTCAACAATGCATTCTTGGATCTTTTCTCATGGATATCCTTGTGTGCAATTACATGCACCACCTCGTTATCAACTCACATCATAAAAACTTGAAATTATTATTAGATGCTATCCCCCCTCACATGCAAATCATCCCTACGTGGTTGATCCTATTGATTGCTTCTACCTCCCCTAAGACTGTTTTCCCTTTCCAACTCACAAAATTATCTGAAAGAGAGGTATTTTTTCAATTCATAATTGAGATCTCCATACCTTGCATGTATGGATTAATAATCATTACCTGGATGCCTCTGCACAAATTCTTTTTCATTAGGTGGTTCTTCCTCCCTTTGTAGGAATTCAGCCTAGAAATGTTTTGAAGGTGGGGTGATTGAAACCTAATTATTTGTTGATGAGCTTCCTTCTCCCTCATTTTATTTATTCTGGTTAATACCTTAGATAGATCAGATTAGTCCTAACATGGATTCCTTTAAGTTTCTTTGGATTATTTTCTCTATATCCTTTTGACCTCGGTTGATTGTCTCATGTAGATAACTAATTTCACCAGAAGGAATCCCCTTCTATCTGCTACATATGCTTTCTTCTTCGATCTTTATTAGTTAAAGCTTTATTTTTTCTCTTTGGATGTATCTTGATTCTCTTTCACTAATACCACTCGCATGCATTTTATATTACACCAAGATGTGAACTCTCCCAACAGGTTGGCAATATGTGAGCTCTGATACCACTGTAATAACCCCAATATTAAAATTCATGCAAATACACTCACAAGATAACAACCCAACCTCAAAACTTATGAAAATCTACTCAAATATGATGTAATTTCTCAAATACCACACATGCATTGACATGCATACACTTTCATTTTAGCTGAAAAATTATAGAACATATATGATATGAAATGCAAAACTATTCATGGATGTTAGGTCAGTCTAGGAGAAAATACAAAATCTAATGATTACAATAGATATGAAACCACACATTGAACCAACTACTAAGAATAATCACAAAACACTCTAGATGCTCAAAACTAAATAGATCTCTGACATGTAAATGCAAACTCAAAAACCCTATAAACATACACATGCATTGAACACACTGAATCTAAAACTTTATGAAGATTTGATGCAACCTTTGAATGAGATCACCCTTATGAACCAAATGGTTTTTGTCCTCTGATTCAACAACCAATGTGTTTTCATCTACCAATCACCAAGAGCCCAAGGGGTTTCATCCTTGAATCTTGTTGTTGAATCACAAGTGCAATAATATGTATAAATTGGTTGTAATGGCAAAAGATCCCAAACTGGTGAGGCTACTTGACTTATATAAGTATTGGGGAACAAATCCCAACATCCCAAAAGGCCACAAGTAGAAACTTTCCATATTCTAACTCTGACATGGGTAATAGAAATTTTATATATTCTATCTCCAAGCGTGGGTAAGATAAAATTTCCATATTCATCATCCAAAATAGCCTTGATAATTACGGTCATAGTTTCCATATATTTCAATTCCCATAATTCACTTAGCTCCTAATTTTCCCTTCTTTGATTTTTACTCTCAAACTTTCCCAGATTTGATCCACTTAAACAAAAATAACAAGTTTCCTTGGATATCATCCTTGTCTTCTCTTAGAAAGCCATGCCCCACTTCGTAGGTTTCCCTTAGGACTCATCATGATCCTTACTTCAAAACCCACCAAAGATTTGTCACAGTTTCCACTTCTCTTACAACCATCATAAACTTTCTATATTGTAACTTCTACACCAAGATTCTCTCCACTAAATATGCTTCCAAACATGCCACATGCCCCATTAGGAGAATATTACTCATATTTAATATTTAATGGCCCATTTTTCAAAAATATAAATTATGGTGGACCAAATAATATTCAATAATTATTTCATAATTATTTAATTAGTTATCCAAAATTATGGGAATGGACAAATTTGTCCACCATTTAGATTTTTTGGAAACGGGACATGACAATCCACCCTCCATAGAATAGGTTCTTCTTCAAAGATGGGCTGCTCATGCCCATGAATAAGCTTTGGGATTGGAAGAAACTCTTGAATCTTGGGATTTTGAGAGCAATGGGATTATCTAGGGGTATCGAAAAGGGGGAAAGAAAAGTTTTTAAAGGCTTCCTCATTCTTCTCTTTCCACTCACTAATCAATCTCTCAAATTCTATTGTGATTTGATTCTTAACCTCCTCAATAAGCACTTATTCCTTATTTTGGATGCATTATTGGATTGACCTCCATGATGGAGAGGTTTGAGTTCATGGGGAGGGATGGATGGAGCTTGTATAGGTAAAGGTTCTTCTTTAGCTTCGATTCCCCAATCTAGGCATTCTCCATCTTGCTTCCCCTATGACTCTACCACTTGTTTCCAACTTGGAATTATGAACCTATAAGCTTCCTCTTGATAGTGTGTTGAAACTTGAGCTAGGTTAGGGGAAAGAGAAGGATGATTAGAGGTAAAAGAGGGCACATAAGGCTGATTGTATTGGGTTTCTTGCCTTTCCAACTCTATTAGCTGCATTAACTCTTGTAAATCATTAGAGGAGGTAGGGACAACTTGAGTAATCTCTTGGTGTGGGAAAGGAGGATAACATTCTTGATAATAAGGTTGATCATTTTCATAACTTGGGTCATATGGGGGGAAGCTAGGATCATAATAGAACTAATAAGACTCAAAATAGGGCTGGTAAGGATCCACATATGGATGATAAGGATCATTATACTGCTAATAATGATCATTATACTACTGATAAGGATCATTGTAATACTGATGAGGATGTTTAAAATAGAATTTATCTTCGTACTCAACCATAAAACATCACGAGGAAAATAAAAACAAGAAAAACTATCAACAAATCTTTGGAATAGGTACTTGGGTTGCTAGAACTAGCTGATTAAAACTCAGAGTCACCATTGGTGTTTGATAGGAATGCCTCCAAAGGTTGATATATTGAAGAACACACCAACAATTCTATAATAGATGAAGTACTTGTCCCACCAAGCATACCAAAACTATTATTAATATAAATTACACCCTTAAGAAGGTTGTTCAAGCATTTTTACTTAGATGATAGTATGAAGACACGTCTAGGCTTTGGGTGGTCTAATTATTGAGGTGAATCTCTAAATTAGGGATAGCTCCCTTGATGCTTCACTAAAAACTCCTCACTATCCTACCTAATTACATGTAATAAAGAGAAAATACTACTTTAGAACCTATATGGGGTGATGCATCACTAGTATGATTCCTATACTTGACTAAACATATACTATTTGAATCAAAGAAAGTTATACTCCTTACACAAACTAAAACCTTGATACAATTCTTGCATAAGTATTTCATTTGTGAGGTTCAAGAATGCATGACAACACTTAGGAGGGAAACAATTGATCTTCTATAGATATAATTGATGTAGTTCCACTTCTAAATCCTATATACATTAAGGAAAGAACACTAATAATGACCTGCAATAACTATTTTCTCTACACAATGGTGAACAACTATGGATAACAAGTTAGGAAATATGAACCATTCACTAGACAAGATCAAAAAAATTGAGTGAATTCACACATCACACAATATATAGGTAGACAAAATCAAATTTTTTTATTTTTTCAAGTGGTATTCAAGTACAAAAATGGCTAGGCTTTTACCATTACTAGTAGAGGTCCCTTTTACAATCAACTTTCAATGCATATATAGGAGAAGATGGGTGAAGAGAGAGGTCGATGTAGAGATGCCAATCATGGTTTCCATAAAATCATAGAATCAATTAAAACTCCTGAAAATGGACAATAATCATCTCAACTATCTCTTTTACACAAGTGCCACACTTGTTTTGATGAGATTCTTTGAGAAGTGGCATAGGAGCTCTTTATAGCCTTGGATGACTCATCATTCTTGCTCATGAAAGTGACATCTTTATTTGATTTATGGGTTAAAACTTGCATAAATTCCTCTACCATGTTACTATCTCTTCTTGACACCTCATGAGATGATATGAAACTCCTAAAATTGATACAATAAGTCTGACATCTCATATGCTCACTTTGTCATCTTGACAAGCTTGCCAAATGCATAGTGAAAACCTACAACTTAGTGAATTCCCATGATTTGTTTAAATAATAGACCTAATGAATATTTTAACATCATTTTCATGTTATCATAGACATCAATGCAATTTTTTATCTCTCTACTCCACTTGAAACTCAAAAAGTTACTCAATTTCACTTTTATAGGCCTTAAGAATCCTTGAATTGGCTTGATATATTATTTGTTTCATTGGATAGGTTTGAATGGGATAGACCTGTGGGAGTTGGAAATACTTAAAAATACTTCATCAAACTCTCAAACAAAAATTCTTTCAAAAGTACTTATTTGTTGCCCTGCAGGTGACATAGAGGTGTTTTGATGTGTCTTGGGGTAATTTTGTCTAAAATATGTATAAACCATCTCATAAGCTTGGGTGGCCTTCAAAATTCATAAAACACCTAGCTCATACTTCATCCATGGGCAAACTCTCAATAAAACCTTGATTTTATTCATAATACAGACCGCTGTTTTATATTTTTATCTCTCCTCATAAATTGTACAAACCTAAAACCACTTGGAAAAGTTTTTTAATGTTTCTCCAAACCTTAATTCAAATTTTCATGAGTATTTGAGCTCTAAAACTCAATTTATGACCTTTTTAGTGTTGCCTCACCTTGCATTTTCTCATTTATGCTTGACTGTAGGTCTATGTTTTGGCATTTTCTTTAGTTATATGAGGTTTAAAGACCTAATTATTTTTTAATTGGGACATTTATGATCCCATTTTACCATTGGATGAATTCAATCAAACACATAAAACTCTTAAAAACACCTTTTTTGACTGTAACACTTTCATTCTTAAAATCTTGCAACATGAACCTGCATATTTCACATTATTTGTATTGTACATTTGATTTAAAAATGTGGAGGAGGGTTATTTATACCCCTTAAGATCTCAAACAACTTTAAATTTGCATAAATGGATTCATAAATGTGCTCAAACAAGAGAAAACTATGATGTTGGGATTCTAGAGGGGTTTAAGGAGCCGCAAACACTCTTAGTGATTGTTCATAAACGAGAGGTATTCAATATCTAATTGAATTCCATAATTTGGAAGGTCATTAGGGTGCCATAATTTTACTAAGATATTTATTTCCAACTCTTTCTCTCCACCACATATTGAACATTTGAAATTGACCCTCACAAGTTTGCTAAGGGCTCAATGAAGGAGCTAAGATGTTTTTTGTCTTCATGGACCTAGAAATTGTTCTTAAGAATGGTTTGAGCATGGGGAAGATGGAGGAATAATTGGAGAGGCTTATAATACCATATTCAACTTGAAAACCCTTGAAATTATACCTATATAAACCCTCTTTCTTCAAGAAACTTACATATTTTACTAGAAAACCCTGTTATAGCTACTGAACCAGGTGCTAATGGAGTCTCTCTTGGCTTGTATGGTGATGGTGTAATGTACCAAAAGCATATTCACCTTGTTTTCCATACCCATTCTTCATTATGCACTTATTTTGATATTAGAATGATGATTAACCAGTTTCAAATGTATTCCAATGTTGGAAAAGGGATTTAGTAACATCTTAGCCAATATGTATGGGTAAGGTACATATCATATGGTATTCAACAAGTGCTAAATGTCATAAAATACCCCTTTCATAGTTAGACATGATATTAGGCCCTGACATTTGATATTATTTCAAAGAGTTATATTACAAAATTAAAATTAAGCAATATAAGAAAAAATAAAGGAAACCTTAAACTCTCCAAAACTACCTTAGTTTCTCAAAAATAAGCTATAGACAAAATTTGACCTCAATTAAAATATTTAACGTTGCTTCTCATCATGATAAATCATTAACACCCTCATGTAACCTAAAAAACTCATGGCATGGCATTAGGATTTTCATATATGGCATAAACCTTGACTCACATAAGAAACCTTAAACAATGCTAAACATGCCATTTTAAGGGAGTTTGACTTGAAAGGACCACTTACAATTACTTAACATTAGTTTAAACATGCTAGGGGTCAATGGTGGCAAATTTTTCTAATAGTGCGATGAGGAAACTCAACAATATTATCATATACTTGTAAATTTGTGGTGTCTCCTAGAATAATTTATTTAGTTGCACCCCATCTAGTCTAAGGACATCTAAGTCTCTCCATGTAGTACTTATGAGTTACTCACTACTCACCTTTAGACATATTATCTACTACCACTTGCCTCCCTCTAATAGGAAGTCTTTGTATCCTCTATGCATCTTCTATGGCCATTTTCATCTCCTTTGTAAGTAGTTCATATGTGCAAATTTTGTTATTCCATCACTCAAAAAAGTGGTGAGTGTAGCATGGTCAAAGTGCATCGCAGGATTGTGTGTTACATGACCTAAGAAAATTACATCCAGATATACTCACTTAGCCTCAACCAACCCAAATGCATGTACTATCTTCAATACAATACTATGACATAACTCTTACATATGTATGGTCTCCTGCATCATAGTAAATCAAAATAAAAAACAATGCTTTCGTAACAAAATATATTAAAATATTATAATTATGCAAATGTAGGTATCATAATTCAATATTTTTTGTTCAAAAAATGTCAGAACTATACACTTCCTGCCATAAGCATATGGGTTTGAAATGAAGCACAACACCTCTTCTATCATAATTATAGTTTTTTAAAATTTCAGAAATGGCTAAAAAAATCAAGCTTATAATGACACATCAGACTTGGATCCTTAGCTAGTGTGCTGGTAGCCCTCACATGAATCAATCATTATGCTAGTAAATATTGTCAATCAACCATGGTGACTCTCTCTCAAGCCCTATTTGTAAAATTAAAAGGTAAGAATGAGGTAAGTTTCTATTTTCAATTTCAATTTATATATGTTGGGGAAAAAACACTAATTTTTTTTTATTGTTAATTTTCCACTTTTTAAAATGTTTTATCAGGTTGAAAATGATTTGATATAATTACTTTGGTATACTGACTCATGATACCATGGGTGATATTTAACAAGCATTTTCCCACAAAGGCAGTATCATTGTCTTTCTCGATATCCTATTTTATTTATTTCATGTGTTCTTCTTGAATCTCTAGGGGGAAACCATGTTCTTTATTTATCTATCTTGTTACTATGATAATTGTCAATGTTTTAAAAACTCTGACAATGACAATGATCATAATAACTTCAACTCTGCCAATGAAAATCTCTAGGGGTTAACCATGTTCTTTATTTATCTATCTTGAATCTCTAGGGTGAAACCATGTTATTTATTTATCTATCTTGAATCTCTAGGGGGAAACCATGTTTTTTACTTTCTTATTTATCTATCTTGTTACAATGATCATAGTTATTTATAGACTAGCAGGGTGTCTAACTTCAACTCTCGATGATGTAGACTCTATGCAAATTGTGTTTAGACTCCATTTAAGAACTAGTCTATTTAAATGAATCTGCAACACTAAAAGTGATGTTTTTTCAAAATTTCAAAATTTCTAACATGAGTTTTTGTCAACTATTTTTTTAATGCTAGTATTGTCTAAAAAATAGTCACTAAAACTAGAGAGAATGAATCCAAATTTGACATTTCTAATTGTATTAACACACATTATGTCAATGTTTGCATTAGGATGTGGCATGTGCATTTTTAACCATTTGACCTCCTCAAAGTGGGTTTTCAATTATTATTATATAAATGATTTAATATGATATATTTATTTATTATAAATCATTGAAATTTCAAAGAATATGAGGAAAATAAAGTTTAAATGATTAATGCCTAATTACAATTCATACTTTAAAATAAAATTAAGATTCAATAACATCATTTGAAATTTGTCAATTAATATAAAGTTTGATTGGTCAGTGTTTTTAGTTTGTAAACAAGCCTACATTTTAAATTAAATTTCTATATTTTTATTAAATTTTAGGTATACATACATACATACAACATACAATTAAAAATATAAATATATAATTAAAAAAATTAGGCCATCATCGAAATTGTACCTGATATGAACAGAATCATCGAACATGTATGATTTTTAATAATGTTTCAATTAAAAATTAGTCCACACTAGCACATAAAAAGTAGATAGTGTTTCTAAAATAAATTGGGAAAATATTTTTTTATTAGTAAATTATATGATGGCATCGTTCAATATGCATCCAAAATAAAAGCTCTACATTTAATCATATTACACTATTGTAAAATTATAAATGAATATATCATTATAGTTCACAATATAGTAATTAAACTATAGCCATTAAGGGAGGTAATGTAAATGCTTCTACATGTATCGACAGTGATCAAAAGAGCTTCATGGTTGTTATAATGCATGATTTTTGGGTTGAATGTTAGGTCTTAGGGATGGAGTTGATATTATGATCGTTGAATTTAGATTCAATGTAAGTGGAAAAGGTGGATTTGATATTGTAGGTTCATGAAGTGGAATCAATAAATGTGTATGAGGTGTAAATAATGTACATGGATTCAATATAGGTGCATGCAATTTCAACACATGTGCAAGAAGTGTAGTTGATATTTTGAAATCATGCCTAGGCTTGCATGAGGATGTTGAAGTCCTTGCAGGATCATGCTATATTCATTGGTTTTACTTGTGAAGTCAACCTAGGGTAAATTTACTACATGCCAGTAAATGTTGAAACCATTTTAAAAACTCTGCTTTTGTCTACATTTGTTGGTAATGAATTTAGAATCTACCTTATAAGAAAATTAAAGTTTATTATTAATTTTATAAGTACTAAATAGAAAATCTAGTTCATTTCTAGCATTGGAATTTTATTTGATATGAAATAATTATAAAATTATCATAATATACATCTATTTGAAATATATTGAAAAAAGTATATTCTAGAACCAACCTCTCCAATATCCTCTATGTAGGGTTCAAATATGAATGTGCCCAATGTTTCTCCTTGGATCATATTATTATACTACAAGTTACTCTTCTCCTTACTATTTTTTCTAGATTTTAAAAATTCTAGTACCTCATCCCCCCTCTTCCACTCTCTACTAAGTCTCATCCTTGATGACATTTTAAAATCACATGGTTTATATCTTTGGAGTTTTTAAAAATAGAAATTCATGATCATATATATTTGTGAAAAATATATATATTATCCTTCAAAAGTATTTATGCTTTTGAGAATGATGATCATTTTTTGTGTACTAGATGTCTATCTAGTAACTTCCATCAATATGGGTGTGTCATCAAGGTGACTAGGAGAATCTCAATTATGACTAGATATATAACTAAATATATGAAGTGTACTTTGTAAGTGCATACTATCACAATAGTACATTTCAACCTCTTTAGGATAAAATTTACTTTGTGGTTGACTACACCAACCACTAGTGATTTTGATTGGTCTTCCCTAATAACACCTTTTCATTAACACAATGGACTCAATAATTCCTTAATCCTAATTAAAACATTCAATATAGTCATTATTTAATTCATTTTCATTAGTTTAGATATTATGTTCGTATCAAGCTAGTGTATTCTATAAGAATATCAATTATGATTGTAGTACAAATACATATGGTAATTGTTGTACAACTTACTAACTTGTAGGTGCACTCAAGTAGATCTAGATAGAAAGATATTTTCCATTACAATTATTATTTATTAAGGAGTCAGAGATTGATCAACTAATTAATACATACTAAATGTCTGCCTAGTCATTTCCATCATCCTATATAGATGGGGAATGCCCAAGAAATCTCTTCATAATATACTCACTCCAATAACAATAATATGTTATTCAAAATAATTAAAATAGGAAAAAAAGTATATATTGAGAGGAATCACAACATAGGAACTCCAAGCCAACATATCTACCATAAGGTCTCTCAGAAAAGCCTTGCAAATAATAACTTTAAATTATAATATGCAGGCGATGAGGGATATATATAGTAATAGCAAGAGTTATCTCTCATTTTATTATTGGCCACATCATGGGCATGTGATTGGCCCACTTTGATGTGGCACACTAATAGATAACATTAAATAAATGTGTATCCTTATTATAGGTCCAGAGATGTACACTAAACTAACTAGACTTAGTATAGAATCTAATTAACCTATGTTAACTTAACACGGACAAAGAGTAAATATTTCACCAACACCCCCCTTAAGTGAAACTAGGTAAGGTATACAAAAAATAAATGAGGAATAAAATCCTCTGAAAATGGGTCCATATAACTAGCCCTGATTAAACACCCATGAATAGTTTGATCAATGAAGGAAGGAAGGACTCATGATGAACTCCCCCTAATGATAACTTCCTTATCCCTAAGCATTAATCATATATGAAGATAAAAAAATGATTATAAAGGTTTAGTGAAAATTTTAGAAATGTTCTCCTTTATAGGCATGTACTCCAAGCTAAGGATGTATCTTAAGTGATCTACCAAATGAAGTGCATGTGGATCTTAATGTATTTTTCGGCTGATTCTCTATTAGGTTTCGAGAAATGTGTATGTCACTTTGGTTGTCACACCAAATATTAATGAGATGAATCTATGGAAATACAAACTCTATAAGCAATTGACCAAGCCATATAGCCTATTATATTATAGGAACAACACATTAATACTTTGCCTTTGTATATGATAATGCAATAGTTGGTTGCTTCTTGCATGACCAAAAAATTGGTCCTGACCAAGGTGATATACAAATCCATAAGTTTACTTCTTATCATTAATGTCATTGTACCAATATAATTTAATGAATCTTATAATCTATGAAGAAGACCCTGATGTGTATTGTAGATCAAAGTGCAAATTGCCCCAAATATACCTCAAAATACACTTGGTTGCTTTCTAGGGACTGTCATGAGGATCCTGAGAGAAATAAGAGAGAGGTCCAACTACAAAGGAATTTTCACGATAAATATATGTTTGGTACAAAATACTTCCCACCAAATTTTGATACAAAGTAACATTAACTTTGGACAAAGCATATCTAGTTGACAAAGTAACCCTTGATTGAAAATTTATGGGTTTAGGATTACAATCAAACATAATCAAGAGATGAATCAAGTCATGAGATTATTTTTGGTGACAAATAGAGATCCCATCAAAAGATTGGATGATTTGTAGCCCAATAAACTAGTGTGTAAGTCTCAAGTCTGTCATGTCAAATTACTCCAATAAATGGTGTTATACATCCTAAATCATGTAAGAGGAATTGATTGCAAGGATCAAGTCATCAACATAGAGTAAAAGTATCAAAAGATCATCCCCATCTCACTGGATGCAGATTATAAGATCTGAATGGAAATATTTGAAACCAAAAGCAAGCATAAAATTATCGATCTTCTCATACCAGGGTTTATAAGCTTGCTTAATTCCATAGAGTAAACAATAAAACCTGCATATAAGTGAATAATCATGTACAAATATTTGTGGTCGTTTCATATAAATATCCTCAAGAAGATCATCATATATAAATTCACTCTTCAAATCCATCTAATGTATTAACCATCGCTATGATTTTTCTAGATAAATCACAAGACAAATAAAGTCCAACTTGGTATTAAGGGCAAAGGTCTCAAAGTAATAAATCCTTTTAACCTATAAACAACCCTTGGCCATAAGACATGCCTTGTAATTTTAAATATGACCCTCAACTACATATTTGGTCCTACATACCCACTTACAGTGAACTAAAATTTCTTCCCTTAGGAATAAAAACTAAATCCCAATTGTTATTCTTCATTAAGAAAGAATACTCCTCTGCCATTTTAGTATCCCCATTTGGTAATACCGAGAGCATCTAAAAACTTATGTAGATCATATAAAATATCACGGATCAAAATACTAACCCCAATTATATATGCATGAGTATGGACAGTCTCATTAGGATCACCTACCAAAAAATTGACCTCCTATTGAGTAGTACAAATCCACTTAAGCAAAGATTGTGTAGTAAGTGAAGGTGATGCATGGTCAACAACAACATCACTATCATCCTCAAGGAGTAAATAATATTCAAATGATGAATAAGAAAGAGGGGTGAGTGAGGAATAAGATGTATATGTAGGATCTATGGGGTAAAGTGTTCATTAACTTTGACATCCTACCAAACTAAAACATCATGAGTGACGATAAAATACACTACAAGTTTTCACATCCTCACAGTAGCCAAAAATAAAGAATGGGTGAATTTTATTCTCCATGGATTTGAACTTATCATCAAGGATGAATTCCCAAGCCTTACTACCATATACTTATAATTAAGAAAAATCAGGCTTGGAAAGGGACTAAGCTACCTCAGAAGTTATATTTTGCATTGCCTTGTGTGGCATGAAGTTTTGAATTTAGTTGTCAAAAGTCACTGCCTCAACCCAAAACTTAGGTGCCATGTTATTTTAATGTAATATAAAACTGGACATGTCTTTCAAAGTCATGTTTTTCCTCTCAAAAACACCATTTTTTTAGGGTTATAGGGAACTATGTGTTGAATTTGAACATAATGCTCTAAACATGTGTTGAATTATCTTATTCACATATTCAATGCCCCCCCATTCTCCCCTATTCCCAAATCCATTATTTGTGTGTACTGTCTTGATAGGAAATGAAGACTACTTCTCAAAATTCCTTGAAGTTCTTGAAATGCTCAAAGACCTCACTCTAGTACTTTATAAAGTACAACCACGTGTGACATGAGAAGTCATCTATGAAAGTGAGTATATAATTGGCCTAAAACAAATAATGAGTAGAAAATGACATGAGGTCACTATGCAAAAACTCAAGGGGATCCTTTGCTCATGATGCCTTTCCTTTGGGAAAAGGGCATTGATGATTTTTCTAAGAACATATCTTCAAGAAACACCATCAGTAAAAGACACCTTAGGAAGGCTAATCACTAGGTTTTGTGAACTTAACTATTGAAAATACTTTTAGTTTAAGTTTCCAAAGCATTCATGCCATAGCTTGGTAAAAGAATCAACATAATCAATAAGGGATGGCCTTATGGAAGACTTAAACCTATCAAAAACATATAATCATGAACTATAATCAACAAATCATGAAGTAATCAAATCCTATGGATTTTTTAACTCTTAGATCACAACATAATAAGGTGAAAATTCCAAAATATTCCTAGTTCAAGTTTGACAAATATTATATATGAAAAAAATATCATTATAAATATTAGGATCTAGGAGTGCATTATTTTTGCACCCATCTGGAAACTCAACAGTTCTTGAACCCAAAACATCTATTTGTGAAAAATTCCTAACTAAAATCTATGAAGTGTTACTATTAGTAATAGAAGTGATAAGCTCCTATGAATATGCCATGTGATGTGAAGCATTTTAATCTAGTATCCAACTGTTTAAAGATGAAATCAATGCTCGAGAGAAAAGTGATTTTTGTTTGCCTTTGGTAGTATGATAAGGAGAAAAGATAGTAATATTGTATTGTTTCATTTATTCCTCCAATACTTCCATTATCTTCCAACTCATAAACTCTTAAGGACATTTTTTTATCAAAAAGGGTATAAGGTTCACTATAATTATTCTTGGACACAAAGAGAGATGCATTTGACTTGGAATAATGTGGCTCAATGGACTTCGAAGAATAATTTTAGGAATATTGAGTGGATTTTGTCTTATCATTGGTCTTATAATTTTGCATTGGTTTACCTTTGATTTTAGGTGAGTTGAATACTAATGCATTGGAACTAGGAATAACATAAGGTTATACAAGATTAGATTTTTCTCTAGTGAGATGTTCCAAAAATATCTCAAGTGAAGCCATCTTAAAGTTATCACCTAAGGCATCAATGGTTGAATAGAAATTAGAAGAAAAGACTTGCAATGGGCCTTTTCATGCAGGAGCATCCAATGGTTCATGCGATCTTGCATCAACAAAAAATAGAGTGGTGTGTTTGTGTGTTTTAGTTATATTTTTTTTATCACTTATCTTGTTAATATATAATAATGATGTTGTAAAAGTATTCCATTACTCAGTGGTAGGGTGATCTTTTGTTTGCGTATGTTAGTCTGCATGGATTGTTAAGACGCATACATTTGTAAATATGATTATTCAAAACATATAATAATTAGAACGATAAATTTTATGATAATATATTACCTAAAATTATAACATGCATGTTAAATTTTATCTCATTTGGAGTTACAATGCTAATGTAATGCAAATTTTGGCATTTGTCATTCATCTCTTTAGTCTATGACATTTGGCAAGATGGTTCTTCAACATAGTAGTAAATTGTAAAGTAAAAAAAATTGAGGTCATAGTGTATGAAATTTATAAAACGTGCATCAAATTTTATATCATTTAGAGTTATAACTCCAAAGTTGTGATAGTTTTGACAATTGTTGTTTGGCCTGAAATATCACTTAAGCATCTGGGAATCTACATAGTGGTTAGTCAACACAATAATACATGGGTAGATAAGTTTTGTTGAGGTACACCTATGTACCAAGTTTTGCATTGTGAAGGGGTACAACATTAATATTTGATATTTACATGTGACTATCTTTGTTTTATGACACATAGAAGGAACCATTACAAATAGTTTGGTGTTTAATCTTGAAAACTAAAAGCTGCCAAAATTTTATACGTTATGTTGAGATTAGGGAAGTTGAAGAGATACCTCATGAAGCATGGGATACTAAAAATAAAGATAATTTAGTTTTGAGAGAGGGATGAACTATGAAGGGGTTGAACTCTCCAATAGTAAAACGTAAAAAAAAAAATTAGTCGAAGAGGAATTTTATGAGATTCTATAACGCTTTCATGTAATGTAATAAGCCTACTAAGGCAAGTGTTTGAGAGTGTGATTGTCTATTTTATTGTGATATTTTGAAGATGAATTTCATTAAAATGATGTGTTAAGAGAGTCAAGTCTATGTAATGTGTTAATGTGTGTCCATGAGTGAGTGTTCAGCCCAAGCAACACAAAGATAAAGGCAGTTCTTAAGTGGACCCTATCTCTTATTCTTGCATCACCTTTAAACTTAGATAGAATCAAGAAAATACACTCTTCATCATTTTTGGTTTTATCACAAGATTTCAATTGTGATATCATGGAATTAAACTTGGTGAGAAAGTCTTCAATATAAGGAAGGTTAACATAATAGAATAAAACTTTGCATCTAGTTGTAATGCTCTAAATTAATTAATATTTCCACAAATAATTATTAAACTTTTCCCATGATTATTTTTGTGTGTTTCACTCCATGATGTGAAATAACAATCTATCTGAAACATGCATTCCAATGAGACACATGGCTTCATCTAGTTTATTTGCATAAGAAAAAAATTTACATTCCTTTGTAAAAACTAGAGATGCATTTGTTAACATTAGCCATGAGCCTTTAGATTTTAACAATTGTTTTATTTTTTGTTACTTGGTATGATAACCATGCAGAGTTAAGAGTTTAATAGTTTTAGTTTAAACCATAATGAAAGGAAATGAAACAAAACCAAGAGATAATTGGCACTTAAATTATGCCTTGTAACCCCCCAAAATCTATATTATGCACCAAGGGATAACCCCCAAGATAAATATATGGAACTTTATAAATAGTGAATTTAAAGATGCTTTATAATATATAATTATGCAAAATTTTCTAAAAAATATAGTCCTGATACAGAATAGATTGAATATGAAGCTACATCTACGAAAAACAAAAAAAATAATGCACTTTAAAAACCAAAAAAAAACAAGTCAATCAGTTGTACAAATCAAAATAAATAGCTCTTGGAAGTTTCAAAAAATGGGAACAACAAACTTTAGAAAACCATGAATTTTTTGGGAAAACAATTACACACAGTGACTGGAAGCCTTCAAAAAAACAAAAAAATGAAACCCTTCTATCCTTTTTGAATCAAATATTTTGACCTTCTTAGAAAAAACACCTTTAAAAAAAACTTAATGAGAAAGGGGTGAGCCCTCAGGGGTGGGAGGGGTGATGGGTGGTGGAGGTGCTAAATAGGTGTGTCTTTGATCTTATTAGCATCTCAATGACCCATAACACATTACAATGTAATACATCATGACATAACATATCATAGTGTACACATCATGATAGGATGCCTTGTAAACTTTCGGTGTACACCATGAACAAACTATTGATTAGTTTTTTGCAAGTGTGGACTTTATATAAATATAATGAAGAGTAGACTATACAAAAATAGGTCAGGGTTTTCAAACTAAAAAATGCATAAAAGTTTCATAAGCTCCCCCTTGACTTTGTTCTTCCTTGTAATGTTCAACTTCAATAATTTTCTTAAAAACATTGTTTGACAAAAATATTCCATTTTTTTGTAAATTTTAATATTTTTCTAAAGTTTATTTGAACTATATCTAGAAAGTGTAGTGAAACTATATTTTTTCTCAAAAAATGATAAAACCCTCGAAAATGCACTAAATTTTTTGTTTTAGACCCCCCCTCCCCCCGCAAAAAAAAACTAGATGTATTTTTGAAAACCTAGAATAATGTGGGCATAAAATGTGGTAGGAGCTTGGAGAAGTTGTGTGGGAATTATGAAAAAATGGTAAGTGGTTATAAATCTACAACTACTATCTATGAGAGTTAGGATACGTTACCATATAGAGATGGAGAATTCCTAGGAAATAACCTGAGAATAGACTCACTGAAATAAACATGAAATAGTATGCAAAACACCAAAAATAGGTAATAGAATATGCATTAATTAGAAAAGCCTTACATAGAATTAAAAAATACAATATGCAAAGAAGTGGGGTATATATATATATATATATATATATATATATATATAGTAATAATAGAGTTATCTCTCATTTTCATATTGGTCACATAATATGCACATGTGATTGATCCACTTAGAGATGCTACACTAATAAATAACATTAAATGCATGCTTATACTTATTCTAAGTCTAGATATGTGTAATAAACTAACTAGACACATTATAGAAGCTATCTAATCTAAGCTAACTTAACAATGGTGAATATTAAATATTTTACCAACACATTTTGAGTAATATTTATACATCAAGTTGGTGTCTATTGCATAAATATAAATTGTCACTACAACAAAAATAGATATGATAAGTGTTGTACTACTAAATAATTTTTAGGGCAATCAAGTGGATCAATACTAATATTTTTGAATCATCCCAAATTAGTTTTTATGCAAGAGTTAGATAATGATCAATTGATTACTGTGTATAAGATATCTAGCTATTCATTTACATTAGTATGGGTGTGTCAAAACCAATATGGTGTCAACAATAATCTGAATTATGTAAATCAAGTGGACCTCCCTTATCTAGATATGCAATCATAATTAATATTCTTGTAAAACTGATCCACTCATTGAGTGCACCTTCAAATTTAAGTATGTACAAAGGTTGAGACTATTTTGTAGGTGCAATTTACTATTGCATTTTGACATAAAGTATATTGGCATTTCTAGTGGTTTGGATCTACCCCATTTATTTAAGTACGGACATCACAAAGATTTTTCATTATAGAAAGGTAAGAATTGACCTAGACTTATATATTTAAGAGTGTCATGATGTAATTGAAACCACTCTATTAAAACACACAATAAATGTGAATTAGGAACATTTACAAGGAGATAGCATGTAACATTCACCTTGTTCATTGGTTTATATAAAGGATGTATTGTTCATGAATATCTTAGGGACGATGGTATAAATTTTTTTTTGTACCAATATTTGTTCCTAAATTTATTTTAATGAATCCAAAGTTTGGTATGAGATGGAATGTTGGGTGGATTTATATTCCTTTTTCTCTCCCATTTACTCCAATAACTTGTTCAATCTAGATGGATAGAGGCTAGACATGGGGGTTAGAGGATCCTTCATTCTCTACCATTGATATTCCAAGTCACACTCATTGCCCATCTAGGCTCCTCTTAAAGGCTCTAACAAGTCAAAATTTGCATCGAGGAATTCAAATGGATTGCTTTT
The DNA here is from genome assembly GCA_037957365.1 of Torreya grandis. NCBI lineage: Eukaryota > Viridiplantae > Streptophyta > Pinopsida > Cupressales > Taxaceae > Torreya > Torreya grandis. The sequence goes on from JARHVA010000084.1 coordinate 541,466, forward strand.
TATTTTATACATTAGTTGAAAATTTTAATAAGGATCATATAACATTGAGTAGGAAGAATATGATAAATTTGTAAAAGACTGATTTTTATAAAGAGACATTTAGAAGGATATTAACTAACACAAGTAATTTTATTCTCGACATTGGGTATAATATTATTAGACCTCATTTTTTAAGTTATAACAAAGTTTATTCACATATAAATCTTAGATAAATCTAGCCAATGTCTAGTTAATTAAGCTTTTAATACATGCACAAGAACACTGCTTTGTTATATTAAAATATGAATTTCCTCATAGGCTACTTGCAATTGTTTCCTTTCATAGATCAAAAAATATATATTTTTTATTTTTATTTAGAAGGGAGAATGAAAGGAATGATCAAATATGTCATTCACCTCCTTAAAAACCAACAAAATTTGTTTTATTTCAATCTATCTAATGAAATAGTTCCCCTTTAATAATGTGTAGAAGTTTATTGTTGAAGTATTATAAGATGGAAATTATATCATTAAAATTTACCTTTTCCACCCATGACTAAAATTACAAACATTTTAAACAAACCAAAATTCCATAAGCGTGAGAAACTTGAGAAGAAAAGGTTGATGAAGCGTTTTTCCATATACCACCAATTCCCAATGTATTGTGCAAAATAGAAGTTAATAATAATTATGGTTCTCACTTTAGGCCAAATAAAAAGGTGGATGTACATTATCCCATTATGCCCCCTTCCCCCCATTTTAACATTTGTCTCCATTTATGGTACCAAAGAAAACAACAAAAATAACTCATAGAACTGTAAGTAGCTAAATGAAAAATAATTGAGTGAGAGCTTCACAATTGTAATAATTCTCCCTGAACCCAAATTTTTTGTTCTCATTTTCACCATATAAATAGAAGATATTCAACTTTACTTATGTAGATTTATTGATCAATTAGGAATGTCAGCAAGATTATTGCAAGATTCTCAAATACAACTACATAACAAGGTCATTGCAAGGTATAGTAACTTCCATTGGTATAGAGGGTATGTCAATAAGGTCACTATAATAATATCAATTATGGTTTCACAACTTGATAATGTAAATCTTGTACTTTATAGGTACACTTTTCAAGTGGATCAAGGTTAATTTATTTAAACCCTAAACCCTATAACTATATTACATTTTTCAATAATGCCACTATACAAATGGATAGTAAGGGTATGTATACAAACTCAGTATTGCAACAAACTCAGTTATACTACACAACTTCATATGGAAAATCTTGTAATTTTCAAGTGCACTTCTCAAGTGGATAGGGACTGATTGATCTTTTGCATCACAATCTATAGTCTCTATATATGCAACAATCAGAGAATAATGAACTTAATTATATGTATCAAATGTCTAGCCACTTCCATTAATATATTGGGTATGTTAGCAAGATGAGTGTTGCAATATTTTCAATTACGTTGCACAACCCAATATGAGAAATCTTGTACTTTTCAATTACACTTCTCAAGTGGATTGGCAAAAATTATTGATTTATACGTATTGAATGTATCGTTACTAAAATGAAGCACTAAAATCTTGTATTTTTTAGTCTCTATATATGAAAGATTCATAAAATGATGTACTAATTTATACATATTGAATGTATAGTTACTTCCCTCAGTATATTGGGTACATCAACAAGGACATTGCAATAGTTTTCATTTATGAAGGTATAGATTAATGTGGGAATTAATGTAATTTTTAGGTGAACTCAAACACACTTTTGCAATTCTCAATCCTAAAGTTTTATATTTAATCCACTCCAAAGTTTAAAAAATTACCGCTTCTATCATTTTCTTGAATTGATAATTATATTTTGCATTATCTTTAATCTTTTTAGAATAATTTATCCTAGAAAACAAATGAAACTATAAACTAAGGATAATAAAAAAAAAAATAAGAAGAAAAGGTAAAGAAAGAAATAAAGCCAATGAAAAGAGATTAAAGATATAAGGTGCGACAAACATGATGATGAGGAGGAGGAAAAAGAAGAGGATAATAGTGGGGAAGAGGAGGATGATGAAAAAGAATAAAGAGAGGGTGAAGATCATCCTCTATCACCTAACTCATATAACTCATTAAATGAATCCTAGAGGAGGACAAAGAGGAGTCCTATGAGAAATATTCCTACAATAATGGTACTTTGTCTAAGCACACAAGATAGAATGATGATAATGATAAATATATGTGATTATTATTAGTCATATATTTAATAATAAATGCAACAACCCCTCAAGGTTAAACTAGAATTAGGTTATTTTTTAAATTTCAATAATAAATTACCTTAACTAAATGCATCATTTATGAAAACTAATCTATTAACCATCAAGTTAACCATATGATTCATTTAGCTAATGATCATTACATAAATATACCGATTCACTTTCACAATTAAAACATAAAATAATATTAAATTACCCAAATTAATAAATTAACCACTGCCGTTGTTATGAAATTAACATCAAATAGTAGAAGTTTACAATATTACATACCTGAATATTAAATTACAATTATACAATGTTCCATAGAACATATGAGTCTAGTGAACTTGCTAATATCCATAAGTAATCATGAGTAAAGCCTCTATCAGTTGATTGCTGGAAGGAGAGGGAGAGTATCATCTGAGTGCTTTCCCACACAGACCATGGACCATTGATCCCTTACACAATTTCCCAAAAGGGAATGGTCCTCCCTTCACAAATGGGTAGATAGTGATAGTGTAGGAATCGATAATATCAACTAGAAACTCGTATGCTATAAGATAACTATCACATGCAATATATCATATATAAATATGTTCTAACATGATATCATGTAATACACGTAAAGTAAATCAAACAAGTGAAAAGACAATGTTCAAACCATAAAAATTATTTTGGCCAGATTTTTATTATAGTTTTTTAGATCTCAATATCAATCAAATTCATACATACAACTCATTCAAGTAACCTCAATTTGTCTATTAGAGGCACTAAGTAAGTACATGAAGTCTATTTCACCTACTTATTTAATGTCATTAATATTTGATAAGCATAATAATAGTAAAATCCATAGGTTTTAAATATATATAAATTCCATTAAGAATGCCATAACATGTATAAAAACAAAGAAATCATATAATACCATATAATACATCACATGCATCTAAAAGTATTAAATCAACTATCTGATTTTAAATATAGTCTTTTAAACAAAACAACCAATTTATTCATAACATATGAACAACAAAACTAGTCAAAGTTTCCTTTCATAATATTACATCACAACTATATGTTTCTACATGTAATATTTAGTGATCAAATTCCTCTAAGTTCCATACTCACACATAATCTGTACAATGTAATAATCATTTCTATTCACATATGATAAATAAAGTAAAATTTATTAAAAATAACTGATCCTCAATAATCAACCTTCTATTGGTTTAAGTATAAAAGCTTCAAATAGTTCAAAAAATATATAAGTGAAGATATCCATGAAAATTTGTCAAACATATATACACACACATGCGTGCATACGTATATGTATATATATACACAAGTATTGTAGAATTCATCTAATGACCCCTATTTATATGTACATATACATATATTTATATGAGTATAGATATCATTTTAAATAACTGACCCTGGCAACAAATTTCAACTGAGGTCGATAGTAAATTATAAAAACTTGGCTCATGATCCATATCATATTTTGGCAAGAGAAGTATTGGTATATTACAAGTAAATTTAACAATTTCTCATACACCTACAACCTATCTCAACAAACTACGAATAAAATATAACCCAATTCATAAATCACACATCCTAATGAAGGTGTAATATTAATAAAGAATCTATAACTATTCATTTGCACTATTCTTTATATTGATAGACAAACCAAGAAACCAGTTATTTTATTATAATCACATAAACTATGCAACACTCAACTATATACACCAAATTAGGTGTAAATATACTTAGCCCTATGATGGTTGTTTACATATACAAAATTTTGTGTATAAACATTTCCATAAATGTTTTCAAAAATCATATCATTCTATAAAATAGTCACAAAATCTCAATGAAACAACATGATTTAAGTATGGTTGAATGTTTAGTGAAAAACATAACCAATATAACCTACAACTGACTATAATCAAGTTTTCAAAATTTCCTTTGAACCATATCCTAATGAAACTATGATTTTTATTTGTCTTTATATATACATTTAAGGAATAAGACACAATCATGTATACAATCAGAGATATAAATGTATTAAACCCTATGATGAGCCCTTTACTTTTATATTTATCTATCAAATTTGTTTATAAGTATTAAACAAAAAATCATTTAAGATCAAAATAATTCATAAAATTAGCATCAAAATGCCCTAAGACACCTGAATGCTTTCATTTTAAAACCAAATTAAAGTATATTGTAATATATATCCATACACAGAGAGTCATTTAGACAATGTAGAATCATCAAATTAATTTGATTGATACTTAGATAATGAAAACAAACTCTATGGCCTTATTTAACCAGGCCTCAAAATCTCTTTAGAAAATAACACAAATGAAACCTGTGTATTATCAAATTAACACCAAACTTCTCAAACACTAATCTATTTAGACAAATGGGTATATGTGTGTGTGTATTTATATATATGAAAAAATACAATAACCCATTCTCAAAACCAATATCATAATCAGTGCATAACATCTATCATTCTAAAAATATAAACCCACAAATCTAATTTCAACAAACCCTACCTGTAAATGCAATCCTAGTTGATCAGAATTCTAAATGCTTTCTTCACCTTTCTCCTTGTCTACTGTGTGCCTTCTCTAAAACCCTCTTCCTCCATATATTTATTTTTTCTCCCCATATGCATGCCAAAACCCCAAAAAAACTCCCACAAAATTGGGTCTTTGTAAAACAAATCTTTGATTTCATAATGTTTTTCCAAAATTTTGGCATGGTAGTTTGCCATAACCCATCTACAGTCCAGTTAGTCCAAAATAAAAACCATCATAGCAAAAACATGAAACTCCAAAAATTCCATGTTTGATTCCCATTATGAGCTCAAAGAGTCTAGAAACCCATCAATTCAAAGTCCTAGATTCCCCAAGGAATATGCCAAATTAAATAATCACATTAACATTATATTTCAAAGATTGTGTTTTGACCTCTAGATAATCATCATACCTTAAGTTAAAATTGTAACCTTCATTAGCTTGAACATGGGCTAAGGTTATCTATCAACCTCCTAATAATCAATATGCCATTTAATTAACAAAACAATCATTTTAACAAAAACATGTAACCCATTAAACATCAACATTTCAATAACTATCGAATAAATAAATATATGTCACACACACTTGACACTATTTATTAAAACATCCAATTCTAAATATCAAAGATTTAAAACATGCTTTCCATTTAAAACATCAAACATGCCACCTATGGTATTCAAACTAGGTAATACAAGTCTCATGTTCAAATCAGTACCAAGACATTAATGCACAAGTTTTAACAATTATATATGTGAATTGCAACTCAACAAAATGTTAAAAATATGTAAGTACATCCCAATAACTTCACCTAATGATTAAATTAATATAAAATAATGATAATAAAACATTACCAATCAATAAAACCCATTAGTAATATGATGCATGTTGTAAACCATAATTATTAAGCAATCACAAACACATGTAAAAAGCAAAACTAAGTGGTGTGTGTAGGGCTTCACCTCTGTTATCTCCTCCCCCACTCATATTTATATGATCCATCCTATTCGATAATACCCTCCTTCAATCATAGTCAGGAGGGTGGAGTCCTTCCTGCATCTACCTCAGTATAATAAATATTAATTAGATCATATCACAGAATAATCATAATAAATTATTGTAACTGAATACACTAAATAATGATGATCATAATGTACCATAACAAAATATGAACAACTAACAATAAGTTAATGATCATGATCATAAGTAATATATAATTTTACATAAATCAATGTATTACTATCCATCTATTTAACCAATCATTAACCACAAAATCCAAAAATTAATGGATTAATGAATCTAGAGGAGAATTAGGATGTAACATCTTTCCCCCTAAAGTTGGTAATCGTCTCGATGACACTTATTTCAATAGTGTTTAGCAAAAAATAAACATAATATATAGCAAAATACTAAGTAAATAAATATGGAAACAACTTATAAAACTCTTCATAGTCTTCCCAAGTGGTACTATCTTCAAAATATTGGTCTCACTAGACCTTGCATTGAGACACGTCTCTATTACATAAACTAATTTTGTGAGTGTCAATTATTCTGATTATTTCTACTATAACCATCTTGAGATCCAGAACCTATAAAGCATTCCAATCCAATACATGAGAAGGATCAACAACATAATTTTAAAGATAAAATACGTGAAATATATTATGCATGAGTGCTAGAGCTGATGGCAAAGCAAGCCTATATGCCATATGATTAATAACTTCTAAGACCTCAAATCATCCTACATATCTAAGAGATAACTTGGCTGATTTTATAAATTTAATTTATATTTTATGTGGTTTAACCCATATAAATACTTTGTCTCCCACTAAAAACTACCTCATTATTTTCAGATCAGCATAGCTCTTATATCTATCATTGGCTTTAGCTAACCTTTGCCTTATCAATTTAACTTGCTCTTCTATTTCTAGAAGCATATCTAGACCAAATATTACCCTATCTTCTAACATGTCTCAATTAATTGGTGTTCAACACATTCTTCCATATAATGTCTCAAATGGAGCCATTTTTACATATGATTGGTATGAGTTGTTGTAGGCAAATTCAATCAATGAAAGATATTCTTCCCATCTGCACTAATAGTCCATGCAATATATTCTAAAACTTGATTCACTTTCTTTGTTTATCCATTAGTTTATGTATGATACAATGTACTAAATTTCAACTATGTACCCAAAGCTGAATTGAGAGTCAAGCAGAATCTATAAGTCATTTTTAGGTCTCTATCTTAAATAATCTTTTCTAAAAACCCATGCAATCTATACACTTCATTCATGAGTCTCTTTGTAAGCATAGGTACATCATCTAAAATATTACTAGGAATGAAGTGAGCTACCTTGGTGAGTTTATCAATAACTACCAAGATCATGTCATGTCAGTTTTGAGACATTGATAAACCTTGGACAAGTAAATTGCCACTTCCATTTTGGTACAATACACATGTATAACAACCTAGTAGGATGCACATGTTCAACTTTAACTTGATGACATTTTAAACATCATGAAATAAAATATACTGCATCTTTTTTATTTCATTTCTAAAAATATAATGGCTTTAGCTCTACCAAAAGCTTAGTCACACCTGGATGGCTTGATTAAGGAACATTGTGCAATTCTTTGAGTACTAAAATTCTCAAATTCTCCTTATCTAGTACATAAATCCTTCTTTTGTACTTCAAAATACCATCATTCTCAAATTTAAATTCATTATACTTAGGATCATGAACATTTTGAACCAATGCCAACTTTACCTATTCATAAAATTCATCTCTTGGAGAGAATTTAACTACTAGATCTTCAAAATTAATTCTGATGGTAGCTAAAGATGTTATATACCATTTATGACTAAGGGAATCTGTAACCCTATTTTCTTTGTATTTTATGTAGTTAATGTCAAAATCATAAATGAACAAGAAATCTAACCATCACCTCTATCATGCATTTAGGTTAGGTTGGGTAAAGATATACTTGAGACCCAAGTTTTTATTTTTGAGATCAAATCATTTTCCCAATAGATAATGCCTCCAAACTTGCAAGGCATGAACTATTGCAGCTAATTCTAAATCATGTGGGGCATAATTTATCTCATATAAATTCAACTTCCTAGACTCATAAGCTACAATAGAACCTTATTGCATGAAAAAACCTCTAAGACCATCTCCTGAAGCATTAATTATTATCGTGAATTGGCAATTTGGATTGATAAATCTCAACACTGGTGCTGAGATAAGCCTTATTTTTAGTTCTTAAAAATCTTCTTCACACTTTTTTAGCCACAAATTTATGATTTTTCTATTGAAGAGAGGTAATAGGATTTGTTATCTTGAAAAAGTTTGGCACAAATTTCCTATAGTATCCAACCAAACCTATAAAACTCCTAACTTCATAAACATGTTTGGGTGTCAGCCACTCCATAATGGATTTAATATTCAATGGATCCATGGATATTCTTTTTGTTGATATAATGTGCCTAAGGTATTGTACCTTTTTATGAAAGAAGACACACTTTGACAACTTCTCAAAAAGTTTATGTTTATGCAACTGTTGCAGAACCAACTTCAAATGTTTTAGATGTTTCTCTTCAGAGTATAAATAGATGAGGATATCATCTAGAAATACCAACATAAAATGATCTAGATAATCCCTAAACACACTATTTATGAGATTCATAAATATTTCAGGTGCATTCGTTAGTCCACAATGAAAAAATATGAACTCATAGTGTCCTTAATGGGTCCTAAAAGTTGTTTTTAGAATGTCTTCCTTATGAATACTTAACTGATGATATCTTATTTGAAAATCAATATTTTAAAAAATTGATGCTCCATACATTTAATCAAAGAGATCATCAATGTGAGGTAGAGGATACTTAAATCATTGACTTCTTCAACATCTTGTAATTAATACACAAGCGAAGGCTTCTATCCTTATTTTTAATGAACATAATTGGTGCACCCCATGGTGAGACACTTGGTTGAATCAACCCTTTGGACAAAAAATCTTACAATTGAGCCTTCTACTCTACCAATTTGGTTGTCATCCTTATATAAGGGGATTTAGAATATGATTTAGACTTTGGAATGATGTCATTTGAGAAATCAAACTCTCTCTTAGGGGGTAAACCTATCAATTCTTTAGGAAAAACATCTCAAAAATCTTGGAGGAAAGGAAAATCCTCAATGGAAGTTTCCTTTGATTCATCCATCTCATTTATCTTAATAATAAATTCTTGACACCCTTTTATATATGCTTTATTTAACTAAATTATTGAAATTTGTCTAAGTTTAATCTCTTTTTTTGCTCCCTAAATTTGAGTTTGCTTCCCTAAATCATCTAGACATTCAACCTTTTTAATAAAATAATCTACGTTAGCTTTATGTTGAGCTAACCAATTTACACCTAGGATCACATCATATGACCATAGTGCTACTGTAAATAGATCCACTACCATAGTGAATTTAGGTAATTTGATCTTAGTTTCAACCAAACATTTATCAACTTTAACCTTAGATTCATTCTCGTATTAAACTGACCAAGCATTTTACATAATTCCATCTTTTATAGACAATCTATTAAACATTTTAGGAGAAATAAAATATTTAGTATCTCTTATGTCAATCAAAATTAAAATTAGATGACCAAATAAAGTAACTGACAACTCAATAGGAGAAGCCTAAAACTCAGCTTGATTATTGTCAACAACTGCATGAATTCTCTATTAAAAATATCCTTGATGCAGAGCAAAACTCTTAGTCTTATAATCTGATTTCTCTTGAGTATATTTCTTAGTGTAATGATCACCTTCACAAATGAAACATCTAGTAGGTTGTCATTTCCTATCAGATTGTTGATTTCCCTTGAAACTTCCCTTGAAACCATTTCCTAGTTTTATGTTCCCTGATTTACTACTAAATTTTGCATTTTGATTCTTGAATTGATTTTTAGAGTTTCCACTCTTCCAATTTTTTTTTTGAAAGTCATTTTAGGACCTTCAAACTTTTTCTTGAATTTATTTTTGACTTGAGCAAGTGACTTTAGTTTTTTTTCTTACTTTTATTGAATTTTTGAATACGATCCATAGTAGATGGCATATGCACATCCACCTCATATCCAATTTGGGGTTTTAATCTCATAATAATTTTTTTGATGTGAAACCTCTCATCTGCTTGATACAAAGGAACATAATTTAGGAGATTGGTGAATTACTCTCAATATGCATTCACTAAAAGGTCTTCTCACTTTAGATTCTAAAAATTTGTTAGTTTCTGATCAAAATAAAGTTGGGGCAACCATCATGATCTTAACAAGGTCACAAATTGTTACTACGTGGTGGTAGTAGAGTCAAAATCCATCTCTAATTTATTATTTTCCCATCACATTGTTGCTTCACTAGCTAAATGGTAATCTTTCCAATTTTTGTTTTTATACTTTAGAGTAATTTTAAATCTCAAAATATTTCTCTATCTTAGTTAGCCATGCTTATGCTCCATATCTAAAAATAGTTCCATCAAACTTGGGTGGATTAACTTTCTTCATGTCTCGTATAAGAACTATAGCTACACGTGCCTCACATCTTGAGGCACATCCTTTTGCCTATGTTCTTGAGGAACTTATTGCTTAATAGTATGATCTACAGGTTCATTCTAATTATTTTCCTCTGCATGGCTATGAACTTCCTGTTCAAGGGCAGTTATCCAGTCCCTAGTTTCATTCATGGCTGTGAGCATCTTATTAAGTTTTATAGCTTATTTAGAGACAAACTCATTTGGGTCTACTAGAGGGTTAGTATTATTGAGATTAGATGTACTCTCACCAGTTGGTCTTCAACATGATATTCTTCTTTATGATAATAGAAGAATAATAATACGTTAGTGGAATCATTAAGTCCAAGATTTTTAGCCTCATCTTTGATACCAAGTAACAACCCCTTAAGGTTAAACTAGATTTTTTTTTAACTCAATAACAAATTACTTTAACTAAATACAATCACTAATGATCTTTAACTAAGTGCATCATTTATGAAAACTAATCTATTAACCATCACTTTAACCATATGATTCATTTAGTTAATGATAATTATATAAATATATTGATTCGCTTTCACAAGTAAAACATAGAATAGTAATAAATTACCCAAATTAATAATTCAACCATTGTTGATGTTATAAAATTAACATCAAATAATAGAAGTACATAACATTATATATCTAGATATCATGTTACAATTATACAATGTTCCACATAACATACAAGTCTATTGAACTCAATAATATCCATAAGTAATCATGAGCAAAGCCTCTATCATTTTAATGATGGAAGGGGAGGGAGAGTATCATTCATGTGCTTTTCCATACCAACCATGAACCATTGATCCCTCTCACAATCTCCCAACAAGAGAATGACCCTCCTTTCATGGATGGGTAGATAGTGACAATACAAGAATCAATAATGTCAACTATAAACCCATGTGATGTAAGATAGCTGTCACATGTAGTATATCAAAAATAAATATGTTCTAACATGATATCATGTAATACACGCAAACTAAATCAAACATATGAAATAAAAATTTTCAAACCATAAACATTACTTTGGCTAAAGTTTTAATATATATTTTTAAATCTTAAGATCAGTCAAATTTACACACATAACTCATTTGAATAACCTCAATCTATCTATTAGAGGCATTAAGTACGTGAAGTCTATTTTACCTACTTATTTAATGTTATTAATATCATATAAGTATACTAATGTTAAAATTCACATAATTAAAATATATATAGATTCCCATTAAGAATGACACAACATGTATAAATACAAAGAAATCATATAATACCATATAATAGATCACATGCCTCTAAAAGGTATTAAATCAGCTATCTGATTTTAAATATAGTCTTTTAAACAAAACAACCAATTTATTCATAACATATGAACAACAAAACTAGTCAAAGATTCCTTTCATAATATTACTTCTCAACTATATGTTTCTACATATACCTATTTAGTGACCAAATTCCTCTGAGTTCCATAGTCACACATAATCCATATAATTCAATAATCATTTTTGTTCACATATGATCTATAAAGTAAAACTTCTTAAAAATAGTTGATCCTCAATAATCAACCTTCTACTAGTTTAAGCATAAAAGCTTCTAATAGTTCAATAAATATAGAAGTGTTGATGTCCATGAACATTTGTCAAACATACATACATACATATAAATGTATATGCATATATATACATAGTTCTTGTGGAGTTTGTCCACTAACCCCTATATATATGAGTATAGATACCATTTTAAATAATTGACCTAGGTAACAACTTGCAATTGGGGTCGATAATAAATTATAAAAACTCAGCTCATGAACCATATCATATTTTGGCAATAGAAAAAACATTGGTATATTACAAGTAAATTTAGCAATTTATCATAAACCTAAAACCTATCTCAATTGACTACTAATAAAATAGAACCTAGTTCATAAATTACATAACTCAATGAAGGTGTAATATTAATACAGAATCCTTAACTATTCATTTTCACTATTCTTTATATTGATAGACAAACCAAGAAACCCTTTATTACATTATAATCACATAAACTATGCAACGCTCAATTGTATACACCAAATTAGGTGTAAATGTACTCAACCCTATGAATTTCATTTACATATATAAAATTTTGTGTATAAACATTTCCATAAATGGTTCCAAAAATCATATCATTCCAAAAAATAGTCACAAAATCTCAAATGAAACAACATGATTTAAGTATGGTTGAATGTTTAGAGCAAAACACAACCAATATAACCTACAACTGACTGTAATCAAGTTTTCAAATTTTCCTTTGAACCATATCCTAATCAAACCTTGATTTTTATTTGTCTTTATATATACATTTAAGTAATAATACACAACCGTGTATACCATCAGAGATATAAACATACTCGGTCCTATGATGGGCTATTTAATTTTATATTTTTATATAAAATTTATTTATAAATATTAAATAAAAAGACATTTGAGATCAAAATAACTCATAAACTTAGCATCAAAATTCCCTAAGACACCTAAATGCTTTCATTTTAAAATCAAATGAAAAGTATTTTGTAATATATATCCACACACAAAGAATCATTTAGACAATGTAGAATCATCAAATGAATTTGCTTAATACCTAGATAATGAAAACAAAACCTATGCCCTTTTTTAACTAGGCTTCAAAATATCTTTTGCAAATAACACAAATGAAACCCATGTATTATTAAATTAACACCAAAAATCTCAAACACTCAACTATTTAGACAATGGGTAGGGATATATATATAAACATATTTATGCAAAAATAAAAAAAACCCATTCTTAGAACCAACAGCATAACCAATGCATACCATCTATTACTCCAAAAAGATAAACCCAAAAATTTAATTTCAACAAACCCTACTTGTAAACACAATCCTAGTTTCTTAGAATTCCAAATGCTTTCTTCACCTTTCTCCTTGTCCAATGTGTGTCTTCTCCAAAACCCTCCACCTCCATATATCTCTGTCTACTTCCATATGCATGACAAAACCCCAAAAAATCTCCCACAAAATTGGGTCTTCATAAAATGAATCTCCAGTTCCATAATGGTTTTCTAAAATTTTGGCATGGTGGTTCATCATAACCTATCTACAATCTAATTAGTCCAATAGAAATAACAACATAACAAAAACATGCAATTACAAAAAGTCCACTTTTGATTCCCATTATGACTTTGAAGAGTCTATAAACCCAATAGTTCAAATCCCTAGATTCCCCAAGGAATATGCCAAATCAAATCATCACATTAACATTATAGTTCAAAGATTGATTTTTAACCTCCAAATAATCATCATGCCTTGAGTTAAAACTATAACCTTCATTAGCTCAAACATGACATAAGGTTAGCCATCAATCTCCTAATAATCAATATGCCATTTGATTAACAAAATAATCATTTTAATAAAAACATGTCACCCATTAAACATCAACATTTTAATAACTATCGAATATATATGTATATATATGCCACACACACTTGACACTATTTATTAAAACATCCAATTCTAAATATTAAAGATTTAAAACATGCTTTCCCTTTAAAAAATTAAACATGCCACCTATGGTATTCAAACCACGTAATATAAGTGTCAAGTTCAAATCAGTACCAATACATTAATACATAAGTTTCAACAATTATATACATCTATTGCATCTCAAAAAAACATTAGAAATATGAAATCACATCCCAAACGCTTCTTGCAAGGATTCAAGTAATATGCAATAATGATAATCAAACATTACCAATTAAGAAAACCCATTAGTAACATGACACATGTTGTAAATCATAATTATTAACCAATCACAAACATATGCATAAAGCTAACGTAAGTGGTGTGTGTAGGGTTTCAACTTCATTCTCTCATCTCCCACTTGTCTCCATCTTTTTCATCCTCTCTGATGATACCCTCCCTCGGTCATAGTTAGGAGGGTGTACTCATTCCTGCATCCACCTCAGTACAATAAACAATACTTATATCTTATCATGAAATAATCATAATAAATTGTCGTAATTGAATACACTGAATAATGATGATCATAGTGTACCATAACAAAATATGAACAAATAACAAGTTAACGATCATGGTCATAAGTAATATATAACTATCCATAAATTAACGTATTACTAATCCATCCATTTAACCAATCATCAACCACAAAATCTAAAAATTAATAGATTAATGAATCTAAAAGAGAATCAGGATGTAACAATAAAATAGTTTAGATATTTCAATTTAGAAACATATATATGCATGGTGATCACTTACTACATGATTATAATTAAGTTATTTTAAAATAATTTCATTGACATATAATTTATTATATTTTTTTGATAAAATGAGGGTTGTGGGATCCCTTATCCTTATGTTAATAATCAATATTCATTACAAATTAGAAAAATGACATACTAAAGATGTAACACTTTAACTTGTCTAGTGAGTAAGAGCTAAGCTCAATAGTACACATCCAAACAAAAGACCCACATAATTGAAAACTTAACTATCACCTCCTTCCAAAAGACATGAGTGGGCATGCATTTGGAGGAAACTATACCAGGCTTACTAAGCCATTATAACATAACATATATGCTTCCATATAAATATATAAAGCCCATAATTTCAAAAAAACACAAGATACCAAACACCAATAAGACACAATCATCAAAAAACAAGCCCAAGAGAAACTAAAACAAAGAATGACATGGATATTCATCCCCACGATCCTACACCATTAGAATCAGACAGTCCTAACCCCAACCAACCTTAAGATATTTTGAATTGATTTCATTCGTTTCCATTTTATGGAATAGAAGGGAAATTAGACCAGATATGGCTACAAGCTCAAAGGTGAGGAACCTTTCCTCATTAGAGAGTTTTCCCAACCCAATAAAAACTACATCTTCTCAACAATATCCACCAACATGAAAATCTTGCTCTCTAAATTCTTGAAGGATGCCATTGACACCAATCCCCTACACTCTACCCTAGTGATTGAAATGATCTTGGTTGCATAAGGTTGATGGAATCTAGAAACCTCAAAACTTCCATGAAATTTTCCCCTCTCAAAGTGTTATGTTACTTCTTTAACTTTTAGAAAGATCAATAGTTTGGAGACAAATATCCAATCAATTTTGGAATTTACATGATTCCTCATCTCCATATCAAGATAATTGATACAAGACAACTTTTAATGCATTTAAAACTTCTTTATACTTCACAATAAAAACCTTCCTAAGCCTGGGGACTGAAATCTCAATTACCTTTTCTCTAATATAAAAATAGATGAAGTTCCATTCAGGTAAGATGAGGTATAGATAAAAAAAAGTATGAGGAATGAAATGAGACAACATTGTGTGAGGATCGAATAAGGTTTTCTAAAGCACTAAACCATAAATCATCATTTCCCATCAATGTAACCATCTTGGATGTATCCACATTCATTTATGATTGCTTGGGCCCTTTTGGATTTCTATAAGTTATTCGGTTGAGAAGAGACAAAATATAATATATTAGGAGGTATCCCCTAAGTAAAACTCCTTTAGACCATGAAACTTATCAATTACATTTCCAATCATGGATCATCCCTCTGATATATGCCAACATTGGTCATACAACTAGCCATTGAGTTTGTTTCTTGATAATAATGATGATAAGACCAATCCTATAGGTTAGATAGCAGAAGCTATATATTGTTAAGAATGTTTTATAACTTTCAATATTGCAACCTCATCATCGATTATTATCATGAAGTTCCCTTCTATTATCACTTTAAGGATGTTACATTGATTAATCAACTTTAGACCCAATTCCACAACTTGGGCTTCCCCTCATTATTGGTTTCATTTATCAACGTCATTGAAGTAAATAAAATTAATCCATATATGACTATATAACCTACCCCAAAATCTCTAAGGTTGCTTCTAGACACTCCATCTAAATTGATTTTATAGAAATTAGGTGGAGGTGGTACCCAATTCAACTTTTGCCTTTACCTTAATTTATTATGAATTACCCTTAACACATTATTGGGAGATTTCTTGCTTTGTCCATAAGGTTTTTCTACCCCCAAAACTTCTCTTTGAAAAAAATAAAAATAAAAATTAAATATATAAAAATAACAAAAAATTTTGCTCACTACTATTTAAATAAATGTGTATAATCATAATAAGTCTTCATAAAACTCACTAATAAAAATAATTTGACAAATATTAAATGTACACTACAGTTAACCCAAGTTAACCTTATTAATGTGTAGTTAAGAAAAAACTAATAGTTATGGAAAAATATGCGATTCTTTCATATTTTCAAGAAATTTATCTTGCATGTTTTGAGGAAAATTTAGGGTGAAGAACTCTTGAAATCATTAAAGGCAAGGATTTTCAAGTAATTTATTTCACTTCAAAAATCATGGATGTGAATAGATATTATTTATTTCACTACAACAAGTAATTGAAGAACATTTATGAATAAATATTATTTATTTGTTTTTTCTTGCCTTAGATGTATATTTTTATGGGTTTAAACTACAACAATCATGGATGTGAATGTTTAAATATTATTATTTTTGTATATGCCAAAATCATCCCATTCCACACACCAATATTGTTTAGGTATTTGTTATAAAAGCTCATAAAGACCATTTATTTGGCATACCTAGAGGTCAACACATCCTGTGAGACTGCATATTGTAGACTTATTTTGTCAAATAGTTTTCATGCCTTGTGTATGCATTCAAAATTTTGAATACATGTATACCAAGGCATTATAAAATACATCATATGAATGAACTCATTTTTATAAAAAAACATGCTTTATTCCAAAGCACCCATTTTTTCACAGTGTGGGAGGATATTTGCAAAGGTAAACTAAAATTTTGAATTTTCATATATTTCAATATCATTAATGATAAGATTAAAAGGATTCATTTATGTAGTGCTTCAATCCTTTTGATATTTGAATTGGTGATAGAGCCTATGACTCTTGTTTACTGTGTTCTATATTAGAAGATATAAAAATCAAACATTTATTGTATGAAAATCTCTCACTACTTATATGGGAGCTTACAATAAAAAGGCCACCAAATTTTGAGTGTCCATATTTTTAAGCTTCATGAACCATCATATAGTTGATAAAGGCTTAAAATAATGTCAACATAAAACATGAAGTGTGTGGAGATTGGTAAATATATCTATCATTTGATCTTTTGTTAGAGCTACATTTTAATTTAAGATTATCTTAAGGAAATGTTGCTTCACCGTCTATATTTAGGATTACATATTAACAATGGTTTCTTTCTTCCAAGTGTCCAAATGAGTACATACACACAAATAAATAATCTAGTCAAAGCATTTAAATTGATAATGGGCAATACATATGCTTTTAGGTTTTAAAATATGATGTTACATATGCTTTTATGTGCTTAAAACCTATAATTTTCATCTCTAATCATCAAAAACCGTGCAATAACTCTATTTTGCCTAATACACAGACCTGTAACTCATTCTTCTTGACTCATCGTTGTTGATAGACCTATTAGACCTCATGAGACCTTTGAAATATTTTTGAAGGTCAGTAGCCTTGATTCATAGATTTTATACCATTGTGAAGACCTTTTAATTCATATATGTAGACTTGTATGAAGGTTTATACCATGGAAACCTATCATTCATCTCTTTAGTAAGCCTACAATAGTCATGGAAACATAAAACTTGTATCACTATGCTTGTAAAATAATGTTACATGCCTATAGATTAGCCTTGAGATTCATGGAAACCTCTTTTACCTTTGTCCCTTCATAAGCCTTGTTAAAAACTTTCACTCTATATATTTTCAGACTTGTAATTTAATTTCATGAAGGTCTTCTCAATCTATAACCCTTGAAACCCTACTTTTCCTCCTACAAGGTCATGTTTGGAATCTTTAGTAACTCTGCCTATTTGCTACATACCTCATAATGCTATCGAGATCAATGTGAGAAACATATTTGGAAAATTGAAATAGACTTGTGAGTGATTTTGAATTATTCTTGAGACCATACTCATACCTACCAACTCACATTTCTCACTCTAAAAGATGTATTTCTCCATTACATCATTATCAAAGCTTGAAAAATCTTTATTGCATGCTTGTTAAATCTCTTTGAGGCCACGAAAAGTTAGAAATATACTTAAGGCCTTGGTAACAGACTTTTAAAATAGGCCTACAACTTGTTTATGGCTTACATTCATGTTTTGGCTTGTATAAACTAGCTTTGAGGCTCATAAATTACAAAAATACCATGGAAACATGCTTAGAAATATGTAGATTTAATTCTTCTTTTTGAATCATGTTTGGAATGGTGAAAACCTATGATATTCACTTCTACATGCTCTTTTAAATGTAAGCAAAGTTCTGAAGGAGCTTGAAAACCTTCTAACTCCTCATTGGCATACTTATATGCTAGGTCTTGGAACTTTAGGAACCCTGTTCTCAATATATATTCTTCATGGAGCCTTGTAAATCATGTTTCTCACCTTATGTCATCTAAGAACCTTGTAATAAATCCACTGTAAACCTGCAAACATGTTAACTAGGTTTTTGGAGCTTTAAACCCCCCCCTTTTTTTTATAGGCCTATAACCTTATTTCTTTTATTTGGAGACCTTTTATAGGATTTTGTACATTCACTCAAACCTTCTTCAATCTTTATTTTGGATTGGTCAGCTATTGAAAATGGGTTTGTAACCTTTGTATTCAGATCTTGGTTTGGTCTTGAGGTCATGTTCATCATGCTTGGATCACGGTAACCCCTCTATCTTCATCTTGCAGACCTCATATAACCATAAATCATTGTATCCCTACCCTGTAGGCTTGTGTGAAGGCTTGTAACAATCAAGGAAATGTTTGAAGGTCTACATATGAGGATATTGAAGTGTTAAACCCCTCATTTTAGCATTATATCATCAAGGAAATATTATATATACTTGTACATGTTTCAAACTTTGAAAACTCTAACCTGTACACTTGTATATTGGTTTGGAGGTCATGAACTCCTTTGGAAACCATGTAGGCTAAGTGTTTGAACATGTTCTAGAGCCTACCTTGGTATTACAAGTTCGTGAAAACTTGTAGATGATGCTTGAAGCCTTGAAATCATGTTGTTGGCCTCCCAATATCTTTAGAACCATTGCTTGACATTCAAATTCACGTAAATCTTGTTTTTCTCTCATAACATACCTATAAATATATTGTATTATCTAGGAAACCCTCTAAGACTTGCAACATCATGATTCTCGCTTATTTTCTTTGCTCACATATCTCAAATGTGCTTCAAGATTCTTGAAAACATGCCAAAATAGGCATGCAACCTTATTGCTATCCTTTTTTTATGCTTGCTGAATTTTTAGTCATCTTGATCTTACATCACCTTACATGCTAGTAGCTAGGTTTCTAGGCCAAGATTAGTTGATTATGAGTTAGTATTTTGATCATGTGGTTGATGTACTTACATGAAAATCAAGTATTTGATTATCAATTAGGGGTCTCCCATACATTTACAAGATTGAATAATGTCTAATGGGCATACTTGTGATGTCATAAATCCATGTTAGCTCTTATCAATGACTAGTTGAGGTTAGAGACATAATAAAGTATTTCTCAATGTAGAAATAGATCAAAAGGGTTCTTAAAACAATTTCATTTAGTCATGAAGAGTAGTGAAACATTTCGCAAGGGGTATAAAGGTCATCTTCATGGTTTCAAACTTCTTTGTAAACCTTAAAATTCTATACATCTTACTCAAACATGCTTGAATTTGTGTTTCCATCTTATTCCTACCCCATTGAGGACTTTTTACCTTTCTTATTTGAGAGAAGGTTATTCAAGATCATGACTAGTTCTACACCTAACCAAGCCCTCATTCAATGAAATCCAAGCATGTTTAGGCCTGAAAACAAAGAAGACAAGGTCTTCATAAAGATATTATGCTATTTCAAGACTTAAATAAGGATGAATAGAGTTTATTACAAGCTAAAAAGTAGGTTGAAGATCTACATAACCCTATTAAAGCCAATATTTAATCCTAAAAATGAAATTTACAAGCATGGGAGTAGCCTGTAGGGTATTGAAAAATGTCTAAGAGTAAGAAACATGCTAAGGAGGTTGGAGAGAGGATACCTAACATGTTTCCAATAGGATCATAAGGTTGTAATAATAAAATTGACTCTTTTCAAGATTAAAATTATTGTTTACAAGTATGTAGAGGTCTACAATTCTTTAATAGAGGTGTCAAATTAGATAAAAGGGTTGAGGGAGATAAAATGATCTTGAATAACATATATGATGATTTTCAAGTCCTTGAGGAAAAAAGATGAGGTAAACAAGCCAAAAAAATAATGTTTGTCAGTGTTTATGAAGAAATACAGTCACATCCTGTTCTAATCTCTTCATACATGGCACGTGTGAAGTTTTGGAAGAATTTTTATAAGACCTAATGCACCTCGTGGTGGTATTCAACCTTCATGATAATGGAAAAACCATGTGGATCCAAAATCCTAAACCTATGAAGAGATATTTTGATGGTTTTTCAATCTTGGAGAGGTATCCAAATGAGTTTGAAAAACCTTATAAGAACAAATCAAGGGTGATAATAAAATTTTAGGCCTATTTTTTCTTGATTCAAGAGTCTTCATGTGAGTTTGAGGTTTATGAGAAATAAATAAGCATCATCAAGTTGCAGGCAGTTTTCAAAGTTTCCAAGTTTCCAAGAAGCAAGAATAAGTTTGTGAGGAAGATCATAAGGTTTGAACAATGTACAAGAAGGTTTTAGAGTCTTAAAAGCTCCAAAACAAGACAAAAACATCTAAGATAAAGTTTTGTAACCCAAACATGGTTTCTAATACCTTATACAAGATCATAAGACCTACAACATAGTTTAAAGCATTTTTAAGGTCTTAAAAAGGTTTAACATAGTTTCAAACACTTTCAAGGTCTTAAGAATGATTTTCAAGAAGAATCATAATTTATCAAGGAATAAGATTCATGGTTTCAACCTGAAGAGCCTCCCAAAAGTTTGAAATAAATATTCAAGAGTCTCCAAGATTTCTTGAGGTTCAAAGGATAAGATAAGGTTTGTAAACATAATTTTTGGGATTTCTATAAATTCAAGAAGGTTGTGAGCTCTAAGAACCCACTTGCAGGTCTAAAGAGTTAAATTTTTTATCAAGACTTATGAAATAACAAAGGCTTACTGAAGAAATAAATCACAGGTTTCCATAACCTTGTGGGGTCGAAATAGAACTTCAAAGCTTCCACTTCCTAGAAACATGAGCATGTAGATATTCAAATAGAAAAGATGAAATTTTTTCAAAGATCAAGGATCACTTGTAGGTATAGACATCCTTGAAATAATTCCAAGTTCCTTAAATGTTTGAAATATTAACATAATGGAAGCTTGTATGAAAGTCTTAGAGCAAGGTTTCAAGTCTATTTCTAAGGCTTTACAACTCTTAGAGACACATGCAGGCCTATAAAATGATAAATAAAAGTTTCAAGCAAGGTATTTTGAGTAAGCTACAGGATGGCGGATGGGATTTAATCTCTTTGAATAATAATGTAGGTCTCATGAAGGAATGTAAGGTTGCATGTGAAAGTAATATGAGATCGTGTAAACAATTCCTTATACTCACTAAGAGAGGAGAATATGTAAACTAATTTGATTATTTTTACACAATTAAAAGAAACACATACAACTAAAAGCATAAGCATACCATAACACATGATTATGTGGGTAAAACCCTTTAGGGAAAAAAACCCCACACTCCAAAGCAACTCAATGTATTATTCAAATGACCAAGATTATAACACATTTGTAGAGCAATCCTTCACAGGAGCACCACCATTATATTACATGGGAGAAGAACTAGTTCCATAGATATTCAATGCCTTTTCACAACTCTCAAGATTATAAATATTAACAACAAGCTTACTAGATTCTTGCTTGTTACCATTACAAAGGAGAATAAATTTCATTTATAGAAATTACAAAGAAGAAGACAAATGAGAAAACTTCATGAACAAGGTAAGGAAATTTGCCACCCTTTAGTGACACCACTATTTAGCAATATTAACATGCTTGTAGTCTTTTTCTTGGTAAAAAATGGACCCTCCACTTGTGACACATCATCCTCCACTCTCACAAGCCTCTAGAATTGTGCCCCACTCTCACATGTGCCTCCAATTTGGAATAGTAACTTTGTTCCCCAGTATCCCATGTGCACACACATAAGTCAAACTATTCCACAAATTTTGACTCATCCCACATGTGCCAAAGATATCCCACATGTGCCAATGTCCTCCACTATCAAAATCATGTGAATTTAAAATTAGAAAAAATGTCTCATAGTGGAGTGGTAAGCCTCACTCCATCACATGCACTTACATCATGTAGATTCCTCACATGGACCATGCCAACTCATAAAAATCCACATAAACACCTATATTTCCACCTGCATCACCTTCCACATCACTTACATAGTCATTGCTAACTCACCATTGCCACCTCATCACATGAATAGTGACTATGAATAGTGACTATGTATAATAGCTCATGAATAGTGTTTCATGAATAATATCCTAACTTGTCAAGGTTGAGACACCTCATTTCCTAATAATCCCCCACTTGTTGAATACCTTGCAAGACCCAAAGGAACTGTACCAACATGAACTTAAAAACTAGGGGTTGAGAGGCCCATAGACTCCAAACACCATTTGAACTTCTATGTGCTTACGAGCTTAGTCAATGAATCTACAACATTCATCAAAGTTTCTACCTTTATCAGCTTCACCCTACCATCCTCGACCATGTATCTCACAAAATGATATTGTACATCAATATGTTTGGTCTTGGCATGAAAAGTCATGTTCTTTGCTATGAAAATAACACTCTGACTATCATAATAAATGTCACTGCACCCTGTTTCAACCCAATATCAGAACATAATCTCTTAATCCAAATTGCTTCCTTACAGGCATGAGTAGATGCCATATACTCTACCTCTATGGTGGACAAAGTCACCATAGCTTGTCACTTACTCATCCAACTTATTTCACCACCAAACAATATAAACACATATACACTAGTGGATCTTCTGCTATCAACATAACCTTGCCCAATTTGAATCCACATAACTAAGAATGTCAAGAGGATGAGTGTCTCCAATTATGTTATCATGATAACATAAAGAATACTTTGAGAAACCCCATAAATATCTAAAGAACCTTCTAATTACATCCCAATGAACTCTACCAAGATTGGACATATAATGGGAAAGAACTCCCACTACTTAGGCAATGTACGGTCTAATGCAAACCATATCATATATCAAACTTTTGACTGCACTCTGGTAAGGCACTCTGATCATGTCTTCCATCTCTAATGGGGATGTAGGATATTATGAAATAGATAAATTTGTTTCTTTTTAATTTGAATATGGACAATGGCTAGAAATTAAGTGATAGTTGGACTCTAGTTATTCACCATATTAAAAATAAAAATAATCAAAATCACTTTCCTCCTTCACCGACTTGCTGAGTTTTTTCACTGCTACCACTATTTATGGTCTTTCATGAGCTCCATTTTATTCATATTTTCTCCTTCATCCTAATGATGGGCCTAACTTAAGCTCAAAACATCTAGTTTTTAATCACTTAACACAATTTTCCAATTTAATTCAACTTTGTTCCTACTAAAAAAGGAACACACAATAGTCTACAATCCTACATGTTAAACCTCTATAAAATATAATTCACATAATTACTTTGGCCAAGCCATAGATTTCTATTTTGTCTATCTCTGCTAATCTTCAACCCAATAATGTGTCTTGAAAAATCAATATCTTTCATCTCAAAGTTTATTGAGAGTTGAGATTTGAGCTCTGAAATCAAAACTTTCCCATTGCCAACAAATAACATATCATCAACGTATAAGGCAATAATCAAGAAATGATCACCATCAATTTTATAATAAACATAATGATTAGATTTAGACTGCTCAAACCTAAACTCAATACATATGTATCAAAAATCTAGTACCACATCCTAGGAATCTACATGAGACCATATAAGGATTTATTCAACTTACAAATCAAATTTCTTTTGCCTTTCACCATGTAGTGCTTTAGTTGTGTCATATAAATGTCCTCCTCTAAATCACCATTAAGAAAGTCTTCACATCCATTTTCTCAATATATAAATCATGAGATGCTATAATAGAAAGTAAGAATCTAATGGATGTCATTTTAGTAATAGGAGAAAAAATCTCACCGTAATCAACATCCTCAACCTGAGAGTATCCTTTTGCAACCAACTGAGCTTTGTACTTCTCAACACTACCATGTGAACTAATATTTTTCTTGATCACCCATTTACATCCAACAATCTTACATCATTCAAGTAATGGTACAAAGTCCCAAGTATCATTCTTTTTCAAAGACACCTTCTCTTCTTCCATAGCAATCTTCTAGGACTCTGCATCATTCATACCCAAATCTTCTTCTACATATCTTGGTTCATCAATGTTAATACTCAAAGCAAATATACATCTCCAATCATCAAGAGAATACATTTATGGTGGTTTTCTATGCCTTATAAACCTTAGAAAAAGTTGAGGTGGAGGTTCTTATTCATCTTCCTCCTCTTCAAAAGACCTAGAGCTTGATGAGCTCTCCTTAACATATTATCTCTCTCGTGGCCTCAACTCAAATTTCTCAGTAGGAGGAAGTTGAATCACTTTTTTTTTTTTAAATTTTCTATGGTTGCAGTGTAATAGAAGAAGGCTTAGTCTCAACAAAAATAACACTTATATAATATATTACCTTCTATGTTACTGGATACCAAATTTTGTATCCGTTCACACCATAACTGTAACTGATGAAGATACATTTCACAGCCTTGTTCTCCAACTTTGTTCGCTTCTCCTTTGACACATGTGCATATTCCCTATAACCAAAAACTCTAAGATGTCTCAATGAAGGATTTTAGCTAGACCATGCATCCATAAGCATTTTATCAAAAAGATTTGATGTAAGAGACCTATTAATCAGGTAGCAAGCAGTGGCTACAGCTTTGGCCCAAAACCTTTATTCCAGTCCAACACCACTAAGCATACTCCTAGCCTTATTCATCAATGTCCAATTCATTCTTTCTATAAATCCATTTTATTGAGGCAAATATGGAGTTTTCTTCTATCTCTCTATACCACAATCCATACAAAATCTATCAAAATCATTAGAGCAAAACTCACGGCCATTATTAGTTCTCAAACACTTTATTTTCTTTCCAGTCTGCAACCAAACCATTGCTTTAAACTCTTTTAAATGATGGAAAACTTTAGATTTACTCTTAATAAAATAAACCCATGCCCTTCTACTATAATCATCAATAAATGAAACATAATATGTGGATTTTGAAATCAAAGGAACATTAACAGGACTAAATACATTAGAATGAATAAGATCCAAAACACCTCTAAATTTATGAGAACTAGAGTAAAATTGAATATGGTATTGTTTACCATAAACACAATGATCACATCAATCAAATTCAAGATTGTAGTCAATCAAACCTTCAATAAGGTTTTTACTCTTCAAGTCCCTTAGACCTTTTTCAACAATGTGGCCAAGTCTCTGGTGCAATAACATAGTCTTCTTTGTAGGCAATTTCAACTCCGTAGAATTATCACCCTTAGATACCTAGAAGCCATGACCATCCATAGAAATAATGATTACCTCTTCATCTAATGGATTAGTATTTGATGTAGTATTCATAGAAGTACTATTGCACTCAACTGTGCATGCAACAAGATTGTACAAAGTGTCAATCCTAACACTTTTAGCTAACACAATAGCACCTCTAACCATATTACAACCTACTTTAGAAAATGTAACCTGCACACCTGCATCTATAGATAATAAATTATGAGGTAGCCTCAAGATATGCAATAGACCATCAAAATATTTAGTCCTTCCATTTGGAAATATAATTTTAACTCTACCACATCCAACAATGGTTATAAAAGAATCATCACCCAAGTACACCTTTCCTCCCTTAAATTCTTCATAATTATAAAACCAATTTCTATTAAATGGCATATGATAAGATGCACATGAATCAATTAACCATGTACCATTACCTGCATGGGTTGCCAAGGCTGAAATGAAATCATCACTACCTTCCTTCTTAGATTTATAATCAAAATCATACTTATTCTCATTCTTTTCCTATTTACACTCCAACCGGTAGTGACCATGTTTGCCATAATTCCATCATCTCACCTTGGAATTTTTAGGAGATTCAAATCTCCTTTGGGACTTGCTCCTTGAAAATGTTTCAACCTCCATACTCTTTGATGTGCTTGCCATCTTAAAATTCTTGCAACAAAGAACTCCAAATATCTCTTACACAAGCTCTCACTCAACACTGTATTAGTTCAAAAAATCCAATAAACTCATAACTAGAACCAAAACTGGCCAGGGTTTGATACCACGTGAAAGGAATACAAGATCACGTAAATAATTCCTTAAACTAACCAAGATAGGAGAATATTCAAAATAATTTGATTCTTGTTACATAATTAAAAATATATATCTACAACTAAAAGTAGAAGCATACCATAACATGTGATTATGTGGGAAAAACCCATTTGGAAAAAAACCCCACATTTCAAAGTAGCTCAATGTATTATTCAAATCACCAAGATTACAACACACTTGCAAAGCAAGACTTCACGGGAACACCACCAGTATACTACATAGGAGAAGAATTGGTTCCAAAGAGATTCAGTTCCTTTGCACAACTCTCAAGCTTACAAAGCTTAACTACAAGCTTACTAGTTTTTTGTTTGTTACCATTACAAAGGAGAATACATTTCATTTATAAAAATTACAAATAAGAAGAAAAATGAGAAATCTTTATGAGCAAGGCAAGGAAATTTTCCACCATTTAGTGGCACCAATATTTATAAATAGTAACGTGCTTTTAGGCTTGTTCTTTGGTAAAAAATAGATCCTCCATTTATGACACATCATCTTCCACTCTCACAAGCCTCCAAAACTATGCCCCACTCTCACATGTCCCTCAAATTTGGAATAGTAACTTTGTTCCCCACTATCCCATGCACACACACATGAGTTAAAATATTCCACAACCTTTGAATTCTCCCACATGTGCCAAATATATCCCACATGTGCTAATGTCCTCCACTATCAAAACCATGTGAATTTAAAATTAACAAAAATGTCCCATAGTGGAGTGGTAAGCCCCACTCCATCACATGCACTTACATCATGTAGATTAATCACATGGGTCATGACAACTCATCATAAGCCACATCACTTTCCACATGACCTACACAATCATTGCCAACTCACCACTGCCACCTCATCACATGAATAGTGATTGTGAATAGTAGCTCATGAATAGTGTCCTCACTTTTCAAGGTTGAGACATCACACTTTCAATAATATTAAGGTTTTAAAGAAAAATTTTAGCATGTTTTAAAGTTATATGAATGCACATAGTCCTAAAATATCCTTCAAAAGCATCAACATAATTAAGAAAGAAGATCACAAGGTTTCAAGTTTCTTTCTAAGGTTTTGAACTCTTAGGATGGAAGTTTATAGTTGTAGACTGTAGTCATTAAAAATTAACCATTTATGCCTTGGATATCCACTTGAGGTCACTTTACCATTAGTATAACATGTGACTCATCTTAAGGGCCATTTTGATCCACTTTTAGTCATATAGTAGTCACAAATAACATCTAGGCCTGTAGAACATCACATGAGACCCATAATGGCATAATTCCTTAGTGGTTTAGGTCCTTGCACCCTCCAAAAATTAATTTTACATATCCTTAAGAGGATTAGGGTTAACCTAGACCTGTTCTTAAGTCACCCTCCCAAGTCATTTTTATTAGAACACTATATGAACACTACATTCACACTCATACATTCTAAGTGGACATTATCACATAAAAACACATAAAAGTACCACTTCATATTGAGGTAAATCTCCTAATTATTCCAATATTGTATTGATTTAGCCCATACATTCAATAATACATCCCTAATGTTGGTATACAAATCTCAAGTGGCCTCCAAGACATCCTCTCATACATATACACTTGGGCATTCTAGCATTCATAGACATTCACACATATCACATAAGGGCAGAACTACATCAAAATTGATCCCTCCTTAGAGTATTGGTATGTAGGCAACATGAAAACATAGGGGTGTGGATTACACATTCATCACATCAGACCCATTAACCCATTTCTCTCATGGTTTTCATTCAAACCCTTACAAGCATAAAAACCTAGAGTTTTTTGGAGAAAAATAGACCTACAACAAAAAGTATAAATTATACAGACCCTAGCTAAAAAAAGTATTTTTTTACATAACCCAAAATTATTCAAAAAAATTCTAAAAGAGGACAATATCTCTGCATAGGATAATAGTGCACTACTCTAGTGTCTAAGACAATGTTATTACCTAGGGTTATTTTTGACACTTGCATTTGGTTCTCGATAATTTGCCTTACTCCTGTATCACTTCCTAGCCTACCACTTGTTTGTATCAATCATATTTTTTAGCTAAGTACACCCTTTTATTATTCATTTTTATCTATATAATATTATAATAAATCAATTATTATGCAAATTAGTGGTTGTTGATACTATAGTATTTTATTCCCTAATTTACATACTTAACTCTTTTATCTACTTAGGGCTTTACATAAATTCCTAAAATAGTTAGATCATAGACATAATCCAAAAACATAACATATAGGCCTACGAGTGAGAAGATAAATTCATGAATGATCAAGACCAACTTCTATACAGAGCTTGTAAAGATTGGCAAGGTCTTAAGCATCATTTATGAATATTTACAGGTCTATGGGGATTCAAAAAGTTATCTTGCTCTAAAGGTTTTTAAAACTTATTTTGTAGGAATAATTACATTAGTTTCATGTTTCTAATTAGGATTAAAGTCAAAACAAGAAGCATTTAGACCTATAAGGAAGGGTTCATGGTGTTCATACTCCTTTAAAGTGTATGCACATGCCTGAAATAGAGTCTCATAGATTTTAGAACATGATTTATGGACATCAACATGTTCCCAGGCTCCTTTCTTGATTCTAATAACATAACAAGAGGGTTTTTAAAACACTGATATATCTGAAAATAGATAAATAATGTTTCCATGACCTTGTAGGAGAAAAATAGGCTTTTGTAACCTTAAGGCTTGGCTAATATAAATAAAAAATATACACAATGGTATAATACCAAGATTGCAGGGTTTGTGAAGAATAGGAGTAAACAAAGCTAAACAAATTTCAAATAAAGTTACAGGCCTAGAGTCCATATTCATGGAAACCTTCTAAATCCTCATTGGTAGACCTATATGATAGGTCTTGGAGCTCTAGGATCCCTTTTCGCACTATATATTCTTCATGGAGCCTTGGAAATAATGTTTCTCAACTTATGTCATCTAATAACCTTATAATAACTCTACTACATACTTGTTTATATATTAACTATGATTTTGGAACTTCAAATCCTTATTTATTATTCTACATGCCTATAACCTTATTTCTCTTACTTGGATACCTTTTACAAATTTATGTATGTTCACTCAAACCTTATTCAATCTTGTTTTTGGCTTGGTTGGATATTGAAAATGGGTTTATAACCTTTATATTAAAATCTTGGTTTGGTTTTGAGGTAATTTTCATCATGCTTGGATGATGGGAACCCCTATCTCTTCATCTTACAGACCTCATAAAACCATAGATCATAGTCTCCCTACCTTGCAGGCTTGTGTGAAGGCTTGTAACAGTCAAATAAATGTTTGAAGCTATATATATGAGGATACTGAAGTGATAAAAATATTGATTTATCATTATATAATCAAGTAAATAGTATATATACTTGTACATGCTCCAAAATTTGAAAACTATGCCCTGTAGACTTGTAGATGGGTTTGGAGGTCATAAACTCATTTGGAAACCATGTAGGCTAAGTGCTTGAACCTATTCTAGAACTTGGGTTGGTATTACAAGATCATGAAAACTTGTATATGATATTTGAAGCCTTGAAAACATGTTGTGGACCTCCTGATATCTTTAGAACCCTTGATTTAAATTTAGAGTCATGAAAACCTTATTTTTTTGCATAATAGACCTGTAAATATATTGTAGTATCTAGGAAACCCTCTAAGACCTGCAAGATCATGATTGTTGCTTATTTTCTTTACTTAAAAACCTTAAAATTAATTCAAGACTCTTGGAAACATGCCAAAATAAGCCTATAACCTTATTACTATCCTTGTTTTGTGATTATAAGGGGTTTGTGGTCTTATTCCTCGCCTCTTCAATCCTTGAAATAGTTAAAATGTGTTATTATGAGTTTAGGATTTTAGGATAGTCATTTGTCTATCTGTAAGGTTTTGAGAAGTTCTTTGTAGATACACATCATTTAAACATTCTTGAAAAGTTTTTATATCACCAAGAGACATGTTGATACTTGCAAATACTCCTCCATGACTTTTCATGCACCATGCACGAAGAGGAGAATGGTAGGATGTGACTAGTTCTTGCAAATCCCTATAACATGGTGTTTCATTTAGATGTAAGACTTTAAACCTAATTATTAATAGTCCTTAAGCCCTGTATGACCCTAGTAACTCCTTCCCATGCTTTTTAGATGATTGAATAAACCTACAAACTTGAACATACATGTAACTTTTTCATTTTTGGATTTCTATATAGCCTACAAATCTTGTTTTCATGCTAGCTTTCGGTTTGTAGACCCTCTCATAATCTATTGAAAGATTTCACCTATTCATGTGTGGTCCTTGTGTTAAAAAAAACTTCTTCAATCCCTTTTTCCTACTCTTCCACCATCTTAACATGCTTTTCAAACATCATATATGCCTGTAACCTAATTTTTGGCTTGTCATATAGCTTGTAAATCATTGCAACCATTGGAAACATACTTGGATCTTCATGAAAAATAGGGATATTTTACCTCTATATGCTCTTTTGAAGGTTTTAGACTATTAAAACCCTAAATATTACATAACAAACTTATGAAAATTAGAAACTTGGATCACTATGCTTGCAATAGTCCTTTTTGAATCTTCATATATTGAGATCCTTCTTAGACCATGATGAAAAACCCTAATTACAATGATGTTGATCTTGAACCCTCTCTAATAAAGCTACAACCTTCTAAAAATGTGTTGTTCTTCTTGTGAAAAAACCTTTTCTTCATTAGAAGCTTGGAGGAGTTCATAAGGAGGTAGAATAGGAGGAAACAAGGTCAAAATACCTTTTAAACAAGGTGTGCAGATTTCATTGAATTGTGAAGGAATTTTAAACCATCCAAATGACCTTTATCTCTCTTAGAATATTTCAAATTCTAAAGTTAACTTAAGGAAATTCCTAAAAGACCCTTTTTAATCTATTTTCTCATTGAAACACCTTCTTAGGTATTACAATGAGTTTTTTTTTAGAGCATTATTGTGTTATACTTTTGTAACTTTGTTGGAAGATTCTAGTAGCATTAAAGTTTAATCTTGTAAACCATATTGTAAAGGGAAATTGGTCTATAGTCTCACATATGACCAACATTGGCCATTATCATGTCATGCACATAATAGTTGGAGTTATGAGTGTTCATTTGTTGCCAAGTTATCCTACGTTATGCATTTTTCATATTTTTTTAATATTTAAATTACCTTTTCAATATGTATTTATTATTTATTTATATGTCATGCTTGAAGTTTTAATTTTTGTTAATAAATGTGTTTTATTTGATGATTTTATATTTCATTAATTATTTATGGAAAAAAATGTCCCGACAAGTAGACTATGAACACAAGCTTTTTCCCTTGGGCTTTCAATGGCCTGGTCCATTTCCTAGACCATTGCCAATAGATATTTTTGAAGAAGAAATGCGAGTTTATAATGAATCAATAGATATATTTCTTTGAGAAGCAAATAAAAATGAAAATGGATATGCCACATCAACAAAAATAACTTAAGAGACCAAAATCAAAAGGAGAGAATGCAAAACAATTTGCAAGTTATAAGGTGTCATCCAGTGGGGATGTGTGTGATATCCCTTATAATGAAAAGCCCATACCTTATAGACTTTTAACACGGTCAATTACACATTGTGTTAGGGGAATTTTTCTATCATTTGATATAATTTCAATGGTTAAAGAAGATAATGTTTCTAAAAATATAGTTTTTTTCAAGGTTATGGATGAGTCACACATTGGAGACATAGAGTTGTCTCTCCTATATCCTTGCGATGATGATCCCAATTTGTACACTCTTGGTTTATGTGATATATGGCTAGAAAGGTATGCTAATGTTTTTATTGTGAATATGGTTTATATAGATGAAGATGGAAAGCTTATGTTGCACCATCTTTCATTAAGTGTAATAAAATCACATTTTTTTGATATTGGTCGTCATGATCATCATGAAATAGTTACAATTAGAACCATCAATTGAGGGTATTATATGGGGTCTAATTCAGATGTGCCTCCCTTATTGATAATTGGTAATTTTATGAAGATCAATAATAATAAATTAATCTATTTGGAATGTCTCTTGGTACATAGCTCAATGCCATTTGATTTTACAATCAAACCAAGGATGAATGTTTGTACTTATTATGACAACTTGTCTAGAATGACTAAAGATGAGTTACTTAGAGTCCCATATCCTATGGAAGTGTTGGAATGTTTACTAGATATATGCACTATTGAAACATTTTTTGGGGTAAGAATATTTGAAAGCCATATGGATGTTGTTGGTAGAGTTCACCAGATTCCCCAAGGTGTTAATTTGCATCCACATGAAGTTTTTTACATCCAAAAATCTTTTTTGATTCCATCTGATATCATTGATGATATGTAATATGTCATTCATTTTATTCATTTATTTTTGAGTAATATATGAAATATATGATTTGTTTATCTTTTTTTTGTGTAGGTATAGTGGATGTTTTTTACTGATAAATCTATAATCAGGTGGGCACCTACCACTCAATATGGGGAGTCATTTTTTGTAGGTTCATTGCTACGAATGATGGAATTTTCACTACATTTCATCTTCTTGCAATATATGGATCGAAAAAATTTGTGACTGCTAGATTGGCTACATCAACTAGATATGGTACACATAATACATTGCCTTCCCATCTCTGTATTATATAGCCATATCAAACAAATTGTATAATGACCTTACATGTCATAATACACTTTGAAACTTATCTATAAATTCCATGTTAATATAAAAGTTTTTTTTTATCAATTTTTAAGTTATTGTAATGCATTCTATTCTACCTGGGATTGTTACAAGGATAACTCATTAGATTTTATTATCTAAGGCTATAAAAATATTAAATGCATTTTTTCTACACATAGTCAACATTTCCATATAGATTTCAGCCAGTTTTGGGTTCAATTTATCAAATTCAACCTCCTAAAAAATGGCATGTGGGACCAACATTTAAATTTCACTATTTGCACAAAAGCCTGCAACTTTAGGTGTTTGCTTATTTTTCATGGGATGTGAACCGATGGGATCCATTCATGATTGTTATGGAAGAGGCAAGAAGGTTGGTGCACCCCATTTATAAATGTAAACTTAGTCATAGTCACTTGAAATTATTTAGAGTGAATTATTTTTTTGTGTTAAGAAGCATTCGGCTACTCACAAATGCAACCTGCTCCTATGTGAAAGGATTATACTTTTATAGTTTAAAATAATTTACATTTACATTATTTGGTATTTATTTTTGTGGATTGTATTACATTTATTTATAATTTAGTATACATTTACTTAAAATTCATTCATACATTAATTATATAATACAAAACTATTTGCATTGTAAATCTTGTTTGTTATAGAACCAACGTAGTAAGTTCAGTGTCTCCATGTGGGTTTGTTTCTACATGTGATGAACCAACTGAAAAGGGAAAAGAGGTGCTGAGATTTTTTGCTCCTTTTTATGATAGATTGGATGTAAAATTCCTATATATTTCTTAACATTAGTGCAGGCGTCTCTTCTTTCTTTGTCAAGTTTAGAGCTTGTGCAATATGGTCACTGTTGAAATTACATCTTCATTATGTTTTGGGAAGTTTTATATTTTATTTTTTGTGTGTTCAAATCAGAGATCACACCTTCTTTCCTTTGCTAAGAAAGGGCCTATTTCATGGGATAGGACTACTCATTTGAATGGAGATGGTTTAACAATGGATGAAAAAGGAGAAGATTCTTCTGGGAATGCACTTGACTCTAGAAGTGCAAAAGACCAATTTGAGTGGCACACGATTCAATATTTTCTTGATGATGTGAACCATGATGGGATTTTTGAAGATGTAAGACTTGTCAATTTTTGTATAATACACCTACCTAATATTATAAATTTTATTCTCTTTGATGATTCAAATGCAAACTTGCTAATTTTTGAAGATATTGGGGAGGATGAATTTGCAAGTGTAGATGATAGTGATAATGGTAGATAAGTAGCATCAGATATTGTACTTGATGGTTTGAGTGAGTCATGAGTATTTTTAGAAAATGTATAGAAGCAGGTGGTGAGGATGTGGTATCAGATGTCCTTATATACTATGTTGCAACTATTTCTAGTGTAATTTCTAAATAGCAATAGAATCTTGAAAATTACTCTAAAGTTCCCAGTCTAGAATCACAAGCACCAACCTCCGAACCATCAACATTTGATGGATTTGGAATTGGTGATTGTGATGGCTAGAGTTGGAATTATCTGATTCATTTAAACTTATTATTTTATTACTTATTTATAGCCAATGGTTATTGTTAGAACTTTCTAGTTTTGGTTTCTTCATTCAATATGTGGTTTTTCTTCGGGATAAGAATTACAAACATATTGCTTGTTGCAAGCGTAGATATTTATGTATTTTATTATTGTATTATTTTTTCAAGAGCATAAGTGTTGACTAAAAAATTCTTTATGTTTTATGGAATAGATGGTAACATTCATATTGTTTCATCTTTGATCATTGTGCATATTTTTTAGTAGTGATACATCTTTATGGGTTCAAATAAAAGATATAGCAGCCATATTATTTTTTAAGGGGTATAAATTGTTGATCCAATTCATGTAATCATGTGTTTGGTAGATGTAATTCCTAGGATTGGCATCAAAGCATGCTCATTTATTTTATTTTTATTGCAGGAAATGTGTATGGTCTCAAAGCATTGTATTTCATAAAGGCATTTATAATTTTTTTCTTGTTAGGGTGAATTCATATGCCTTATTTATCAACACCTTGTGAATTCTATTTTTCTTGTACTTCTTGATGGTATAATACCCTACCCCGACTATATAGTGCATTCTCATTATCTTAGTGTTGTAATTATAGTGTGTTATAATGTGTACTAGTACATGTTGTGTGGTCAACGTTATATTTGAACATATTTTTTATCCTCATGGGTTTAATTAGAATCCATTAAGGTCATGTTAGATTGAATGTGACCATGATCAGGTTTTTATTTAACCTTGTAGCATTTGACTCAATTTATGTATTTAAATAAGTGTTTCATATATCTAGATGGGTTGGCGATGCTCGGGGTGTATATGGTCTTGAGAGATGGTAACATCTTATGTTAGTTATAATTGACACCTCTATTTGATTTGATTGAATAATCACATATTATAGAACTATTGAGAAAAATTTGCATCTTAGTAGTGTCTTTAGGAGAAATGTTTAGTCTTTTAGGTTACTCGATTGGTGTGTCAAGTGGTCTCTCATTGTTAACTAGGATGTTGAGCTTACAATCGACCATTATGGGCATGATTGGGACATATTTGAGTCTCTATTATTCATATCCTGATTAAATCATATATTGACTTGGTGCCTTTCATAATCTTGCACTTGGTCTTTATCACATCTACGTAAATTGTATCTCAGTTCTGAATAAGCGCCTTATGCATTATAGTTAGTTCATTTTATGTATATAAACTATGTTTATTTATAATTTCATTTTTGAAATATAATTACATATTTATATATATGTATATATAATTTAGTTTTTTAATGAACTTGATAATTGGGACAATTAAAGAAATCTAATTTAATTTTAAATGAAATTATGAATTATATGTATTTATATTTTAAAAAGTTTTAGATTTGTGAATTATGTGTATTTGTGTAACATTAGAAATTTTTATTATATCCTTGGGACATGGCAGCAAGTGGAGATGGTTGACATAAGGGGGATAATATGGGAAAGTGGTGTAGTGACTTATCATTTCCTTGATTTAAAATTATGCAAGTGGAGGCTAGAGTGGCGTGGAAGTGAAGATATAGTGGAGAAAAAGTGGGAGACAAGATAAGTTTTGTGGGAGAAGAAGGAGAAATCATTTTAATAGTTTATTTACAACTTACAAATCCAACTCATCAAAAAATTCACTGCATTCATGAGAAAGATTAAATGGAGTCAAGAGGAAGCCTTGGGATAAGGAACGGGAAAGAATCAACCATCGATCAAGGAAGAGTGGTGAAGAGAGCATGGAGGAGATCATACCACCTAGGAGAAGAAGGAGAGGTGGAAGATGCAAGGAGATAATGAAATAACCAGGTGAAGTAAGGAGATTAAATGGATCAGGTAAAGGGTTTATCCTTTTTAAATCCTTAAATTTTTCAAAATAAATGAGCAGATTAAATATTGAATGAGAACATGGGGTGTGTTCTAGATGTGGTTTGCTTAAGGAAATATAGTTGCTAGCTTGTGAAAATTTGATACTTGTTCATAATTCTAATTTAGAATGGAAATTAGATTTATTTTTGAGTATTTATTTATTAAATCTGTAAAGTATAAAAACCTTGGGATAATGGATTCCCTATTTATTTGCTTGAAATAAATCAGTTATGTATTTTGTACTACATATACTAATTTTTCTAGTAAAATAAAATAAAATAAAAATAAATACCTATCTTCT
This sequence comes from Torreya grandis, assembly GCA_037957365.1. Taxonomy (NCBI): domain Eukaryota; kingdom Viridiplantae; phylum Streptophyta; class Pinopsida; order Cupressales; family Taxaceae; genus Torreya; species Torreya grandis. The sequence goes on from JARHVA010000084.1 coordinate 578,925, forward strand.
TGCTATCTTGTTGGAATTGAAATAATATGTAGATTGAATCTTAGTTATAGGTTTTTTGATATTTTGATACAAAGGTTTATAAAACATAAAATAATGTATGTATATGTATATGTATATGTGTGTGTGTGTGTGTGTGTAAAAAATTTAAAAAAAAAAAAAAAAAAAACAATATATATGTGTGTGTGTGTGAGAGAGAGATAGAGAGAGAGAGAGTATAAATGTATATAGGGGTAGGAAGCTGAGTCTTCCCATTCCCCTCCCATAATAAGAAGGGGAGGGGGACAGGCTAGTCAGCCCAACCCTGACAAGGCTTGGCTGAAGGCCATGACTGCGATCAGGGCTCTAAGCCCCAGTCTTCAGCCATGGGCTACTAATCACCAACCCTTTTAAGGTTTGGGGCTATTAAACAAACAAAAAACTAATAATAAATAAATTTAAAAAATGAACATGTTTGATTTTTATATTTATTATTAAATATAGATATGGTGTTAAAATGTGTGTGTGTGTGTTATTTTTTATATTTGATAAATATAATTTATCTATGGTATATGAATGTATATTATTATTAATGTTATTAGATTTCATGGAGTTTCACCAGAACATGTTAATTACAGGGATAACTTGCATAGTGGAGATCACTATAGGTGAAAGAGAGATGAAAAATCGTATGAACCACATTCAACATCTTGAATTAGACAAAAATTAGGTTACAACATCTATATAACAAAACAATACCATAATTTATATTGCATTAGATTATAGAGCAAAACAAAGTACACAATTGTGCATACACCATACATAAAATAAAATATAATAAAACCATAATAGGATAATTTCTATTAATCTCTATCAACACATCAAATCAAATTATATTATAAATAAGTACTATTTATATTTTTTTACAATCTTGATGTCTCTTCATCTTCCAACCTTTTGAAAACCAAAATGAGAGACTCTTCGTATTATCCAATTATCTGATTAGACATTCAATGTCAAATGTAAAAAACTACAAAAAAGACAAAATCAAACACTTTACACATGTGTTTATCCTATATACTTCATCATTTTGTCAAGATCCATTCTACATCCAACACTTTATTGGACTTAAATATTTGTCTCATCTCAGGATAAAGGTACAATTTAAGCTGATAGAAAATATAACTCTTAAACATAAGTGGAAATAAATTATTTAGGATCTATTTACCAATTTTCACCCTTTACATACTATTTAGATGCTCTTTCAAGTTTTTAACTAAGTAGCATACTATCCTACCACCATTTTGGGTTTTCAATAGATTAGTGTAACCAGGTGGTTACCCTTCACAATTTTTCAACTAATCTATACCCACTCCTAATTTTTATATTATCTAACCAAAAATGTGAATCTCTTGGAAGCTATAAAATTATAGATCACAAACCTTAATGCTATGGCTGGGTGGATGGTTCATTGGAGGTATATTGAGTTTGTTGTTGCTAAGTAGCTATTAGCCCAGTGGCTCCTTATGTATCCACTGCCAAGGGTGTATGCGAACATTGTCCATGTGCTTTGATCTCCCTTTCTTGTATGATTCGTATAAGTTATTGTGGAGGAATTAACTAGGGCTCATATATTATCTGTGCAATTATTGGATTGACGTGAGCTAAATCTTACTTGAGCATTTTCCAATCAATGAGTACTTCACATACCATTGTAAGGAGAATGTCCATTGGTACCTAGATCATCATCGTGTTCTATAAGTCATCATATTCTATGATTGTAAGCAATGCCTTGGCATTTGATTATTTTATATGCACATCCAAGATGAGTTTATCCAATTTGTATGTTATCTGCTAGGTTTAAACAAATCCAAAAGTGTTGTACATTATTTCATGATGTCATACTTGCATCTTTTGTATAATAACATCTCATGAATCTATCATTTGTTTGAGTGCATTTCTCATCTTATCTATAGTTTCCATTTGATCTCCAGCATAACTTTAGTTTTGTCAGCAGTAATAAATTTAGGTTGTGCAGGGATCAAGGATTGATTTAAATGTTGTCTCCAATTGAGCATATCTCAAGAGAGATTTTTGGCTTATGTTATAGTAGTGTCTAATATTTACTCATATTCCTCAAGAAATTAGCACATGGTCTTTGTTTTTGACCTATGGGGTTGTACTTGTCTGCGTAGTGCCAAAAAAAATTACACAACTCCCCAACTCTTTGTAAGCTCTATCAACAACATCATGAATTATTTACCCTCTGACATAATCTGATCACCTAGTACTTGCATAACTATAGTGGGATAGGTTTTATTGATTATCTACCTCATATTTTTTAGCCTCTCCTCTACTTCATCCTTTTCATCTCACAACCTTAGAACTTTTTGCTCCAAATTTGAATCCCTTTGAGAAATGTATTTCAAAAAAATGGTTGTTCTTTTAATTTGTTTAGAGAGTGATAATCAGGTTACATCTAGCAATGTTTCCATTTCATTGGTGGCAATTGCCATGGATATAGTCATAAATGTCATAGGAGTCGATGAAAACTGAGCAACTAGAATCAATAAGGTAGTGCACCAGGTGGATGTAGCAGGGACATCCCATAGCCACTGAATAGGAAGCTAAAATGCTTCTTCAGTGCTCTATGTGTGGTTGGTAGATGTTACCTCGAATTGGACTTGTACATCCTTGACCTCCTTAGCCTTGGTGGATACCTCTACCTTGGCCTTATTCTTAACTTTAGCTTGTAGTTTAGCTTCCTCTACATCCTTTGTTTGAGCTTCATCTTGGGATTTGGTTTTGGCCTCTACATTAGCCTTGGTTTTAGCTTCTACCTCAGCCATACCCTTGGCTTTAGCTTCATATTTTTCCTTGGATTTTTGCTCCTTATGTTTTTTTGGTGCAAATTATGATTCTTTTTTTACCTTTACTCTTTTTCAATCTATTTCTTCTTTGCCTCTACTTCTTCATCTTGCTTGCATGTAGCTTCGGCTTCCTTGACTTTTTTATTTTTATCTTCTACTTCCTCAACTTGATTCTACATATCCTCTGCTTTATTAGCTTTATTTTTTTGTTCCATGGTTGCATCTTGATACTTTATTTGTGGACTCTAGTAGCTTTTTGTTGTGCTAGTGGAAACAAGTATTCTTATTCTTGTGCTTATTCAGTACTTTATTCTTATTATCTCACCTCAGGCTTAAGTACACCCTACTCATATTATTGTTCCCCCTTTTTACCAATCATGGTTGTATCCATGGGTTCTTATTCTTCCTCGGTGCTCTCATCTGATTCAGTCTATTCAAAGTCTTTTACTACACTTAAATCATTCTTTTTTACCAATTTCTTTCTTCTAGATTTATCCAAAAGCTTGAGTGTCTTCTTTTGTTTCCTTGCTCCCTGGGGTTGAGGTTATTCAGTTAGTTTCATGGTACTTTATTTTAAAAGTGCACCAAAATAAACCATTCTTTATCACACTATTGGTGAGGTTTTTATAGACAAATGTGTGAATGGTTACCTAAATAAGAGTTTTGTGGGACCATCTTCTGTAAATAAGTCTATGACATACATAGAAGATGATCCCATAAATGATTCTTTTGAAAAGATTTTGGCTTGCAATTTATGCCAAGTTGCTTCTTATCCTAGAGTTTCAACAATAATAGAAGCATATAGTTGAGTGATATCAATCCAAAGGTCTAGCCTTGCCTAGTTATGCACTTGGCAAGTGTGCATTGATTTCCAAACGAAGAACTATTTTTATTCTTTTGCCTCATGGACCTCAGTGTTGATGTCTTCCAACATTAATTGAATGACTTATTTTTCATCCACCCCCATCTCAAGTAGGTTGCACTTAGTGGCTATTTGTGTAACCATGGGGTGTTTGAGCCATGATTTTTCATGTTGGGTTCATTTATTTGGTAGAGGTGGCAAGGATCTGTACATAGGTGTTTTCTACTTTCCTTTCTCTAGCTATGTTGAAACTTGAGGTTGTGTTGGTTGTGCAGGTTATTGTGCAATTACTTTCTCTACCTAGACCTCAACTTTTTCTTTAAACATTGAAATGAATAATGACATCAGTGTGACATTAGGGTTAGCCAAATTATGTACCTTTATTTGTATGCCATTGTGTATTTTGGTAACAAATGCATGTTAACCCAGATATTATGTGACATCCTATGGAATCTTGGGATATGATCAAATTAGTGTGAGGGATTCCATCCACCAAGCATTGAACCACCCCAATCGTTCATAATACTAGCTATTTTTTCTCCATACAATACTTGTGAAGATATTACCTAGATAAAAATTGGCATTGACAGTCATTGGCCCTAAGGGAGACTTTCATTAATTGAAACATAAAAACATGACCAGGAATTGATATTAAAAGGTTTGTGTAGTTACTATAAGTACCTTTTTCAATATTCGTAATGAGTTCAAAGGCCAAGAATTCAGGTTGATTGAAATCTTTATTTAGCTTCATCATTCGATAAGCAATGTCAACGATGCCTCTCATTTTTTTTTTTGCATGCTTTATGGTTTACCAAAACCTCTTATTAATATATTGAACCATGGTGCATAGTGAAGCATCCATAATTGAATTAATAGGATTTCCTCTTCCTACCCTAGTGGTGTATTGTTCTCTAATATCTAAATGCAGTGGTGTCATTGTAGACGTGCATTGCATTAGAGATTTTCCCTAATTGGGTAGACCATTTTCTTTTGACATTGAGTGTGCATTGATCTAAATAGTAATGTCTTCATCTAGATGAATAACACCTTGATTGTATCAACTCAACAATGTCATCATGACTTCATCTAATTGGCTGAAAGTAGGTAGCTTGATCAACCTTCCAGTGTCAGTGTCATGAAGTGGATGTTGTAGTGTTATAATTCTTGGTTGTGCTACTGGTTGGGCTTCTAGAGAAAATAGAGTGGATTATAATCTATCAATGAAATCTAAGGGCTTTAGATTATTGTACTTTATTTGTCAAAAGCCTAACCCTATTCCCATTTCCTCCTTCTAAGCATCGGATAATGGGATCAATAGTTTACCTCTATCCATGGTTGTATAAATGAATAAATCTAATGATTAATCTGAGGAAGTTTACTCTAGTGTGTGATCTATTTGAAAATAGATAGTTGAAAGGGTGAGCATAGAAATCTCATTTTAGCTGGAGAATATAATGGTTGCTTATTGCCCACATGCCTTTTTTATATAGTTGTTTGGTACCCAAATTCATGTTACTACCTCCCTTAAATACATGCACACAAATGTTATCTTTGTCTTTACTATTAAATGATAGAAATCATATTAATAGGGACTTTTGGTGCCTAGGTTGTGTTCTTTTAGCTCTGGTAGTTATTTATAGTGAGTAGATGTCCCATCATTTAATCAATTCATTGTATGCATCCACTTATCATATTATTGGCAAATCTACTTTGAAACTATTGTAATATTTTAAGATACCTCATTATTAACAGTCTAACTTGAACATTGGCCTTCCATATACCATACCTATCTTTTTTCCACCTTTCTAGACTTAATTACCAAGCTTGGTGTAGTGGTGGCTAACTATCTTAGGTGAGCTATCTTAGTCAAGTGATCGCATCCTATGATGAGATCAGGTTGTAGTGGTTACAATGTGTTATGAAACAACATGAAAACTAAAAAACATTCTAACCTCAAAAAAAAAATAGAAAACAAAAAACATTAAATAAAATCCTAACTACATGGTTCTACTCAGCACCCACTTAATTTTTAGCAACATGATAGAGATTTAAAATGATATAGATTAAGCCTATAGCCATGGATTCACCCTGGTAAAATGGTTCCCTACAAATATTTTATCACTATGGCACCTTATGGTGATACTTCATGAATGATATAGGGTCCCTTCCATCATATGTGCAACTTCATGGGAATGCTTTAAATCCACTCTTGTAAAGCATGATCTGGGTAGAATTGCTTATATCATAGATTATAATCATGCCATGCTTTCTAAATTTGTTTATTGATTTTTTGGGTCCACTATGCTCTTACCATGTCTTCTTCCATTTTATTTAAATCCAAAAATCATGCCCTTAATGAGTCTTGATCCCCTAACCTCATGATTATTGTAATGCATAAACTGGGTACAATAAACTCCATAAGTATTAATACCTTGATGCCATATACTAATTGGAAAGGAGTGAATCTAGTGGCTCACTTGTAATGTGTGTGATAGGCCCATAGAATTACAAGAATGTGATCATCCCTATCATCTCTCTAGATGTTGAAATTTTTTGTCAACATCTTACCTAAAATTTTATTTAATATTTATGCCTATCCATTAGCATGTAGAAGGTAAGCTATACTTTTGTGGTGTGATATCATGAATTCTTCCATGAGAGTCTTAATATTATTATTAATAAAGTGTGTGCCTCTATCACTTACCAGCTTAACTAGACATCTAAATCATGTGATAATGTTTTCATATAATAATTTGGTAGCATCCTTCACACCAAAGCTTAGAGTATCAGTATATTCTACCCATTTTATGAAATAGTCGATTGTCATGATAATGTATCTGGCATGATTGTGTTTACTTGAGGGAGTTATAGGTCTAAAAAAATTGATTCCCCATTATTCAAAAGGTTTTTATAAAATCATAGGAATCAAAAGCATTTCATCTCTCTAATTAGGCTTAGCTATTAATTGATAGATGTCCTAATGTTTAGCAACTCTATGCACATCTTGAAAAAGTTTAGACCACCATAACCTAATATGAAGTATTTTTTAGGTAGTAACATCTCCTCTGAAGTGTCCTCCTACAATACGTTGGTGAGCTTCTTGTAGAAATTGGTGTTGCTTATGTTCTAGAGATACCCTACATAATACATCATCTTTACCCAGATTGTACAAGAAACCATTAATGAGGCTATATAGTATTGTTCTAGTAACCATCTATTTCTTGTCCTTCTATATATAATGCGCAAGAAAATTTCCTTATTCCAAGAATTTTGTGATGTCTTCCATGTTATTCAAAACTACAATAGTTTGAAATAGGTGAACATCAGGAGATTCATCTTTGATTTCCTCTAGTTTTTCCCTATTGTGCAGTCGACTAAGATGATCCAACCCCACATTCTCCCATCCTAGTTTCACATTGATTTAGAATTAGAATTCCTAAAAGAGCATCAACCACTTGGATATCCTTCCCCCTAGCATTGGTTTATGGACCAGGTATTGCAATGCTTGGTGGTCTATGAAGAATTCAAAAGGAGTAGCCAACAAGTAATGCCTAAATATTTGTAATGTAAATACCATGGTGAGTACTTCTCTCTTGTTGGTTTTGTAATTCTTTTTCATAGTAGAGAGTTTCCTACTTGCAAAATCTATTGGATGGTCTATCCCACCTTCTCCTAGTTGTGTTAAGATGGTTCCTACTGCAGTGTCCAAAGCATCGACATGTACATTAAATGGATTTTTCTAATCAAGAAATACCAAGATGGGTGATGTTACCAACCTTTGTTTTAGCTCAATAAATTTTGTTTGACACTCAAATGTCCATTTCAATTTGGTTTCTTTGTGCAGTAGATTTTCCATGGCTGATAATATAGTTTCATATCCTTTTATTAATTTCCTATTAAATTTGGTATGACCCAGAAAGGTGTGCACTTCAATTGAATTTATAGGTGGTATTCCTCCTATAACAATAATTTTAGTTGGATCAACCAAAATTCCATCATTGCACACTACATGACCCAAAAAGACACTAAAAGGTGTAAAAAATAGACATTTATTTAAATTTAAGGCAATGCATAAAGCTATGCATCACTTTAGCATCAATCTAAGATTCAACAAGTACTTTTCAAACAAGGACAAGACTGATTAGTCATCCAGATACACCTCTAATAAATCATGAATGAAGTCTTTAAATGCATTTACCATAGCCCTCAAAAAGATAAGTGTGTTCTTAAGCCAAATGACATTACCTTATATATGAATGACCACCATTCATGCAAAGGTAATTTTAGCTTGATATTCTTTGGAAATTAGAATTTGGTGGTATCCACTGAAACTATCTATAAAGGAATGTACCTCATGTCCAACAATAGATTCAAGTACTTCATTAGTAAAAGGGATAGGAAATGAATCATTGATGTAGGCATCATTGAGTGCACGATAATCTCCACAAATGCATATTTTTCTCATCTTCTTAGGTTGTACCACCATGGGGCTCACCCATTCAACCTTCTCAATTGGATAAATAATTCCAACTTATTGCATTTGATCCAATTCAGCCTTTACTTTAGATTTCATGTTAGGGTTGAGTTTGTATGGTCTCTTTTTTTGAGTGCATGCACTCCTTTAACTCAATGTACATCTCATCCAAGGATGGATCTATGCCTTTGACCTTTAAAATTTTACTTGGAAACACATCTAGTAGTCTCATGACAATTGAAGGGCTTTAGATATATGTTATTTCCCCTAGTAATCTCCAATTGATGTAAGATTATGGGTCGTTTCTATTCCAATATTTCCTTACATCTTTCGTAATGGTTCCTTATATATTTTGCTTGATCCACTAGACATAGTATATTGTAAAATGCATTTGCCTTCTCATTGTGGGATGCCAATACTACACAACTTCTCTTCTTTGACCTTCTCTACACTTTGTGTTGATTTAGGCTCCTCCTCATGTTGTGGTTCAAATAAACCTTATAAACCAAGATCCCCATCATTATCATTGTCACTAGTCTCTATCAGATCATTGTTTATTTTAGTTATAAGTTTGAATCTAGAGTTGTTCTTTTTTATTATCTTTGTAATTACACAGTGTAAAATCCAGATCCTATGTAGCTTCCTGATGCGAAGATGATTCAGTAACATTTGTTAAATATTTTTCCCATCTGTGACATAGAATTTTTTTATCTTTTGTAGGGCATTCTCTACTATAGTATTATTATCTTCAAATACAAAATTTTGAATACAATCCTACAAAATTTGCATCTAGTGTTTGGTTTCTCTTTTATGCTCTTGATGCATGTACCAGGCTGTAAGAAGAGGTGCAAGAGTATGACTAAATATGTGCACCTAATATCGAGGCTCTACTCTTTGTGTAGTCCATATGTCCACACACTGATGGATGTGCAGGTCAAAGCATTGACCCTTTTGAAATAAGGGTCATTCTACTTTAATATTGACTAGTAGTTGAAACCTTGCATGTAAGATTTATAGGCATCCTCCCAATGCATATCTGTATTATTGTGCACAACCCACCATGTTGAGGCAATTCCTTTTAGTGCATAGCTGAGTGTGCTAATCCATTATTCTACTTATGGTACAGGTGTTCAAGACTCAGGAGAAATATATTAATATCTTTTATTGTAAAATACTGAGGTATTTGGCATTCTACAGTAAACACCATGGTAGAGGTTTCAACTCATGATCTCTATAGAACTAATTTAGGATATGCACATCTGAGTCACCACTTATGGATGAGGTCAAATATTAGGGTAGGATTCCTTTAGGGGTAGGTTAAATGTAATACATCATGGTTTTAGTATTATTATAGAAAAATTCTACCTTAGATATTGTTGGTAAATGTACTGTAGGAGAAACACATTCTTTAATTTGAACCTGTTTGACCAATGACTTTGTGATAACTAGTTTAAATACCAATGTTTTTCTAGTTGTGTCATATTGGCCTTCCAATTTTGAATAAATAGTGCACATCCCTATTTACCTTTCATCTATCCCCACCTTAAACCAACTATTTGCTTTGTAAGCATAAGGGGATTTTAGTTCTTTAGGAATGATATATGGTGTATGTTCAAATTTGCGTAGAGGTATGACTACTATTTTATCTTTATGATGCACTTCTAATTTCTTGCACATAGTATTAATAGTTATTTGGCCATCATAGGCCCATTTATTACTGATTAAAGTAGGTTAATGGGTCTCTATTATCTTCATGTCAATGACCTTGAATTCTTCTTGTAAGCTAATTTTAGCTACCTTAATTTTAACATCCTCTAGTTGGCCACTAGGTTCTACTCTATCATAATCCACCAAGATTAATGTTACTAGATTGTAACTCAGAGTTGGTTAACCAATGGATTCCCATATGGAGTGAGGAATCATGTTAACGATACGGCCAAAGATAAATATTGCATTTTATATTTCATATCCAGCCAACTCGACATCTAGTCATGAATCCACATCCCATGGCTTCCTAGTTTTGAAGTACCAAAGTACTTTTTTGGCCCTTTTTTATCCTCATTACACACATTCTAGAAGATGATGAAGGAGGTTCATGATATTCTAGGATATATCCTCATTTCATAATGTACTAAGAAGTTTCATTAGATCTATCAAGGTGATCACAATGTCCTCTTATTGAAAGTTATAAATAATTTGCCCATACATTTGAGCATCAATATCAGTGGTACCCTTATTAGAATCTGATTTATATTATAGTTACTGAAATACCTATGTAGCTTGATGCATTAAATTCTTTTTGGTTGTAGGGTTAGGATATTTATCTCACTAAACTTGTTTAATACCTCGATCTTGAGGCATCTCTAATGGAGGTAACCCTTATTCAGCACTTTTTTGCCATGTGACAACTTGCATAAATGCATTTTCCTTTTATTACACATTAATCATTTTACATTGCACAATAGCTTATCCTTTCTTTATTTTTTCTAGAACAGGGCAATCTTCTATTTGATTTTGACCTTCGATCCTGTAATATTCAAATTAAACTTACCTTTGAGGATTTGTGGGATATTTATTCACATAAATATTATATGTGCCACAAAGATAACATTGCATGGGAAGTCAATTTTATCGATTGTCATTATTACAACTTTTTTGATATCTACCTCAATATCCTCCCTAATAACCTCCTCTATATCCTCCTTTATTTTGTTGATATCCCCAACCTTGGTATTGTTGTCCATTATATCCTCCTTATTGATTTATCTACACATCATATCCTCAATACTAATGTTGAAGAGAACTTAGGGTCCAAGTTTCGTACTGTTGTTGAAGATTCATCTTGTTCCATGGTTGTGCATACTGACTAGAATATTGATACAATGGAGATGACATATTATTCCAGTTAGCTAGGCCTTGTGCCTAGTATTATGGTGATGATGGCATGTGATATTATGGTGATGAAATCACCCATCATATATTTCTTTGAGTCGTATTGGTCATCTCCACATCTAGTTTTGAAATTATTTACTTTGTAGTGGGTATTTATTAGAATGCAATTGTGAAGACATTCTTGGTTATATTTTGCTTTAACTCCTGTAATACATGATAAATACTCTCATCATGATTTTTATATTTGTAAAAAATTCAATAAATTTTGTGTGATTTATGAATATATTTCTGAAGGAGATGGCATTTCGATGTAGGATGGCCCACTAACCTACGAATTTCACAAAATTCTATTTTTATTATCAGGGAATCATTCTTATGATGTCCTTCATGAACACACTCTACACACCATAAGCCTAATTTAGGATTATCATTTTCATGCATTTAGTTCATCCTCCTCATGAAATCATTGATCTTAGCTTCTACTTTTGATCTTGTCGAGGGAAGATCTGCATAGTCTTCTATTTGCTTAACCTGAGGGTAGCAGATTGAGCATTAAATTTGGTCGATAATTGGGTTTCTGCAATAGTGAACCTTATTCTTGGTCATAAACCTTCTACAAAACAAGTATCCTTATATTTATATTCAATAATAAAATCAATTTTATTCATTACATTAGAGACCCTGAGATCATACTCTCCAACCATTTATCCTTATTTTTGTCGAATCTTTTTTAGATCTTAGGTCAATTGACTGGAGCACTTTTTTAATTTGACATCTACTATCAATAAATCTTTGACTTGTTTTAAATCTTGGGTATTGACATTTATTTTTCAAATGAACTCTAAATTGCATCCTCCCAAAGCCCTTACAAGTTCACATTTCTTCACATCATCTGATGTAATCCCTTTTACAACCCATTTCATATTGCATGTGACTAAGTACTATTATAGAGTTGAATATCCATCATATAATATTAAAGGTGCATACATACCTACATGAAGTGTCATATTCAAAGGATTTTTAGTTGTAATTACAAGTGTCTGAATACTAGTGATTATAACTGGTGGTATCTGTGCACTGATCGTTACATAGTTGAGCAATAACATAGTGGTTATATGCCTATAGGTTGTTTTACACTATCCTTTTCAGGAGTAAGAAATAATTATGCCTCTTATAACTTCTTTCTCTGTAATACCCATTTGATTTCTATACTAATCCTTCCAAACATGTCAATAAAGGAATCAAACCAGCCTGAGTCAGCTTCTCTCTCTAAATTTTTTCTTCTATCTATAAGTAAAGTGGGTTTTGGGGATGCATACTCTTGAAATGAATGACACTTATTTCTACCTTCTTTTGGCTTTGAAATTGAACTTGTAATAGTAATACCTTAAAATTTAACATCTTCTCAGGGACTTTCCTTCCTAGTTCTATCAAAAATCCCCTTTGTTAACTTTGACCTACCTCTATTTCATAATTTATCTACCTCAGATCTCTACTTCCAAAATCCTCTTTCTCATCTAACCCTTCCTCATATTCATCATACCCTTATTTTTTAGTAACTTTTGCACCTTCTTCTAGCATCTTTGCCTTTCACTTCTCTAGCTCTAGCAACTTTTACTTTACTTCTAGTTCTACTCATAGTTACTTTAGGGTCAATTATTTTATTCCATCTTCTTTTTTATTGTAGTTCTCTCTCGAGTCCCAAAATTTTCTTTTCACTCAAAGTCTTTTCACCATCCATTTTCTAGGATCAGGCAAGTTCCTCTTACTAAGCTCCTAGTCATCTAATTTCTATCGCACACACCCCCATGGTGCCTGAAGCAACTATTGTACGTTGGATGGAGTAGAAACCATGGCCTTTTCCATAGCCAACATTTTGATGAACAAGGGTGGTTACTGCAAAAAATTCCCTCTAATTTTTTAAGCAATTCAATTCTACATAGTCTTAAAATTTATGTATTTTTGTAGTGTGATCTTTGTGATATAATTGTCAATCATAGATCTTTGTCCAAAAATCTACTACTCAAGACTATTAAGTATCTAGATTATGCAGTCTCTCTATCTTGTCCTCGATCCAATTTATAAATTTTGTTCTTCTTAGACTAAATCAATAGTATTCTAATCAAGCTAACCATGTAACTAATAGTTTAGCCAATTCACACCAAAAACTTTCCTAGATTTTACCATAGATGTGTTTTTGGACAATCTCCTCTACAGTCTTTCTTACTATTTATGTTTCTTCCTCTAAAAAATTCTTAATTCTCTCATCTAGCCATTGTTCTATGTCTCTTGGCCCTAACAACCATCTCAACATAGTTGATCCAATTTGGTTCCACATTGACTGCACCATTATTAGCAGAGATTCCTAAATTTTCACCAAAACATGCTAATTACAGGGATAACTTGTGCAGTGGAGAGCATAATAGGTGAAAAAGAGATAGAAAATCATACAGACCACATTCAATATCTTGAATTAGATGGAAAATAGGTTACAACATCTATATAACAGAATAGGACCATAATTCATATTACATCATATTACAGAATAAAGCAATATAAAGTACTTGACTATGCATACACCATATATAAAATAAACTACAGGAAAATCATAATAGGACAATTTATATTAATCTCTATCAACACATCGAATTAGATTCTATTACAATGAAGTACTATTTATAGTCTTTTACAATCTATTTATATGTTTATTTATAATTAATAAATATTTAAGTTTAGAGAATTATTTTGGGAATATCTAGTGGTAATATGGTGATTTTAAGTTGAAGCCATTAGATGAAGTGACAACTTAGAGGGATCTGAGAATGACATTAAATTAGATGATCTCCCAATGGATGTGTTTTGTTAAAATCCTTTTATATGACTCTATAGTTAGGAATTTTTGTTGATTATTATTTAAATAAATGCATATATTTGTAGTATATGAAAGTTAAATCAAAGCCTTGTCAGTTCAGTTCACTTGTGAGTACCTTAGGAATCATGATAAAACTGGTTTTCATCTTAATAAGTATGTGATAAGTCAGCCCCTTTGTCTTGTAATTACATAAATTTGTGAATGGAAACCAAACTAGAAGATCCATTTGTTTTATAGATCACACTTAGAGGGGAGATCATAAATCTAATGTTCTTGTAATTTTTTTAAGGGTAGTATTGTCCACATTTTTGTGTTTTGATTGTTTAGCTTTTTGTATTGGAATCATGTGTTATAATTGTAATTATCTTCATTGATTGATGACATGTTTGGGCGTCACCCAATTAGTGTTTGTCCTTATGTTTGTATAATATCAACCCTAGTTATTACATAACAATTAGGATTATAACAGGTATGTCATATTTTTTTGCTTAAATCTTTATTTAATTTGCCTATTGTTTGGAAAAATGAATTATTTAAGAAGGAAAGTCTCTTGCTCAGTGTAAGTTGACCTCTTTATTGACTATGTCATAATGCAGGTTGGCGAGTACTAATGGCAGTTAGATTATAAGAATTTAATATCTTTTGTGTTATAAAATTTATTGTGTAAATGAGATTGTTGAAATGTCTCATTTCTTATTCTATTTTTTGTGAAGAGGTAGTTGTAATCCAAACCCATAAGTGGGGGTAGGTATTAGATGTTTTTTAAATACTTGATGTAAGGTTTAAGTTTATACACGTAGTGGTGTATGTAGTTAGATTATTTTATAGATTTGTAATGATGTCATTCAATTGTTGAAATAAAATTAATGCATCTTGTTTTACAATAAAATATTTCTTTGTTATTATGTAAATTGATAGTCCTTTGAATCTTATAAATTATTAGTTTTATCATGATGTCATGCCATTCTATAAATAACATTATTATGTAGGGTTGAATTTATAAATCCATAGATTTATAACAACTCATTTGCATAATACAAGCTCCTTTAATCATAAGGATACAACTTGATAACTAAAACTAGTAATAACTCTAAGAATATGGATTTAGGCTTGTTATATACTCATAATTTATGATGAATCAATAGAGGCTTTAGCTATCTAAAAAGGATTGATATTCAACATGATATATTTCATTAACTTCCTTGAGCCTTGAAATGCTTAATCAATGAACCAAGTCAATTAGTTATATAAATCAACCTTGTATCAAACAAACTAAAGTGTAATCCATTATTAGACAACAAAACTGTAAGAAATTATTCCACTTTCTCAAGCATGATCATTAGTATTGTCCTCTTAGGTGGCCTTAATAATTCAATTATAATTCTAATACAATAAATCAAATGTTTTCTTAAATTAAATAATCTAATTCACTAATTGGTTTTATTATTGGTAAAAATATTTGTGTGTTTTTAGCCTATAGTTGCCCTTCAAAATTAAATTTTAAAAATAGTTAAAGTGGTCTCATTTGGTATTTGACTATCGATCACAATTCTTACTAGTTAAGAGAACTAGTTTCTGGTATCACATTAATATTTAGATCATTCAATTTGAAATGGTACCTCGATTCCAAAATGCTTTCGCAGGGAAAATCCTTCTTATCTTGTTGATTTTTCAATGAAGGTGCTCTAAAATCGATGTTTAATAAATGGTTAGAGATTTGTTCAATTAGAAATGAAGATTTTTTTCATTTATCTTTACGTTTTTATCAACCCAAAAGTTTTTGGATTTAGATTTCACTATTGTTTTCTATTTTTAATTACACCTTTTTAAATTATAATTACTCAAAAAAATATGTTGTTTTGGGTCAGTCTGTGAAGTTGTTTTGGAAAGGGTGTTGAATTATTCTCCCCGTTTAGCATTTATTGAATCTAAAAGTTGTAACCTCCCAGTTTGAGTTTTATATTCATGAATAACCTTTTGTATCTATTTTTTAACTCCATTTTATATATTTAGTGAGTCTTCCTTGAACCTTATTTGTCATTGTTTTTATAGGTACGACAAAAAATGTTGTTAAGTATTATTTGATTTGATATTCTTTTTATTTATATTGTTACCCTTGTTATAAAATAATACTTACGTTGTGATGATTTTATAATACAAATTTGACCCATTACTTTATAATAGTGTAAACTTTTGTCTAAGTATTTATTCTAGCATAATTTTGCACCCTATATAACCATGCCAAGCCTTTGTAGCCTTATTTATCTATAGCGTTGACCCAGTTATCATGTGATTGTGTTTATTTTCAAATTTATACTTGTGAATGTTACCATAGATAAGATGTGAAAATTCCTTATTTATGAAGTTGTACTTATAAAATTTATTTTTTGCTTGGTTATGGGGTTCATGGTGAATTCATAAAGAAAATTCAAACCTGTATATCCATAAGTGTCTATTCATTCTTTCATGTGATTTTGAATTCATGTTGTGTCAATCACTAGCACCAGAATCACTAATGACAAGTCTAAGTTGTATTTAAACCTTGACTCTTTGTGTGACTTGCATTCTGTAGTAGTTTGAATCATCTAGTTGGGTCATGACTATGAAGTGACATGTTATGTGTCACTTGAGTTTGTATGCTATGTTAGTGAAACTATCTCTGTATGCATAAGAGATAGTGTGTTTGTTGGAGTGTTAAAAAAAGCTATGGTTTTTGTGTAAGTTTGAGATGAAAATTTTGGGCATGACAAATGGCCCCAGTGCAGGAATGTCTGCTATTCAAAGTATATTCTCCTATGGATAATAGTATATATTATCTTCTACCTCAAAAATCATTTAACTTCATCAAGCTTTGACTCTACTTTAGAACACTGAAGGATTGGATAGCAAACAAGGATTCCAAAAAGTTGTGTCATGGCACCCATAAAGCTATGTTGGGGAAATTGAATTTCTATCACATAAACTATACACATTATACTTCTTGTTGACTAAGTTTGTATTTCTAGTCAAACTACGACACCTATAGGAAAAAACTTGATTTTTGAGGTCTATAGTGGGTTTAAATAGATGTTATAAGATGTCTAAAGGTTCAATTAATGTAATTTCATGTTATAACACCTTTGGTTATTAGTCCCCTAAGTCTATTTATCATTTTTGGGTCATTTAGAGGTTATTTTAGGTCTATTTAATACTTTGTATAGATTTTTTGGGAAGTGTGATAGTGTCAAAAGGTCACATCACATTCCATGTGTACTAAGGAGTCTTTAGTATCTGTTCTTAAATAAAATTTTATAGGTTGATCAAGAAAGAGTAGTTTTCCCTAAAAAAGAGGAGTTGTTGGGAACTTGTACAGCCTTCCCAAGTCCACCATTAGCTAAAAATGTGGAAAGATCAACTCTTCACCTTCCCACACTCATTTTCACATTTTGACTTGAAGGAGAATGCAAAAAATCTCTTCTGCAACTCATTTTCCCAATTTCTCCATTGGCACACAAAGAAGGCCCACTTCAAGTGCTCACCATGGGTTGTAAAAATGGAATCAAGAGGAATGGTATTGGGGATATATATAAATCTTAGTCCAATCCATGTTCATGGAAATATGTCTCAAATTGGTTCATTATTCTTTATGAACAATCGTTAACACTTCAGGCAACCTTTTGAGAGTTTGCATTGAAGAGGGGATCTCCTTTTGAACCTATTTTAGATTTTCTTGACTTGGATTGATGTTTTTATCTACTTTAGGTGTTTATAAATGGTTTTCAACATGCTCTCATGATTTTTATTGTCTTGGATATTTTAATGGTGTGAGAAAACCTCTTTTAGGGGAGCAAAATGCTTAGTTTGTGTTCACAGTCAGCTCAGTTACTTGAAAATGTTTTGTTCACATTGGGAAGAGTTTTTTGATGAATATACTAGTGTTTTTAAGGTTTTAAGGATTGGAAAATTATTTGTGGTGTTTTAAAAATCCTTACCTCACATTTCTTTGCCCTTCCATGTTTCTCCCTGTGTGCAACAGTCAAAACTTCATCTACAAGAATATGCTGACATCATCAATACAGGTTTGAAGATTTGACATAGTCCTCCACCTTTTGGGACTAATAATGTGCATTGATATTTTGAGAAAAGTCACATACATGCTACGAACTAGCTAATTTGGAAAAAGATCTCAGTTACACCTGTGAAAGGAGATTGTCATCTACAGCTGAGGCCATTGATAACTCTTCTATAGGTGTTCCAATAAGATGATCCATTCATTTTGATGGTTCATTGCCATATATAATGCCCAAAAAATCCTATTATGACCCTAGTTGACAAGTAAGGGTGCCAAAACATCAAAAAGAAATGAAGAATTGAAATCAGACCTAGATGCTCTAAAATGGCCAAATAGTGATCCTAGAGGTTCTAAGAAATTGCATAGGTGGAAGAGAGAATTTTTCTTGAAGATATCATTAGGCCTATTTGGTTTCCTACAGTACAATAATCATCTATGCCAATTTGGAGTTTGTAAGAGTAAGTGTAAAGTAGGTTTTGTGACCTAAAATGGCAAGAAATCACTAAATTACATCAGTGATATCTACAGTATTCTCAATGAGTACTTGTCTTACATGCATCTGACAAGTCCTAGACCTATTTTTGAAAAATGGAACAATTAAAAATAATTCAACCATTATTTCAGAGCTCTTAATCCATGAAGGGTAGTTGTGTTTCATGGAATGACCTTTTGGACCTATCCCCTATCTGTACACAAGGTAGAGCATGCAGTGGAAGTAGTGTTTGATGATTGGCATAAGGACATGATATTTAGGGTTATTAGGAAGGAACTAGGTACTAGTATGAATTATAAAAAACTAAACATAGTGTTAATAAATTATATATGTTATTTAATATACTTCAAATTAATAAACCCACCTATAGGACTGAATTATGCACCTTCAGCCAAAGGTATTGGCGAATTGGTCACAATCAAGTCATGGGAGTATATAAGAGGCTTGTAGGTAAAATAATGAGGATTTAGTGTTTATGACCACTCAAATTTATCAAATTAAATTTATAAACTTCATTCCCATGATCCATAACCAATCCAGGTGTGCTCATTAAGGTTGTCTCAGTCCTACCAATAGGACACGGGCAATAAGATGGCATAAAGGGGTCTAAAGACTTATCCAAGGTGATGTCATGATAATATATAGGTTTAAATACCTTTAATATATGTTTCCAACTCTTTTTCTCATTGGTTCTCTATCCAAAATTTTAAATTCATCTATAGGCAGGGTATTCAAGGTGACTGTCACAGTGGACAAGACAATGGACAAGAGATTAGGTAAGAGTATGTATGTGGGAGATTTAGGAGAATTGGAGTGACATAAAAGGATATGGTATCTTCATGAAACCATAAATTTTTATCAAAATTATTCCCTAAAGATAGCTTTAGCAAGAGCTATAGGGTCCTATAAACTAACACCTACAGGCAGGCAATCCTTCTCTAAAGCCCAGTCTTGTTGTTTTGTGATTTTGGAAGACCTCCCCTTGGATTTAAGAGATTAATTTTGGTATTGAATATTAATATTATGAATATAAACATTTACAAGTATTTTTTTCAACAAGGAAACAAGGCAACATGCCCCTATTTTGTCTTAGAATAGGGGTAGTCTCTTCATTCAAAACATAGGCAACTTGGAGAGAAGGAGTGGTTTTGAAGACCAAAAAATAAAAGGTAACCCAAGAGAATATTTTATAAGATTAATTAAATCTATCACAAGATATAAAACCCTGATATAAATTTTGGAGGTAAACAAAACATTCTATACAAGGAGGGTTGCAGTCAAATGCCATAGGCAGACTCAAGAGCAAGAGTCCAAATTAAGGGTCAATTTGTGTTTTATCCTAATATATGATTAATACTTGTTGTATTCATGTTTTCAGGTGTGTATTATAAGTGTTAAATCCATAAAATGGAAAATAAAACCATGAAAAGGTCATATGGAGTCTAAAGGTACAGGCAGACCTAGTAGCAAAAGATAGGTCTAGTGATAAACAGGGGTCAGTCTTCATTCCTACCTCTTGGAGATCCATTAAAATTATTGGATAATGTTATTGGGGAATATTTAGATATTTTTTAACCTTAGGTCTATAGTTAAAATCCCCAAGAAGCCATTATAGGCTTGAAAGCATGCACAAACTTCTTCAGAAATTTTATGAACATTTACATGGGATATATAAATGTTTGGAGGAGTTGGATAGGGTCACTAGGGAGCCATTAGTGTAATTTTTTAGATTTTATAATATCACACCTTTATGAATAAAGGTTAAGAGTACAAATCACTCTAAACCCTTGCAAAACCCTCATAGTGACCCGATTGAAGAGATAGAGGGTTTTAAGCATCCATATTTTAGGTAATGGCCATGAAACCACCTATATGATGTATAAAACTCTCCAGGTATTCCACACATGTGATAAATATGTATGGATTTTTAGGAAAAGCATGCAAAATGGGGTTTTCTTCACCATTTTTTTTTTGTGTAGGTTATATGAGGTTCCAAAGGATGAAATAAAGTTTGATGGAAATATATATACTTATAATAACCCCATATTATCATTTTATCCTATGGATAAACTTCTAAGTTTCTAAACAAAGGCCTCACTTTCAGCCAGTCAAAGTTGGCATCATGCACACAAGGGTGAAAAGTGTGAAAACCTCCATTGGATGTCTTTTTAAGGAATATTTAAAGATTCTAGAGTCATGTATAAGATTTATAGGTGTCATTAATCCTTTTTCCATGGATTTTCATGAGAAAATAAATATTTTTCAAGGCCAAATGTGTAGGGTGCATGGAAGGGTCGTTTTCAAGACAACAGATGATGATGGCTCATTATTAGTTGCTTCTAGAGGACCAATCATACAAAAAATGCATGGAGAGGTATGTATAATGTCCCTACCTTTAATTACAATCATTATACTTTCTCCATATTAGTTACAAGACATTCAAATAGGCCCAATCATGAAGATAATTTTTCTGTGTAAAGGGAGGAGTTTCTTGCCACTTTTCTTCAAATTTGTGACTTGGATTGAAACTTGTTAATCCCACCCTTGCATGTTTCAACCCATATCCTCTTCTCATACATATATAACTAAAATTATGAGCTTGACACATGTACAAGTGACCCTTGGACCTCTCTCTCTCTCCTTCTCTCAAGCTCTATAAGAGTTGGCCATTTTGGCATTGTTGGTATGTTCCACCCGAGTATGGTGAAGCCTTGCTCAATTTTACACATTTTGATTAATGAAATTACTAAGTGTTTATCTCTCTCATGACTATTCATAGTGTGCTCTACTTTAATTTTGAATTTTCCTAGTGAAAACTGTGGATCCCTTAGCATTGTCCTTCATTCTCTCACCTATTTGTAGCCTTCTTCTATTAGGGCATGTAAAGAATTAAAGAGATGGTCATGGTTGAAGTGAGTATTATGTTCATTATATTCATTAAATACCTCTTGTCTAGTCCTCCTAATCTTGCACATCATCTAGGACCCCACAATGTAGTATTAATGTAAGAAAACATGGATTTGGGAAAGTGTATGTTAGTTGATTTCCTAGTTTTAAGTGTGAAATGCAAGTGGTTCGAAGTCATCAAAATTATCTGGTGTATCACCTATGTATCTTAGGTTTTTTTATGTTAATCTCACCCCTTTTCTACCCCAAAAGTGTTAGTAGTAGGAAGATGAGCTCAAACAATGAATCAAGGGGAGCTAGCCCCTAATCTAGAGGTTTATCTCACAAGTTTGCTCACCCACAGCAAGTGAGATGTCCCCATTTTGCCACTTGGATTAGAGGCCTAGAAAACATCTTCTCATAGGGTGCATCCAAGTGACAATAGTTCCCAAGACAAAACATTTCTAAGTTGCATCTACATGGATTAATCAAAGTTTAGTTCTCTGGGATATTTTTAGGTATTCCTTATTAGCAGTAGAGTTAGCTTCTCATTCTTCAAGGATAAATACAACTACAAGAAACTCTAGAACCAATTTGGAAGCTATTTATAGAGTAGTCAACTATTCCATAGCTTATATGTTGTCATTACTTCTATAGCTTGCTAAAGCAACACAAAGCCAAAGCCAATTTATAGTGTTACTGAGAACAAGAGGAGTGAAACTTTTTGTTGGTTTTATTAGTTGTGGTGTTTCCATAGATACAGTTTATACAAATTCTTTAATAGGTATAATGTGGATGCATGTTTGATATTTAAAATATTTAATGCACAAGGATATCAATCACATTCCTTTGAATTCATGAATGATAAATAAACTATAAATTCATCTCTCATAAATGATTGCATATCTTTACATAAATGTCTAATTGTTATGGTTGAAAATTTTGTATTTTTTTACCATGTTTTTGGTCATTTTAATGTTAATATATACTCAGCACATCTTTGTCAAGCAGGTAACATTTTATAAATTCTCAAGCATATCAACAAGGGCAAGGATTTTCCAAATATTCAATTTTAGAAGAGTACAATAGATCATATGTTTATCCATGATCCTTTTTCATCCCTTAATTAAATGCTATTTAGCCTCCCTAGCTCATTGACAATGGAAATTGTATTGTTCATTTCTCTTGTGCATATTTTCTATCTAGTTTATTTAGTTCAGGTAATATAGGTTAATGTGATTCAAAATCTATATGTTCACAATTTTCAAAATGCCCTAATTTGTATATAATTATATTGATGCATCATGTATCTGATGACATCTAGTTCTTATTCATTATTGGCCATTGCATATGCTAGAATATCAGGGTTTTCTAATTCTAATTTAAAGTTTTGTTATCATTTCTTTATCAAAAGTATTTCTATAGCACTATTAGGAACTACAGTGAGTCAATTATATTTAAATATTGCTAATGCAAACCTTTTATCATTTCCAAGAGAAATGCTAATTCTTCATTTGACTTTATCCTACTTACAGAGGTGTGTTTTTCTATATACATTGATATATTATTCACCTACCCTTTTGAATGAGATTTGGGGTTTGGGGAAAATAATAGTGCATATGATTGATGATCACATGTAAAATAGATATGAAATTTTAAAATAATGGGAAGAGCTTCAAAATCTAGAAAATTTGTTTCATATTCCAACTTTAGAAATAATTCTTGATGATAAAAATGCCCAGGACCTTGCCTTGAGATGGTGTCAACATTTATCTAAGAAAATAAGATCTCGATCATATAACCATGTTTTGCATTATCTCTTAGCTTGTGTGTTTCAACTGATGCATTTGCCTTATATTTACTAGGACCTTTTGCAAAGGTTAGTTATAGATATGCCATTCAAAAAATCTTAGGAGTCACATTGTGTCTCCATTTTTTTGACATTGAACTAATCTCATACTGGAATCATCCATTTCTAAGTACATAAAAGAGTGTTGTACCAAGTGTAAAATTGTACTCGACCAACCCACATTGTGCCTTTTTTATGGTACTCTTTATTGTGATCCAATTCATTGTGCATGTTGCAAGTTAGTTTCTTTCTTATTATTTTGTAAATGCATAGATAATGTTGTTATATATCATGCTACCCATTTTGTTTTAGTAAGTTTCTATATACCCTACTATACTACTATCTATATATTTTTTAGTAAGTTGATATACTCAAGATATATATCTTGTTATCATAAATATTGAAGAGCTCAAAACATAAAAAAGTTGTTATATATCATGCTACCCATTTGTTTTGGGGCCTTGCTTTGTATTTATGAGGATGGTCATTATTTGATATTTTGATAGGTAGTATTATATCCACTTTCCTCCAATTTATTAAAAGTACATATAGATCATTTTGGATTTTATAAAAATTACTTTTATGATACTAAATTTTCTTTGACCTTCATTGCAGGGGAGAAAACCACTTCCGAACATAGTTATTAAATGATGACAGTTGTTCATAATCCTCTTAATCATGAACAATTGAGGAAAGTCTCTAGATTTCAAATGAAAGATGTGGTTGTTTGGTAGATTGTAGATGTAGAATCCACATTGATTTTCATACCTAGTGATGAGTTTGACCTACCTTTGAGTTTGACATATTATGAGATTGATTCATATAAAAAATACAACAACTAGATGGGATGCACATTTTTTATTGATTAGTTAGTCAAAGTGTTAGGGGAAGGGGACCAATTATTGGTTAAGGTTCAATAGTTTGACCTATCTTTCATGGTTTTCTATGTTAAGGGTTAACGATATTTAGGCACTCTTTTCTATTTATTTTTATATATAATAAAATGTTTTTAGATCCACTTGTGGGTACAAGATTCCACTCAAATTGTTTTCTATAATTATTTTATAATATTAATCACCAAAGGATTTTGGTGTCATTAACAATATTTGTCCATTAGTTGCACTACAAGAAATTTTTTTTTTTAATTCATTAAATTCATTTTGTCTCTTTTGTTACACACTAAGTTCTGAGCATTGCTTTGAGTGGGAAATCTTTTGGAAGTCTTAACCACATATTTAAATGTGTTTTAGGAACTCTTAAATCATAAATAAACTCAATTAAAGGTACTAAAATAATTAATTAATGAAAAGGACTATTTGTTCCATGTTAATCTTGGACATTCTAAGCATTCTATAGGGAATTAAGTTTTGGTAGTTCTTATTCTAATATGCAGTCAATTCTTGCTAATATTTTATGTTCTATATACTATATAGCATGATCTAATATCAGTTGCATAAGATTATCATTATTAAATATGTGAAAAACTATGATCAAAACTAGAATTCCAACTTTTTATGCCCAATACTCTTTGGAGAGTAGAATGAAGGAAAGTGCTCTTTATTTATAGGATAATAATCAAGAAGTTTTCTATTTTTTTAAACTAGTGTTTTTTCACTCAATCTAGGTGTACATTAATCCCATATTAATACACATGGAATAAATTAAAGGATCCAAAATAAAATTCTATCCATAAATAATTTTCATATAAGTAACTATTTCATTCTAATGATTTGGGTGTGTGATAATGACATAGTGTCAATCCACCAACCTTCTAATATCTCGATATTACAAACATGGGTTTATTTCAGGAATCAATTAATGAAAATTTGATATTTATTGATATAAAGGATTAACCAAAGTTTTTCATTAAGTAACTTAGTGTGACAATGCATCTTACATGGAAATAAAAGCACCAAGACTATATGACTCATATGAAAGTAAAATGTGTCCCCAACAATGATACTAAACCCAAATAATTCATCCATAGAATACCATTATCTAATTGAAGTCTCTTAAACAAGTTAGTTCAATAAAATATTGTGTCTTAAATGAATTTACTTAATTAGTACAAATAATTTAAATATATTTATTTGAAAATGCTAAGAGATATCAATCTTGAGGTGTTTACATTGGATTTATCACATACCACATCAATTACCTTCTTTGTGAATTTCCCACCAACTGGTGATAGATGGCCTCCATCTAGTTATACCACTATGTTGGGCTCAAAAAAATCTTTTAGGAAAATAAAAAAGGGGCTCTAACCTCTACCATAAGCCCAAGATGTTACTATTTTTCTATCACATTCTCTAAAAATGAATAAAATATTCCCTATGATAATCAAATGGACATCAAATTTAAGGTTTAATCTGACCTATGACTATCAAATGGATGTTAATGTAATTTTAGCCATTAAGTATTAGTAGGGTATTACAGTCTACAACACCTAGGGCTGTCACTATAGGTTACACCTATCGATGTCATCCCAGATTATTGATGGTGTCTATTTTACCTAGGTTATACCTAAGTAAAGCCATAAATAGGCCTATAACAGAGTTATTCCAATAGCTTCTTGATGATTCAAGAAAAACATGCAAATTTTTTATGTAAAAAACTTCATGTAGACCATAGGCAGAGCTTAAAAGGTTTCTATGATTGATCTTGTAAGAGATAAAATAGGATTTTTTTTTTACATCCTGATTCTCTCACTAAATTGATTTACCTAACTATTCATGAATTAATGTGGTTGTTAAATTGATTTGTTACTTTTTAACTAAATTATAAGTCATATGCTATTATGGAACAAATGTATGTTACTTAGATTTTATGATTTCATTATTATGAGATGGCTAATTATGAATTATGTACATAATGATTATGTTACTTTGTTGTTATAACATTGTTTTATAATTTATATCATGATGTATTTGACTAACTGCCTTCTTGTCATGAGATGAATGCAAGAGAGTTCATCCCTCAGAGCTTGACAGAGGGAGACCATCATCAGAGAGAGTGAGGTAGATGGAGATGGTGAAGGATGATAGAGGAAATTGCTAAGACCCATGCACACACCACATTAGATTAAAAAATTTATATGCATTGTCTGTTTGATTGTTAGAATTAGTACTATTTGAAAGTTAATTACAGTTAGATATTAAAGTTTGTATGTTTTAAATGTTAGTACATAGTTAAGGAATAAATATTTTATGTGATTTCATTTTGTATGTAAACTCAGTGCTTGATGTTGTATTAGGATTACATGAGGTTACTTTACTTGTGTTTGTCTATGATTTCAAAACGTAAATCAAGTATAAGATATTTAATTACTATAATATATAGAATAGTGAAATATCTTTAAAATATTTTAGAACATTAAGCTTACTATTATTTATATTTGATAATATCAATATACGTTAAGTTATTAAAATAAAAAAGATGTATATAGTCTATAACACTAGTAATTGACTAAAACAATTATCTTGGAATAATTAGAATCAATATTTGATTGGTCTATCATTTTAATATATAAAATATAATTAACATTGTAAATGGAGATAATTAGCTTTAATTGATATTGAGGAGGTAAAATTATCCTAAATTACTAACCTAAGAGCTAAGCCTAATCTTATTATTTTGCATGGACTACGTTAAAGTTTGAATGTGTAGTTATCATTTTGTAAATGATTAATAAAGTGGACTTTAAGTGGTATACTCGATATTGAAACATAGGTTGAATTGCATTTTTAAATTTAATATTTTATTAAATAAAAAATTTAGGGAAGTTCAAATTAGGGCATGCATAAGCAGGGTTAATGGTAGTTAAGTGATTGATAGTCACTATTTAACTAGAAAAAACATGGTTATGGTATGTAAATTGCAAGTTGGTAAAATTACATGGAAAGCTTGATAGGTGAGTGGAATAGAATAAAGGTGAGATGAGAGGAGAAGAGGGGATGACGAGAAAGGGAAGAAAGATACAAAGCAAGGAGTAAAAGTGTTCAAGTTCATTTTGTCTCAGTCTTGGGAAGCTACTTACCAGGTTGGTGAAATAATTTCTTTCAAATTACTTGCATAATTATTGTATATGGTTTGAAATAGTAGGGTCTAGAAATATATGTTTATTAGAAAAAAAACATAGGCTCAGTCTTGTGTATGGCTTGATCATTCACACAACTAAGCAAAAATTACCTTTCTAAATTCTAATACTTAAAACTAGTTAAGTTGTTGAGTGTTGAGGTGTCAATAAACTTAAATTCATGGAAATACATTTAAAACCTAGGGCGAATTAAATTATGGTATATACACAAATAACTGAGTTTAAATCTTAGTTATATATACATGGGTTTAATAAATAAATATATATACATTATGAACACAAGAAGGGAGAAATGACATGATATATATATATATATATATATGGATATATATTTGTATATAAGAACATACACAGATCTAGATGAATATATATAACTAGGTTTGAGTTAAAGGTTTTTAAAATGGTTTAAATTGAGTTGTATTGTTTGATTAAATTTTAAAAATACATAATAAAATTATTGTGTGGACTGTAGATTTGATTTTGGACTATGTAAATTTGATAGACAAATTATGAGCAGAATGGTTATATTTTGCATTCATAGGATTTGGGAGTTTTGATTACAGATGCAGGGTACATATATATTCATATATGACCTGTGTGAATATGACATTTACAAATATATATGTATGAATATGAAATATATATATATATATATATATATATATGTCATTCAAAACATGGAACATGTCAAATCCAAAAGGTTGTAAGTTTATTATTAACACTGAAATTTGACATACGGTCAGACTGCATATATGTGATAAAATATACACATAGTTATATTTACCTCTACTATCTTTCCTTCCATGATCCTTTTATTTAAAAGTCAAGAATCTGGTACAGTTGGTTCTTATGATGAAGTGTGGGAGATGTATCAATTTTAAGGCAAACTTTTCTAGACATTTTTTCACTGCATAAATTTCTTTATCAAATGAAATCCATTTTAGAACATTTGAACTAAAAACACCACTAGAAAACTCACATACAAATTCCTTATCATTATTTACACAAACTAAGAAACCATCCCAAGCAACACCAAAAGCATAAGAGTAAATAATAAACTTATCTGAACTAGGTATGTACAACTCAGGTAAAGATTGAACCTTTGATTTTATCCTTCTGACAGCCTGAGTATGTTCTTCCTTCCATTTGAAAGAATTATTCTTCTGTAATAGTTCCTATAATATGAATCTATCTTACCCTGAATTAGGATAAAAACTATTGAGATAGTTTAATAATCCTAAAAATGCTTACAGTTTGGGCTTATCTAATTGTTTTGGAAATTTAGTAACCTTTTATTTTATATGTGGTTGGACCTGTAGTCTGAAATTAGTCACAACCATACCAAGAAAATTGCACTCTATTTTACATAACTAAATATTTGTTTTAGAGAGTACTATTCCTGCATCTGTGGCTAACTAATAATTTTTTTCTAAATGAACAAGGTGTTCATTTAAGCTGCTGATGAAGACCAATATATCATCTATATATAAACACAATAAATCTAAAGTATTTCAAAATATATTATCCATATGGGCCTGATAATAATCAGGTGCATTCATTAATCCAAATGGCATCCAGATTTACAGTCAAACTGTGAGAAGTATTTACATCTTACTAACTTTTCTAGCAGATATGTCTTATCTAGTATAGGATATGGATAAGGTAGAGTAATGGCATTCAATGGCCTATAATTGATGACCATTCTCTTTTTCCCACTTTTTTATTCTGAATGTTTATTTACCATGAATGCATAACAACAATAAGAAGAGGTTGATTTTTTTATGAAGCCATTTTCTAGTAGCTCTATAATTTGCTTTTCCATATTATCATATTCATTAGTAGGGATAGGTATTTTCTTCCCTACTTTCATTAGTTTTCATTCTATCAGATTAATTTCCATGGTCGGCATTGATTTTGACCAAAATTTTTGAGGGTTATCAGAACAAATATTTTCTTTTATCTTATTACCTAAACTCAATATTTCAACTGGGATATTTTATTTAGGATTTTGGCTCATAGAGCTTGGGAATTATTTTGTGGCATAGGTCAGGTGAGTAATTATAATCCTTTGATTATTGATTGTAAACATAACACTTTTAGGAGTAGATCCATAGGGAGAATAATGAGCTATAAAATCACCTCCTAAGAGTATGTCTACTAGCATAGACTTGTGGGCAAATGAATCACAATTTAATATTTTGTTCTAGATTCTTAGAGGTTGTTGATGTGTATACAGGTTACAGACAAAACTATTTCCTTAGACATCTAAGCTTTTATATGATTGTGATTCATCTAATTCTTGCCAGTATTTTATAACTTGTGGCTTACCAAATGATAATGATGCACCTATATCTATCTGAGCATCGACAAGTCTACCATTTATTTTTAGTGTGATAAATTGAGAAAAATTACCATTTATAAGCTGTGTCAAATATGCAGGCTGTGGATCCTCAGGAGGAGGAATATTTGTACATACTAGTCTATAGTTTGATGGGTCTCAAATGATATCATACTCATCTGTGTAGACTTGTATTTCTTCTTGTTACTCTTCTTCTTCTTCGAGAGTTTTTCTACATTCTCCTGGTTCATTACAGAAGAATTCTTCTATTGGTTCTTCTTCTTCAAGTTTTGGGGGATAAATTTCATCCCATTTTGGATCTATCTTTGGAGAATGAATTTCTTTTGGTGGATATTTGCAAGCAAATTTGTTCCCGATCCATGAATCATTAGGTTGAAAGGAGCTTAGAAAATGCAAAGGAATATTATCTAGTCTTTGCATTGATGGAAGCATCCTTGGCATAAAAGGTTGTCTACCTCTGGTATTTTTCCTTGAATGTGGCCTGGGTCTTCTTTCATATTCTAGTATCACTTCATGGTGATTCCTTGACCACTATCCATATGCTTCAAATTAAGGATTTTCCTACTAAGGGCATGATCTTGACCATGACCTCTGCATATTGGTGAAAGGTTGTTCTAGCTCATTAGCTAAAGATTCTAGCTATGCTTCATCTTGAATGTCTTCATCTTCATCAAAATATTCTTCTATGATAGGTTCATAAATATTATCTTGTAGATGCAGATCTTCTTCAAGGTCTATGACATCCTACCATGCTACTGCATTGGAGGAATAGACAACTTTAATAGCTTTGTTTTTGTAATGGCAATTACTGGCTATATGGCTAGGTTTCTTACAGATATAACAAAGAATGGTTTTAGAATTAGGTCGAGGTGTCTGACGATAGTGAAGGAAATGGAAAGGTGAAGCATAAGAATGTTTGTGAGGAAATGGTCAGAGTTTGAAGGAAAGATAGGGACACCATTTCTTTTGGTATTTTCTTGGTTGTACAAACTATCTACAACCAAAGGGAGTAGTCTTAGGGAAGACTGGATCAATTCTAAAGGAATGATGCTTATTGAGCTTTTGGATTGTCTTGGTCTCAGAGATGAGCTGCATAGCTTATTGCCTAGCAAAATCAATAACATATGTTAGTGACATAGCAAAAAGAGTTAGGCCATTGACATCAATGTACTATAATACCTTATCAATGAGATTATAAGGTAGTGCCTAAAGAAACTTGATTTTAGTTTTTATGGTACTAAAGTTTTTTGGCTTCATATGCCAATTCCCTAAACTATTGTGTAAATGGCTCGAAGTGATTTAAATCACAACAATTAAGTTTCATTAGCCATTTGTGAGATTATATTTATTTTTTACCTATAGGAGGAGCAAACTCATTAATAAGCATATTATACAAAACTGCAAGGGGATCTGGTTGATTGTGGACTCGAAGATACTGTTCAGCATTTGTCATAAAATTCCACCATTTTAAAGTGATTCCCCAAAAATATTTTGAAGCAAAGAGAGTTATAGTAGCAGGATCTTGGTTTGATACTCCTGTAATGACTCTCATACTATTACACCAGGCACTAATTTTATTCAATGGATTTAATATACTATCTATATTAAGATACCAAGGTTGAAGTGGTATCTGAGTTCTCTGCATCATGGAGGTATTTGGACCTTTTATCTTTTCACTGGCCTAAAGTTTCCTCCAAATTTTATTGAAGATGTTCCATATGATGGAGCAGTTTATATTTTAGGAATTTATTCTATCTTTACTGTATCCTTTTTCTCTTTGGCTACTAGCTAGTTAAGGTTGTCTTCTAGAGTAGTCAATTTTGAATTGATAGAAGATAGCTAGTCATTACAATCAGAAACAACTTGATGCAGTGTAGCAATCTTATCATGTGTTAGCTTGACATAATTCAATTTTTGGTCTATGTACTATTGTACATCATCACAAACCTTCCTTATATGCATTGTATTTTCTTCTATCATGGATAATCTAGACAAATAATTTTTGATATGTAAATCATCTTTACAAAGATCATCAAGAATTTTATAAAGGTGTGCATTGACACATAATTTATCTATTTAAACTCATTTGAGGGATATGTATTAGATTTTGTAGGTTGGTAGGTTGCATAGAAATAATTGATAACACCTTCTGCTTGCCTATACACTCCCTTATGAGGAGGCCATCTTTCACCTCTGTAAAAAAATAGTTTTATCTTCTGTATAGAACTCAAGAGTCTTTTCCCTTGGTAGACTCATCATGGTGAAAGGTAATTGACTAGGATTGGTAGGGTCTGGACCTTGGTTTATATCCTCATCTTGCATAAGGATATGACCCTTTCTAATAGCTGGTCTTCCAGATGAAGCTGATGCTCGAGATGGAGAAGGCATTCTGGAAGATACATTATGATGAAAATATAGGGCTCTAGGCAAAATATTTATAGTCCTTCCATCTATTTTATGAATAATAGCTTGACCTTTTAGTTATGGAGCAACATTATTTAGCCAATCATGTTTCCATTCTGATGGTATTTCTACGGATTCAACATGCCTCTTTTGTAATTGTACAGTACCACTTAGTCTTTGGGCATAAGGCAAATTTTCTAAGATTTTAGGGTGATTTGTGTTGGTCATACTATAGACAACTGTAAGGTTTATAGAACCATATTTGAATTCACCAAACATGTCCAAATCATACAAAGAAGTGAACATTCCCCAACGGTCAAGATAACGATGCTTGACTTCTTTACAACCCTTATCTCTTACAACTACGGATAAATTAGGATAGAAATCATAACAAATTTTAGAATCATTAAGTCTTCTTATACTAGATAACTGGCAGGCATGTTTAAAGTTAACTTGTCTACGGTCACATAAAGCTAAATATAGAACATGCTTAATATTACTAGGAATTAATGGAGTAATATGGACATGAATAAGACCAAAATGTACAAACTTGACATTTTCATGAGATCTAATATAATCTATTTTGGACTTAGGTAATATGGATAAAAATTTTGTTTGGAAAGCTTTACCAGTTTTATAACTAAGGGTTAACTCTACAAACTTAATTCTAGGATGTACAAAATATAAATAGGTAGAATTAAGGCTCTGATACCAATCTTTTATCGTCAGTAGATGCTTCCAACAATTTTAAACAAAAAACCCACGACAAGAGGCAAGGGCCGAATTGCTATGACTTCAATATTATAAAACTCAAAATTACAAATAAACTTTTTACAATATATATTTTGTACTTTTGATTCTTAGGATCCTGAAAGGGCAAGAGAAGAGCATTCATAAAATCTATTACAAACACACAAGACTGACTCGATAATCTGATGATCTAAAACTAAGGAAGAAAGGTCCTTATATAGCAATTTGGGAGGTCTTGCCTGGAGTCTTTTACCAAGGTAGTGTCTATCCCATCATGCTTTACCATGTAAAAGTAGGTCTACAGTGAGATATTTTTGGAAGCACTAGATGAGGATTCTTGATAAGGTGTGTCCAAAATTACTTTCGCTTAAGTCAACAAGTCATTTTCACTTATTGGATGGAAGACACATCTAAGCTGGAAAACATTAAAAAGATGCCATTGTGGTGTTCATTGATGTCCATATTGTGTGGATTCATATAAAAGTAGGATTCTCATTCTATCTATCTTCGTATAATTTTGTGTACTACAATATCTTAATTGTGATCTTCTATCTCATGAATTCTATGAGGACCATATTATGCTATCCATCTATAAAGATGCTCATTATACTATGATTTGATTTTTACCTATCATATCCAAAAAGGTCTTTTGATTAAATCAACAAAATAACTATAAAGTAATTCACTATTCAATTGATGAATATTAATTATTCCTTCTTGATGATGGTGATTTGCTTCGACATGGGTTGTTGTAGACATCTGAAGGTCTGAAGAGGCTCTGTGAGAAAAATGTGTGTACTTTGGATGGAGTCCTTATCTCAAAATCTGTTCCTACACAAGTATGTTCAGAGTATTGAAATTATGGTTATGAATCCTTGTTAGATTGAAACCAGGGTGTGGTTAGAACATTAAAGTGCAAGGATAATTTTTGCTTATCCAGTCTACAACCACATTTTTAGTTCCTTTGATATGTTCCATAGTATAATTAAATTTATTTAAATATGCCTGCCATCTGACATATTTATCTCTACCATCTTTCCTTCCATGATCCTTTTCTTTGAAAGTCATGAATCTAGTACAGTCAGTTCTTATGATGAAGTGTGGAAGATGTATTAGTTTTAAGGCAAACATTTCCAGACATTTTTTCACCACATAAATTTCTTTATCAGATGAAATCCATTTTAGAACATCTGAACTAAAAACACCACTAGAAAACTCACATACAAATTCCTTATCATTATTTACACAAACTAAAAAACCACCCCAAACAACGTCAGAAGCATCAAAGTAAACAATAAACTTATCTGAACTAGGTATGTACAACTCAGGCAAAGATTGAACCTTTGATTTTATCCTTCTGATGGCTTGAGTATGTTCTTCTTTCCATTTCAAAGAATTCTTCTTCTACAATAGCTCCTATAATATGAATCTGTCTTGCCTTTAATTAGGATAAAAACTATTGAGATAGTTTAATAATCCTAAAAATGCTTGCAGTTTGGACTTATCTAATTGTTATAGAAATTTAGTAACCTTTTCTTTTATATGTGGTTGGACCTGTAGTCTGGAATTAGTCACAACCATACCAAGAAAATTGCATTCTATTTACATAAATAAATCTTTGTTTTAGAGAGTACTATTCTTGCATCTATGGCTAACTGATAAAATTTTCTAAATGAACAAGGTGTTCATTTAAGCTACTATTGAAGACAAATATATCATCTATATATAAACACAAGAAATATGAAGTATTTTTGAATATATTATCCATATGGGCATTATAATAAGTAGGTGCATTAATTAATCCAAATGGCATGATTATCTATTGGAAGTGGCAAAAAGGACAACTAAATGCTATTTTTTCTTTGTCAGATTCCTTTACTCTAGTCTGGTAGAATCTAGATTTATTGTCAAACTATGAGAAGTATTTACATCTTGCTACCTTTTCTAGAAGATATGTCTTATCTAGTATAGGATATGGATAAGGTAGAGTAATGGCATTCAATGGCCTGTAATTGATGACCATTCTCTTTTTCCCACTTTTTTGTTCTGAATGTTTACTTACCATGAATGCATAGCAGCAATAAGAAGAAGTTGATTTTTTGATGAAGCCATTTTATAGTAGATCTATAATTTTCTTTTCCATATCATCATAGTCATTAGCAGGGAAAGGTATATTCTTCCCTACTTTCATTGGTTTTCCCTCTATCAGATTAATTTCCATGGTCGCATTGATTTTGACCAGAATTTTTGAGGGTTATTAGAACAAATATTTTATTTTATCTTATTCCCTAAACTCAATATTTCAACTAGGGTATTTTATTTAGGAGTTTGACTCATTGAGCTTGGGAATTGTTATGTGGCATAGGTGAGGTGAGGAATTCTAAGCCTTTGATTATTGATTGTAAACATAACACTTTTAGGAGTATATCCATAGGGAGAATAACGGTCTATAAAATCACCTCCTAAGAGTATGTCTACTGGCATAGACTTGTGGGAAAATAAATAACAATTGAATATTTTGTTCTAGATTCTTAGAGGTTGTTGATGTTTATATAGGTTATAGACAAAACTATTTCCTTGGACGTCTAAGCTTTTATATGATTGTGATTCATCTAATTCCTGCCAGTCTTTTATAACTTGTGTCTTAGCAAATGATAATGATGCACCTGTATCTATCTGAGCATTGACATGTATACCATTTATTTCTAATGTGATAAATTGAGCAAATTTACCATTTATAAGATGTGTCAAATATGCAGGTTGTGGATCCTCAGGAGGAGGAATATTTGTACATACCAGTCTACAATTTGATGGGTCTCGAATGATATCATACTCATCTATGTAGACTTGTGTTTCTTCTTGGAACTCTTCTTCTTATTCAAGAGTTTTGCTACATTCTCTTGTTTTATTACAAAATAATTCTTCTATTGGTTCTTCTTCTTCTTCAAGTTTTGGGGATAAATTTCATCCCATTTTGGCTCTATCTTTAGAGAATGAATTTCTTTTGGTGGATCTTTGCAGGAATTTTTTTTCCTGATCCATGAATCACTAGGTTGAAAATAACTTGGAAAATGCAAAGGAATATTGTCTGGTCTTTGCATTGATAGAGGTATCCTTGGCATAGAAGGTTGTCTGCCTCTAGTATTTTTCCTTGAATGTGGTCTAGTCTTTTTTCATATTCTGGTATCACTTCATAGTGATTCCTTGACCACTGTCCATATGATTCGAATTGAATATTTGTCTGTTGAGGGCGTGATCTTGACCATGACCTCTACATATTGTTGAAAGGTTATCCTATCTCATCAGCTAAATATTCTAGCTTTGTTTCATCTTGAATGTCTTTGTCTTCATCAGAATATTCTTCTATGATAGGTTCATAAATATCATGTTGCAAAAGCAGATCTTCTTTAGGGTCTATGACATCCCACCACGCTGATGCATTGGAGGAATAGACAGCTTTAATATATTTATTTTTTCAATGGAAATTAGGGGCTATATGGTTAGGTTTCTTATAGATATAGCAAAGAATGGTTTTAGAATCAGGTCAAGGTGTCTGGTGACGGTGAAGGAAATAGAAAGGCAGAACATAGGAATGTTTGTAAGGAAAAGCTCGGCATTTGATATAAAGCTAAGGATGTCATTTATTTTGGGATTTTATTAGTTTTAAAAAGTATCTACAACCAAAGGGAGTAGTCTCAGGGAAGACTGGAGCAATTCTAGAGGCTTGATGCTTACTGAGCCTTTGGATTGTCTTGGTATTAGAGATGAGCTGCATAGCTTGTTGTTTAGAAAAATCAATAACATTTTTTAGTGACATAGCATCAATATTTATACCATTGACATAAATGTACTGTAATACCTTGTCAATGAGATTATAAGGTAGTGCCTCAAGAAACTTGATTTTAGTTTCTTTGGTATTGAAACTTTTGGCTTCATATGCCAATTCCTTGAACTATTATGCAAATGGATTGAATTGATTTAAATCACAACAATTCATTTTCATTATCCATTTATGAGATTCTATTTCTTTTTTACCTATAGGAGGAGAAAACTCATTAATAAGTATATTATAAAAAATTGCAAGGGGATCTGGTTGATTGTGGACTCGAAGATATTGTTCAGCTTCTGTCATAAAATTCCACCATTTTAAAGTGATTATCCAAAACTATTTTGAATTAAAGAGAGTTGTAGGAGCAAGATCTAGGTTTGATACTACTATAATGACTCTCATACTATTACACCAGGCACTAATTTCATTCAATGGATTTAATATACTATCTATATTAAGATACCAAGGTTGAAGTGGTATCTGAGTTCTTTGTATCATGGAGGTATTTGGACCTTTTGTCTTTTCTACTGGCCTGAAGTTTCCTCTAAATTTTAATAAAGATGTTCCATATGATTGATCAGCTTCTATTTCAAGAATTTATTATATCTTTATTGTATCCTTTTTCTCTTTGGCTACTATCTAGTTAAGGTTGTCTTCTAGAGTAGTCAATTTTGAATCAATAGAAGATAGTTGATCATTAAAAGTAGAAACAGCTTGATGTAGTGTAAAAGTATTATCATGTGTTGGCCTGACATAATTCACTATTTGGTCTATGTATTTAGGTACATCATTATAGACCTTCCTTATATGCATTGTATTTTCTTCTATCATGGATAATATAGACAAATAATTTCTGATATGCAAAACATCTTTACAAAGATCATCAAAAAATTTAGAAAGGTGTGCATGATATCTTGACATGTAATTTCTCTATTTAAACTCATTTAAGGGCTCTGTATCAGCTCCTGTAGGCTGGTAGGCTATAGATAAATAACTAATAACACCTTCTAATTGCCTATAACTCCCTTATGAGGAGGCCATCTTCCACCTCTGTAAAAGTAGTTGTATCTTCTTTATAGAACTCAAGAGTCTTTTCCCTTGGTAGACTCATCATGGTGAAAGGTAATTGACCAAGCTTGGTAGGGTCTAGACCTTGGTTTATATCCTCATCTTGCATAAGGATATGACCCTTTCTAATAGTTGGTCTTACAGATGAAGATGATGCTCGAGATGGAGAAGGCATTCTGGAAGATACATTATGATGGAAAGATAGGGATCTAGGAAAAATATATACAGTCCTTCCATTTGTTTTATGAATAGTATCTTGATACCAATCTTTTATCATCAGTAAATGATTCCAGTGATTTTGAACAAAAAACCCATGATGGAGGCAGGGGCTGAATGGCTACAGATTTAGTATTATAAAACTCAGAATTACAAATAGACTTTTTACAATATGGATTTTGTACTTCTAATTCTTAGGATCCCAAAAGGGTAAGAGAAGAGTATTCACAAAATCTATTACAAACACACAAGACTGACTTGATAATCTGATGATCTAAAACTAAGGAGGAAAGATCCTTATATAGCAATTTGGGAGGTCCTACCTGAAATATTTTGCCAAGTTAGTGTCTATCCCATCATGCTTTATAGCATAAAAGTAGGTCTATAGTGAGATACTATTGGAGGCACTAGATGAGGATTTTTGATAAGGTGGGTCCAGTATTTCTTTCACTTCAGTCAACAAGTCATTGTCACTTATTGGATGAAAGAGACATCTTAGCTGGAAAACATTAGAAAGATGCCATTGTGGTGTTCCATTTATGTCCATATTGCATGGATTGATATAAAAGTAGGATTCCCATTCCAGCTATCTTTGTATAATTGTGGGTACTATAATATCCTGACTATGATCTTCTATCTCATGAATTTTATGAGGACCATATAGTGCTATCCATCTGTAAATATGCTCTTTATATTGTGATCTAATTTTTACCTGCCATGTCCACAAAGGTATTTTGATTAAATCAACAAAATGATTATAAAGTAATTTAGTATTCAATCAATGAATAGTAATTATCTCTTCCTAACGATGGAAGTTTGCTTCGACATGGGCTACTATAGACATCTGAAGGTCTAAAGAGGCTATGTGAGAGAAATGTGTGTACCTTGGATGGAGTCCTCTCAAAATCTATTCTTACACAAGTATGTTCAGAGTATTGAAATTCTAGTTATGAATCCTTGTTAGATTGAAACCAGGGTTTGGTTGGAACATTAAAGTGCAAGGATAATTTTTAATTAGCCAATCTGCAACCACATTATCAGTTCTTTTGATATGTTCCATAGTATAATTAAATTGATTGAAATATGCATGCCATCAGACATATTTACCTCTACCATATTTCCTTCCATGATCCTTTTCTTTGAAAGTCAAGAATCTGGTACAGTTGGTTCTAATGATGAAGTGTGGTAGATGTATCAGTTTTAAGGCAAACT
This sequence comes from Torreya grandis, assembly GCA_037957365.1. Classification (NCBI taxonomy): domain Eukaryota; kingdom Viridiplantae; phylum Streptophyta; class Pinopsida; order Cupressales; family Taxaceae; genus Torreya; species Torreya grandis. The sequence goes on from JARHVA010000084.1 coordinate 618,083, forward strand.
TTTCGATGTGTTTTTTCACCACATAAATTTATTTATCATATGAAATCCATTTTAGAACATCTAAACTAAAAACACCGCTTGCAAACTCACACACAAATTCCTTATCATTATTTACACAAACTAAGAAACCACCCCAAGCAATGTTTGAAGCATCAGAGAAACAATAAACTTATATGAACTAGGTATGTACAACTCAGGCAAAGATTGAACCTTTGATTTTTTTGACGGCTTGAGTATGTTCTTCTTTCCATTTGAAACAATTCTTCTTCTGCAACAACTCCTATAATATGAATCTATCTTGCCCTGAATTAGGATAAAAACTATTGAGATAGTTTAATGATCCTAAAAATGCTTGTAGTTTGGGCATATCTAATTATTCTATAAATTCAATAACCTTTTATTTTATATACAGTTGGACCTATAGTCTATAATTAGTCACAACCATACCAAAAAAATTGCACTCTATTTTACATAACTAAATATTTGTTTTAGAGAGTATTATTCCTGCATCTATGGCTAACTAATAAAATTTTCTAAATGAACAAGGTATTCATTTAAGCTGTTGTTGAAGACCAGTATATCATCTATATATACACACAAAAAATCTAAAGTATTTCTAAATATATTATCCATATGGGTCTAATAATAAGTAGGTGCATTCATTAATCCAAATGGCATGACTGTCCATTGGAAGTGGCTGAAAGGACAACTAAACATTGTTTTTTCTTTGTCAGATTCCTTTACTCTAATCTAGTAGAATCCATATTTACATTCAAACTAAGATAAATATTTACATCTTGCTACCTTTTCTAGCAGATATGTCTTATCTGGGATAGGATATGGATAAGGCAGAGTAATGGCATTCAATGGCCTATAATTGATGACCATTCTTTTTTTCCTCCTTTTTTGTTCTAAATAGTTATTTAACATGCATGCATAGCAGTAATAAGAAGTTGATTTTTTGATGAATCCATTTTCTAGTAGCTCTATAATTTGTTTTTCCATATCATTATAGTCATTAGCAGGGATAGGTATTGTCTTCCCTACTTGCATTGGTTTTCCCTCTATCAGATTAATTTCCATGGTCGGCATTGATTTCAACCAAAAATTTTGAGGGTTATCAGAACAAATATTTTCTTTTATCTTATTCCCTAAACTCAATATTTCAACTAGGGTATTTTCTTTAAGATTTTGGCTCATAGAGCTTGGGAATTATTCTGTGATATAGGTCAAGCGAGGAATTCTAAGCCTTTGATTATTGATTGTAAACATAACACTTTTAGGAGTAGATACATAGGGAGAATAATGGTCTATAAAATCACCTCCTAAGAGTATGCCTACTAGCATAGACTTGTGGGCAAAGAAATCACAATTGAATATTTTGTTCTGGACTCTTAGAGGCTTTTGATGTTTATACAGGTTACAGACAAAACTTTTTCCTTAGACATCTATGCTTTTATATGATTGTGAATCATATAATTCCTACCAGTATTTTATAACTTGTGGCTTAACAAATGACAATGATGCACCTGTATCTATCTAAGCATTGATAAGTCGACCATTTATTTCTAATGTGATAAATTTAGCAAATTTACCATTTATAAGTTATGTCAAATATGCAGGCTATGGATCCTCAGGAGGAGGAATATTTGTACATACCAGTCTAAAATTTGATGGGTCTTGAATGATATCATACTCATCTATGTAGACTTGTGTTTCTTCTTGGAACTCTTCTTCTTCTTTAAGAGTTTTGCTACATTCTCCTGGTTCATTACAAAATAATTCTTCTATTGGTTTTTACTTCTTCTTCTTCAAGTTCTAGGGGATAAATTTCATCCCATTTTGGCTCTATCTTCGGAGAATGAATTTCTTTTGATGGATCTTTGCATGAAAATTTGTTCCTAATCCATGAATCACTAGGCTAAAAGGAACTTGGATAATACAAAGGAATATTATTTGGTCTTTGCATTGATGGAGGCATCCTTGGCATATAAGGTTATCTACCTCTGGTATTTTGCCTTGAATGTGGTTTAGGTCTTCTTTCATATTCTGGTATCACTTCATGGTGATTCTTTGACCATTGTCCATATGCTTTAAAATGAGGATTTTTATGTTGAGTGTGTGATCTTGACCATGCCCTCTGCATATTGGTGAAAGGTTATTCTAGCTCATCAACTAAAGATTCTAGCTCTGCTTCATCATGAATGTCTTCATCTTCATCAGAATATTCTTCTATGATAGGTTCATAAATATCATGTTGTAGATGCAGATATTCTTCAAGGTCTATGACATCTCACCACGCTACTACATTGGAGGAATAGATGGCTTTAACATCTTTATTTTTTTAATGGAAATTAGGGGCTTTATGGCTAGGTTTCTTATAGATATAACAAAGAATGGTTTTAGAATCAGGTCAAGGTGTCTGGCGATGGTGAAGGAAATGGAAAGGCAGAGCATATGAATGTTTATGAAGAAAATATCGGTGTTTGAAGGAAAACTGGGGACACCATTTTTTTTGGGATTTTGTTGGTTGTAGAAACTATCTACAACCAAAGGGATCAGTCTTAGCGAAGACTGGAGCAATTCTAGAGGCTTGATGCTTACTGAGCTTTTAGATTATCTTAGTCTCAGAGATGAGTTGCATAGCTTCTTGTCTAAAAAAATCAATAACATCTTTTTGTGACATAGAATCAAGAGTTAGACCTTTGACATCAGTGTACTGTAATACCTTATTGATGAGATTATAAGGTATTACCTCAAGAAACTTGATTTTAGTTTCTGTGGTACTGAAAATTTTGGCTTCATATGCCAATTCCATGAACTATTGTGCAAATGGCTCAAATTAATTTAAATTACAACAATTCATTTTCATTAGCCATTTATGATATTCTATTTCTTTGTTACCTATAGGAGAAGCAAACTCATTAATAAGCATATTATCCAAAATTGTAAGGGGATCTGGTTGATTGTGGACTCAAAGATATTGTTCATCTTTTGTCATAGAATTCCACCATTTTAAAGTGATTCCCCAAAAATATTTTGAAGCAAAGAGAGTTGTAGTAGCAAGATCTAGGTTTGATACTACTGTAGTGACTCTCATACTATTACACCAGACACTAATTTCATTCAATGGATTTAATATACTATCTATATTAATATACCAAGGTTGAAGTTGTATCTGAGTTCTCTGCATCATGGAGGTATTTAGACCTTTTGTCTTTTTTACTGACCTGAAGTTTCCTCCAAAATTTATTGAAGATGTTCCATATGATGGAGCAGCTTCTATTTCAAGAATTTCTTCTATCTTTACTATATCCTTTTTCTCTTTGGATACTAGCCAGTTAAGGTTGTCTTCTAGAGTAGTCAATTTTGAATCGATAGAAGATAGATGATCATCAAAAGTAGAAACAACTTGATGCAGTGTAACAATATTATCATGTGTTGGTTTGACATAATTCAATGTTTGTTCTATGTATTGTTGTACATCATTATAGACCTTCCTTATATGCATTGTATTTTATTCTATCATAGATAATCTAGACAAATGATTTTTGATATGCAAAACATCTTTACAAAGATCATCAAAATTTTCAGAAAGGTGTGCATGATATCTTGACACGTAATTTATTTTTGTAAACTCATTTGAGGGCTTTGTATCAGCTCTTGTAGGCTGGTAGGATGCAGAGAAATAACTGATAACACCTTCTGGTTGCCTATACACTCCCTTATGAGGAGGCCATCTTCCACCTCTGTAAAAAGTAGTTTTATCTTCTGTATATAACTCAAGAGTCTTTTCCCTTGGTAGACTCATCATGGTGAAAGGTAATTGACTAGGATTGGTAGGGTCTAGACCTTGGTTTATATCCTAATATTGTATAAGGATATGACCCTTTCTAACAGTTGGTCTTCCAGATGAAGATGATGCTCAAGATGGAGAAGGCATTCTGGAAGATACATTATGATGGAAAGATAGGGCTCTAGGTAAAATATATACAGTCCTTCTATCTATTTTATGAATATTATCTTGACCTTTTAGTTGTGGAGAAACATTATTTAACCTGTCAAGTTTCCATTTTGATGGTATTTCTATGGATTCAACATGCCCCTTTTGTAATTGTACAGTACCACTTAGTCTTCAGGCATATGCAAATTTTCTAAGATTTTAGGGTGATTTGTGTTGGTCATACTATAGATAACTGTAAGGTTTATAAAAGCATATTTGAATTCACCAAACATGTCCAAATCATACAGAGAAGTGAACATTCCCCAATAGCTAAGAGAACCATGCTTGACTTATTTACAACCCTTATCTCTTACAGCTACGCATAAATTAGGACAGGAATCATAATAAATTTTAGAATCATTAAGTCTTCATATACTAGATAATTGATAGGCATGTTAAATTTAACTTGTCTACAATCACATAAAGCTAAATATAGAGCATGCTTAATATTACTGGGAATTAATGGAGTAATATGGACACGAATAAGACCAAAATGTACCAACTTGACATTTTCATGAGATCTAATATAATCTATTTTAGACTTAAGTAATATGGACAATAGATTTATTTGGAAAGCTTTACCATTTTTATAACTAAGGTATAACTCTACATACTTAATTCTAGGAATTACGAAAGACAAATAGGTAGAGTTATAAGTAAATTTAGACTTTAATAGCTCTGAGTTTTTATAGACCTGAGATGTTCTAATAGCCGGAGGTTTTTATGAACTGAGATCCTTTTCTAAGACCTCTTTTGTAACTTCAATATTAGAACAATAAAAAATTTGTTCAGGAACAAAGGCTGAAAGTTCATATGATCCTTCAAATTCAACTTCATTAACAATTTCAACAGTAGAAGCAGACTGAGTCCTTCCAAACTCCATATCTTATCAAAGATGGAAAACCAGAAAATGAGTGTTTATTTGAAAGGGAATAACGATTGAAGAGATAAAAAGGGCCTATATCAAATTTATAAAATGGTCAAGAGACTCAATGCAATAATATCCCAGAAGAAAACAACAAAGTAAGGTTTTTCCAAAGTTTTATAAGAAAATAATTTCTTACAGACTTGATCGCTCCTTATCTTCACAGTATGGCTCTGATACCTACTTGAGTCAATTTACATTATAGGTTGATAATAAATAGTGAAGACATATATACATATGTATATATATGTTAATTATGTGTGGATTTATATTAACTTTGAATCGTATATATGTATATATACATTTGTTATATATGCATCTTGACTTCAAAAACATTGTAAGTTATGAATATTGTGTGTATATTTATACATATACAAGGATTATGTTTTAAACAAGAACAAGTTAGAGACTGGGATGGCATTTGAATAGGATGTTTATATCTAAACCATTGACCATGTATTTTTACTCAAACTAGAATTGATATAAATATAGTTGGTTATAATGAATAAAAGAATTTTTAGAGTTTTGTGAGTATAGAGTTTTGTGGGTTTGTCTTTAGAGATATGACAAAAAACATTGAAAATGTGTACTTAAAGGACCTATAAAATTTGTGTACCAGAGAATATGAATTAGAGATGTATGGTTTTGGGTTTTCAGGTAAAAATAAAGTAAAGGATGTGGAGCAATGTGGGGTCATAATGTACCACATCTAATTTAGAGTTTTACTACAAATTTAATTAAATATAAAAGAATTATAAGTCTATTTTTAATTTTATATGATTTTTCATAAATAGGTTATTGAATATAATAACCTAGGGATAAATGGAAATGTCATAGTATGGTAGAATAATGTGTGTGTGTGTGTGTGTGAACTTAGGTTCACATGAATATATATAGAAGGTATGAATATATTATTTTAGATAAATACCTATTGTTATATTACATATTTAAATAATGAAGTCATAAACATAAAGGTTAGGGTTCTTTAATTTATGCAACAAAACCTCTCAATAGGCATAATGAAAATAAAGATTATACTTTGGATTTATAAGTTAATTTCTTATTGATGTTGCTATAAAAAATTAGTATGTGCCATATGTGTTAAGATGATTGATTTTATTTCATTTACTTATGGAAAGTAGATTATTTTAAATAATTTATATTTTATCCATTTGGTAAATAAACTTGTTTGTCATAATTATGGTTTATGTGATGATAATAAGAATGAGGTTCATTCATATGTTTGATGGACTAAATTTATGTGTAGTAACTATTTTAGTAGTTAACATGTATTTGTACTTGCTAGTAGTAATAATTACATAAATTTGTTGGTTAAAATAATGTTAATCAAATCTTACATTATTGGTATTAATTAAGCAGTGAGACAGACTTCAATGACTTACTTAGTGCCACCAATGCCAGACGAAGATAATCTAATCAAGTGGTGTGTATGAATTTGACTTATCCTAGATATCAATAGATATTTGAAAACTTTATCCAAAGTAATGTTTAGATACACATTATCATTTCATATGTATGATTTAAATGTTTGTGTGATATCATTTTAGAATGTATTTTTTTATGGTATACATCTTGTAGTAGAAATCTTACAACACATGGGTATTATCATGTCTCTTTGGGTTCTTGCACCATCACTATCTACCCATCCGTGAAGGAAGAGACATTCCATATTTGGAGGATTACGTGAGGGATCGATGGTTCATGGTTGATGTAAAAAAGCATTCAGATGATGCTCTCCCTCCCTACTGTAGTACTTACTTGGAGAATATACTTGAGATGATCAGGGATATAGGAGTTAGAGTGAATTGAGCTCTATGGAGCATTGTATATATTATTATATTTATTAAAAAAAATTATGTTAGAAATGTAATTTGATTTATTATTGTAAATCAATAGCAATGGCTATATTATTGTACCAGTCATCATTGGATTATGATATAATTACTTTCCTTATGCATTTATGTTATGTAACATATGATTCTAGTGATTAGTAACTATTATTAACATGTTTACTTATGATTAATATACTTAATTTGTATGTTAAGGTCACTAATTATATTTTCATGATGAAATATAATGAAATAATAAGTGTTATATAAATATTTCAAAAAAAATTGCATTATTCTAGTAAATCCATGTGGGGATGTTACATTGTGGCATCAAAGTTGTGGCTCAAACTCTAGGACTTAATGAATCTGCTAATATTTTTATATTATTCCTATATTGTAAATAAAAATGGTGTGAGTAAGAGCATTGGGTGAGGGTACTTTGAGTGTCAATGACAATAACTCTCTGTTTGATCCTAACTAATTTGTCATTAAATAAGCAGCAAAGTTAGATCACATTTTTGTAGCCATGAATGAGATTAGGGACATAAGTGTAACCCTGGAATAGGAAATTCATGGACATGAGGAAGAAACCCATTAGGATGAGCCTGAAGAGCATCTTGTTGAGCAATAAATTTTTCAAGAGTAGACATGATGAAGTGCCTCAAGATGTGAGAGTACATGTAGCCATAGAATTAGCAAGGGATATGAAAAAGGTGAATCCACCTAAGTTTGACATAACTGTTATGGGAGATAGATTTGAAGCATAGTTGACAAGTGTTAAGTAGATGCAAAAATTAGGTTGCCTAAATTCACAATGGTTGTGGATATTTTTTTAGCACCACTAGGGTCATATGATGTGATCCTAGGTTTCAACTGGCTTACAAAGTATAAGGCCAAGGTTGACTATTAATTGAAAAGGGTTGAGTGTCTCGATGACTCTAGAAATTAGATACTATTTCAAGGTGAGAAAAGGGAGTTAAAGCTTAGGTATATTTATGAAATTCAACTCAGGAAGGCCTAAGGTAAAGGATGTCAAGCATTTATCATCAATATAAATGAAATGGAGGAAACTAAGAAACCATCAATTGAAGATTTTTCTTTCCTAAAAAATTTCATGATGTGTTTCCATAGGAATTGCCAATATTACCTCTTAAATGGGAGTTTGACTTCTCTATTGATATCAAACTAGGATCAAAACCTCAGTCTAAGGCTCTGTATAGAATGACAACCACTGAGTTAGTATAATTGAAGGCACAACTTTAGGAATTATTGTCCAAAGGGTTGATCAGACCAAGTGTGTCACCATAAGGTGTACCAGTTGTCTTCATTAATAAAAATGATGACACTCTTCAACTTTGCATTGATTATATAATTGCTATGTACCTATGGATATGATATATTAATGTATATAGGTTGATGGAGATGTCGACATGTGGCACACATCCCCTTAGTTAGTTATATGGGTATAATATATTAGGATAATGGAGTAACTTGTGGAATTAGTACATTGGGTAATGGTTGGCCTACATTTAGATTAGGATGTTACCCATCCAATGGTTAGATAGATGTCTATATAAAGGAGATGATTATCATGATAAATATATCAAGTAAGCATTGAGTCTTCTATTGTAAGAGGATATTGGAGGTTGTCCCTTTGAAGAGACATTGTGGAGTTATTCTTTCATAAAGGAGTATTATATGGTGATGCCCTACCTTAATGGTATTTCTGCATATATTTAATATTTGAATCATATCAAGTGGTATCAGAGCTTCGATTTGGGCAATTTGTGTGGAGTGAAACCTTAATTTTTTTTAAATCATTAATATATTTTGATTGGTTGTGAATTTTTTTATAATTTTTTTATTGGATATGGATAATATTTTAAATAAGTCACAGTAAAAAAATCAATATTTTTGTATTATTTTTGAAGGAGTTATTGCTATTGTATTTTTTATAACAATTTAGCTATATCTTCCAAAATATATGGAATTGTTATTCTAAATTTTTAATTGAAATTTAAGAATATATAATAGAAGTACATTCAAAATTTCAGAATTTTTAGAGTTTTTTTTAGTGATTTGTTGTGATTTTATAGTTTTTTGTATATTCAATCTACACGTCAAAATTTATGACATTTTTTCACAAAATTTTTACAGAGATTTTAATATCATAAGAGAAATCTATAGTAAAAATTTGGGAATTTTTGGATTAGTTTTTAATGAGTTATTGAAATTTTATGGTTTCATGAACCCTAATTTTTTTTGTGGATCATGAAGTTGTAAAAATTTTCAGGGGAAGATGGTGTTGATGCTAGAGAATGGTGGATCATTTTTAAGGATAATAATACTAAAACAATGTTATGTAAATTAGAATTATCTTTTTCTTTATTTGGGCCTTCACAACATTGGTGGTTTAATCAATTAAGCTTTGCGCAAAAGTATTCTTCATGGAAAGCAATGGAACAAATCTTCCTAGATCGATAGGATATAAAAAAAAAAAGGATGTAGAAGAGGAAGAAAATAATGATGATGATGAAGAAGAAGAATAAGAAGAAGAGAAGGGTTCAAATAATTTGGCTCCAAATAAATTTCAGTCAATTTTTCAATTTCATGGATGCATTCAAAAGAAGAAGGTGATTGTGTCCATAAATCCTACCAGCAAGTATAACTTCATTAACATGAATATGGCTAAGCATATACATGTTCAAGAAAATAATATCAAGGAGGTTCAAGTAGATGGTAATAATATTTCAATGTTTGAATATTTGAAGCTCATTATGGAAAAATATGTTTTGCATTCAGATTTTTATGTTTTGAATATGGATGATGTGGATATAGTTATTGGATATCCATGGTTAGAGACTTTGGGAACAATGAATATTAATGTTCATAAAAAGTTCATAAAGTTTTGGTATAGGAAAAATAAGATAAATTTATAAGATATCATAGTGAAAAAGGCACCAATAACAATCCAGGTAGATCATGAGGATGAGATTGAAACAGGTGATGAAGAGCATGATGAAGATTCAGATGATATAGATAAAAACACATCAAAACTAGAAATGAACACTTCATCTACTAAAGAGACAAAGAAGGAAAGGATGGATGAAGTATAATCAAAGGTGGATAAGATCAAAATATTGAAAAAAGTTAAGGTATATAGACACCCACATCATCATGAGAGGAAACAATCATGGAACCAAGTGAGGAAGTGTCATAATAATAATCATTTTGTCTATACAGGAAATAAAATTTTCAATCATTATGGATATGCATGGAATCCAAAGAAAAAATACTATGGCACATGGAATGAATGGGAAATCACTATGATTATGCATGAAAGAATACCTACTATAGTCATGATGCTTGGACACCAAATCAATATAATTATGATCATGAACGAAATCAGAGGAGCATAATGGAATTTAGAAATAAGATTGGAGAGCTATCACCTACCAAGATCACATATGGATGGCTAAATGATCGAGATTGGAGACAAGTGTGCAATGATTTGAAGCACACTCATTATTTGGTTTCTTCCTATGTTTCAGGGATGAAACATGTCAAGGAGGGAAGTAATGTTATGTGTTTAGAGATATGATATATTAATGTATACGGGTTGATGGAGATGCCGATATGTGGCACACATCCCCTTAGTTATATGGGTGCAATATATTAGGATAATGAAGTAACTTGTGGAATTAGTACATTGGGTAATGGTTGACCTACATTGGGATTACGAGGTTACCCATCCATTGGTTAGATAGATGTTTATATAAAAGAGATGATTATCATGGTAAAAATATCAAGTAAGCATTGAGTCTTCTATTGTAAGAGGATATTGGAGGTTGTCCCCTCGAAGAGGCATTATGGAGTTATTCCTTCCTAAAGGAGTATTATATGGTGATACCCTACCTTAAATGTATTTCTACATATATTAAATATTTTAATCATATCAAGATCATTTCAATAATGTTAAATAAAGCAACCATCAAGAACAAGTATCCACTACCTCAAATTGATGATCTTTTCGATCAAATATAAGGAGCAATGATATTTTTGAAAATTGGTCTTAGAGATGGATATCATCAATTAAGAATAAAAGATAAAGATATTCCAAATATGACATTTATAACTCATTATGTGTATTACGAGTTTATAGTGTTACCATTTGGGTTGACAAATGCACCTACATCATTCATAAATCTCATGAACAATGTGTTCAAAGATTACTTAGACCATTTTGTTTTGGTCTTTTTATATGACATTTTTATATATTTCAAGGATGAAGAAGAGCATCTTCAACATCTGGAGTTATTTTTACAGTGTTTGTGAAAGCACAAGATATATAAAAAATTATTTAATTATGCATTTTTTAAAAATAAAGTGCAATATCTAGGACATATTATCTTAGTGTATGGAATTTTTGTTGATTTAGCTAAGATAAGAGCCATTATAGAGTGGCCAACACCAAGAAATATCCATGAAGTAATAAGTTTCATGGGATTATTAGGTTATTATAGTAAATTTGTTTTGAATTTTTCAAAGATAGCTAATCTGATTACCTCTCTACAATGTAAGAATCAAAGTTTTATTTGGTCAAATAAGTGCAAAGTAGCTTTTCAAGAATTAAAAATAAGACTTATTTCAGCACCAGTGTTAAAAATTCATGATCCCAATGGTCAATTTTTAGTGATCACAGATGCATATGGGGACAAACTAGGAGTCTTTATACAAGATGGTGCAATAGAAGCTTATGAATCAAGAAAGTTGAAGACTTGTGAGGTGAATTATGCCCTTCATGATATTGAACTTATAGAAATTATTCATTATTTATAAGTTTGGATACATTGTTTTTTAGGAAAATCATTTGAGTTTAAGATTGATAACTTGGGACTTAAATACATCTTCACCCAAACAAATTTGAATGCTCATCAAAGACACTGGTTAGAGTTTTTATCTCATTATAGATTTTATATCAATTACATCAAAGGCAAAGAGAATAGAGTAGCTGACGCCTTAATTTGTAGAAGGAACATAGCATTTATGACTAATATTAAGATTTATTTCAAGGATTGTGGGATTGAGTTATCACTAAGAGATGAATTCTACGATCAAGTCAAGAAAATTTTGTCTGAGAATGCTCAAAATCCTAGGTATAAAGGATACAAATTAGAGAGTAATGGTTTTCTGCATTATAACAGAAGGATGTATGTGCTAGATCGGTAAAATTTGATGATCATAGTGTTAAATAAACCACACAACACCCCGTATTTAGGACATATAAGAGTAATTAAACTTATGGTAGAGATTAGACTAATTTATTTCTGAAAGGGAATCAAAAAAGATGTAGCGGACTTTATGTCATTTTATCTAGAGTTTTCGTGAGTGAAAGTTGAACATGAGCATTAAATTGGATTATTATATCCACTTGACATACCGGTGTGGAAATGGTAGGTGATCAGTATGGAATTTATCCAAGGATTACCATTATTACGAAATGGCCACAACATGATCTTGGTTGTAGTTGATAAACCAACTAAGGTAGATTTTATACTAAGCAATTTGATAGATGATGCACCAACCCTTGCAAAAAGATTCATAAAGGAAGTGTATCAATTGCATGGTTTTTTAGAGAAGCTCATATCAAATCATGATCTAAGAATGACTTATAGATTTTGGTTAACTCTGAATTCATCTTTGAGTATGCAACTAAATTTTAGCACTACTTATCACCCACAAACTGATGGTTAAACTAAGTGAGTTATTCATGGGTTAGAGGATATTTTTTGAATGTATTATATGGATCAAAAATATAAATAGTAATAATACCTTCCATTGGTTGAGTTTGCATATAATAATTCATACCAATATGCTTTGAAGATGGCACCATTTGAAGCACTTTATAGAAGAAGGTGCATGACACCAATCAATTGAGATAGGTTGGAAGATAGGGTAGTCTTTGAACCTGAGATGATTTTAAAAATAGAGAAGCAGATTAAAATAATCAGGCAACGATTGGTTGAGGTCAATGATATGGAAAAGAGTTATGTTGATCTGAAGAGAATAGCTAGGCAGTTTGTAGTTGGTGAAAAAGTATTTTGCATGATAAGATTTGACAAGTTAGCAAAACTTTCACCAAGGTATGTGGGACCCTTTGAGGTTTTATAAGTGGTCAATATTTTAGAATATAGGCTTGTATTACCACTATCCCTAGCTTTATTGCACAATATATTCTATGTATTTTATCTTAAGATGTATATAGCTAATCCTTTGCATGTTTTAGATTGGAATGCTTTATAAATTATGGATCTCAGGGTGGTCATGGTAGAACCAATCAGAGTAATTGATACTAAAAAACTTTATTTGCAAAATATATAAGTATCAGTGTAAGGTCTTGTGGGACCAATATTCTGAGGATAGTGCTACTTAGGATAATTATGATGAGTTCTATAGGTTATTTTCACATTTTTTGCTTGATTTGATGTGAGGTACCATGTTTTTATTCTGCTAAACTTTGTTTGTTATTCATAACTATTATTTTAATAAGTATCATCGGGATGATGACTAGCTTTAGGAGAAGGATGTTACATCCTGATTTTTTCACTAAATTGATTTACCTAATTATTCATGGATTAATATAGTTGTTAAATTGATTTGTTATTTTTTAACTAAATTATAAGTCATATGCTATTGTGGGACAGATGTATGTTAGATTTCATGAGTTCATTATTATGAGATGGATAATTATGAATTATGTACATAATGATTATGTTACTTTATTGTTATAGCATTGTTTTATGATTTATATCATAATGTATTTGACTAACTACCTTCTTGTCATGAGATGGATGTAGGAGAGTTCATCCCTCAGAGTTTGACTGAATGAGAGCATCATCAGAGAGGGTGATATATATGGATATGTTGAAGAATGATAGAGGAAATTGCTAAGACCCATGCACACACCACATTAAATTTAAAAATTGTGTATGCATTGTGTGTTTGATTAATAGATTTAGTATGTTTTGAAAGTTAATAATAGTTAGATATTAAATATTACGTGTTTTAAATGTTAGTACGTAGTTATGGAATAGATATTGTATGTTATTACATTTTGTATGTAGACTCAGTGCTTGATGTTTTAGTAGGATTACATGAGGTTACTTTACTTGTGTTTGTCTATGATTTTGAAACGTAAATCAAGTATAAGATATTTAATTAATATTATATATAGACTAGTGAAATGTCTTTAAAAAAATTTAGAACGTTAAGCTTATTATTATTGATATTCAAGAATATCAATATATGTTAAGCTATTAAAAATAAAAAAAGACATATATAGGCTATATAAACTAGTAATTAACTAAAACAATTATCTTGTTATAATTAGAATCAATATTTGATTGGTATATAATTTTAACATATAAAATATAATTAATGTTTTAAATGGAGATAATTACCTTTAATTGATATCAAGGAAGTCAAATTATCCTAAATTACTAACCTAAGAGCTAAGATTAATCTTATTGTTTTGCATGAACTACGTTAAATTTTGAATGTGTAGTTATCATTTTGTAAATGATTAATAAAGTGGACTTTAAGTGGTATATTGGTATTAAAACATAGGTTGACATGCATTTTAGAAATTAATATTTTATTGAATAAAAATTTAGGGAAGTTCAAATTAGGGCATGCATAAGCAAGGTTAATGGTAGTTAATTGATTGATAGTCACTATTTAGCTGGGAAAAACCCAGCTTTGGTATGGCGACTGCAAGTTGGTAAAATTGCATGCAAAGATTGGTGAGCAAATGGAATAGAATAAAGGTTAGCTAAGAGGAGAAGAGGGGACGGCAAGAAAGAAAAGAAAGATACAGATCAAGGAGTAAAAGGGTTTAAGTTCATTTTGTCTTAGTTTTAGGAAGCTACTTACTAGGTTGGTGAAGTAATTTCTTTCAGATTTCTTGCATAATTATTGTATATGGTTTGAAATAGTAGGATTTAGAAATATATGTTTATTATAAAAATAAACACAGGCTCAGCCTTGTGGATGGCTTAGCCATCCACATAACTAAGCCAAAATTACCTTCCTAAACCCTAAGACTTAAAACTAGTTAAGTTTTTGAGTGTTGAGGTGTTAATGAATTTAAATTCATGAGAATACATTCAAAACCTTAGGCGAATTAAATTGCAGTATATACATAAATAACCAAGTTTAAATCTTAATGACATTTACATGGGTTCAATATATATATATACACACATTATGAACATAGAAAGGGAGAAATGACTTGATAGGTATATATACATATATATGGATGCATATTTGTATATAGGAACATACATATATCTAGATGAATATATATAATTGTGTCTGAGTTAAAGATTTTTAAAATAGTTTAAATTGAGAAATATTTTTACTGTTCGATTAAATTTTATAAATACATAATAAAACTATTTTGTGGACTGTCGATTTGATTTTAGATTGTGTAAATTTTATAAATAAATTATGAGTAGAATGGTTATATTTTGCATACACAAGGTTTGGGAATTTTGAATACGGACACAGGGTATATATATATATATATATATATATATATATATATATATATGACTTGTGTGAATAGGACATATATAAATATGTATGTATGAATATGAATATATATTTGTGGTTCAAATCATGGAACATGTCAAAGCCAAAAGGTTATAAGTTTATTATTAACATTGAGATTTGACATATAGTCAAACTGTGTATATGTGATAGACTATACACATGATTATACTTGAGTCGATTTACGTTATAGGTTGACAATAAATAGTGAAGACATATATATATGTTGATTATATGTGTTTTTATATTAAATTTGAATCGTATATATGTATATATACATTTTTTATAGATGTTTCTTATCTTTAAAAACATTGTAAGTTATGAATATTGTGTGTATATTTATACATATACAAGGATTGTGTTTTAAACAAGAACAAGTTAGAGACTGGGATGGCGTTTGAATAGGATATTTATATCTAAACCATTGACCATTTATTTTTACTCAAATCAAAATTGATATAGATACAATTGGTTATAACAAATACAAGAATTTTTAGAGTTTTGTGAGTTTAGAGTTTTGTGGGTTTATGTCTTTAGAGATATGATGGAAAACATTGAAAATGTGTACTTAAAGGACTATGTAAAAATTGTGTACTTAGGAATATGAATTAGAGATGTATGGTTTTGGGTTTTCAGGTCAAAATTGTGTAAAGGACGTGGAGCAATGTGGGGTCATTAATGTACCACATCTAATTTAGATTTTTACTATGAATTTAATTGGGACTAAAAGAATTATAAGTCTCTTTTTAATTTTATATGTTTGTTCATAAATAGGTTATTAAATATAATAACCTAGAGATAAATGGAAATGTCATAGTATGATAGAATGATTGATATATGTGTATGTGTATATGTATATGTACATGTGTGTGTGTGTGTGTGTGTGTGTGTGTGTGTGTGTGTGTGTGTGTGTGTGTGTGTGTGTGTGTGTGTGTGTGTGTGTGTGTGTGTGTGTACTTAAGTTACTTAAGTTCACACACACACACACACACACACACACACACACACACACACACACACACACATATTACTGATTTAAATAATGAAGTCAGAAACATAAAGGTTAGGGTGCTTTAATTTATTTGATAAAACCTCTCAATAGGTATAATGAAAAGAAAGACTCTACTTTAGATTTATAAGTTAATTTTTTATTTTTGATTTTATAATAAATTAGTATGTGCCATATGTGTTGAGATGATTGATTTTATTTCATTTACTTACATAAAGTAGATTCTTTTAAATAAGTTGTATTCTACCCATTTGGTAAATAAACTTGTTTGTCATAATTATGGTTTATTGATGATAATAAGAATGAGGTTCATTCATATGTTTGATAGACTAAATATATGTGTAGTATTTATTTTAATAATTAACATGTGTTTATACTTTCTAGTAAAAATAATTGTATGAAATTATTGGTTACAATAATGTTAACCAAATATTGCATTGTTGGTAATAATTAAATAGTGAGACAGACTTCACTGCCTTAGTGCCACCAATGCTAGATGAAGGTAATCCGATCAAGTGGTGTGTATGAATTTGACTGATCCTGGAGATTAATAGCTATTTGAAAAATTTATCCAACATAATGTTTAGATAGACATTATCATTTCATATGTATGATTTACATGTTTGTGTGATATCATGTTTATAACGTATTTTTTTATGGCACATATCATGTAGTAGAAATATTATAGCACATAGGTACAAGCATATCTCTCTAGATTCTCGCACCATCACTATCTACTCATCTGTGAAGGGAGGGCCATTAACTATTTGGGGGATTATGTTGGGGATCGATGGTTCATGATTGGTGTATAAAATTTCTCAGATGATGCTCTTTGTCTTCACTATAGTACTTACCAGAATACTATACCTGAGATTATCAAGGATACAAGAGTTAGAGTGACTCAAGCTCCATGGATCATTGTATCTATTATTGTATTTATAGTAAAAATGTCTATTAGAAATGTAATTTGATTTATTATTGTACATTGATAGCAGTGGTTGTATTATTGTACCAGTCATAGCTGGGTTTTAATATAATTATTTTCCTTATGTAGTTATGTTACGTAACATATGATGCTAGTGATCAGTAATTATTATTAATACATGTTTACTTATGATTAATATAATTAATTTTTATGTTAAGGTCACTAACTAGATTTTCATGGTGAAATCTAATGAAAGAATAAGTATTGTGTAAATATTTCAAAAATAATTACTGCATTATTCTAGTAAAACCTTGTTGGGATGTTACATTTTTTGACTTCCAAAGCTAAGCTAATGGATGCGTATCATTTACACAATTTTTTTATGATGAGGAACATGTTTCTAAGGTTTAGAGTTTCTATAAGAACACCTACAAGTGAATAAAGATAAAGTTTTACATGTACGCTTGTTTCAAGATTTCATACAGGCTTGTAAGATATAAAATAAGAAGTTACAGGGGATTTAAGGGAGAGATATAAATCTAAAAGGTTTGAAAGTTGAGGTTCACAATGTAGAAAATACAAAGTTTTCAAGTCTCAAAAACCTAATACAAGTTTTCAAGCAAGATTTTAAAGAGTTTATGGCCTCTAGGCTCTCAAACAAGACTGCAGACATGGTTCTCAATCTGCAAGCAAGATTTTAAAGAGTTCATGGCATCAAGGCCCTCAAATAAGACTTTATACCTCTTCAAACAAAAAAATATGTGATCAAGAAGTTTTTAGGTCTGTGAAGAGGACAATCAGGACTTATTTCATGTTACCAATCATGATTTATAAGGTGCAATGATAGAATTTATTTAGGTATATAGATATTATAATAAGGTTAACAACTAAAGAAAAATATAGTGAGTTTTAAGAATATTAGGGTTTATCAAGGGTTTTAAAGGAAGATCATGATATTAAGGACTCCTAAGAAATTTTAAGGTAGTTCTTAAGAAGGGAAAGAGTAAGAAATAAGAAAACACATAAGTGAATAGGCAAAACTCCAAATTCAATGCTTGCAAACATTTTAGAGGCCTCCTAAATGATATAATGTCAGTTATCAAGGTTTTCATGATGATATAAAAGGTTTCATGGTCTTCAAGATCTTCACAAAAGTCTACAACAAATTTTTGAATATCTCCAAGAGAGGAATAAGAGTGATCAAGACCTAACTCTTAGGAAAACTTCACAAGTTTTCACCATTCCAAACATGGTTCAAGTAGAAGAAACAATTTTGTGATGGAATAAACATGGTTATATTCCCACAAGCAAGGTTTTAGCGGGGTTTATGATGCATTCAAGGTTTTAAAGGACTTTTTGAGGTTTGATAAGGATTTAGTGTCAAAACAAATGTACTAAGGTAGGAAATGTGAGGTTACAAGTCTACATGCAGTTTTTAAGAGGTTTGAAGCATGGTTGAGGATGCTAAGAGGTTGCTCTAAGCTTACTTATAAACCTACAAACAATGTTTCCAAGATTTTTATGATACATTTGAGTCCACTACTGAACACATCATCAGAGAGAAAAAGCCTAGTAGATAAAGGGAACCCTACTTTTGTTATTAATTGGAATGCACTAGTTTCTATAATTATCAATTAGGAAACCTATAAGCTTTTTTACCTAATTATAATACACTTATCGATGGAATTACCAATAAAAAAAAACTACAATAAAAATGTGTCATTTCACACCAAAAAGATACTCCCATAAATATATTTGATGAGAAAACAAAATAAATAGGTGTTTTAAAACCAAAATTAGTAGATGTTTATCACAAATATTATGCAATAAGTGCATTGTTTATGCTTTAAAACATAAACAAAATGGATTCCATTCAATAATAGAATAGTATACTAATGTAATGTTTTAGCTAAATTTGTATTATGATGAGAAATACTTCCATTTGCATTTAAATATATTATGCACTTGAGATATTACTTTTATCATTTTAGTTGTTATACAACTGGTAGATTCAAGGTGTTTACAAATTCAAAAATAAATAAATTAATAAATTTAATGTTAGACATAGTCAACAGGGAACTCTAATATATCGGGACAAGAACCATCTCTCTATACCATGTAATTGATGTTTAAAATTATCATTTTTTCTCAATAGTAATATTTTTTTGTTGCTTTTAGCCAAGAAGTATTTCGAGTAACTTGCCAAAAAAAGTTAAATAAATATTGATCACATACCAAATATCATTCCATTGTAGTAAATACCATTACAATGTTCATATTGATCAGATACTAAATACCATTTAGGTATTATATACCATTACAATGTTCAAATTGATCAAATACTAAATACCATTACAATGTTCATATTGATTAGATACAACTGTTGAGATTTGAGAATGCAACACATATATCAGTTATGTTCAAAATTTTATCTTTCTAAAATTTTCAAGAAGTAAAGCTTTAGAATGAATACAAAATTACCTTAAGAGGCATAAACTACAGAGAATGAATACATGAATCAATGATCACTTATTTACATTATAATCAGATAAAAGTCTTAAAGCTTTGACTTTATGAGAATTTTATTCTTCTCACTTTATTTCTCTTTTGAGTAGTAGATGACCCTTTTTTTGCTTCTACCAAATTTTTAGACATTGGGACATGATGAAATCTCTTGAGTATATTTTGAACACTTGTGTTACCCTGTGCCTATGGTTGCATCTCCTTATTTGTAACAAGATCCTATTGTATTTCAAGTTCTTTGTGAAATTTCAACAAAGGATCTAAGTATACCTTATCCTTAAATTGAGACTTGTCAAAATAATGTGAATCCATGTAAGCATCTTCTGCATGTTCACTCATAGGTATGAATCTAGACAGATACTTATTCTACAACAAAAATGAAAAAAGTAGAATAAGTTGATTAGGCAAGTATATCAAAATAATTAGAGTTGGTACTAAAATAATATAATTACCATAAGAGGTGAGGCCTATTTCATTTTTTATATCCACCATGAACTGAATAGCTTTTGAACTTATGTAGGGGTGTTATCCTCATAATGAGAATACAACTCTACCATAGCTTCAATTTCAACACTTTTAGTTTCCTTATCATACTCCTCTTAAAGATCACTTCAAACATGTGCTGATAGAGTTTTATAGCGTTTCCATTTATGAAAGAGGCCTTCAAATCTTATAATAATCTTGGTAAATTATGCCCTCAGCTCATAAACAACACACATTTTATCTATTTTAAGCATGCTTTTATGACCCACACTTTCATCTTCATTTTTTAGATGCTTTGGGCCACCTCATTTGGTTTATATTCAAGTTTTATGTTTCCCTCTGCTTTCACTCCATAACCTCATTCCTTAATCACCTAATAGTCCATGGAAAAATACACTTCGTCATCTCTATATCATGGGCTCCCTGAATGTGCATATATAGAACCATCTTATTTCCAAAACAATTTGAACATAACCAATGTCATTCTGTAGCAAAAAGGCCAATCCTACATCGAGAAAAACAAGTTTAGAACACAATTATAATACAAAAAAGTGCCTAAATTAAAAATTATAATCACACATTAATCAAGCATTGAATCTAGGCATAATGGATAGAGTTATACCTTTCCTCATAATGAAAAGGATCATGTCCTCAAGAGGCTTGTAATTTCAACTTGTGAAATTCTTCATAAGTCTTCCACATCCTCACTATTTTTTTGTAACCTTATTCATCTAGCAAAAATTCAATAACTTGTGATAAAAAAATAGTTATCAATTATGTAATGGTAAACACTTGATCCTATAAAAAAATATTGTGTATGCAATGGCAAACACCTACTCTTCTTTTTGAGACTAGTATAAAATTCTTAACCAAACACCTTATATCATTATAAAAAAAAACCCTAAACATGAAATTCAAATTTTAATTTTACAATTATTTCATGGTGAAAGAGGATCTTGTCAGTTGTGGTACCATTTTAATGTCCATAGTTGAGATCCTTATACTTTAGGCTTTTGTGGGTCACTTAATTTCTAAGTTTACAATAAACACTAATTTTTTTGAGATCTTCCCAATTTTTTAATAACTTCCTTTTCTCACCAACATTAGGTAGATGTTTCTTTTCATACTCTTATGCCACCCTCTATATTTCTTGTAAAATCTTTAGTGTAGTACAAATCCTAACATGACAGGCATAATATACAAGTTTTGACATCAACCTAGGCATAAGCTGAAATGGTTGAAAAAATAATGTTGTTAAACTCAATTCAATCATTCCTTTAACCATTAAATAATCTAAAATAATAACATATTTTTAGTTAAATTTACCTTGAACTCATTCTTTTTTCGATCACAAATTTCTTCACAACTTTTAAATCAACATAGAACAAGTTTGAATCAATGTCTGTGAGAGGCATGTCAATTTTCTCTTCCCATTGTTTGTTGCATTCAAGTGCATCATCATTTTTCATTTCCTAAAATTTAAGTACAAAAGTGGGTTAATATGCAATGGTGAAGAAATGACATGTAAATTATTATTTACAATAAAATAAATAACTTACAAGAAGTAACCTATGAAGCATTGAGTACATATTTGAAATGTTATAGATTCTATCTCCTTCTTGAATACAATGCTTCATGGTAACCATGTGTATGTCTCTCTTTTGTTAGGCTCACCAAGGACAAAATTTATCCCCCATCACAAAAAATTCATTATTGCATACCAAGTTTCAAGTTGTCACTAAATCATGACACTCATATAAATTCACCTTCACTTACCTACCATCTGATGCGGTAATACCTTCATTACAAAGATAACTAATTTGGTTCATCAAATTATCTTCAAATGTAGGATCTGCAACATGTGCTAAAACATTTTTGTATTCCTCTTTCCCATCAAATTTACCAAAGGTAATACAAGACATCAGCCTACTATCTTCTAGTATCTCAAATAAAATTTTGCATACTTAGCTACCTTGATCATAATAGACAAGGGAATCTATTCTAATTTTGAATGAATCTTCATATAATAAAATCCCATTTAGCATCTCATATGTGTCAACCATAAATTCAACATATTATATATATATATATATATATATATATATATATATAAACCCAAAAATTAAACCATTTGTTCTAACTCAATGCATATTCAATACTTTATTTTCCTCATCCCATAACTTCATTTCATCAACTACAACTTTAGGGTCACACCCTTAAGTAAACCATGTTTGCCTAAATTCTTGAGGCATTACAAATCCTTGTGGGTCATGCTTGATTGAACAAAAATAGAAGCTATGTTTCTAAGTATAAAATCATTTCCAAACTCATTCAAAACAATGGAATGAATTTTTTTAATGACACCATCCAAGTGAATAAACACATTCTCAACCTTGGACTCTTCATTATAATTCTTGTTGATGAAATGCCACATTCCATAAATAATGTCATCATCTTTCACTTCCTCAATTGATTTTCCAAAATAGCATTTTCCAACTTCCAACCTAAACTCTTTTTGAGATCTAACAAGTGTTTTTTGTATATTGAGAGCTTACTCACCTGTGATGTACTTGTGTAGAGTTACAATTACTAGACTTATCCAAAAGAAGATCCTTGTTTTCAGCTTCTAATCTTGTCTTCTTTTCCTATATCTATCTTAGTATTGTGTCTTTTTCCATGTTTTGATTGAATTGATCTCGTAGAAGATGATCTAAAACTACATTGCTTTGAACCAATGAAGATAAGGTGAAGATTTGGTGAGGAGAAATTCCTAGCATACTTTCATATGTACTTAACATTTATTACATATGAGCTATGATCAAGTCTTTTTCCAAATAACATCCTTCAATTTTTCTATTTCACATGCATTTTGTTTGGAACATGGATGCATGAAACCACTATTATATTCCAAAATAGGTAAGAAAGGTTGATTATGTATAGAAACACATTCATTTGTATATGCTATAAGAGCATCATTAGTAGCTTATTTTAAATGACACCTCATTTTTTAAGGAACATTCTCATCTAAAAACATTCTACATTGATCACATGCAACTCTTGATGCACCTCTTTTACCTCCTACTTGAGTAAAATGTAGGATAATTTTAGTTGGGGTAAGAATTAGAATTACAACATTTTCATTTTACTTCCGCCACCCTCTAAAGAGTGGATATTTTTATATAGTATTGTGTTTGAGTTATCCATTTCATAAATCTTTGATAGAAGACAGCATATTAGTATAATGTTCCAATTTATCGCTACAAACATTTTGTTCCAATTTCTCCCTACAAATATTTATGGAATTTGGTATTAAACCAAAGATGTTGGATTACATTAAAATAAAATTTTGTTTGAAGAATATGTATAAATTTTTAATGTATTCACATATTAAATCTTGTAACTCAAAGTAAAGCTTCAAATATAACATGATTAATTCTGAATCAAATTTCAAAGTAGTCACCGTAAATCTGGAACATTCAACTCCCTTGAATATGTCACCTCAAGTGCCACATCTTCGCTATTGTACTTTTTATAAAAATAATTCTATTTAATTTTTGATCATCTTGATCTTACAACCCCTTATATGATAGTAGTCAAGTTTTTAGACTAAGATCAGTTGATTATGAGTTAGTATTAGCTTAATGTGGTTGATTTCCTTACACCAAAATCAAGTATTTGATGATAATTCATGGGCATTCCATACATTTTCAGGATTTATTAAGGTCTAATAGGCATACTTGTGATGTCATAAAGACATGATAGCTCTCATTAAGGATTAGTTGATTGTAGATACATAATATAGTGATTTTCAATATGAAATATATCCAAAAAAGGGTCTTAAGTCATTCATTAAGGTCATTGTAAAGGGGTGTAACATTCAAAATGGATATATAGAAATATGTTATAGGTTTTTTTGACGCAATGGATTGCACCTGGGGCAGGATGCCTAGCTCCCACCCTTCCACATGCAACAATGGAAACTCCCCTCTCGCCTGTGGGACCGGTGAAGCTGGAGGGGAGAGTCTCTAGATAAGGGCTAGCTCCCTCTGATGTATCTTTTAGGCCCTGGTTTCTCCTATTGTTAAAAAACAAATGTAAAAAAGGGGGGGATGAAAAGGGAGAGAGATGTGCTAAAAATAGAACCTAAGCCTAAAAATGAAAAGGTGATACACCATAAAAGTTGACCCACCTAGCCCGAACATACACTTTTCACCAGGAAGAAAAACCCATACACTTCATCTGACGAGGGAAACTCTTCTGTTTCAGTGAGTCAGGGGTCCGTAGAGATACAGGGAGGAAGGAACTAGAAAAGGTGTTTTGAGACACACTTTGACAACCTATTCACATGCGCCTATATTCTTGCTATAGACACTTCTGGCAGACCTGCAGAAAAGAGACTTCACAATGCACTGGACATGCTATAATAAATTTGTGAAAAGCATGAAAGACAATGAATTAACACAAAATAAGAACATAGACATATACTTTCAAGTGCATGTCTAGATAGAGGTAAAAATACTAAGTCCTGATTCAAGGTAAAATCTAGCAGAGCTCTGCCTTACAAGCCCCAAGAGATTTTTGGGCAGAGTTTTGCCTTAAGGCTGAGAGAATGGATATTTTATAAAATGAGAATCTTTACAATATATAGAGAGAGGAAGAGAACTTGGTGATTTATAGGAGAGACTTTGGCACTCTTTTTGCAAGCTGACCCATGTGCGCTCTGAGCCTTGGGAAGAGGGAGCCATTTGATTGTCGGTTCCTGCTTTGACTTAGGCATTCCACATTAATGTGAAAAACATGGCCGCACCTCTTTTTTGAAAATAGACTGCTCTCTTCCTACAAACAGACTATGGTTTGTCCGCTCGTAAATGCTAAGTGGAGAAAGCAGGCTGTGCCACTCACTGTTTGTGCCATTTGATGACCATCTATAAATAACTCACCTCTCCTCACCACTTGGACTGCTTTGTCTTTTCCTGCACTTCATCTTCCTCCTTGCCTTGTCTCTTCCTAGCTCCTTTAGCCCTCAGGGGCTATCTTCTGGTGGGTCACTGCGTTCCTTGGGCTCTCGCTGCTTGCCTTGGCCATTTTTTGCTAATTCTAGTGAGTGACACATGGCATGTTTTGCTGTAAAATGGGTAGGACACGTGGCATCATCCACTTGACTCATGGAAGCTTTAGGCGCCCTTTGAAGTTCCTACGGAAGAGGACATGTGTCAGCTTTTGCTCTCTTTAGCAATTCATTTAGGGCCCACCACAGTTCTCACGAGACAAAAGAGAGAGACCGTGGAGGCTGACACTTATTGGCTTCCACCGAGCCTTGCAAGGGACACATGGCACGTTCTGCTGCTCCTAAAAAAGCATGTCAAAGCCTTCCATGGTTGCCACTTGGTGCCTTCCATGCTCTAGCTTTCCTAGTGTAAAATTGACGTTTGCGGGCCCATCACAGTTTGAAAACCAATGGCTAGTCTATCTTCTTAAAGTTGACGGCTTTTAGGACGTCACCATCCTTGGCAAATTCCTTTGGGCCTTTTCCTTCAGCTTTCTGCTTTGGCCTTTTCCCCGCAAGCTTTTTCTATGGGATTTTTTCCCGCGGGCTTTCTTGCTTCGGGCTTTTTCCTACAGACAAAAATTATACAAGAATTGCCTTGTGACTTTGCCTTCAAAAATTTCCTCTCAGGATTTTTTCTCGCGGTTTCCCCAAATTCCTTCAGACTTTTTGTCCGAAGGAAATCCTTCGAGCAAAAGTCCAAAAGAATTCATGACTTTGCCTTAACAAAATTTTGAAAGATCTTAACCACTTCTTTGTGGCCTCTTTGAAGTGCTCCCTACCCTCCGCAGGGGTTCTTGAACCCAGAACTACCCTCTGCAAGGGCACTTGTCCTTTGGGAGGCTTGAACCTTTGATTGAACCACTCCTTTGAACCAACTGTTTAACCAATTCATTGAACCGGTTCAATGGTTCAAATGTTTGTTGGACCATTTGATGAACCAAGCCTATTGAACCGTTTAGATTGAGCCAATGAACCAAACCATTTGATTGAACCTGTCGATGAACTTTGTGTTAAACTGAGTGATTGAACCAATGTGTTGAACCAAGCTGATGAACCATTTGATTGAACCAAAGTGATGAACTTTGATTGAACCTATCGATTGAACCAAGGCTTTGAACCGAAGTGATGAACCATTTGATTGAACCTGCCGATGAACTTAGCTTTGAACCAAAGCGATGAACTTTGCCGATTAAACCAAGGATTTGAACCGAAGTATTGAACCGGTTCAATGGTTCAATGGTGCTAACTCTTGGAAAGATTATGTCGTTGAACCACTCTTCCAACCTTAACGAAAAGTGTCCTTGAACCATTTTAGCTTTCTTTCCTAATGAATTTCTTCAGACAAGAGTCTGAAGAAGCTTTGTAAAACCTTGCACTCTCTGAACTGGTTCTTCATCTACCAAAAGACTACACCTACAGAGTTCATAGAAGTCCTTGTGAAGTCTGTAGAAAACTTGTAGAGTCCATAGAAATGGAAAGACTCGTGCAAAAATCAAAAGTACTGGCTCAAAATAGCATGAAAAAAGGGGGGATCAATTTTTGGCCTGTTGGCCAAAAATGGTCAATAAATTGGTGACTCCCAGGGGAAGCATGCCTGCTATGCTTAGAGACCAGTTGCCTTCTATTCCATTGGGCACAGAGTTAGATGCAAGTATGAAAGAGTTATCCACTACCTTGAGGGATCCCAGAATCAAACATGAAGCCTTTTACCCCACACACAAAGGAAAACACACACAAGGCTAAAAACACTACTTGTGCAAACTACACTTAGGGAAAGCAAGAAAAGAAATTGAAAGCAAACTACTATATACAGCTAACCAAGAATATTTGCCTCCCTCCTAGATCAAAAGGAAAACTTCTTAAGTCCCCTTCTTGGCAAGAAGACTTATGGTGCCAGACAAGTGGCTAAATGAAATGGAGAGTTGGTGACCTGCTCCTCTTGCATGTCACCTTAGTTGGCCTGCCTTTGAGTGGATCAGATTCAAACATGCTTCCAACATATATGTACTCTATTTGTTTTTGGAAGCTTGTTGAATGCCGATCCTTCATGCTGGTGCATTTCACCAAGAAAACTGTGGTTGTTGGCTCATCACCATAATCCCTTTGTTGTGCATGGTCCCTTTGCAGTGCATCATGGTTTGACATGTTTCCTTCTACTTCGTTGAAGACCGTTTCAAACTCATCCTCTGCTTCCTCTTAGCTTTATTGAATAAGGGTGACTGTGGTGATGTCTGAAATGGAATCACAAATTGATTGTTCATCCCACATAACATCACCTCTATGTTTAAAACTTTCTTCTTCAAAGTTTTCCTCAAGGAAGACAGACTTCTCCTTTTCCTCCTCAAAGATCAGGATCTCTAGATGTTCAAAGATATTTTCCTAATCCTCCTCCAACTCTATATCCTCAGCATAGTCATCCTCTTCATCGAAGCAACAAGGAAGTTCATCAAACAAAGGGGGAGAGAGCTCACCATGCTTAAGTTCCTCTTCATATTACTGGAACATCTGCATGTATGCGTGACCTGCATCTTCTCTATTGCTGATGAAGTTTTCACAAGGGGCATTGATGATGATTTCTTCTTCGTTGTCACTCATGATAGCCTCTTGGGAAACTACAGATTGGGTCTTCTGCTCCTCACTCACCTCCTGCAGAACAGGTTCTTCCTTGAGAAGGGGTGAAGTGAAACAACCATGTGGAAGGGGAGGCAGTCCTTGAGCTAGAATCAAATGATTCTCCTCCTTCCACTTGGCCAGCACTTCATCAATATCAGGTGTGGCCTAATAGCTCTCTTGGAGGTGTGTAGATGGAGTGTGTTCAGACATGGGATCTGTTATTTGGTCTGAAACATCTACCACACGTTGGCTGAGGAAACTCGCTCTAGACTCCAACTCTGCAATCCACCTGTCTATATCTTCCTGGAAGATCCTTTCCTAGAGGTCAAAATCATCATCGAGAGCAAGAGAAACCTCATCTTCTTTAAGGGTAAGAGCAAAACCTTTCTCCTCCTCTTCATTTCTGCCCCAAGATTCCACTATTTGCTTCCAACTCATGACCTTGGGATTGGAATTTTCCCCTTGTGAACAAGGAGTAACTTTATCCTCTTCAAGGTCCTGGGCTGGTTCATGATGTTCCTTTTTCTAGCTTGGAATTTGGAGATCATGTTGAAAGACTTGAGGAGGTTGGGGAAGATTTGGGAGGGTCTTCTCATGTACAGGAAGAGCTATCTGAAAAGAGGCATGCTAAAAAGCTAGGCATACGGGATTAAAGGTAGGATCAATTGATGCATCGAATGAGCCAGAATGAGCAAGTGCCATCTGATAGAAAGGATTTGGCACATAAGAGGGAGCTTTCTCTAGAAAATGAGGGGGCACACTAGGCTTGTCAAAATCAGGTTGGGAAAGGAAACAGGGGATCCTTTTAAATCCTCATGAGGGAAAGGGGGCAGACCTTGGGCCAAAATCACTTAATTTTTGTCTCTCCACTTTACCAACACTTCATCAATATTAAAATTAGCTTGAGGATTGGTATAAGGGGTATATTTTGGCGTCAGCTCCTCTACAAGGTCTGAAAGCTCCATCTCTCTTTCTCTAAGCAGTCTCATCTTAGCTTCCAATTCCTCAATCTGCTTAGCTAGGTTATCCTCATTTTGTACCTCACACTCTTGGATAATTTCTTTCTCCTCCTTGTTGCTCTGTGACTCAATCACTTTATTCTAGCTCAAGATATCAAGACCGGGCATCTCCTTTTGGGGTGATGGGGCCACAATGTGAGAGGTTAGTGAGGGTTTGGATTCCATTTCCCTTGCTGCCAAAATAGACTGCTGCATTTGAAGATTTGCCAATTTGATTTTTTTATCAATATTAGCCTTAAACACAAGATTTATTGTTTTGGAAATCTCCTCAACATGATTGGGGAAAGGACATGCTTGACTTGGCTCATAAGTAGGGGCTATGTATGAATGATATGATACTTGGGGCAGTGGATATGTAGGTTGATAGGCTTGGTAAGGCTGCCTCTCATGAATACTCAACTTCTCTTCCAAAGATGTAATCAAACCACTCACATCCAACATCTCACTTGTAAGCCTTCGCCAATTGGCTCTTTCAAGGGGAGCCCATTCACTCTTAACCTAATCTAGTGCATTTCTCACTTGATGGACGACATGATCAGGGATTTCTTGGTCACATCCCCTTCTGGTGTCAAGATCTATTACATACTTTTCGTATCCCAGCAGTGCTCGTTTGAAAGTGGAAATGGGTTGATTGGCAAAGAGACTTGGTTGAGTAAGAGAAATGACACATTGAGAAGACTGGGCATAAGGTTGATATAGCTCATGACAGGGTTGAGACTGGTCATATTGGACCTGATAAGGATCAACATAAGGCTGGTAAGGATCATAGCCAGGCTAGCCAAGGAAAATAGGGTCCATGGCTCTAAACGATGGAATTATACATACCAAAATATTGTTTCTTGATGGCACTAGAACTACTTAACTAGTTGATTTAACTCGAAGTCACCATTGGTGTTGATGCAAAAGCCTCCAAAGGCTGGTTGGTTGAAGAACACACCAAAAATTCTTTAACTCTTTGGACAAAACTTGTCTTAGTTGGTCCCACCGGGCGTGCAAAAAACTGTTGACGTAGTGGATTGCACCCGAGGCAGGACGCCTAGCTCCTGCCCTTCCACACGCAACAATGGAAACTCCCCTCTCCCCTGTGGGACCAGCGAAGCTGGAGGGGAGAGTCTCTAGATAAGGGCTAGTTCCCTCTTATGTATCTTTTAGGCCATGGTTTCTCCTACTGCTAACAAATAAATGTAAAAAGGGGGGATGAAAAGGGAGAGAGAGATGCTGAAAACAAAACCTAAGCCTAAAAATGAAAAGGTGATACACCAGAAAAGTTGACCCACCTAGCCAAAACATACACTTTTCACCAAGAATAAATTCCCATACACTTCATCTGACGTGGGAAACTCTTCTGTTTCAATGAGTCAAGGGTCTGTAGAGATACAGGGAGGAAGGAACTAGCAAAGATGTTCTGAGACACACTTTGACAGCCAATTCACATGCGCCTATATTCTTGCTGTAGACACTTCTGACAGACCTGTAGAAAAGAGACTTCACAATGCACTGGACATGCTGCAATCGATCTATGAAAAGCATGAAATATGACTTAACACAAAAGAAGAACACAGACATATACTTTAAAGTGCAAGTCCAGATAGAGGTAAAAATGCTAAGTCCTGATTCAAGGTAAAATCTGGTAGAGATCTGCCTTACAAGCCTCGAGAGATTTTTGGGCAGAGTTTTGCCTTAAGGCTGAGAGAATGGATATTTTCTCAAATGAGAAGCTTTACAATATATAGAGAGAGAGGAAGAGAACTTGGCAATTTTTGGGAAAGACTTTGGTGCTCTTTTAGTAAGCTGGCCTATGTGTGCTCTGAGCCTTGCGAAGAGGGAGCCATTTGATTGTCAATTCCTGCTTTGACTTAGGCATTCCACATTAATGTGAAAAACATGGCTGCACCTCTTTTTTACAAACAAACTGCTCTCTTCCTACAAATAGACTGCAGTTTGTCCCCTCGTAAATGCCAAATGGAGAAAGCAGGCCACGTCGCTCACTATTTGCGTCGTTTGATGACCATCTAACAATAACTCACCTCTCCTCACCACTTGGACTACTTTGTCTTTTCCTGCACTTCATCTTCCTCCTTTCCTTGTCTCTTCCTGGATCCTTTAGTCCTTGGGGGCTATCTTCTGGCAGGTCACTGCATTCTTTAGGCTCTCGTTGCTTGCCTTGGCCATTTTTTACTGATTCTAGTGAGTGACACGTGGCGCATTCTACTGTAAAATGGGTAGGACACGTGGCAGCATTCGATTGACTCATGGAAGCTTTAGGCACCCTTTGAAGGTCCTACGAAAGAGGACATGTGTCAGCTTTCGCTTTCTTTAGTAATTCATCTGGGGCCCACCACAGTTCTCATGAGACAAAAGAGAGAGACCACGGAGGCTGACACTTGTCAGCTTCCACCGAGCCTTGCAGGGGACACGTGGCACATTTTGCTACTCCTAAAAAATCATGTTAAAGCCTTTTGTGGTTGCCACTTGGCACCTTTCACGCTCTGGCTTTCCTAGTGTAAAATTGACATTCACGGGCCCGTCATAGTTTAAAAACCAACGGATAGTCTATCTTCTTAATGTTGACAGCTTCCGAGACGTCACCATCCTTGGCAAATTCCTTCAGGCCTTTTCCTTCGGCTTTCTACTTCGGCCTTTTCCTTGCAGGCTTTTTCTATGGGCTTTTTTCTCGCGGGCTTTCTTACTTCGGGCTTTTTCCCATGGACAAAAAGTCCACAAGAATTGCCTTGTGACTTTGCCTTTGAAAATTTCCTCTCGGGATTTTTGCTCACGATTTCCCCAAATTCCTTCGGACTTTTTGTCTGAAGGAAATTCTTCGGACAAAAGTCTAAAAGAATTCATGACTTTGCCTTAACAAAATTATGAAAGATCTTAGCCGCTTCTTTGTGGCCTCTTTGAAGTGCTCCCTGCCCTTTGCAAGGGTTCTTGAACCCAGAACTGCCCTCTGCAAGGGCACTTGTCCTTCAGGAGGCTTGAACCTTTGATTGAACTGCTCCTTTGAACCAACCGTTAAACCAATTCATTGAATCGGTTCAATGGTTCAAATGTTTGTTGGACCGTTTGATGAACCAAGCATGTTGAACCATTTGGATTGAGCCGTGAACCGAACCATTTGATTGAACCTGCCGATGAACTTTACGTTGAACTGAGTGATTGAACCAAAATGTTGAACCAACGCATTGAAGCAAGTCGATGAACCGTTTAATTGAACCAAAGCGATGAACTTTGATTGAACCTACCGATTGAACCAAGGCTTTGAACCGAAGCGATGAACAATTTGATTAAACCTGCTGATGAACTTAGCTTTGAACCAAAGTGATGAACTTTTCTAATTGAACCAATGCTTTGAACCGAAGCGTTGAACCAAGGCATTGAACCGGTTCAATGGTTCAATGGTTCAACGGTTCAAAGGTGCTAACTCTTGGAAAGATTATGTCATTGAACCACTCTTCCAACCTTAAGGAAAAGTGTCCTTGAACCATTTTATCTTTCTTTCCTTGTGAATTTCTTCAGACAAGAGTCCGAAGAATCTTTTTAAAACCTTGTACGCTCTGAACTGGTTCTTCGTTTGCCAAAAGACTACACCTGCAGAGTTCATAGAAGTCCTTGTGAAGTCCGTAGAAAACCTGCAGAGTCTATAGAAATGGAAAGACTCGTGAAAAAATCAAAAGTATTGGCTCAGAACATCATGAAAAAAGGGGGGACCGATTTTTGCCCTGTTGGGCAAAAATGGTCAATAGGTTTAAGACTCATTCGCAATCCCCTTAGATCTATACTTCTTATTCAAAAATGGTCAATAGGTCAAAAGTGGAGATATAACATGTTTTCAGTGTTTACATGATTCTACAATAGAGTTTCAAGCCAAAAAATTAAGTTGCAAATTTTTACAAGGGAAATATGGTCACGTCCTATCTCATTTCTAGTTGTGCATTATAATTAGAAGATTTGGGCAAGGTCATGGTAGGTCTTAATGCACCCTTTTTAAATATCAATACATAACAATAATGGATAAATTCATTTTGATCTAATGTGAAGATTCCAAACTCTACAAACTCAACTTAAACCTCTAAAAACCCCTAAACTCATGAAACAACATTTTCATGGGTTTTTAAGCTTAAAGAGGCATCAAAATGAATTTGCAAGTCTATTTTTTCATGATTCAAGAGTCTTTAATAAATTTTAAGGGTGTGAGCATGGAAAACATGAAATAATAATGATGTTGTAGGTATTAGAGTGTTTCCTAAATGTTTCCAATGCATTTATAGGTTTTTTATGTAAGGTTTCCAACCTCTTTTGATGGAAACAATTGGAAACAAAACTATAAATAATGTTCATGAGTTTACATGATATTGAAGGAAAGAAAACAAGGTTCTTTGAGCCTAAAAACCTTCATTTCTAAGTCCGAAACAATGTGTAGGGTTTAGGTTATACAAATATGACTTCCAAGGTTTTCAATCTCATAGAAACCTCCTTATAGGTCTGCTCCAAGGTTTATAGTGTTAGAATGTTGACATGCTAGGATTTTCATGAATAAACATTCCTTTGCATGTCTATAGTGGTGCTTATTATAGAGTTCCATGATTGGCCAAGAAGGTTTCAAAGCTTAAAAAGACACGTTCATGTCTGCAAAAAGGTTTCATGACCATGGAAAGTGAAAACACAAGCTCTAGAACATTGTTTAGAAAATTTAATATGATCATATAATGACAAGATAAGATCTAATTCTATAATCTTCAAATAAGCCTCCAAATATGCAGAGTTACATGGTTTCCATGATTACCAAAACATAGATTCTAAGGTTTTGGAGTGTGTAAAAGGACGTTTGTAGGTTTGACTATGACCTAAAATCTAAATTAGCCAACAAGATTATGATATATATGGTATAAAATCCCACCCATAAGTCTACAAACACATGATCCAAGAGTTATAACATGATCAAGGCATAATTTATAGGTTTTCAATATGTTGCAGTTCTATGATTGATAATGCCAAAATAGAGGTTTCAAGATCCTTTCAAGAGCAATTTATAGGTCTAGAAGGCAAAGACTATAAGGTTCCCAATCTCATTTAAGTAATTTTCAAGCCTTAGATAGGATCTTAGTACATTTTTCAATCATCATCAGCTTAAAAGCATGTTTTCAAAGTTTTAGGACATGTTTTGAATGGCATGTAACATGCTTCCAAGGCATATTGGTGGATTAATGAGAGAATGAGGGTTTCAAGGTTTTTTGATGGTGCAATGATAAAACTTATTCAGGTGGAACTTGAAATAAGGTTAACAACTAAATAAGAATACAATGATTTTCAATTATATTAGGGTTTATCAAGGTTTTTAGGGTAAAAGCATGATATCAATGACTCCTAAGAAATTTGAAGAGATCTCTTAAGAAGGGAAATATTAAGAAGCAATAAAACATAGAAGTGCATAGAAAGAATTCCAAATTCAAAGCATGAAAACATCTTATAGGCATCTCAAATGATATAATACCAAGTTCTCAAGGTTTTCATGCAGATTATAGGCCTGAAGACTTCTAAGAAGGGTTTTCATGAAGATATAAAAGGTTCCATGGTCTTCAAGACATTCACACAAGTTTGTGACAAGTTTCTAAATATCTCCTTGAGGGTATGAGGTCATGATAAGGACAAGATAGGAGTATGAGTCATTAAAACCTAACTCTTAGACAAACTTCACAAGTTTTCACCAATCCAAACATGGTTCAAGTAAAAGAAACAAATCTATAGACAAGGTTATAGGCCCATAAGCAGGGGTTTGGTAGGGTTTATGATGCATACAAGGTTTTCAAGGACATTGTGATGTTTGATAAGGATGTAGTGTCAAAACAAAGGTATTAAGGTAGTAAATGTGAGGTTATAGGTTTGTAGGCAGTTTTTGAGAGGTTTGAGGCAAGTAACCAGAGATTTACATGCCTATTTTGGCATGATTCAAGAGTATTCAAGAAAGTTTGAGCTTGTGAGCAAGGAAAATATGCAAGAATCATGATGTTATGGGTCTTAGAAGGCTTCCAATGCATTTTCAAGTCTAATATATAAGGATTTCAATCTCTTTTGATGGAAACAATTGGAAACAAGAATAGAAATAATGTTCATGGGTTTCTATGATATTCAAGGGAAGAAAACAAGGGTTTTAAAGAATAAAAACCGTCATTTGTAGGTCTGAAATAGTGTGTAGGGTTTTGGCAAGGTTTAGTGATACAAAGATGGTTTCTAGGGTTTTCAAGTTCATAGAAACCTCCTTAAAGGTTTGCCTCAAGGTTTATAGTGGTATAATGCTAGCATACCAAGATTTCCATAAGTAAACATTCATTTTTAGGTCTGTATTGGTGCTTCTTAGGAGTTTCATGATTGGCCAAGAAAGTTTCAAAGCTTATAAAGACACCTTCACATCTACAAAAAGGTTTCATAAACTTGCAAAGAGAAAACATAGGCTCTAGAACATAGTTGAGACAAGTTTCTATGATCATATAATGACAAGATATGATTTAAGTCTATAATCTTCAAATAAGCCTCCAAATATGCTAAGTTACATGGTTTCCATGATTACCAAAACATAAATTCTAAGGTTTTGGAGCTTGTGAAAGGACATTTGCAGATATGACTATGACCTAAATTATAAACCAACGAACATACATGTGATAAAGATGTTATAAAATCCTACGCATATGTATACAAACATGTGGTCCAAGAGTTGTAGCATGATCAAGGCATAATGTATAGGTTTATAATATGTTGCAGGTTCCATGATTAATAATGCCAAAATAGAATTTTCAAGATCCTTTCAAAATCAATTATAAGTCTACAAGGCAAATAATACAAGGTTTCCAAGTTCCTTTAAGTAAGTTGTAGGCCTTACAAAAGATCTTAGTACATTTTTTTAACCATCATCAGGGTGCAAGCAGGTTTTCAAAGTTTTAGGACGTGTTTTGAATGGCATGTGACACGTTTCCAAGGCATATTAGTGGATTTATGAGATAATGAGAGTTTCAATGTTTTTTAATGGTGCAATAATAGAACTTCTTCAAGTGTACAGAGCTTGCAAGAAGGTTAACAACTAAATAAGAATACAGTGAGTTTCAAGTATCTTAGGGATTATTAAGGGTTTTAGGGGAATAATATGATATCAATGACTCATAATAAATTTGAATGTATTTCTTAAGAAGGTAAAGAGTAAGAAGAAAAAAAATACATAAGTGAATAGGGAAAACTCTAAATTCGAGGCCTGTAAACATCTTAGAGGCCTCCCAAATGATATAATGCCAGGTTATCAAGGTTTTCATGTATATTATAGGCCTTCAAACTTCTAAGAGGGGTTTACATGAATGTATAAAATGTTTATGAATAATATATGAAAGGAGCATTGGGATGTAGTCAAGTGGATTCTTAGGTACTTGAGAGGGACCACTGATTGATAGTTGTGTTATGAAGGGTCAAATGTTACCTTACAAGGATATGTTGATGCAAGAATAGGTAGAGATTTAGATGGTGGGAGGAGCACCATACATTATGTATTCACTATTGGTAACATAACAGTTAATTGGATTTCAAAATTGTAGAAGATAGATGTTTTGTCAACTACAAAGGCAGAGTATGTTTACAGCTATAGAAGCAAGCAAGGAGATGATATGGATGAAATGGTTCATGGAATAATTGAGGAAGAAATAGGAATATTTTAAGTTGTATAGTGATATTCAGAGTGTGATTCATTTATCAAAAAACTCAACATTCCACTCAAGAACCAAACATATACAACTCAAGTATTACTTCATTTTTTCAGTTTTAGAGGATGGTCAACTAAAGTTGGAAAATATACATATGAGTCAAAATCCTACAGATATGATAACAAAGGTAGTCAAAAAGGATAATTTGGAGAGTTTTTCAAGTTAAATAGGTCTTTAAAGATAACAAGGAAGATGAGAAAAATGTCAAGGTCAAAGTTCAAATAAAATTCCAAGGAAGAGTTGTAGTGGAGGATTTGTAACAATCAGTCTCCAAGTGGGAGATTATTGGATGGTTGAGCCTGATCTTATTAGAATTCCCAATTATTGATAGGGGGTATGGGGGGCTTTCCCCCCACTATGGTTGTCATGGGGGTCTAGGGGGAAATGATCTAGACCATTTACTATTAGGTCATAGATCTGATGGTAGAAATTATGTTGGTCCATTTTTGCCCTTAAATATAACCGTCTTTTGAAATGAGTGCATTGTAATCATGATGGTGCACTCATTTTTTGGAGTGTGACTAAAGAGGATATTGTAGTGGATGTATTGTAGGTTTATCCCTTCATTTTTTGGACTAAATAAGAGAAGAACTGGCTATTTTTATGTAGACGTAGCCCATATTGGGTGAACCATGTAAAATATGTGTCTCTATTGTATTGTGTTTTTTGCATTTTATTTATGTCTTTATTTCATTAATATTACTTTGCATTCTATATTCCAAACATCCTTGAGAGTATAAGGTCATGATAAGGACAAGATAGGAATATGAGTGA
Source organism: Torreya grandis (assembly GCA_037957365.1). Taxonomy (NCBI): domain Eukaryota; kingdom Viridiplantae; phylum Streptophyta; class Pinopsida; order Cupressales; family Taxaceae; genus Torreya; species Torreya grandis. Next base: position 655,609 of record JARHVA010000084.1, read on the forward strand.
TCAAGACCTAACTCTAAGGCAAACTTCACAAGTTTTCACCATTTCAAACATGGTTCAAGTAAAAGAAACAAGTCTGTAGACATGGTTATATGCCCATAAGTAGGGTTTATGATGCATATCAGGTTTTCAATGACTTTATGAGGTTTGATAAGGATGTAGTTTTAGAATAAAGCTATTAAGGTAGGAATGTGAGGTTGTAGGTTTGAAGGTAGTTTTTGAGAGGTTTGAAACATAGTAGCTAGAGGTTTGGAGGCCTATTTTAGCATGATTCAAGAGTCTTCAAGTGATTTTAAGCTTGTGGGCAAGGAAAACATGCTAGAATCATGATGTTACAGGTCTTAGAGGGCTTCCTAGATGTTTCCAATGCACTTGCAGGTTTGTTATGTAAGGTTTCCAAGCTCTTTTGATGGAAATAGTTGGAAACAAGACTAGAAATTTTCTTCATGAGTTTACATGATATTAAAGCAAATAAAACAAGGTTATTTGAGCCTAAAAACATTCATTTGCAGGTCTAAAACAACATGTAAGGTTTTAATAGGGTTAAGGTGATACAAAGATGGTTTCCAATATTTTCAAGCTCATAGAAACCTCTTTATAGGTTTGCTCCAAGGTTTATAGTGGTATAACGCTGACATGTCAAGGTTTCCATGAACAAACATTTATTTTTAGGTCTATAATGGTGCTTCTTAATTAATTCCATGATTGGCCAAGAAGGTTTTAAAGCTTAGAAACACACCTTCATGTCTATAGAAAGGTTTCATGACCTTGTAAAGTGAAAACACAAGCTCTAGAACGTAGCTTAGATAATTTTCAATGATCATACAATGACAAGATAATATCTATGTCTATAATCTTCAAACAAGCCTCTAATATACAGAGTTACATGGTTTTCATGATTACCAAACATAAATTCTACGGTTTTTAAGCTTGTAAAATGTTGTTTACAGGTCTGACTATAACCTAAATTCTAAACTAGCCAACAGGCTTGTGGCATAGATGTTATAAAATCCCACACATAAGTTTTCAGACACATGATCCAAGAGTTGTAGCATGATCAAGGCTTAATGTATAGGTTTTCAATATGTTACAGGGTTCCATGTTTGATAATGCCAAAACAGATGTTTCAAGATCCTTCCAAGCACAATTTATAGATATAAAATGAAAATAATACAAGGTTCCTAAGATCCTTTAAGTAAGTTTTAGGCCTTAGATAATATCTTAGTGCATTTTTCCAAGCATCTTCAAGATGCAAGTAGGTTTTCAAAGTTTTAAGACATGTTTTGAATGGCCTGTAATATGTTTCCAAGGCTTATTAGTGGATTAATGAGAGAATGAGGGTTTCAAAGTTTTTTAATGGTGAAATGATAGAACTTATTCAGGTATATAGAGCTTCCAAGAATTTTAAAAACTAAATAAGAATATAATGAGTTTCAAGTATCTTAGGGTTCATCAAGGGTTTTAGGGGAAAAGCATAATGTCAATGACTCTTAATAAATTTGAAGGGAGTTATTAATAAGGTAAAGAGTATTAAGAAATAAAACACATAAGTGCACAAGTAGAACTCCAAATTCAAGGCTTGTAAACATCTCAAACATGACACTGTTGAAGACCTTTAGCCTTGCCTAGTTTCCTAAGGGCTAAGGGAAAAAGTGAAAAAGAAGGGAAACATTTGATTTTGAAAATAATAATTGTAAAAGTACTTTATTTTTGTTGCGGCATTTTTAAGGGTCATGATTATTGAACCACTTAAGTAAATTATAAAAAGATATTCTTTTATAATTTCAAAAAAAATATCAACAAAGATATTTCCTCCCAAATTGGGTGCTTCACTTGGGGAGAAGTATAAAAGAAATTGAGGAGTCTTGTTGAAAGGCATCTTGGATCATTATTTGAATTCACAAGTTTTAAGCACAAAAATGCTTAAGCTTTGAACTTGAAGACAAAAACTTTTAAGCAAAGATATTGAGGACAAAAACCCTCTTTCTTCTGTGAGGCAACTTCATCTAGGAGCTACCATTGTTCATCAATTTCTGAAAAAGACAAAAATAGTGGTTTCCAAGTGTGGCAACTTGCTTGTAGAGGTTTGTGAATTGGTTGGAGATTGTTTTGCACATACTTTGGGGTGATTTTGTACCCTAAATAATATTCTAATTTTATGGTATTATTTTTTCACTTGGGCAATTTGATTTGGAAGGGATCTAACCTTGTTGAGGGTCATTTCTTGCCTAATATTATTCTATAATTTTTATATGATTTTTCCAGCCTTGGGTGATTTGGAAAAGGGACCTATTTGAGTGTTTGAGGTCAAATATTGACTAAAAATATTCTTAAATTTTCAATATTACTCTAAATATTTGTTGTGGTAAATTCAGCTTGTTGGTGAGGGAAAAACATCATCAAAAGGTTTTTAATTGTAGGTATATTATTTTATTAATTTTGAAGACCTATTGAAGGTGAAACTCTATAAAGTTTGTCATCAAAGAGTTGCCATAAATCATAAATATTTTTTGAACCTAGGCACCTAGGGTCTGAAGGGCCAATGCAGGTTTTTGAAGGATTAATCTTTGTTGAAAGGGTTCACAATTGATTTTAAGTATTTAGCATATTTTTATTCTAATTTTAGAGTTTGTTTACAACTAGGGTTTGCTATGGTAAAAATCAAATTTTCTCTTTTTACTAGGGTTTCAAATGAAAATCATATTTTAGATAATATCTCTAATTTGGGACATTTTAATGGTATCAGAGCGAATTTCTCAGCCAGCTATGGGGTGTGAGTGACTTCAATGGATTGAAAACCTAGGTTTTTTATAAAAGAGGAATACAAAGATCCAATTCAAAAGGTAAGGATGAATAAGAAGACAATGGATGAATCCATGGATAAATTATTGCAAGCCATGAAGAATTACTAGAGGTAACTAAAGGCACTAAGTCCCAAGGATGTGGCAAAGTCTACGGGGTTAATCTCTAGACCTCAAAAGTCACTTTTAGAAGAAGAGAAGATTGAACTACATGTGAATGATGGACTTCAAAAATCATAAAAGGGTAGTCAAGTAGTGAAATTTTTTAGTTTCACAATATAGCTATTTTGGAGCAACAAAAAGAGTTGTTTCAGCTAAGTAAAGGGCAATCAATGATTAAATTTTCTAAGCCACAAGAACCATAAATTCAAGGTTAGTCAAGTGAGGGTTTTCAACAAGTTAGGTTGCAATTGGTAGACACTAAGGTAGAACTAACAGAAAAATAAGAACTTCCAAGGGTAGAGCAAGGAAAAGTTGTCCAACAACTTCATGAGCAGCCAAAAGATCCAAAAGAAAGTTTGTATATGGATAACGAAGCCGTAATGGAAAGGTATGTCATGAAAGAAATTTTTTACATTATTTCTTATCATAGATCATTTTATTTGCCTGATTTCAGATTTCAAGAGGAATATTAGAAGAAACAATTGTTCTTAACACTTGAAAAGGAGGCCCAAGTCCTAACATGGTTGGACAAGGCAAAGGGATCCCTTAAAGGGGGTATGCCAAATAAGAAAATGGAATACTTGAAGGCAATGGTTGCTAAGGTTGATTTTCCTATAATTAAGTATGCAATGGAAGCAACAAAATCGAAATGGAAAAATGTTAATATTGATATTTCCAATAAAAATAAAGAGATGAAGAGCTATAATTGGATAAGGGAATTCTCCCATGTAAATTCAAGAATTGGGCAAGACAAATTTCTATCATAGTTGTGGGATCCAGGTGAGCCCTACAAGCATGATTTTGTTATTATGTTATGTTTTGAAACAAAGGACAAAACTTGGACCCTCATGAAAAGGGGCATAATCAAGAAGCACCATGATCTAAGGATCAAAGGAAGGTCTGTAAGTAACACATTCGCTATTGTTTTCCACTTTCTAAGTTTTATTTCCCTAAAAAAATGTGTTGCCATGGTTAGTATTGTCCCTAGGAAAGTGTGCCCCTCACATCCCAACACCATGGGAGTAGTTCAAGCATGTATAAGTGGAATTCCAACCGCTATAAAGGGAATATTGAAGAGGAAAAATCATGGTACAACCATGATAAGAGAAATCTAAGACACAAAAATAAAGGTCATATCATGTTCATAAGGAATGATGAAGTGATGGTAAAAGTGTTGCTAAACATCATTATTTTTTTTAATATGTTTTCTTCATGTGCAATATAAATAAGGAAACTAGTTTCAATGGTAACAAGGAGTACACAAGTCTTGAATGGGGGTATCCACTATGGTGTCCTAAAAATAATCACATTCCATGTTTGAATGAGTTGGTCAATCCAAAAAATGATAACATGTCATTGGAGGTGACATCAAAGGCCATGGAAGGAGTCTTTCCCAAGAAGAATGTGATAAGGGTAGCGAAAAAATATGTCCTTTCTAATTTGGAACAACCAACAAGGTATGCAAAGGAACATTTAATTCCTTGTTTTTGGGGTTTAATAAATTTTGGAAATAAAGATGCTAAGCAAGCCCGTGGAGAGGGAAATTTTCAATTAATATGGAATGAAGGAAGGGCTGAATTTTGCAGTGAGAAAAGACATTGGATAGACTCAAAAAAATCAGAATGTTGTTGCTCAAAAAAATCATAAGTTCATGAGCAAAATCAAGATTGTTATTGCACAAAAAAATCATAAAATTAAGTGAATAACCAACATTATTCACACTCAGAAAATTCTGAGTTTATAAGGCCAAATTAGTTGCCTACTAAGGACAAAAATCTATTTTTTTTGGCATGCTACAGCCCATTACAAATTCTGGAAATGCATGTGAATTGGGGCACTTTTTTCATGACAAGAGGTTGGATGGTGAAAGTAGGGTATAACCCTATCTAATTTGTAAGTTTGGGTCTTTATCATGCACAAAATATATTCCATACATAATTTTTGGTGTTATCAAGGTAGAGCAAAGGGAAGAACAACACACATAAGGATATCAATCAAAGATTACTTGCATCTCCATGATACATCCATTCAAGGTATGTTTTCAACATGGTTCAATGATACTCTCTTGTTGTAAATAAGGAAAGGTTTGTCATGGCACAGGGGAGACTCTAAGGAGTTGATGAATGCTTGTCAAGGTAATATGTACTCAATGATTAAGGCTCGAATACATTTTTTCATAAGGGGTATTTGTAATACATATTATTGTCATATTTATTATGATATTCTAGCTCTTCAAAAAGGGTACATAACTTCATTTTGACCCCTCTTGGAATGGTAAATGTGGTAGATTAATCATGGGGCAAGTTGAGGGTAAAAAGGTTGATTTTTGGGGATGATTGAAAGGTTTTATTGAGCAAACCTAGCCAATAAAACACAAGGTACATATTTCCTTTTGAAATGATCCCCTTTAATGTAAGGGAATATGCAAGCTTGAGGCATGAGATGGTGAGTTTGAATATTTTTAGAAGTTTGGGGAAGGTTGATTGCATTAAATTACCTGATAATAATGAATTATGGGTGAATAAATTCATGTTTTGGAGTCATAATAAGTTTGGGATGTGCATAAACATCCAACATATCAAAGGGGAATTGGTTGGTTCTACCATTCTTTTGGAGTATGAGGACATGTGTCAATGGTCTTTTGACAAAAAATTAATTTCCAACAAGGTAAAAGGAATTCTAACCCCTCTAGAGGGTAGATTTATGAGCTTTGGGGTCACTCTTGTGTGTGGGGGTAGCATGAACACCCCTTCTATATTCTCAAGGGCAGCCACATATATGTCCCCAACACTTTCACACATGGAGGGCACTATCAATGGTGTAAGCATTGAAGAGAAGTAGAGGATTTATGTTTTGACTAATATGTTTGTGTCTTGTGTAGATGTTGATATAAAGACAATCAAAGCCCAAAAATTTGAATATTTGTTTTCTGGAATACACTTTTCCAGCCATCTCCATGTTGTCTTTTCATGGGAGTTGTCTCTCTTTTGCATCTTTTTGGCACATTTGAGTTATGGGACCTCCATGAAAAGAAAAAAGAAGATGGGAAGCTATTGTTTTTTCATTTCTAGCTTGCATAAAAATCAAAGAATCTTCATTTACAATAGTATAAGGCTTCGTTATGAGGGTTTCCTTCATTAGGAAGGACCATGGATTGAGGTTTGCATGAGGCCCATGGTCAGGACAACCCATTAGTTGTTTCTATTGCTTGAGGACAAGAAATTTTGGGTAGGGAGGATTATCATGTCCCACTTTGGACATGACACTACTAAATACCGTTAGCCTTGCCTAGTTTCCTAAGGGCTAAGGGAAGAAGAGAAAAAGAAGGGAAACATTTGATTTTGAAAATAATAATTGTACAAGTACGTTACTATTATAATTTCACTTAAGTTAGGACATTTTTAAGGGTCATACGTATTGAACCACTTACGTAAATTATAAAAATATATTATTTTATAATTTGAAAAAAAAAATCAACAAAGATATTTCTCCCCAAATTGGGCACTTCACTTGGGGAGAAGTATAAAAGTAATTGAGGGGTCTTGTTGAAAGGCATCTTGGATCATTATTTGAATTTACAAGTTTTGAGCACAAAAAAGCTTGAGCTTTGGACTTGAAGATGAAAACCTTCAAGAAAAGAGATTGAGGATGAAACCCCTCTTTCTTCCATGGGGTAACTGCATCTAGGAGCTGCCATTGTTCTTTAATTTTTGAAAAAGACAAAAATATGGGTTTTCAAGTGTGGCGACTTGCTTGTAACGGTTGGCAATTTGGTTGGAGATTGTTTTGCACATACTTTGGGGTGCTTTATACCCTAAATAATATTCTAATTTTATGGTATTATTTATTTACTTGAGTTATTTGATTTGGAAAGGATCTGACCTTATTGAGGGCCATTTCTTGCCCTAATATTATTTTGCAATTTTTATATGATTTTTTCAGCCATGGGTGATTTGGAAAAGGGATCTATTTGAGGGTTTGAGGTCAAATATTGATTCTAAAAATATTTTTGAATTTTTTATATTATTTTAAATATTTGTTATGGTAAATTTAACTTGGTGAGGGAAAAAATATCATAAAAAGGTATTTAATTGCAGCTATATTTTTCTATTAATTTCGAAGACCTATTGAAGGTGAAACCTTATAGAGTTTGTCATAAAAGGCCTGCCATAAATCATAAATATTTTTTGAACCTAGGTACCTAAGGTTTGAAGGGCTAATGTGGGTTTTTGAAGGATTAATCTTTGTTGAAAGGGTTCATAATTGATTTGAAGGATTTAACATATTTTTATGTTAATTTTGGAGTGTGTTTATAGCTAGGGTTTGTTGTGCTAAAATTTAGATTTTCTCTTTTAACTAAGGTTTCACATAAAAATTAGATTTCAAATAACATCCCTAATTTGGGACGTTCCATACATTCAATTGCAAAATTCTATTTTTCAAAGTGTTAAGCATTTTTCGGAGAAGAATCCAAAAACAAGTGTAATAACTTTTCTTCCCAAACTTATTTTCGAGCTTTATGGGTCTATTATATGCTTCATAAGCTAGTTACAAACCTAGTTTGGTGTTTCTCGAAACTATAGAAATTTCACAAGCTTATTTCTAGCTTCTCAAGCCAATTTGAGCTTTGGGTTAGGTAATCATATGTGCTCTTAAATCTGACAAGTTGTGTCAGAGCTTTGGGGAACCTAGGTCCTGCCAGTTGGTATTAGAGCAAGGTTGTTGGCTCATAGCTTGATACCACTAACAGTTGGTATCAGATCTAAGGTTGCAGGGAGCAGGTTTGTGTTTGATTACAGGTCACTCTCAGGGGTTTCTGATTGAGTGGGAGTATATCAACGGCAGAAGAAAGTACACTAAGAATGGAGGAATTGAAAAGCACGAATGGTCAATTACGGTGTTATGGAAAGAAAGAGCAGATAAAGAAATATTGTTGGTTGGTAAAAGATCAGCATGAAGGAACTGAAGAAGCAGATGCTGCAGGGGTTGTTGCACAGGATGCTCTGGGATGTTCCTTGGATGAAGTAGAATCTTGGTTTATAGATTATGTTGTCTCTTTCCATGCAGCCCCATATAGAGGGGTTGGTGAGCCTTGTCAAAGTATTGGCAAAGGGGAAGTGAAGCTGAAATTGCAGGCGGCCAACACATGGGTGTTGAAGGAGGTCATGCAGGTCCCGGTCTTGAAGATGCGGCTAATTTCTTCAGGAAAGTTGGGTGATGAGAGATGCACAGAAACTCTCACAGCGGATACACTTGAATTAGCTGGTGGTAAGAAAGTAGGTACTCTTTATCTACTTGCTTATATTACTGATTCTTCTTATGTTGCGAAGACGTGGCTTTATAGGCTTGGTCACATGAGCAAGAAGGAGATGCATGTTCTTAAGAGGAAGTCAGATGTCTTTGACAGACTTAAGAACTGGAAAGCCTTGGTGTTTATGGAGGAGATGATGGATAGAGATCAGTGGAGAAGGCTGAGTAACTCTGAGCAGGGTAGTTTGGACAGGGTTTTGATCCAAAGAGAGCTCGCAGGTAAAAAGTCATCACTCACAGGCGAACACAGGTATCGGCATCAGTCAGGGAAAACTGGCATCGAATAGATAGGCACCGACATCGATCATGTGCAGACAGGCAAAGTCAGTGGCGTCGGGCAGGTGGAGACCGACGTCGATAGGATAACTGGCGTTGGTGACCTGGGCAGTCTCATGGAACCGACGTCAGTTGGATGCAGACTGTGTGGTGACCGAGGTCGGTCATTGGAACAGATTTTGGGCAGACAACAAGCTGTCAAGGAGTCTCAGACGCCCATATGGAGGACTAAAATGGTAAGTAAGCCTCAAATTCGTTGTTCCTCTTCTTTATATTAGTTGCTCACTGCAGAGCAGGCAGGATCTAGGAAACAGTGAGAGCATGGCATGAACACGATGCAGAACCAAACGGGAGATTTGGTAGGGTTGCCAGCCGGGATAAGAGCACTGAGAGACGAATGGATTCCTTGGTTAAAGAATAGAGAGAATGGACACGTGAGACGGAAGGCCAGGTCATATGGTCTTGAGGAAGCTACAGGACAGTGGTACAGGTTTGACAGGTGGATGACAAAGCATGGCTTTAGTCAATGTCAGTGTAACCATTGTGTTTGTCTTACCAGGTTGGATAATGATTGAAACATTATCCTGTTACTGTATGTGGATGGTATGCTAGCTAGCAGGTTCGTACATACAGGGTTTTGCTGAGCTAAGAGTAAGGTTAGTTCAGTGGCATGTCATGAGGAATTTGGAGCAGCAAAATTATTTGGCATGAGAGACATGGAAGATCATAGGTTGATTTTGTCTCTAGTGGGAGCTGATGTGAATCAGGTGTTGGCGAGGTTCAATACGTAGGATGCAGAACCGGAGCACACCAAGGGCTGGATAGTTCAGTGTTTGAAATCACATGAGGTCTGGTATAGACCTGAGTTTGCCCAAGCTGTGGGTGCTATCAGAAAGTTTGGAGCCAATCCAGGAAAGAAGCACTGGAGGGCAGTTCAGTGAATTTTAAGGTATCTAAGAGGGACCAGCAGTAGGTCGACATGCTATGCAGGGTCAAGTTCTTTTCTACATGGGTTTGTAGATGCAGATGTGGCAGGTTACTTGGATGACAGGAGGTACACCATAGGTTGTGTGGTGGGTGGTCTTCAGGATTGATCTTGAAGAGGGATACAAGCTAAGAAATAGATTAGACAAGGTACAGGTACAGGTACAGGTACAGTGCAACTATTTATCTCCAAGTGGGAGATTGTTAGGTTGTGGAGCTAAAAGCTTCACTGATGCAAACAGGGGAGGAGGTTGCTGAGTGTCACAGTCACCAACGTCGGTTAGGCCGATCGACGTCGACCAGTGGTGGACAGGAAGCAACCAACATCGGTCAGGAGTCGGCCAACGTCGGTCACCTCCAGGCAGACAGGGACCGACGTCGGTCACCTATGCGGTTCCAGAACTGTCGGTTGCACGAACAATTAGTTAACGAACTGGTTGTTTGCATGTAGAAGGCCAATTATAGACTTGAAGCTACGGATCTAATTATTATAATTAGATGTCTAATTATTGTTTGCATGAGATCTATTTAAGAGACTCATGGGCTGTATTGTAATTTGTGCTAGAGAGTAAGAGAGCAAATATTAGCTCCTTTAGAGTGAAGAGAGCAAGGTGTGTTCCTCCTAGTGCCACAGTACCAAGTGTGGGTGCTGGTTTAGAGAATCAAGTAGGATTCTTCATGTATGTATGATCTTGGTCAGCAGGTGTGCAAGGCCACGTTTGGAGATCTGCATGGTAAGTAAGATCATTGATCTGCAGGTGTATGTGTGTGCAAGGTCTAGGTTTGCAGGCGTGTAGAACCAGGTTGATCTGCAGGTGGTAGCAGAATCAAGGTGACAGCAACACAACAGGGAGCAAGATCAGGCAAGATCTACTTGGAGTACGGTGTGTACTCATTTGGAGAGCAAAGAGGAAGGCAAGGTAGTTCCTTCCAAAGTAAGATCATTTGAGTTGCAGGTTGTGGCAAGTTCATGGGAGATCCACTTGGAGTGCGTTGTGTACTCGGTTGAGTATGTTTGTATACTCGGTGTACTAGCAGTATTGTTACTAACTGGTTGACTAGCGGTGTTGTTACTGGCTGGTGGAGGTGAACACCAACTCTGTGTTTGAGTTGTGTGTTGAGACCATAAGAGAGAGATAACTCTTGATTGAGAATTACTGTACACTTGAGGTGTGGGAAGCCTCTGAGAGGTGTGGAGAAGAAGTGGCATCTTCTTTATTGTATTTTCTTTCTGGATGAGTATTAATACAATTGGGTATTGTCTCTCATATTCTGTGTTATTTTTGAATTCTAGTTACTTGTGATTCTGGTTTAATTCCACATGTTTAGTTGCTTGGTAATCAATGGTGCTTCCAGGGCACTAACACTTTGCAAGCCTAATATGAGATTCACAAGCCCATTTTGAACTCCAAAAACCTATTTGAGTCATAGCAAACCTTTATCTATGCCACACAATGGAATATACACTCATCTATGCCACAAATTGGCTTATTTGATTACATAACCATGGAGGAATAATTACAAAGCACCAGCAAACCTTTACACCAAAATCTTGCCTTCCAAAGACACCATATCCCATTCACTTACATACCTAATAAATGGAAACCATAACAATTATGTTATGTCCTCTCCTAACTTAACCAACCTCTCTAAAATCCAAGTCATTATGCCTTTGTAGACACACCTCTCACATCCCCCACCTTCCCTTCCACTTCCTTATGACTTTTCATATTCATTTGGGCATATTTATATTCTAAACAATTTTAAAGAGAGGCTAAAACTTGTTATGCATGTACAAGTGGAGGTTAACAGGTCTATACTACGTAAATAAAGGAAAAATATATATTTTGTCATTCAACAAGCTCTATCAGGTTATGAGGCACATTACAACTGAATGAGAGGTCATCAAGTCTTTTAAAAAGATGACTCTAATTTCACGAAGCAAAAAAAAAAATTATAATTGTAATTGAGGACTGCCATATATAGATATATATCACTCTAATGAGATGTGGTGCTTAGAAAATATCCCAAACTTGAGGATCAACTTCTATCTATATTAGGCGAGTGTGAAGGAGTGAGTATGGTTACACTTTCAATGTGAACATTACTGCAATGTATTGGATTTATATTCCATAAAGTTAAACTTTGGAAGCCATTTTTATTATTTCTATTTTTGGATTTATATGCTTATCAAAAAGGGGTGACTTTTTATAATTCTATGCAGCACCAATATTAAACTTGGAAACCATTTTTATTATTTCTATTTCTGGAAAAAATAATTCAACACTATTGACAACTCCAAAGTGGGAATGATCTTTTTTTAGTGTTTTTCTGCCAATATGTTTGACAATAATAATTTGAAGCAATCACATCATATATAAAATTAAAAATATTACCTACTAATTGAGTAATTTGATGTAGAATTAAAAAATCTCAGCCTTTATATGGAGCAATCACTTTTGCAACAAAATAAAAAATCTCCTTAATTTTTTATTGTAACAATTATGTGATAGCAATTTTTTTAAAATGAATTACTCAAATTATTTAATTACAAACATTAATTAAATCATTAATTAAAGTTAATTTAACTTATTTTAGAGTCATTTTGAGTTTTTTAAATTTTTATCTTACTTTTAAACCAACTCAAAATTTAATTTTAAATATTTTTTTAATTAATTTATATTTGATTAATTCACAATCTAATTTATTTATGAAAACTATATTTTGAAAAAAAAAAATATATATATATATATTTTTTTTTTAAAATTTAATAAATATTTAAAGGGAAGATAATCTTATGTTACTAGTTTTTAACCTTTTTATATTTAATTAAATAATTAAAATATATATTAAATAATTAAATTAACATTATTTTTTATTTTTTAATTGTAATCATATACTTTAATTTCAACAATTTGTTTAGTTTAGTAAATTATAAATATATGAAATCATTTTATTTATTTAAACATTTTGTTTTTTACAATTTTATAATTTAATAAATTTTAGAAAAATAATCCATTATAATATTGAGCCACTTGAATATCAGAAATGTTGATGAATGTATAATTTAACACATAGTTTAATCACAAAAAAATCTTGCTCACTATTAAGGGTTGTAGAAACATTAAATCTCTTAAGTAAATAATTTTATTTGTATTTGTCCCCTTTAATAAATTATAAAATAAAATTAAACATTTTTAATTTTTTTTTAAAAAAAAAAAAAAAAGATAAACTAATGATGCAAAAGTTAACACAAGTGCATCAAGATTTACATCAAAGACCACCCTACTAGATTAAAATAAAGTGTCGCCCAAGTTAAGAAAATGGGGGAAATCAATTTTTTGATTTTATTGTTTATTGCCAAAGTCCAAATAGGGAAAATATAGCATTTTAGGTGCAGTTTACAATGTCCCCTTTATTTTAAAAGTTCATATAAGTCATTTTCTATCATTACAACAATTCAATTCTATCGTTTTCTTTCATTCCGACACTTCATCTATATCATACAAATTGGGAGGAAAATGAAAAGAAAAAAAAAGTGAGCCACTAGATAGTGAAGAATGGTATAGATGACCTTTTTGTCAATCGATTCAAAGTCTTATGTTGAGAGAGAGAAAATTTTGGGAAGACATTATTCTTATTTTCAAAATAAATGTTATTTTATATAGATATATAGGGAGCCGACTACATATAGCCATTTTTCTTAATATATTTTTTTCAATTTGAAGTTGTAGTATGAAATTACTTATACAAAACCCAAAAACCTCTCCAAATTGGAGATAAGTCCCTCAATGATTGAAATATTTAAGAAGAAAAAGCAGGTAAGCTTTTAGACCATGTGGCCTCCAAAGCGTGACTTGGGAGATAGATATAGAGGATGTGTAGATTAATTTTGTGATATGTCTTCCAACATTTGATGCTCCTCTATTCACTCCTAAATAACATGTCAACATGCCCTCTGAGTACCATCTATTTTCGTATACTACGATAGGGACTTCGATTTGGTTCATTGAAATAAGCGAAGGTTAAAAAGATGTGAGTAATGAACTATTTATAAACAGTCTTTGATAGGTGATAAAGCATCTTATTAACACCAAAGCCCATACCCACTTTGAATGACCTGACTTATTAAAACATGACAAACGACATTCCCTTTTGTTGAGGTTACATGAATACAAGATTAATCTCATTGAGAAAAGGTCTTAAAAAAACATGGGAGATTATTTAATAAGGTCAAGAATGAAACCTATATAAAATCAAAAGTAAAACCCAAATCCTAAGGGGAAAATATGTGCACCACCCATTACACCAAAGAGAAGTAGAATATTTCATTACAAAATGAGAGGGAAATGAAAAAAGTGTTACAAATAAACTAAAAAAAAATGGATATCTCAAAAACAAAAATTAAAAATAGATTTCAAACAAACTTTATTTTTCATCATATGGATAAAAAAGGCTTTAAATGTAGTGTTGGTTATATTTGTAAGTTTATTGATCCTTCCATTTTCTTTCGAATAATTTAGTTTAAATTTATGTTGTGTTTATTATTGAATAAATGACATTTTTTAAATATTTTTATAGTATAGGGTATTCAAAAATATACCAAATAAGGAAGACGTTCAATACCTGTAAAATATCAAATTTGAACAATATGTCATTATAACATATGCAAATTGATTATTGCATATAATTTTTTCTTAGTCATTTTTTTATACAATCTTGATTATTGTAATTTTAATATTATTTTTTAAAGAAGCCAACCTCCAAATCCCACCCATGGCAAGTACATCCAGGTGGCCATGGAAAAAGGTTGGGTAGCACTTTTTCAATACATTGACAACCTAGAAGGCACCCAAGAAGTATTAATTTTTAAAGGAATTGATTAATACTCTATTTATAATTTTAAGATTAAGTTTTAAGGATAATTAGTATTTACAATTTTTCCATTAAGTTATATTTTTTTTAAGAAGTAACTTAATTTTTTTAATATATCTTGTTGGATCATATGATCCAAACTTGTTTTTTTAATGTGTTTGTTAGTATTAACAGTGTGCATACACACCTTCGGTGGTTTAGTAGGTAAATTAATTAATGTTATTGAAAATAATGTTGTCGATGGTTAGTAAGTTAAACGAGTAAGTTGGTTATTTCGTGTAGGAAAAACTACCTCTGTAAAAGCTTATTAAAAGCTTTAGTACATTGTAAATATTTAATATAAGATTTTATTTTCTTGTGAAAACTTTTTCAAACTATATAATATATTTTTCAATACATTTACTTGTGTGCAATGTTCTTAACAGTGGTACCAGAGCTATGTGAAGGAGGATTTTTTTTTTTTTTTTTTTTTTGAGAAGGTATGAAACTATGAGTTTTTTTTTAATTTTCATTCTTGAAATTATTATTTTATGCCTGAAAAAGATTAAAAATATTCCTCTTTTACAACTCGAATCCTCCAAACTCTCTTTGTTTGTCTTTATACAGCCTCCAAAATCTTTAGAAATCAATTTTTATTATACTTGAAAGTCCAAATATGATTTGTACAACTAAATAGATTTCCAAATCTGAATTTTTATTGTTCAAAAGTACAAAACCTCAATTTATACATCTCAAACAATTGTAAATTCAATTTTTATGGCATTTGAAGCCATTTTACAATGAGTAAATAGTCATTATACAACCTCAAAACCTTTGTTGAACTATTGTTAAGAGATTGTATGGTTTTCTAAATGTTTAATCAATAAATCTAAATTTATATGGCATGTTTTGACCCTTGATTGTTGTTGTATGGCCTCATATCATTTCAAACTCTTCAAAATCATAATCTGATCAAATCAAAACCTCTTCCACAGGGTAGTACAACCTGTAAATGCAGTAGTATGACCCATAATCTTTCCTATAGCATTTGTATAGCCCCAAATAGTTTGGAGACACAGAAGTATGACATTTGATACTCTAAAAATTTAAATAAATAATTTTATATGTTGTTGTGATCAATTGTACGGCTTAGTGAAAAATTTCATAGTGTTAAAACAACATTTTTACAGCTTATATAATGTTTGAAGATGTAGTATGGTGTTCCAAGTAAAATTATGGCACAATAATTAAAGTTTTATATATTAAATTTGATTTTTCAAACATTGCTATGTGAATGTGGGCCCCACAAAGGAAAGAGACAAATACAATTTTCACTTCATGTGAATAGTTGAGTGAAAGATTTTACATGCACAATTTTTTTTCCTTAACTCAGAAAGTATGGATTTATTTAACCCTAAATTTTAGATGTATGTGGTATGGGGTTGAAAATATAGAAATAGTTCAAGCATAAGGGTGATAAATTAATCTATAACAAACCAATTAATTTTAAACTTAGATAAATGAATATTTAGAATTATAATACTAAGATATGCAATCAAGAAACCTACAATAAAAATGTGCCATTTCATACCAAAAAGACACTCCCATAAATATATTTGATGAGAAAACAAAATAAGTAGGTGTTTTAAAACCAAAATTAGTAGATGTTTATCACAAATATTATGCAATAAGTGCATTGTTTATGTGTTTAAAACATAAACAGAATGGATTCCATGAAATAATAGAATAGTAAACTAATGTAATGTTTTAGCCAAATTTGTATTACGATGAGAAATACTTCCATCTACATTTAAATATATTATGCACTTAATACATTACTTTTATTATTGTAGTTGTTATACAACTAGTAGATTCAAGGTGTTTACAAATTCAAAATTAAATAGAATAATAAATTTAATGTTAGAATAGTCAACAAGGAACTCTAATATATGGGGACAAGAACCATCTCTCTATACCAAGTAATTGATGCTTAAAATTATCATTTTTTTCTCAATAGTAATATTTTTTTGTTGCTTTTAGCCAAGCAATATTTTAAGTAACTTGCCAAAAAAAGTTAAATAAATATTGAGCACATACCAAATATCATTCCATTGTAGTAAATACCATTACAATGCTCATATTGATTGGATACTAAATACCATTGAGGTGTTATATACCATTACAATGTTCATATTGATCAAATACTAAATACCATTACAATGTTCATATTAATTAGATACAACTATTGAGATTTGAGAATGCAACACATATATCAGTTATGTTTAAAATTTTAGCTTGCTAAATTTTTCAAGAAGAAAAGCTTTAGAATGAATACAAAATTCCCTTAAGAGGCATAAACTACAGAGAATGAATACATGAATCAATGATCACTTGTTTACATTCTAATTAGATAAAAGTCTTAAAGCTTTGCTCTATGAGAATTTTATTATTCGCACTATATTTCTATTTTGAGTAGTAGATGACCCTTTTGTTGCTTCTACCAAATTTGTAGACATTGGGACATGATAAGGTCTCTTCAGTATATTTTGAGCACTTGTGTTACCATGTGCCTATGGTTGCATCTCTTTAGTTGTAAGAAGATCCTATTGTATTTCAAGTTCTTTGTGAAATTTGAACAAAGGATATAAGTAGACCTTATCATTACAATGAGACTTGTCAAAATGATGTGAATCCACACAAGCATCTTTTGCATGTTCACTCATAGGTATGAATCTAGATAGATACTTATTCTACAATAAAAATGAAAAAACTGGAATAAGTTGATTAGGCAAGTATATCAAAATAATTAGAGTTGGTACTAATATAATATCATTACCATAAGAGGTGAGGCTGATGTCCTTTTTTATATCTACCATGAACTGAATAGTTGTCGAACTTATGTATGGGTGTTATCCTCATAATGAGAATCCAACTCTACCATAGCTTCAATTTCAATACTTTTAGGGTCCTTATCATACTCCTCTTAAAGATCACTTCAAACATGTGCTAATAGAATTCTATATTGTTTCCATTTATGAAAGAGGCCTTCAAATCTTATAATAAGCTTGATAAATTATGCCCTCGGATCATTAACAAGGCACATTTTATTTATTTTAAGCATGCTTTTATGACCCAAACTTTCATCTTCATTATTTAGATGCTTTGGGCTACCTCATTGGTTTATATTCAAGTTTTATGCTTCCCTCCGCTTGCACTCCATAACCTCATTCCTTAATAACCTAATAGTCCATGGAAAAATACACTTCATCATCTCTAGATCATGGGCTCCCTAAATGTGCATATATGGAACCATCTCATTTCCAAAACAATTTGAACACAACTAATGCCATTCTGTAGCAAAAAGGCCAATCCTACATCAAGAAAAACAAGTTTAGAACACAATTATAATACAAAAAAATGCCTAAAATTAAAAACTATAATCACACATTAATCAAGCATTAAATCTAGGCATAATGGATTGATTTATACCTTTCCTCATAAAGAAAAGGATCATGTCCTCGAGAGGCTTGTAATTTCAACTTGTGAAATTCTTCATAAGTCTTCCACATCCTCACTATTTTTTTGTAACCTTATTCATCTAGAAAAAATTCAATAACTTGTGATAAAAAAATAGTTATCAATTATGTAACGGTAAACACTTGATCCTATAAAAAAACATTTGTGTATGCAATGGAAAACACCTACTCTTCTTTTTGAGACTAGTATAAAATGCTTAACCAAACACCTTACATCATTAAAAAAAAACCCTAATCATGAAATTCAACTTTTATTTTTACAATTCCTTCATGGTGAAAGAGGATCTTGTCAGATGTGATACCATTTTAATGCCCATAGTTGAGATCCTTATACTTTAGGCTTTTATGGGTCACTTAATTTCCAAGTTGACAATAAACGCTAATTTTTTTGAGATCTTCCCAAATTTTTAATAACTTCTTTTTCTCACCAGCATTAGGTAGATGTTTCTTTTCATACTCTTGTGTCACCCTCTTCATTTCTTGTAAAATCTTTAGTGTAGTACAAATTCCAACATGACAGGCATAATATACAAGTTTTGACATCAACCCAGGCGTAAGCTGAAATGGTTGAAAAAATAATGTTGTTAAACTCAGGTCAATCATTCCTTTAACCATTAAATAATCTAAAATAATAACATATTTTTGTGAAAATTTACCTTGAACTCATTCTTTATGTCGATTACAAATTTATTCACAACTTTTAAATCGGCACGAAATAAGTTTGCATCAATGTATGTGATAGGCATGCCAATTTTCTCTTCCCATTGTTTGTTGTGTTCAAGTGCATCATCAATGTTCATTTCCTAAAATTTAAGTAAAAAATTAGGTTAACATGTAATGGTGAAGAAATGACATGTAAATTATTATTTACAATAAAATAAATAACTTACAAGAAGTAACCTATGAAGTATTGAGTACATATATGAAATGTTGCAGATTCTATCTCCTTCTTGAATACAATGCTTCATGGTAACCATGTGTGTCTCTCTTTTTTTAGGTGCACCAAGGACAAAATTTATCCCCCATCACAAAAAAATCATTATTGCATACCAAGTTTCAAGTTGTCACTAAATCATGACACTCGTATAAATTCACCTTCACTTACCTACCATCTGATGTGGTAATACCTTCATTACAAAGATAAATAATTTGGTTCATCAAATTATCTTCAAATGAAGGATCTCCAAAATGTGCTAAAACTTTTTTGTATTCTTCTTTCCCATCAAATTTACTAAGGGTAATACAAGACATCAGCCTACTATCTTCTAGTAGCTCAAATAAAATTTTGCATACTTAGCTACCTCGATCATAATGGACAAGGGAATGTAGTCTAAGTTTGAATGAATCTTCATATAATAAAATCCCATTTAGCATCTCATACACACACACACACACACACACACACACACACACACACACACACACACACACACACACACACACACACACACACACACACACACATATACATATACACATATATACATATACACATATACATATATAGATATACATATATACATATACATATACATACACACACACACACACACACACACACACACACACACACACACACACACACACACACACACACACACACACACACACACACATACATATATATATACATATATATATATATATATATATATATATATATATATATATATATATATATATATACATATATATATATATATATACATATATATATATATATATATATGTACATATATATATATATATATATGTACATATATATATATATATGTACATATATATATATATATATATATATATATATGTACATATATATATATATATATGTACATATATATATATATATATATATATATGTACATATATATATATATATATATGTACATATATATATATATATATATGTACATATATATATATATATATATATATGTACATATATATACACATATATATATATATATACATACATATATATATATATATATATATACATATATATATACATATACATATACATATACATATATATACACACACACACACACACACACACACACACACACACACACACATATAATTATTAACCCAAAAATTAAACCATTTATTCTAACTCAATGCATATTCAATACTTTATTTTCCTCATCCCATAACTTCATTTCATCAACTACAAATTTTGGGGTCACAAGCTTAAGTAAACCATGTTTGTCTAAATTCTAACTTCCATAAGTTTAATTTTGCCCTCTTTCAAATTTTTATAATACCAACCTAAACCCTTTTTTAGATCTAACAAGTGTTTTTTTGTATATTGAGAGCTTACTCACATGTGATGTACTTGTGTAGACTTATAATTACTAGACTTATCCAAAATATCCTTCTTTTCATCTTCTAATCTTGTCATCTTTTCTTGAATCTATCTTAGTATTGTATCTTGTTCCATGTTGTAATTGAATTGATCCCTTGGAAGTTGATCTAAAACTCCATTGCTTTGAACCAATGAAGATAAAGTGAAGATTTGGTGAGGAACAATTCCTAGCATACTTTCATATGTACTTAACATTTCTTGCATATGAGCTATCATCAAGTCTTTTTCCAAAATAGCATCCTTCAATTTTTCTATTTCACATGCATTTTGTTTGGAACATGGATGCATGGAACCACTACTATCTTCCACAATAGGTGAGAAAGGTTGTCTGTGTATAGAAACACAATCTTTTATATATGCTATAAGAGCATCATCAGAAGCTGATTTTAAATGACACCCCATTTTTTATGGAACATTCTCATCTAAAAACATTCTACATTGATCACATGCAACTCTTGATGCACCTCTTTTACCTCTTACTTGAGTAAAATGGAGGATAATTTTAGTTGGGGTAAGAATTAGAATTACAACATTTTCATTTTACTTATGTCGCCCTCTAAAGAGTGGAGATTTTTATATAGATATTGTTTTGAGTTATCCATTTCATAAATCTTTGATAGAAGACAACATATTATTATAATGTTCCAATTTATCGCCACAAACATTTTCTTCCAATTTCTCCCTACAAATATTTATGGAATTTGGTATTAAACCAAAGATGTTGGATTACATTAAAACAAAATTTTGTTTGAAGAATATGTAAAACTTTTTAATGTATTCACATATTAAATCTTGTAACTCAAAGTAAAGCTTCAAATATAACATGATTAATTCTAAATCAAATTTCAAAGTAGTCACCATAAATTCGGAACATTCAACTCCCTTGAATATGTCACCGCAAGTGCCACATCTTTCCTATTGTACTTTTTATAAATATAATTCTATTGAATTTTCAATCATCTTGATCTTACAACCCCTTACATGATAGTAGTCAGGTTTTCAGGCCAAGATCAGTTGATTATGAGTTAGTATTACCTTAATGTGGTTGATTTCCTTACACCAAAATCAAGTATATGATGATAAGTCAAGGGTGTTCCATACATTTACAGGATTTAGTAAGGTCTAATAGGCATACTCGTGATGTCATAAAGACATGATAGCTCTTATTAAGGCTTATTTGATTGTAGATACATAAGATAGTGTTTTTCAATATGAAATATATCCAAAAAAGGGTCTTAAGTCATTCATTAAGATCATTATAAATGGGTGTAACATTCAAAATGGATATATAGAAATCTTTTATAGGTTTAAGACTCATTCACAATCCCCTTAGGTCTATACTTCTTATTCAAAAAGGTCTCTTTGACTTTGTTTCCCCCTTCCCTTTGCTTTATTCTAAACCTTCAATGTAGAAAATGCTCATTCAAACCATGTTTAGACCTGTTGCACCTCTCCAAGCTTTCATTCAAGGAAGATCAAAACAGTTTTTGTTGTTTCAATGCTTTTCAAGATTTAAGAATATTTCTCAATCTTCACTCTCTTTGGCATCCAAAAGTGTTATTTCAAGCTTTACATAGATCACCAAGCATGGATATGAGTCAATCCAATCATCTTCATGCCTGCAAATAAATAATATAAGGTCTTCATGAAGATGTAATGCGTTTACAAGACAATCATGAGGTTTTCAATGAGAAAACATAGTTTTACAAGCTAAAAAGGGCAAGTTGCATGTATGTGTGAAGTTTGAAAATCCCCATCAAATATTTAGAATGATAAACAAGGTTGAGGAGGTTAAAAAGTGGAGATATAACATGTTTTCATTGTTTACATGATTCTACAATAGAGTTGCAAGCCAAAAAATAAAGTTACAATTTTTTACAAGGGAAAGATGGTCACGTCCTATCTCATTTCTAGTTGTGCATTATGATTAGAAGGTTTAGGCAAGGTCATGGTAGGTCTTAAAGCACCCTTTTTAAATATCAAGACATAATAATAATGGATAAATCCACTTTAATCTAATGTGAAGATTCCAAACTCTACAAACTCAGCTTAAACCTCTAAAAACCCCTAAACTCATGAAACAACATTTTCATGGGTTTTAAGCTTAAAGAGGCATCAAAATCAATTTGCATGTCTATTTTTGCATGACTCAAGAGTTTTTAAGAAAGTTTAAGGTTGTGGGCATGGAAAACATGCAAGAATAATGATATTTTAGGTATTATAGTGTTTCCTAAATGTTTCCAATGCATTTGCAAGTTTGTTATGTAAGGTTTCCAAGCTCTTTTGATGAAAACAATTAGAAACAAGACTACAAATAATGTTCATCAGTTTACATGATATTGAAGGAAATAAAACAAGGTTATTTGAGCCTAAAAACCTTCATTTCCAGGTATAAAATAGTGTGTACGGTTTTAGTAGGGTTTAGGTTATACAAATATGACTTCCAAGGTTTTCAATCTCATAGAAACCTCCTTACAAGTCTGCTCCAAGGTTTATAGTGTTAAGAATGTTGACATGCTAGGATTTTCATGAATAAACATTCCTTGGATTTTCATGAATAAACATTCCTTTGCACGTCTATAGTGGCACTTCTTATAGAGTTCCATGATTGGCCAAGAAGGTTTCACAGCTTAAAAACACACCTTCATGTTTGCAAAAAGGTTTCATGACCTTGGAAAGTGAAAACACAGGCTCTAAAACATTGTTTAGAAAATTTTAAATGATTGTATAATGACAAGATAAGATCTAAGTCTATAATCTTCAAATAAGCCTCCAAATATGTAGAGTTACATGGTTTCCATGATTACCAAAACATAGATTCTAAGGTTTTGGAGTGTGTAAAAGGATGTTTGTAGGTTTGACTATGACCTAAACTCTAAATTAGCCAACAAGCTTATGATAGAAATGGTATAAAATCCCACCCATAAGTCTATAGACACATGATCCAAGAGTTATAACATGATCAAGGCCTAATTTATAGGTTTGAAATATGTTGCAAGGTTCTATGATTGATAATGCCAAAATAGAGGTTTCAAGATCCTTTCAAGAGCAATTTACAGGTCTAGAAGGCAAAGAATACAAGGTTTCCAAGCTCATTTAACTAAGTTTCAGGCCTTAGACAGGATCTTAGTACGTTTTTTCAATCATCATCAGCTTACAAGCATGTTTTCAAAGTTTTCAAACATGTAACATGTTTCCAAGGCATATTGGTGGATTAATGATAGAATGAGGGTTTCAAGGTTTTTTGATGGTGCAATGATAAAACTTATTCAGGTGGAACTTGAAATAAGGTTAACAAATAAATAATAGTACAATGAGTTTCAATTATATTAGGGTTTATCAAGGTTTTAAGGTAAAAGCATGATATCAATGACTCCTAAGAAATTTTAAGGGAGCTCTTAAGAAGGCAAAGAGTAAGAAGCAAGAAAATATAGAAGTACATAGAAAGAACTCTAAATTTGAAGCATGCAAACATCTTAGAGGCCTCCCAAATGATATAATACCAAGTTCTCAAGGTTTTCATGCAGATTATAGGCCTGAAGACTTCTGAGAAGGGTTTTCATGAAGATATAAAAGGTTCCATGGTCTTCAAGACCTTCACAAAAGTTTGTAACAAGTTTCTGAATATCTCCTTGAGGGTATGAGGTCATGATAAGGACAAGATAGGAGTATGAGTCATTAAAACCTAACTCTTAGACAAACTTCACAAGTTTTCACCAATCCAAACATGGTTCAAGTAAAAGAAACAAATCTGTAGACATGGTTATAGGCCCATAAGCAGGGGTTTGGTAGGGTTTATGATGCATACAAGGTTTTCAAGGACTTTGTGATGTTTGATAAGGATGTAGTGTCTGAAATAGTGTGCAAGGTTTTGGCAAGGTTTAGGTGATGTAAAGATGGTTTCTAAGGTTTTTAAGCTCATAGAAAGCTCCTTAAAGGTTTGCTCCAAGGTTTATAGTGGTATAATTCTAACATGCTAGGATTTCCATAAACAAAAATTCATTTTTAGGTTTGCATTGGTTCTTCTTAGGGATTTCCATTATTGGCCAAGAAGGTTTCAAAGCTCAGAAACACACCTTCACATCTGCAAAAAGGTTTCATAAACTTGCAAAGAGAAAACACAGGCTATGGAACATAGTTGAGATAAGTTTCTATGATCATATAATGACAAGATATGATTTAAGTCTATAATCTTCAAATAAGCCTCCAAATATGCTGAGTTACATGGTTTCCATGATTACCAAAACATAGTTTCCAAGGTTTTGGAGCTTGTAAAAGGACATTTGCAGTATGACTAAGTTTCCAAGGTTTTGGAGCTTGTAAAAGGACATTTGCAGTATGACTATGACCTAAACTATAAACCAACAAACATATATTTGATAAAGATGTTATAAAATTCTACGCATATGTATGCAAACATGTGATCCAAGAGCTGTAGTATGATCAAGGCATAATGTATAGGTTTATAATATGTTGCAGGGTTTCATGATTAATAATGCCAAAATAGAAGTTTCAAGATCCTTTCAAGAGCAATTTATAGGTCTACAAGGCAAATAATATAAGGTTTCCAAGTTTATTTAAGTAAGTTATAGGCCTTAGACAAGATCTTAGTACATTTTTATAAGCATCATCAGGTTGCAAGCAGGTTTTCAAAGTTTTAGGACATGTTTTGAATGGCATGTAACATGTTTCCAAGGCATATTAGTGGATTGCTGAGAGAATGAGATTTTCAAAGTTTTTTAATGGTGAAATGATAGAACTTCTTTAGGTATAAAGAGCTTGCAAGAAGGTTAACAACTAAATAAGAATACAATGAGTTTCAAGTATCTTAGGGATTATTAAGGGTTTTAGGGGAATAACATGATATCAATGACTCCTAAGAAATTTGAAGGTATTTCTTAAGAAGGTAAAGAGTAAGAAGCAAAAAAATACATAAGTGAATAGGCAAAACTCCAAATTCAAGGCCTACAAACATCTTAGAGGCCTCCCAAATGATATAATGCCAAGTTATCAAGGTTTTCATGTAGATTATAGGCCTTTAGAATTCTAAGAGGGGTTTACGTGAATATATAAAATGTTTATGAATAATCCAGGAAAGGAGCGTTGGGATGTAGTCAAGTGGATTCTTAGGTACTTGAGAGGGACCACTAGTAGATAGTTATGCTATGAAGGGTCAAATGTTACCTTACAAGGATATGTTGATGTAGGCATAGATAGAGATTTAGATGGAAGGAGGAACACCATACATTATGTATTCACTGTTGGTAACACAACAGTTAGTTGGATTTCAAAATTGTAGAAGATAGATGCTTTTCAACTACAGAGGCAAAATATTTTATAGCTATAGAAGCAAGCAAAGAGATGATATGGATGCAATGGTTCATATAAGAATTGAGGGAGAAAAAGGAAGATTGTAAGTTGTATAGTGATATCTAGAGTGTGATTAATTTATCAAAAAACTCAACATTCCACTTAAGAACCAAACATATACAACTAATGTATTACTTCATTCATTTAGTTTTAGAGGATGGTCAATTGAAATTGAAAAATATCCATACGAGTCAAAATCCTATAGATATGCTAAAAAAGGTAGTCACAAAGGAGAAGTTGGAGAGTTTTTTAGGTTCAATAGGTCATCAAAGATAACAAGGAAGATGAGAAACATGTCAGGGTCAAAGTTCAAAGAAAATTCCAAGAAAGAGTTGTAGTGGTGGATTTGCAGCAATCAGTCTCTAAGTGGGAGATTAATGGATGGTGGACCCTGATCTTATCATAATGCCCAATTATTGATGGGGGTGTGGGGGGGCTTTCCCCCCACTATGGTTTTCATGGGGGTCTAGGGGGCAATGATTTGGACTGTTTACTATTAGGTCATAGATCTAATGGTAGAAAATATGTTGGTGCATTTTTGCCCTTAAATATAAACCTATTTTGAAATGAGTGCATTGTAATCATGGTGGTGCACTATGTGTGAGTGAAGATGAGATTGCATTGGATGTATTGTAGGTTTATCCCTCCATTTGTTGGACTAAATAAGAGAAGAACTGGTTGTTTCTATGTAGACGTAACCCATATTGGGTGAACCATGTTAAATATGTGTCTCTATTTTATTATGTTTTAACATTTTATTTATGTCTTTATTTCATTAACATTGCTTTGCATTCTATATTCCAAACATCCTTGAGGGTATGAGGTCATGAGAAGGACAAGATAGGAGTATGAGTGATCAAGACCTAACTCTAAGGCAAACTTAATAAGTTTTCACCATTTCAAACATGGTTCAAGTAGAAGAAACAAGTCTGTAGACATGGTTATATGCCCATAAGTAGGGGTTATGATTCATATCATGTTTTCAATGACTTTATAAGGTTTGATAAGGATGCAGTGTTAGAATAAAGGTATTAAGGTAGGAAATGTGAGGTTGTAAGTTTGAAGGTAGTTTTTGAGAGGTTTGAAACATAGTACCTGGAGGTTTGGAGGCCTATTTTAGCATGATTCAAGAGTCTTAAAGTGATTTTAAGGTTGTGATCAAGGAAAACATTCTATAATCATGATGTTACAAGTCTTAGATGGCTTCTTAGATGTTTCTAATGCATTTACAGGGTTGTTCTGTAAGGTTTCCAAGCTCTTTTGATGGAAACAGTCAGAAACAAGACTAGAAATAATGTTCATGAGTTTACATGATATTCAAGGGAAGATATCAAGGTTATTTGAGCCTAAAAACCTTCATTTGTATGTCTAAAATAGTGTGTAGGGTTTTAATAGGGTTAAGGTGATACAAAGATGGTTTCCAATATTTTCAAGCTCATAGAAACCTCTTTATAGGTCTGCTCTAAGGTTTATAGTGATATAATGCTGACATGTCAAGATTTCCATGAACAAACATTCATTTGTAGGTCTATAATGGTGCTTCTTAAATAATTCCATCATTGGCCAAGAAGGTTTTAAATCTCAAAAACACACCTTCATGTCTATAGAAAGGTTTCATGACCTTGTAAAGTGAAAGCACAAGCTCTAGAACATAGCTTAGATAATTTTCTATGATCATACAATGACAATATAATATCTAAGTCTATAATCTTCAAACAAGCCTCCAATATATAGAGTTACATGGTTTTCATGATTACCAAAACATAAATTCTAAGGTTTTTGAGCTTGTAAAATGACATTTACAGGTCTGACTATAACCCAAATACTAAACCAGCCAACAAGCTTGTGGCATAGATGTTATAAAATCCCACACATAAGTTTGCAGACACATGATCCAAGAGTTGTATCATGATCAAGGCTTAATATATAGGTTTTCAATATGTTGTAGGGTTCCATGCTTGATAATTCCAAAACAGGTGTTTCAAGATCCTTTCAAGAGCAATTTACAGATATAAAATGAAAATAATACAAGGTTCCCAATATACTTTAAGTAAGTTTTAGGCCTTAGATAAGATCTTAGTGCATTTTTCCAAGCATCATCAAGATGTAAGTAGGTTTTCAAAGTTTTAAGACATGTTTTGAATGGCCTATAATATGTTTCCAAGGCTTATTAGTCGATTAATGAGAGAATGAGGGTTTCAAGGTTTTTCAATGGTGAAATGATAGAACTTCTTCAAGTATATAGAGCTTGAAATAATTTTAACAACTAAATAATAATATAATGAGTTTCAAGTATCTTAGGGTTTATCAAGGGTTTTACGGGAAAAACATAATGTCAATGACTCTTAATAAATTTGAAGGGAGTTATTAAGAAGGTAAAGAGTAATAAGAAAGAAAACACAGAAGTGCACAAGTAGAACTCCAAATTCAAGGCCTGTAGAAATCTCAAACATGACACTGTTGAAGACCTTTAACCTTGCCTAGTTTCCTAAGGGCTAAGGGAAAAAGAGAAAAAGAAGGGAAACATTTGATTTTGAAAATAATAATTGTAAAAGTACTTTATTTTTGTTGTGGCCTTTTTAAGGGTCATGATTATTGAACCACTTAAGTAAATTATAAAACAATATTCTTTTATAATTTGAAAACAAATATCAACAAATATATTTCCTCCCAAATTGGGTGCTTCACTTGGGGAGAAGTACAAAAGTAATTGAGGGGTCTTGTTGAAAGGCATCTTGGATCATTATTTGAATTCACAAGTTTTGAGCACAAAAATACTTAAGCTTTGGACTCAAAGATGAAAACATTCAAGCAAAGAGATTGAGGACAAAAACCCTCTTTCTTTTGTGAGGCAACTTCATCTAGGAGCTGCGATTGTTCTTCAATTTCTCAAAAAGACAAAAATAGGGGTTTTCAAGTGTGGCAACTTGCTTGTAGAGGTTTATGACTTGGTTGGAGATTATTTTGCACATACTTTGGGGTGATTTTGTACCCTAAATAATATTCTAATTTTCTAGTATTATTTTTGCACTTGGGCGATTTGATTTGGAAGGGATCTAACCTTGTTGAGGGTCATTTGTTACCCTAATATTATTATATAATTTTTATATGATTTTTCTAGCCTTGGGTGATTTGGAAAAGGGACCTATATGAAGGTTTGAGGTCAAATATTGATTCTAAAAATATTCTTAAATTTTCTATATTATTCTAAATATTTGTTGTGGTAAATTCAGTTTGTTGGTGAGGGAAAAACATCATCAAAAGGTTTTTAATTGCAGATGTATTTTTTAATTAATTTTGAAGACCTATTGAAGGTGAAACTCTATAAATTTTGTCATCAAAGGGTTGTCATAAATCATAAATATTTTTTGAACCTAGGCACCTAGGGTTTGAAGGGCTAATGTGGGTTTTTGAAGGATTAATCTTTGTTGAAAGGGTTCACAATTGATTTTAAGTATTTAGCATATTTTTATTCTAATTTTAGAGTGTGTTTATAGCTAGGGTTTGCTATGATAAAAATTAAATTTTCTCTTTTTACTAGGGTTTCACATAAAAATCAGATTTCAAAGAATATCTCTAATTTGGTACATTTCAGTGGTATTAGATCCAATTTCTTAGCCAGCTATAGGTTGTGAGTGACTTCGATGGATTGACAACCTATGTTTTTTCTAAAAGAGGAATACAAAGATCCAATTCAAAAGGTAGGGATTAAGAAGAGGACAATGGATGAATCCAAGGATAAATTATTGCAAACCATGAAGAAATACCAGAGGTAACTAAAGGCACTAATTCAAGGATGTGGCAAATTCTACGGGGTTAAGTTCACTTTTATAAGAAGAGAAGATTAAACTACATGTGAATGATGGACTTCAAAAATCATAAAATTTTGGGTAGCCAAGTAGTGAAATTTCTGAGTTTCACAATACAGATATTTTGGAGCAACAAAAAGAGTTGTTTCAGCTAAGTAAAGGGCAACCAATGATTGAATTTTCTAAGCCACAAGAACCATAAATTTAAGGTCAGTCAAGTGAGGGTTTTCAGCAAGTTATGGAGTAACCAATGGGGTTGTAAGTAGTAGACACTAAGGTGGAAGTAACAGAAAAATTAGAACTTCCAAGGGTAGAGCAAGGAAAAGTTGTCTAACAACTTGATGAGCAACCAAAAGATCTAAAATAAAGTTTGTATATGGATAAGGAAGCCATAATGGAAAGGTATGTCATGAAATAAATTTTTTGCATTATTTCTTATCATAGATCATTTTTTTTGCCTGATTTTAGATTTCAAGACGAATATTGGAAGAAACAATTGTTCTTAACTCTTGAAAAGGAGGCCCAAGTCTTAACATGGTTGGACAAGGCAAAGGGATCCCTTAAAGGGGGTATGCCAAATAAGAAAAGGGAATACTTGAAGGCAATGGTTGTTAAGGTTGATTTGCCTACAATCAAGTATGCAATGGAAGCAACAAAATCAAAAGGGACAAATGTTAATATTAATATTTCCAACAAGAAGAAAGAGATGAAGAGCTCTAATTGGATAAGGTAATTCTCCCATGTAAATTCAAGGATTGGGCATGACAAATTTCTATCATAGTTGTGGGATCCAAGTAAGCCCTACAAGCATGATTTTGTTATTTTGTTATGTTGTGAAAAAAGGACAAAGCCTGGACCCTCATGAAAAGGGGCATAATCAAGAAGCACCATGATCTAAGGATCAAAGAAAGGTCTATAAGTAACACATTCACTATTTTTTTCCACTTTCTAAGTTTGCTTTCCCTAAAAAAATGGGTTGCCATGGTTAGTATTATCCCTATGAAAGTGTGCCCCTCACATCCCAACACCATGGGAGTAGTTAAAACATCTATAAGTGAAATTCCAACCAATATAAAGGGAATATTGAAGAGGAAAAATAATGGTACAACCATGATAAGATAAATCTAAGACACAAAAAGAAAGGCCATATCATGTTCATAAGGCATGATGAATTGATGGTAAAAGCATTACTAAGAATTATTGGTTTGTTTAATATGTTTGATTCATGTGTAGTATAAATAAGCAAACCAGTTTCAATGGAAACAAGGAGTACACAAGTCTTGAATGGGGGTAGCCACTATGGTGTCCTAAAAATCACCACATTCCATGTTTGAA
Organism: Torreya grandis; assembly: GCA_037957365.1. Lineage (NCBI taxonomy): Eukaryota > Viridiplantae > Streptophyta > Pinopsida > Cupressales > Taxaceae > Torreya > Torreya grandis. Next base: position 686,411 of record JARHVA010000084.1, read on the forward strand.
GGAGCTGGTCAATCTGAAAAATGATAAGATGCCATTGGAGGTGACATCAAAGGCTATGGAAGGAATATTTCCCAAGAAAAATGTGATAAGGGTAGCAAAAAAATATGTCCTTTCTAATTTGGAACAGCCAACAAGGTATGCAAAGGAACATTTAATTCCTTGTTTTGGGGGTTTAATAAATTCTAGAAATGAAGATGCTAAGCAAGCCCGTGGAGAGGGAAATTTTTAATTGATATGGAATGAAGGAAGGGCTGAATTTTGTAGTGGGAAAAGGCCTTGGATGTCTCAAAAAAATTAGAATGTTGTTGCTCAAAAAAATCATCACTTCATGAGCAAAACCAAGATTGTTATTGCACAAAAAATCATAAAATTAAGTGAATAATCAGCATTATTCACACTCAAAAACTTCTGAGTTTGTAAGGCCAAATTAGTTGCCTGCTAAGGATAAAAATCCAACTTTTTTGGCATGCTACAACCCATACAAGTTCTATAAACACATGTGAATTGGGGCATTTTTTTCATGACAAGAGGTTGGATGGTGAAAGTAGGGTACAACCCTATCTAATTTGTAACTTTGGGTATTTATCATGCACAAAATATAATCCATACATAATTTTTGGTGTTGTCAAGGTAGATCAAAGGGAAGAACATAAGGCACGCATAAGGATATCAATGAAATATTGCTTGCATCTCCATGATACATCCATTCAGGGTATGCTTTCAACATGGTTCAATGTTACTCTCTTGTTGTAAATAAGGAAAGTTTTGTCATGGTAGATGGGAGACTCTAAGGAGTTGATGAATGTTTTTAAAGGTAATATGTACTCAATGATTAAGACTCAAATACATTTTTTCATAAGGGGTATTTGTAATACATATTCTTGTCATATTTATTATGATAGTTCCAGCTCTTCAAAAAGGGTACATAACTTCATTTTGACCCCTCTTGGGATGGTAAATGTGGTACATTCATCATGGGGAAAGTTGGGATAAAAAGGTTGATTTTTGGGGATGATTGAAAGGTTGTATTGAGCAAACATAGCCAACAAAACACAAGGTACATAGTTCCTTTTCAAATGATCCCTTTTAATGTAAGGGAATATGTGAGCTTGAGGCATGAGATGGTGAGTTTGAACATTTTTAGAAGTTTGGGGAAGGTTGATTGCATTAAATTACCCGATGATAATGAATTATGGGAGAATAAATTCATGTTTTGGAGTCATAATAAGTTTGGGATGTGCATACACATCCAACATATCAAAGGGGAAGTGGTTGGTTCTGCAATTCTTTTGGAGTATGAGGACATTTGTCAATGGTATTTTGACAAAAAATGGATTTCCAACAAGGTAAGAGGAATTCCAACCCCTCTAGAGGGTAGATTTCTAAGCTTTGGGGTCACTCTTGTGTGTGTGGGTAGCATGAAAACCCCTTCTATATTCTCAAGGGCAGCCACATATATGTCCCCAACACTTTCACACATGGAGGGCACTATCAATGGTGTAAGAATTGAAGAGAAGCAGATGATTTATGTTTTGACTAATATGTTTGTGTCTTGTGTAGATGTTGATATAAAGACAATCAAAGCCCAAAATTTTGAATATTTACTTTCTAGAATACACTTTTTCAGCCATCTCCATGTTGTCCTTTCATAGGATTTGTCTCTCTTTTGCATCTTTTAGGCACATTTGAGTTATGGGACCTCCATGAAAAGAAAAAAAGAAGATGGGAAGCTATTGTTTTTTCATTTCCAGCTTGCATAAAAAGCAAAGAATCTTCATTTACAATAATGTAAGGCTTCGTCATGAGGGTTTCCTTCATTATGAAGGACCATGGAATGATTTTTGCATGAGGCCCATGGTTAGGACAACCCATTAGTTGTTTCTATTGCTTGAGGACAAGAAATTTTGGGCAAGGAGGATTATCATGTCCCACTTTGGACATGACACTATTGAATACCTTTAGCCTTGCCTAGTTTCCTAGGGGCTAAGGGAAGAAGAGAAAAAGAAAGGAAACATTTGATTTTGAAAATAATAATTGTAAAAGTATGTCACTATTATAATTTCACTTAAGTTGGGGCATTTTTAAGGGTCGTGAGTATTGAACCACTTAAGTAAATTATAAAAATATATTATTTTATAATTTGAAAAAAAATCAACAAAGATATTTCCCACCAAATTCAGTGCTTCACTTGGGAAGAAGTATAAAAGCAATTGAGGGGTCTTGTTGAAAGGCATCTTGGATCATTATTTGAATTTACAAGTTTTGATCACGAAAAAGCTTGAGCTTTGGACTTGAAGATGAAAACCTTCAAGTAAAGAGATTGAGGATGAAAACCCTCTTTCTTTCATGGGGTAACTTCATCTAGAAGCTGTCGTTGTTCTTTAATTTTTGAAAAAGACAAAAATATGGGTTTTCAAGTGTGATGACTTGCTTGTAATAGTTGGCAACTTGGCTGGAGATTGTTTTGCACATACTTTGGGGTGCTTTTATACCCCCAAATAATATTCTAATTTCATGGTATTATTTATGTACTTCGGTTATTTGATTTGGAAAGGATCTGACCTTATTGAGGGCCATTTCTTGCCCTAATATTATTTTGTAATTTTTATTTGATTTTTCCAGCCTTGGGTGATTTGGAAAAGGGATGTATTTGAGGGTTTGAGGTCAAATATTGATTCTAAAAATATTCTTGAATTTTTTATATTATTCTAAATATTTGTTATGGTAAATTCAACTTGTTGGTGAGGGAAAAAATATCATAAAAAGGTATTTAATTGCAGCTATATTCTTTTATTAATTTCAAAGACCTATTGAAGGTGAAACCCTATAGAGTTTGTCATCAAAGAGCTGCCATAAATCATAAATATTTTTCAAACCTAGGTACCTAGGGTTTGAAGGGTTAATGTGGGTTTTTGAATGATTAATCTTTATTTAAAAGGTTCATAATTGATTTGAAGGATTTAACATATTTTTAATGTTGATTTTGGAGTGTGTTTATAGCTAGGGTATGTTGTGCTAAAAATTAGATTTTCTCTTTTTGCTAAGGTTTCACATAAAAATTAGATTTCAGATAATATCCCTAATTTGGGACGTTTCATACATTCAATTGCAAAATTCTATTTTTCAAAGTGTTAAGCATTTTTAGGAGAAGAATCCAAAAACAAGTGTAATAATTTTTCTTCCCACACTTATTTTTGAGTTTTATGGGTTTATTATATGCTTCATAAGCTAGTTGCAAACCTAGTTTAGTGTTTCTCGAAGCTATACAAACTTAACAAGCTTATTTCTAGCTTCTCAAGCCAATTTGAGCTTTGCAAGCCTAATATGAGATTCACAAGCCCATTTTAAACTCCAAAAAATTATTGAGTCATAACAAACCTTTATCTATGCCACACACAATGGAATATACAATCATCTATGCCACAAATTGGCTTATTTGATTACATAACCATGGAGGAATAATTACAAAGCACTAGCAGACCTTTACACCAAAATCTTGCCTTCCAAAGCACCATATCCCATTCACTTACATACCTAATAATTGGAAAACATAACAATTATGTTATGTCCTCTCTTAACTTAACCAACCTCTCTAAAATCCAAGTCATTATGCCTTTGTAGACACACCTCTCACATCCCCCACCTTCCCTTCCATTTCCTTATGACTTTTCATATTCATCTGGGCATATTTATATTCTAAACAACTCTAAAGAGAGGCTAAAACTTGTTATGCATGTACAAGTGGAAGTTAACAGGTCTATACTACGTAAATAAAGGAAAAATATATTTTTTTCATTCAACAAGCTCTATCAGGTGCTATGAGGCACATTACAATTGAATGAGAGGTCATCGAGTCTTTCAAAAAAATAACTCTAATTGCACGAAGCAAAAAAATAATTATGATTGTAATTGAGAACTGCCTCATATATATATATATATATATATATATATATATATATATATATATATATATATAACTCTAATGAGATGTGGTGCTTAGAAAATATCCCAAACTTGAGGATCGACTTCTATCTATATTAGGCGAGTGTGAAGGAGTGAGTATGGTTACACTTTCAATGTGAACATTACTGCAATATATTAGATGTATATTCCATAAAGTTAAACTTGGAAACCATTTTTATTATTTCTATTTCTGGAAAAAAATAATTCAACACTATTGACAACCCCAAAGTGGGAATGATCTTTTTTAAGTGTTTTTCTGCCAATATGTTTAACAATAATAATTTGAAGCAATCACATCATATATAAAATTAAAAATATTACCTACTAATTGAGTAATTTGATGTAGAATTAAAAAATCTTAGCCTTTATCTGAAGCAATCACTTCTGCAACAAAATAAAAAAATCTCCTTAATTTTTTATTGTAACAATTATGTGATAGCAATTTTTTTTAAATGAATTACTAAAATCATTTAATTACAAACATTAATTGAAGTTAATTTAACTTATTTTAGAGTCATTTTGAGTTTTTTAAATTTTTATCTCACTTTTAAACCAACTCAAAATTTAATTTTAAATATTTTTTTAATTAATTTATATTTGACTAATTCACAATCTAATTTATTTATGAAAAGTATATTTTGAGAAAAACAAAGCTTTTTTTATTTTTTAAATTTAATAAATATTTAAAGGGAGGATAATCTTATGTTAGTAGTTTTTAACCTTTTTATATTTAATTAAATAATTAAAATATATATTAAATAATTAAATTAGCATTATTTTTTATTTTATTTTTATTTTTATTTTTTTAATTGTAATCAATTTTTTTTTTAACTTAAAGGAATTTTCATTATTTTTTATTTTTATTTATTAAATAATTTTTAAAAGATTTAATAAATTAAGAATATATTAAATACTTTAATTTCAACAATTTATTTCATTTAGTAAATTATAAATATATTAAATCATTTTATTTATTTAAACATTTTATTTTTTACAATTTTTTAATTTAATAAATTTTAGAAAAACAATCCATTATAATGTTGGGCCACTTGAATATCAAAAATGTTGATGAATATATAATTTAATCACAAAAGAATCTTGCTCACTATTAAGGGTTGTAGAAGCATTAAATCTCTTAAATAAATAATTTTATTTACATTTGTCCCCTTTAATAAATTATAAAATAGAATTAAACATTTTTTAAATTTGATTTTTTTTGTTTTAAAAGATAAATTAGTGATGCAAAAGTTAACACAAGTGCATCAAGATTTGCATCAAGGACCACCCTACTACATTAAAATAAAGTGTCGCCCAAGTTAAGAAAATGGGGAAATCAATTTTTTGATTTTATTGTTAATTGCCAAAGTCCAAATAGGGAAAATATAGCATTTTAGGAGCAGTTTACAATGTCCCCTTCATTTCAAAAGTTCATATAAGTCATTTTCTATTATTCCAACAATTCAATTCTTTCGTTTTCTTTCATTATGACACTTCATCTATGTCATACAAATTGGGAGGAAAATGAAAAGAAAAAAAAAGTGAGCCACTAGATAGTGAAGAATGGTATAGATGACCTTTTTGTCAATCGATTCAAAGTCTTATGTTGAGGGAGAGAAAATTTTGGGAAGACATTATTCTTATTTTAAAAATAAATGTTATTTTATATAGATATATAGGGAGCCGACTACATATAGCTATTTTTCTTAATATGTTTTCTTCAATTTGAGGTTGTAGTATGAGATTACTTGTACAAAACCCAAAAACCTCTCCAAATTGGAGATAAGTCCCTCAATGATTGAAATATTTAAGAAGAAAAAGCAAGTAAGCTTTTAGACCATGTGGCCTCCAAAGCGTGACTTGGGAGACAGATATAGAGGATGTGTAGATTAATTTTGTGATATGTCTTCCAACATTTGATGCTCCTCTATTCACTCCTAAATAACATGTCAACATGCCCTCTGAGTACCATCTATTTTCGTATACTACAATAGAGACTTCGATTTGATTCATTGAAATAAGCGAAGTTTAAAAAGATGTGAGTAATGAACTATTTATAAACAGTCTTTGATAGGTGATAAAGCATCTTATTAGCACCATAGCCCATACCCACTTTGAATGACCTGACTTATAAAAACATGACAAACAACATTCCCTTTTATTGAGGTTACATGAATACAAGATTAATTTCATTGAGAGAAGGTCTTAAAAAACATGGGAGATTATTTGATAAGGTCAAGGAATGAAACCTATATAAAATCAAAAGTAAAACCCAAATCCTAATGGACAAATATATGCACCACCCATTACACCAAAGAGAGAGAAATGAAAAAAGTGTTACAAATTTTTAAAAAAAATGGATATCTCAAAAACAAAAATAAAAAATAGATTTCAAACAAACTTTATTATTCATTATATGGATCAGAAAGGCTTTAAATGTAGTGTTGGTTATATTTGTAAGTTTATTGATCCTTCCATTTTCTTTCGAATAATTTAGTTTAAATTTATGTTGTCTTTAATATTGAATAAATGACATTTTTTTAAATATTTTTACAGTATAGGGTATTCAAAAGTATACCAAATAAGGAAGACGTTCAATACCTGTAAAATATCAAATTTCAACAATATGCCATTATAACATATGCAAATTGATTATTGCATATAATTTTTTCTTAGTCATTTTTTTATGCATTCTTAGTTGTTGTAATTTTAATATTATTTTTTAAGGAAGCCAACCTCCAAATCCCACCGTGACAAGTACATCCAAGTGGCCATGGAGAAAGGTTGGGTAGCATTTTTTCAATACATTGACAACCTAGAAGGCACCCAAGAAGTATTAATTTTTAAAAGAATTGATTAATACTCTATTTATAATTTTAAAGATAATTAGTATTTACAATTTTTCCATTAAGTTATATATTTTTTAAGTAGTAACTTAATTTTTTAATACATCTTGTTGGGTCATATGATCCAAAGTTATTTTTTTAATTTGTTTGTTAGTATTAATAGTGTGCATACACACTTTTGGTGGTTTAGTAGGTAAATTAATTAATGTTATTGAAAATAATGTTGTAGGTGGTTAGTAAGTTAAATGAGAAAGTTGGTTATTTCGTGTAGGAAAAACTACCTCCGTAAAAGTTTATTAAAAGTTTTAGTACATTGTAAATATTCAATATAAGATTTTATTTTCTTGTGAAAACTTTTTCAAACTATATAATATATTTTTCAATACATTTACTTGTGTGCAATGTTCTTAACAGTGGTACCAGAGCTATGTGAAGAAGGATTTTTTTTTTTGAGAAGGTATGAAACTATGAGTTTTTTTTTTTAATTTTCATTCTTGAAATTATTATTTTATGCCTGAAAAAGATTAAAAATATTCCTCTTGTACAACTCAAAGCCTCCAAACTCTCTTTGTTTGTCTTTATACGGCGTCCAAAATCTTTAGAAATCATTTTTTATTATACCTGAAAGTCCAAATCTCATTTGTACAACTAAATAGATTTCTAAATCTAAATTTTTATTGTTCAAAAGTCCAAAACCTCAATTTATACATCTCAAACAATTGTAAATTCAATTTTTATGGCATTTGAAGCCATTTTGCAAAGAGTAAATAGTCATTATACAACCTCAAAACCTTTATTGAACTGTTCTGAAGAGATTGTATGGTTTTCTAATTGTTTAAACAATAAATCTGAATTTATATGGCATGTTTTGACCCCTGATTATTGTTGCATGGCCTCATATCATTTCAAACTCTTCAAAATCATAATCTGAACAAATCAAAGCCTTTTCCACATGGTAGTACAACATGTAAATGCAGTAGTATGACCCATAATCTTTCCTATAGCATTTGTATAGCCCCAAACAATTTGGAGACACATAAGTATGACATCCAATAGTCTAAAAATTCAAAGAAATAATTGTATATGTTGTTGTGACCAATTGTACGGCTTAGTGAAACATTTTATAGTGTTAAGACAACATTTTTACAACTTATACAATGTTTGAAGATGTAGTATGGTGTTCCAAGTAAAATTATGGCATGATAAATAAAGTTTTATGTATTGAATTTGATTTTTCAAATATTGCTATGTGAATGTGGGCCCCACAGAGGAAAGAGACAAATACAATTTTCACTTCATATGAATAGTTGAGTGAAAGATTTTACATGCACAATTTTTTTTCCATAACTTAGAAAGTATGGATTTATGTAACCCTAATTTTAGATCTAGGTGTTATATGGTTGAAAATTTAGAAATAGTTCAAGCATAAGGGTGATAAACTAATTTATAGCAAACCAATTAATTTTAAACTTAGAAAAATGAATATTTTGAATTATAATACTAAGATATGCTAAATATAGAAAGTACTTTATTTGAAATATGTTCAAATTATTACATTATCATAGAGAAATAATACTATTTAGTTTTATTATGCGCAAATAGATCTAGACTAGAAATAGGTGTAAATAATGTGGGATCAGTGTTTTAGATTAGTCATCAGATTCTATAAATTATACTTTTGTATTTATGTACATTGTTGTCACATCTAGACACTATCATTGATGTTAGTGTTTAATTGTGATGTAGGTGTCTAGTACGAAATAATAGATGAATCTAGATGTGACCAACTTCATTTTTCTAGGTTTTATGTTGCCTTTTTATTGATTTATTTAGATTTTGTGTATAGGTTATCACTCTTTGTTGATTGATCAAACACTTGCTCTTCACCCATAGAATGAATTTGCTAACAATGGGTTATTGGGCTCATGGTGTGAATCTAACCCCTAAGACCGCTCTGTTAATGGGAATTACCTACATAGCCAATACTCTAAGGAGGGTCTCAAAATTATGTAGTTTTCTCCTATGTGTGGAAAAATATGTGCACCAAGGTGCAATATATTATATTATGTTGCATGTGATGATCTAGCTTATAAATTGACAAATATCACTCATGGGCTTCTCTTTGAATGCTTTAGACCTATAATATGAGTTCTCATATGCTTGATATGAAAATAGGGAAGAATAAGGGAAAATAACTTAGTTGTGTAGTTGATAAATTTAATTTTAGTAGGTGTTTGCTTGGTATTTGCTAGAGGGGGACTGAGAAGGCTTATACTTGTATTTATACCATACATTTTGAAAATATCTCATAGTAGGGTTCAATAAGACAAATAGACCGACCCATATGTTTTGAAACTTTTTTAATTTGAATGACTTTTGTCTACTAGACACTAGATAAGGATATGGACACTACCGTTGGTGGTAGTGTCCCTCTATGGCCAATATTGTCTAGAAGGATAGAAGCAAGTATGGATCTAAAACTTATAGTGAAGGATGTTTATCAGGTTTTAAGCTTTATGTGTAATATAGGAGACTTGGGTCATCATAGTTATATGGATTGGACTAAGATTAAGCATAGTTGTTGGCCCCTAAATTCTGATTAAGTATTATTCCATTTTTGGTGTGCAACACAGAAGGATCATTGTCCATTTTGATGTAAGTACTGGCACATTATGGAAGGACCATGGTGTGGGAGGACCATGGCGCATAACTGACAAGCATAAAAGTGTCGTGGCATGGAACTTGTTGAGTGCAGAAGGAAAATGGCATAGGAGACCTAGCATAAGAGGACCCAATCAAAAGAGAACGTGTCATGAGGGACTCAAGAATAGAGGACTTGAAACAGAAGTAGAAGACTAGGAGAACATGTGGGAAGTGGAGAATGAGGGACATGGGAGCGGTTAGAAGAATAATTCAAATGGGACACTTTGACCCCATTTATCAGAGGTTTTGCATTAAACCATGAGCAACAAAACACTTAGCCACCATAATAAAACATAGAGTGAGGATATAGGGGTGCAGAGACCCAAGTCTACAGGAATAACTCATTGTAAGAGCCATGACTCTCAGTTTGTTGGGAGTATGTGTGCCATATGTTCATGGTATTTACTATTTTAACACTTGGTCAGGGTTAAACAAGTATAAAAACCCCTATTGTAATCATTTGCATGGGGGTCCTTTGGAGAATAGATAATAGCATTTTGTCTTGTAATTCATTAAGAAACTAAAGAGAGATCAGTTCTTACTATATTTTGTTACGAGTGATGAAATATTCTAAGTGTTGGGTGATGTATATGGTTTATTTCTAAGTCATGGATATCTTTCTCTTTTATAACTACTATTAGATAATAATGGTGATCCTAGTTATAGTGGTAGTTAAATCTAGTACAATAAGGATAATAGTAGTGTATTTATGGTGTTGAATAAGCTTTTAAGAACTATATCATGAAAGATGAACAAACAAACACCATTGTGCTACAAAGCCTTTGGGAATCAGTATTTCACTACACACTTCAGGTGAGTGTGAGAAACCTAACTCTTATGTAATAGGGCCAATGCACTAGCTTGTTGGTGGAAGCTTTAGCACTGACGTTGTAACTAACTAAAATAACCCAATATTTTGGTTCTATTGTCAAAACTCAAAGCAATTGGATCATAATCATGGGAAAATGTTTGAGCACATTACGTTATAGAATATTAAATAATTGGTTACCAGTGTTGAGGACAACTTTATGATTCTGTATCTTGAACCAGGAATCTCTACTTGATAGTGGGTGGGCAGAACCTCTATAGTTCTCTATATGAAACTTTCTTTTTTGAGGTCCCAATTCTCTTGCATGCTTGGATCTTAGAATATGCTCAAGGACAATCCAAAAATCATGGAAGAAGGCAACCTTGGACTCTTGAATGGTAGAGGAGTTTAGAATGACTTGGATTTCCATGGATGTGAGCAGTTAACTTTTGGTGGAAAGGCATTCAGAACAACTACATTTTGGATTATGTTGTGACCACCTATCATGTCCTGAGGAGTCAAAATTCCAATTTCTACGAGAGTTAAGGGGATAATATATCTCATTATTTTCCTTTGAAATTAAGAAACTAATTGTTAACCTTAGATTGGAGACTCTACCCATGGAGGGATAAAATCTCCTATGCATGAGCCATAAATTTAGAAGGGGAGAATAGGTGTTGATTGAAGATTATGACTTCAACATGGTAGCAAGCCAATGATAATTATCAAAACAAAAGTATGATAAAGCTTGGTAGAGGATCATGGGAGTTAACAGCACAGGAAGAGACTAGGAAACCTCAATGAGTGCTATGAAGGGCTATAAACAAGCAGGTACACATGAGGGACCCATCACTTTTGACATGAATTTTTTGCCACTTCTATCCTACGAAGGAGAACTGAGCTAGACTTCAAGAATTGAGGAACCAAGTCTGAATCAACCAGGCTCCCCCACCATAGTGCATGCTCATGCCTTTGAGTTAGATAGAATATATATACAAAATTGGGACATGGATAGTTCAAAGTTAGAAAGTGAACTGGTAAGGGAGACTAAAACTAGGACATTATGTGATCCTTTAGATTCTATATTATCTTTCCCCTTTAAGGAAATTTTATGGCATAGCTTGGGATGCCTGGTGGGTTTGGTCCTCAAGGCCAGAATACAAGTCCAAATTTGTGTAACAAACCCTCTACCATGTCTTTTACCATGGGCACTACTTTTGGAGGTGTTGGAGGAGGATTAGGAGGAGGCAGACCCCCTCCACAAGGAACAAGAGCTAGATCTTCCCAGTAACCACTTGCTCAATAACCACAACCTACTACCATCTACTATGAGATGATATTGCACTTACCTAAATATCAAGGGGTAGAGAATGCAGTTGAGCATGTCCATAAGTGTGAATTGATTTGGAGAGTGCATGATATCACATCTTCTAAATGAAAGGATATGCAGTTTGAAACCATGATTTTAGAGTGTGCACATAAATGGTATCAAAAATTTGACCCTTAATAAGTAGTGGTTGACTATTATTAGCTCAAAGTAGCCTTCTTACAGGAATTTAACATTCTTGAGTTTGAGTAGCAAAGTATAGTGGCACTAAGAGACATAAAGCAAGGACTTATAGAGAGTGTATGTGAGTATGATGGACGATTCAAAACCCTACTTTCTAAATTTTCATTTGAAATAAACCCTTTTCATCATGCACAATGGATTGTGGGAAGATTATTGTTGACTTTTTGATGGACTTTATCAAAAAGAACCTTCACCAGCCACGTTGAAGCAGTTGGAAGAATGGATACCAGGATTAGTCCCTTTATAGAGGCACAAATAGCATCTATGGCATCACAACTTAAAAAGTTAATGACAAACAATGCACATAACACATGCAGTGGTGTATGGTGTACCGACTATGAAACTAAAGGGCATACAAGGAATAACTACCTACACAAGAACATCTGTGTGGTACTAAAACAAACCTATGAGATCTACTATGAAGAACATGATGTCTATTCTTGTCCTCTTTTACAAAGGGATATGAACACTAAGGTGTCCAAGTATTGTAATATGTGTGATGCCTACACCCATGACACTAATGTCTACCAATTGATCAATGATATCCATGAAGCCCAAGCAAGTGGTATGCGCTAAACCTCGGTCACTAATAATCAAGACAATGGTGGCAACTGTGGATGAGGAAGAGGGCATGGATGAGGAGGTGGATGATTCCCAATTAGGACTTACTATAAATGTGGTTCACTAGACCATTATCAGCAAGATTGCCTAGAATACCCAACGTGCACATTTTGTAAAAAGGACCATCGACTAGAAGAATGTCCTGATCCATATGCAATTATCACCAAAGCAGAATGAAAAGGGCACTAGAATGATTCAAATTGATAAACCATAATGGTGTGCACACCCAACCATCCCAATAGTGTAGCAATTAAATATCACCACTTGTAGTGGGGGACAGACTCAATCTATAGCCAACTTGATTGAGAAGGTACATTGAGAAGAACCATAGGCTAGAAAGTACCATGATGCTCAGTAGCAAAAGGATATCCTTCAAGATATAATGGCACTTTTATGAGATCTCCAAGGTGAGATTCAATACCTCAAAGATAAGGACTTAACACAGCACACCACAGTGCAAAGGGAAGTTGAACCTCAAGCAGTGGTGTGGGATAATTTCCAAGAACTATGAAAGTGTATGCTGGATGAGAACATTATTCCCCAACTCAGTGTTTGGCTTAAAATTTAGGCTTGCTTACCACACAAAGTCCACCCTCATAGTCAAAAAAGTGAATACCATTATTTAAATCATGCTCAACATCAAAAAACTCCTAGTTCCTATACTCCTTCAGATGATGGAGAAATATTAGTTAATGCTACCATCAATGGATGGGTAATCTGAGACATCTTAGTAGATATTGGAGTAGAAGTCAATGTCCTCACTAAAGATGCTTGGCAAAAAATGTCTAGTCCAGCCCTGCATCCCTCTCCTCATGTCTTGTTTATGGAAAATAAGACTTGAGTGCATCTTATTAGAGTCCTCAAGAACACCACAGTTGACATAATTGGTGTTCCTTCAAAGCAGATTTTGAGGTTTTGGAGTTAGCAGACACTGACAACTATCTAGCCCTATTGGGAAGGCCTTGGTGCTATGAGAACCATGTAGACTTGAGATTTAAAAATAAATATATTAGTTTTTAGAACATCGATCAACACATAGTAATACCTTTAGACCAAGCACAAAGACCTCCCTATATTGAGCCTGTAAAAGTTGATGAAGACATCAACCACCTATATAATATTACTACTCGAAATGATGAACAACATGATCCAATGCCAAATAACCAATCTATCTTTAATACTACAAGAAATGCATGTAATTATTGATCCCATGGTGATTATGACCTCATTGGAAGACTATGTAACACCTTCAATTATTGAGAGAACCTCCCATGCTCACTCCATAAACATCATAAGTTTATGCACCTAATGGGTTTAGCAATGAGAGGGCCTTTGAAAGGACCACCACTAGAAAGACTTGACAAAGCCCCATGGTTCTAAGGGAAAATGGAGGTGTGTGACTTTTTTCAGCATCTTGAAGAGTTCTATGATACATAGAATGACTGGATGAGGTCATTAAATCACATTCTTGATGGCACCACCACCAGGTGGTGGTGTACTCATAAAGAGTGCCTCTTGTACTATGATCAAGTGTGAGCTGAGCTACACCACATATTTCATTATGACAATAAGTTTATGGGAACACTTAATTACAGTGACATGCAAGCACTCGAACCTCACATTAAGGCTTGTGAGATAATATGGTAGACTGAGGACAAATTCTTACCAAATTACCTCTGGGTACATGCATTCTATGAGAATCTATGCACTTGGGTGCGGACATGGTATATTCATGAAGAGAGGCACATGGGTACAAGGTTCTAGTAGTTACTAAAAGAAAACATGCAATCAATGTTATCCTATTCTTCAAAAAGGATGGACTTACTCCTCACTCTTTAGGCCATGCAAGAAGTAGTCACAGGGGACCAAAGTCCCCGGGAAAACCACCTATAGAACATCCATAAAGAACTTGAGGAACATTTACACTTGTTTGATGAGCCTCCAATACCTCCATTTATTGCATCTACTTTAGTTCCTAATGAAGAACATCATGCAAAGATCTTCTTGGGGAAGAAAAAAACTCGTCTTCCAGGTAGATGAAGGTAAAGGATCTACTTCACTTGACCCATTGACTAATAATAATTTAGATGTCCCTACAAGCATTGGTGCATGAATTTTTTAGGATACGAGTCTCCAAATAGATAACCCTATCACAGACCTATTCAAATGGTGTAAAGTAACATTGGCATGGAACAAGAGCCAAAGATGGCTATAATTGGCAACTATTGGATTGATACATAAACCTCAAAGTTTTTTGAGTTGTTGAAAGAATATCAAGATGTATTTTTGAGTAATTATAGTGAAATGAATGGAGTCCACCCTTCTCTAGGAAAGATGCATATAAAGCTAATCGATAGTTCTTGCCCCATAAAGAAATGACCATACAGGATGAACCCCAATCTCTGGGCACGAGTGAAAGAAAAGATTGATAGTATAATCCACACTAGAGTAATCACTCCTATGGCCAAATCTCATTAGGTTAGCCCTATGGTAATCAGTTTCAAAAAGGATGGATGTATATGTATTTGTGTGGACTACAGAGTGCTTAATGCATCCTGTGTAATTGATCCCTTTCCAATGCCTTTCATTGAGGAGATCCTAAAAGGTGTTACTGGTTGTGAAGTATACTCTTTTATGGATGGGTTCTCAGGGTACCACCAAGTCTAGATATTTTAGGAAGACCAATCTAAGATGACTTTCACTATATAATGGGGCTCTTTTACCTATATTATCATGCCTTTTGAATTTTAAAATGACCTAATAGTGTTTTCACGGATAACAGTTAAAGCTTTTAAAGATTTCATTCATAAATTCCTCCAAGTCTACTTGGATGACTAGATGGTATATGGGTTGGTCAAGGACCATTGTGTTAATCTGAGACTCATGCTTGAGTGTTGTTGGGTGTTACAAATTTCCTTAAATTTAAAGAAGTGCATGTTCACAACACCTTTTGGTGTACTTCTTGGGCATATCATTTGTAAGGAAGGACTCCTAGTGGACCCAACAAAAGTATGTATGATTCTACATCTACCAATGCTTAAGACTTAGTGTGAGGTGTGTGCCCTCCTAAGACATATGGGATATTAAATAAAGTTCATCTGAGGATATGCCAAGATTGTTGCACCTCTAGAAGAACTTTTAAATCATAATGAATAGTTTATATGGATTAATTCTTGTAAGGCAACTTTTGAATCACTCAAAGAAAGGTTAGTTACTTCTCCTATTTTACAATTCCCTAATTGGACAAAGCCTTTTCATGTCCATGTTGATGCATCTAGGATGGCAGTCAATGTGATATTTGCACAACCAAGTGAAGGATACTTAAATCACTTACTTTACTTTGTCAGTAGGAAGCTGACACCAGCTGAAAGGAATTATACTACCATAGAGCATGAAGCCTTTTCTATGGTCTATGCTCTACCAAAGTTTAGGCAATACCTTCTGGCCACTCCATTTATATTTTGTATAGATTATGAGGCCTTGAAGTATCTTGTCAATAAACTAGTACTACATGGGATAATTTGTCATTGGATTGTCTTGTTCCAAGAAATCTAGTTTTCTGTAATAGTAAAGCCTAGGAAGACCAACTATGGACCTAATCATTTATCTCGAATTGAAAATGGAGAACCTCCACATGCCATAGAAGATGATCTTCTTGACATATAGATCTTTTGATTTGCTCAAGTACCTGAAGAATGGGAGGATATTATAACATTTCTTAACACTGGCTACACACCTGACTCCCTCACTTCATAGGAGAAAAAGCAACTTGTGGTCCGCACCTCACCTTATTAACTCATATCAAGAAAGCTTTATAGAATGGATCATGATGAGGTGCTTTGTTGTTATGTAATACAACATGAGCACCTTGAGGTATTATGATAAGTTCACTAAGGTATCGTTGGAGGACAATATGCTGGAGAGGCTACCATGAAAAAGGTGTTGCTTGTCAGACTCTAGTGGCCAACTGTATTCAAAGATGCAAAGGCATATGTTAAGTAATGTGATGTCTTATAGCGTGTAAGAAAACCTAACAGGAGAGATGTTATGCCCTTACACCCCATTCCTTCTCAGAAACCATTTGAAAAGTGGGTTATTGATTTTGTGAGGCTAATCACTCTAGCAAGATGATGAACGGGCTCTCAGTACATCAATATAGAAACCAACTACCTCACGTGCTAGGCTGAAGTAGTGAAAACAAAAGACTGTAATGTAATAACTATTGCATGATTCATCTAGGAGAATATTATAACACAGTTCAGATGTCCCCTAAGCTTCACCAATGATCATGGAACCCACTTCTTGAATGAGGCAATTCATATCTTGTTGGTTGAGTTCATCATCATGCACCACAAGATGACACCATATGACCTGTAGACCAATGGAACTATGGAAGCTTTCAATAAGATCCTCAACACCACTTTAAAAAAAAATTCAATGTTGGCCAAACTGATTGGGATGATGAAGTATATATAGTACTTTGGGCCTACCAAACTACATACAAGTGCCTCAATAAAAGTACACCATTCAACTTAGTGTATGGAAAGGAAGTAGTCATGTCAGTGTTAGTGGAGTTTTTGGTTCCATCTCTGTAGATAGCACGTATGGGAAACCTAGATGATGAGACCTCTTTGAAATTCTAGTTCGATGATTTGATGAAACTAGATGAGACTTGGTTTCTCACCCACTGGAGTCAGGATGTTGAGAAATGTAAATAGAAAGTGTGGCATGATCACCATCTAAAGAACAAAGTATTTTCTCTAGGCATGAAAGTTATATTATATGACTCCAAGTTCATGCACCACCCTGGGAAACTCTACATCCATTGGGATGGGCCATTCATAATACATAGCATTCAACCTACCAGGGCTTGTTGGTTAAAATGAATGGATAGTCAGTTCCTCTCAGGGCACTATATTGGCAGTCAACGTCCACCGTATTGTGATTCCATTTAACTACATGTTTGTAATCAATAAGGCTTAAGGCCATTAGGTTAAAATTTACTGCGTACAATAAAAATCATTGCCCTTGAGGCATGCATTTCTTCTTTAATGTAAGTTTGAGTTTTTGTACTTAGTGTGTTTTCATGGAGAACCATGAACCCCTTTTAATGTGGGGTACAATATCATGCATGTGAAAATCATAATAAGTTCAAAGTTAAAACTAGGCACGTAAGACATGTGGGCATGCAAGTACCAAAGGTTCAAGAGTCATCTATGGCACTCAAGTGACTAAAAGCACATGAATCATTCAATGCACTTCAAAATCACTTTAAAATATTCCCACCATTTGAGTAATACTTGTTTTTCACTACATCAAAAAAGTGGGACACAGTAATCATCCACTTCCAAGAAAGGCATGAGAATGGATGGACCATTAATGTGATAAGTTTAGTTATGGTGAGAAGCATGTGAATAGAATGATGGGACAAAACTGTTAAGGCATTAAACGT
Source organism: Torreya grandis (assembly GCA_037957365.1). Lineage (NCBI taxonomy): Eukaryota > Viridiplantae > Streptophyta > Pinopsida > Cupressales > Taxaceae > Torreya > Torreya grandis. Next base: position 704,371 of record JARHVA010000084.1, read on the forward strand.
TTAATACAAGAATCAAAGTATGAAGGTTGTTAAAAGATTTGCATTTATGGATAGAAGTGACAAGGAAAAGGAAAGAATTAATGAAAGTAAACCCCCTCGTAGATCCTATAAATAAGAGCGTTAAAGTCATTTTTCACTTTATCTTGTGTAAATCTTAGAAGTGTTAGTACAAAGAACAAGAGATAAACCAAATAACCAGTGACCATGATGTAATTGAATTCCTTCAATCTTTAGTAGAATAAAGTGTTTATGAAGTTGGTGAAGTCACGAAGGTTGTTTCCTAGGTGATAAGAGAGGTTGTTAAGTCTATATTGGTGTATCAAAGTGGGAATCTTTGAAGTTGCAGGTTGCAGGTCTGCCATTGTTGAAGTGTGAAGCTCAAGAGATAAAGTAATTCAATCTACCACCACGTATTCATTTGGAAACATGGGATAGTCATGGATTAAAATTTGAGTGCCATGAAGGGTAATTCAATCGAAGAAAAAGGCCAAAATACTTGAGAAGCTTCCAACTATATCAGAGGAGGAAGAGGTAAGTGGGAAGGACTGGTATCCTATTAGAGAGGAGGCACTAGGGAACCAAGAGGAGAGACCAAGACAAGTGCAACGTGTAGAAGGAGTTTTGAGAAAGAGTGTGGAAGAAGAGGAAAAGATGGTGAAGAAAGGAAAGGAGGCACAAACCTCATCAATGTAGAACGCCCCAGCATCTCCCCCTTCATCTCTTTTAATAGAGGGGATGCAATACCTAGAGTTGGTCTTGCACATGGAGAACTGGGTCTCCAAGGTGTCAACTGCCACAATATTTGATTATAGCCACCACCAGTTGGGGAATGAAGTAGAGTTTTAAAATTACTACCAAGTCAAGACCACCAACATAATAAATCAAGTGGTTTGTGACTTATCTATTAAGAACCAGTTGGACAAGGCAGGTCTCTTCCAACTTTTTGAGTTGCCATACTTTGTCAAGCCTATTAAGGTAGTTCATTTCTTCCTCTCATGTGTCCATGAGGACTACATTCAATTTGTAGTGTGCAACATGAAAATCACCCCAAAGAGGATCAGTAGAGTCACAAGACTACAGTGCTTGGGGTTGAATGTGTTAGACAATGTAGCTGATATAGAGGAAATCTAGAAGACTGCCACAACATTAATGTACCAGAAGCAGGCACATGTGATGCACATCAAGAACTTGTAGGATCATGCCTGTCACATCATGAATCATTTCCACCAAAGTCAAAGGGACCAATCGATGGAAGGAGGTGGATATGGCCCACCTATACATTTCCCCCCAAGTCTCTCAGGGACTAAAGTATAACTGGGTGTTATACTTTGTCCAAAAAATAATTGAGGATGTAGAGAAGGCCCACAAGATGCCCAAGTACAAATTTCCTTGGGGTGCAATCCTCTTACTACTGGTCTTTGATGAAATTGGGGTACCTAACTATAGCTCAGGTTCATTGAAGTGGGTGTACCCTCCCACTCATAGGTCTCCCATTGAGTGCTTCAAAGCCTTCACTTGTCCCCAACACATTGCCCCATCATACAATATGAAGATGAGGTATTGGTTTGATGGGATGAAGGCAATTTTTGGGATGAATGGCACATTCCAAAGGATTTACCCCCTTAGTTGCAGATCAAGCAAAATTTGTTGTAAATCAACATTACTCCCTAGCGTGCAATCACACAAATCCATCAGGAGAGCTTTCATCATGGCTCAAATTACCACATGCATTCTCTACATGATACTTCCTTAGTTCCATCAACTGGATATATGATGTGCAATCAATCAATTTGCAGGAAGAATGGATCGATGTGGAGCACCACACCCTAAAAAAAATATGTATATCTAGATAAAAAGTCTATCTTGATTGGGGATCAAGTCCATAAATTGTTTTATATGTTATGCCCTCGATAGTAACCTCAAGACAGAGACCCCAAGGAGAGGCTCCCCCAGGAATTGCATCCATGAAGGAAGCAGCAAAAGCCAAGTGTTGATTTAAGTGGGCAACATGACCAAAAAAAATAACAAAAGATGGCAAAAGTGTAGCCCTCAATACCCACTACTCCTTGCCCTTTCGTGCCACATCTACCTCCACCTCATCCTTCACCTTCACCACCTCATCCATCTCCATCCCTTCCTCATACTTCATCTCCTCCTACCTCACCATCCCCTACTCATTCCACTTCTTCCCATTCACCTACCTTTGACCCTCTATCTACTCATTCCACTCCTCACTCACCTACCCCAAACCTTTTATCTCCTCAGCCAACTCTCCCACCTTCTCCACCTCCATGACCACCTTTGCCTCCACCATCTCCAAGTACTGCCATAGGTTCAAGCCCACAAGAGCCTCCAAGGTGCGTGGCCCCAACCAGAGACTCCTCAGGTACAAATCCATAGTTCAAGATTAGACTCTAAAAAGACTCCATCCCCAGTACAAGAGGCTTCATTTGATGATCCCCAACTTGATGTTGGAGTAGGAACTAGTGAGATGGCCACAAGAATCCATCAAGAGGGTGAGCTTGAAGAAGACCCAAAAAAGGGGAAGTGGCCAAATGAATAAGAACATGAATAGAGAGAGCTATCCATTGCACGCAAACATTACCAGTTTAGTGCAGAGGACAAGGACCTCTATCTTTGGTCTCACTTCCACCCCAAGGATGCAACCCCTGAAATAAGGAAGTAGGTGTCCTTCCTTCTAGAGATGTACAGTGAGGATCCCCAGTTTGATATTCCTTTAGATTGTATTTTTTTGGCCTAGATGTTCCAAGACTATCAAACCTCATGAAAATTGATTTCCAAAGGCTCACTCCAATAATGACAAGTGTTACATTTTTGAAACTTGAAATGGAAATAATGTGCTAGAATATTTTATCAGATTCTAACACATGCACGGTGAAAATAAAACATGCCAGAGTAGTTGATATGTATAATAAAGTGATTGTAGAGAAGCAAGCACTCGCCAAGGAAGTGGCCTCCTTGAAGTAACAAATACAAGAGGTCATTGAGGCAAAAGTAAGGGTTTTAAACCTTTGCAAAACAATTTTGAAGGAAGAACCAACACTTGTAGATGGTGTACCACTAGACGGGGATGCCATCGGGAAATTAAAAACCTTGGTGGAATTTTTGCTCAAGAAACACAAGGAGAACCTTGCACCAAGAGACAAGGGGAGAGAAATAATTGAATAGTTCACCATGATGGTTGATATTTCTAAGCATGCCCTGGAGAGATTTGGAGAAGTTATCCTCATTTTGGATAACATTTTTGTGCAGCTCACGTGTCCAAATAAATTCTTCGAGGCTTGGCTCCAAACTGAAGAAATAAAGAGGCAAAAAGCAGTAGATGTTGCCCTTTTAATAAAAGACCATGTCAAGCACGTGAAAGAATTCAAGGACATTGAAATGACAGAGGAATCCATTAATAATCATCGTCAACAAATAAATGTGAGCTTTGCCACACTCCAAAGATAGGTTGATAAGGAGGTCTCTGCATTGGAAGACATTCAAAAGGATGTTATCACAACTCTGGATGAAAATGTGAAGAAGATTGAGACTCCAACACAACCTAAGGAGTTGAAAGACTCAAAACAGGCCATTGAGGGAATAATAATGTAGGTCCTCGAAGTGTTGTCCCAATGGGACAATCTTCACAAAGAAATAGTATAAAAGCACCTAAATTTTTGGAAGATGTTAGTGTGGTTTAGTTTGGGACGGATTAAGGGTACAGTGTGGGGTGAAGTTGGCCCCTAAATTTTGATTAAGTATTGTTCCATTTTTGGCATGCAACATGTAAGGATCATTGTCCATTTTGATGCAAGTTCTTGAACGACATGAAAGGACCATGGTGTAGGACCATAGTGCATAGCTAACAGGTGCAGAAGTGTCATGATGTAGAACTTGTTGGGTGCAAAAGAACAATGGTGCAGAAGACCCAATGTGAGAGGACCCAGTCAAAATAAAATGTGTCACGAGGAACTCAAGAACAGAGGACTCAGAACAAAAGCAAAAGACTAGGGAAGTGTGTGGGAAGTAGAGCATGTGGGACATAGGAGCAGTTAAAAGAATAATTCAAATGGGATACTTTGACCCCATTAATCAAAGGTTTTGTACTTGCCCATGAGAAACAGAACACTTGGTCACTAGAATACAACATAGAGTGAGGATCTAGGGGCGTAGAGACCCGAGTCATAACTCATTTTAAGAGCCACAACTCTCAGTTTGTTGGGAGTTCGTGTGTTATATGTTTATGGTATTTATTATTTTGACACTTGGTCAGGGTTAAACAAGTATAAAAACCCCTATTGTAATCATTTGCATGGGGGTCTTTTGGAGAATAGATAATAGCATTTTGTCTTGTAATTCATTAAGTAACTAATGAGAGATCAGTTCTTACTATATTGTGTTATGAGTGATGAAATATTCAAAGTGTTGGGTAATGGATATGGTTTATTTCTAAGTCATGGATATCTTTCTCTTTTATCACTATTGTTAGATAGTAATGGTGATCCTAGTTATAGTGGTAGTTAAATCTGGGACAATAAGGATAATAATAGTGTATTTATGGTGTTGAAAAATATTTTAAGAATTGTATCATGAAATATGAACAAACATAAAAAATTATGCTACAAAGCCTTTGAAAACTGGTCTTTCGTTGCATGCTTCGAGTGAGCGCATGAGACTTAACTCTCGCATGATAGGGCCAATGTGCTAGCTTGTTGGGGGAAGCTTCAGCGTTGAAGTTGTAACTAACTAAAAGAACCCAACAACATTGAAATATCAAATGTGAGCCTTTCAACATCAGGGAGGTCTAGAACTGAAAGGTAGAGCCCTGATTGATATTTGTCAAATGTACAAAATTGAGATGTTATAAATATTCAATTTCAGTATCTATAGGTTTAAATAACATATTCTCTAGTTATGTTGTGAAAATTCTTCTAGAGGAATTGGTTGAGATTCTTTTGTAAGACACTTGCATTTGAGATATCTAAGGTTCAAACCCCACTAAAGCATTTTTTTGGTCAAACTTCTTTTTTACCCAAATTGGTTAAGAAAGAATCTTTTTACTATTTTAAAAAGAGTTTTGTAAAAATAAAAGAATAGACAATGAATTTCAGCGATATAAGAGTGTAATTTTTACAAATTGCAAATTTTCATGACATTTGCATGGAAAGATGACAATGTCTCTAGATATAATTTTTCTTAAACATGCATTGAAATAAAAGGCAAAATAATGATTTTCATGTATATAGGTTCATTTTTGGTGGAAACCGACACCTTAAATATGAATAAATATATAATATCATCTCATGTTTGTGTTATCAAAGCTATCACCAGAGCTTTTGAAGACAAATATTACATGCACATCGATATCTTTCTGATTGACAAAGTATAAGTGTCAAAATGGAGGTTGGAGGATCCATCGGAAGTTGGAGGGTAATTTTCCTTCTCTAATTAGCTATTTACTCAGAGTTTGGGTTAAATGCTTGAATAGCATTTTTGGTAGTGGTGGTGTGTGTTTTTCAATTTGATGTTGCTTTCAATTTAGTTTTATTTTTTTCAATTGATTGATATTCTTGATGAAGATCAGACATATTAGTTTGGATTTGGTTTTTTTGCAATGGTTCCTCACCTCTTACCTGATAAGGGGAAGATATTGCATGACCTTCAATCAATTATCTGTGATTGTATGATTTAGTAGGTGAGTTGTTAACACCATAGTGTTGAGCAACGGTTGGTCAGTTTCATTGTGCATTTGTGAGATGTGTCATACACAATACAAGATAGTTAATAAACATGTTTTTTTGTGAGACCTTATGTGGATCAATGTGGTTCAACAGTCCTTGATCATGTTCTACTATAGTACAATATAGAATGGTTAATGAGGATGAGCAAACCTTGACCGTGTTCATCATTCATGCCACAACTCATGGGGTAATGGCCTTCTTGGAAGTTGCATCGTTTGATCGGTACCATGATATACAATGTGTTAGTAATACGTGTAACAAAGATTTTTTATGACTTCATAGTCATAGCTTGGGATCATCTTATATACCTATTTTTTGGATCAAGGGGGGTTTGTTGGGTCATATGATTCAAATTTATTTACTTAGTGTGTTAGTATTAACAGTGCACATACACCCCTTTAGTAGTTTAGTAGGTAAATTAATTAATGTTAGTGAAAAAAATATTGTAGGTGGTTAGTCCCATGTTAATGGGTTGGTGGTATCTTCTAAGGCTAGTAGGCGAGGAGATAACTCGGAGTGGCATCTTTTGGCACTAGGTATTTTTAAGTTGAACTTTGACGAAGCAACAAGAGGTAATCTAGGGGCCTTAGGGGTGGCATGCATAAGTAGAGATTATGTTGAATCCCTAATTAGAGCAGGCCCACAAATATTTATGGATGGAACGAATAATAATGCAAAGGCACAAGCTCTTGTGCTTGGTTTGGACTTAATAGTTCAATGTGACGTCGAGAGGATTTTTATTGAGGGTGATTCAATGGTCTTGATTCATACGTTGCACAATTGGACAGCTAGATCTTGGAATATTAATAATATTTTGGGGCATGTCTAGGGCTTATTGGATTTACTCTCAAAGTGGAAAGCCAAACTATTTATGGGAGGCCAATTCTAAAATAGATTTTCTTGTTAATAGAGGTATTTCCCAGGTCAAGGAGTTTGTGTTGGACAACTCCTAGAATGCTTCGTTGGATACAAGGTTGAGGGATGTTTGTCTCTAAGCTTGTGGAGTGTGGTGTTATCCTAGGTTGATGTCGCAAGAGGGTGCTTTAGTGGATGGGATGAATTGCATTTATTCCCATGGGATGAAAATTTTGGTAGTTGAGGAGGTGTTGGTGGTAGATGGGAGTGCCTCAGCTTGGCATAGAAGATTGTCTCATATGGGGGCTACATTTGGAAGTCAAGGCTGCGAGTTGTGTGTTGGTGGCTAGAGGCAGTGGTGGCAACTGTAGTAGTGGGGAGGTGGTGTCTTGAGGCATCTACCCTCTCTTGGGGGTGGGGCTAGATTTACGTTTGTTCTCGGTTCCTGGGTGATGGATGATAGTTTTTTAGTGTTTGGGTTTGGCTTGTGGGTTAGTGCCCCTGTTGGTAGTGTTTATTTTTTGTAATGGTTAGTCTTGGTTGTTGTCTCGAGGTCTCGATCTTCGTTTGTAATCTTATTTTTTATTAATGAAGGGCAAGGGACCCTTCAACCCTCAGTTAATGATAAAAAAGATGTAAGTGGTTAGTAAGTTAAATGGGTAAGTTGGTTGTTTAGAAAAAACCGCCTCCATGAAAGCTTATTAAAAGCTTTAGTACATCATAAATATTCAATATAGATTTTATCTTCTTATGAAAACTTTGTCCATCTATACAATGTAGTTTTCAATACATTTTGTGTGTGTGGTAGATCTAACATATCACGTATGTTTTTTTATAAATATTAATGTATTTTAATTATGGCCATTTTTTTATTTCAAACTTAACTTATAATATTGCATATGTTTTGTAGAGAATAAAACGTTCAAACGATAATGTAGATGACAATAATGGTGAGAAGATGGTGATGATAATGACAATGTCAATGATGGTGGTGGTGTAAGTGCCACTACATAAGATGGTGATGAAGAGGACGAAGATGACTATTAGCTAGATAAATATATTATTTCTATGTCATGACCAATTACACCCTCAAACTATTTTATTTATTATTTTTTAATACTTTATTATCAATTTTTAATGAATACAATTACAGTGACTCTACTCTTTATTTAATGTTCATGATAAATATGGATTTGAATTTTTCATTAATATATATATATATAGTCTTTTAATTATGATTAAAAATGATATTATTTATTTAATTTTAATTATTATTTGTTATATCACTAAATTTAAATATATGTTATATATAAATAATAGTTATTTTTAATTTTACAAATAATTAAATTCATAAATTCTATTTTTATATGATTTAAATGCATTGCATCTTTTTATGCCCAAAAAAAATTAAATATTATAAGGGTAGTTTGTAGATCCAAACTCCAGCCATACATTACTTGTCCACAGTTCTAACATTTCTACCATTGCTGAAAGTGATATAGATCGCTTACTCCAAATGATCTCAGTAGAAGACTAAATTCACACTGTTTGTATCATGTTACCGATTCATTTGCAGCAATGTTAAATAGATTCTCCTTTGTTGCAGTTACATAAATACAAAATACTCTTCAAGTCATTCAAGTGACTTTCCTCTTTGTTGCAGGTTCACTTGCTCCAAGTGCACGAATTGTAGAACCAACCTGATCCGAACATTCAAACCAATTTCGTATCGTGCCTCCATAACCTGGGGAATTTTGGTCCCTAGAAGCCTCAGGTCACAATCAAATTTTGGAAATTATTTCCCACGTCCTCGTGAGACATGCATTTAATCTTATTTGGAAACTAAACAACCATATCTCTCGTTCTCCCCGCCTAGTCTGCCTCACTTTCTTGTCAATAATGACATCTGCCTCAAACTCATCCTTCAAGTGAAAATTTGTCCAAAGAAGGGAGAATAACAAATTTTTATCTACATCCAATGGAGGCTTCAAACAATCATAATCGATCAACATTAATCACTGAAAATATTTCCATATATTCAAGAAATTCCAATCAGAAAGCACTATGCCCTATTTTCTCCGTGATCTGAAATGAACCATACTGCACGGGTTTAAGCATTCGTGAAGTCCCTTTCTGTCTCTCCTTACCCAAATACACCCAAAGCATGCCACCCATCTGAAATTTATGTTTTGCTCGGTGCTGATCATATGCTTCTTATACTTGAGTTGAGACTCTTTGTCTCTCCTGGACTTGGAGGCATGTTCTCTCACCTTCTCCATGAATTTGTGATCTTTGTCATCCTCTGAGTCTCTATTTTCCATCCCTATAGTTGACTGTCCAAATCTAATATCATGTGGGCTTGGTGGCATAAAACCAAAACATGCCTAAAAATGCAAAATATTTAATGAAGAATGATTAGCCTTCTTGTTATATTTTTGTATATACACCAAATTTTCATCCCAACCCTTGGGATACTTCTGGTTATAACCCCTTAACAGTTGCACCGATCTTTTGTTCACAACTTTCGTATGGCCATCTGTTTGCGGATGGAAGGCGGTAGACCATTTAAGTTTCAATTCCATTCTTTCCCACAACATGCACCAAATTTTGCTTAAGAATCTAGAATCTCCATCTTATATGATGCTCTTTAGGATGCCAAAACGTATCCACACACGATTAAGTTAAATCTCTACTGCATCACTCTTTGTCAGAGTCTTCTTACAAGCAACCAACACACATCTTACTAAAATGATCCACAATAAATATATATATATATATAACCATAAAAAAAATATATAACCATTACCCCTTTTGTTCTTGGGAAGACCTTAAAAAAATTCGTAGATATGTTTTCCCAAGGCCTTTTAGGCACAGGCAATGCCCTGTACAACCCCAAATTTTGATTGCTTGGCTTACACACACTGCACAATTGAAAACATTGTACAAACCTTGCAATACCAATTGTTAAACATGGCCAATAAAAATATCGATTTAGTTTACCTAGAGTGTTGTTCACCCCCAAAATGTCCAGCAATATGTGATGTATGTGCTTTCCACATCAGCAAAACTCTATGCCCTTTTGACACACAAAGTTTACTTTATTTATAGAGGAGCTCTTGTTGAATGTAGTAGTCTCGACGAGGCTCAAACCAAACATGTTTTTTACTATATACAATCTGATATACCTTGCTGAAATCTACATAATTCACCACAAGAAGGCTCCAACTTGGATAAGCTATTTATTGTAGATAAAAGAGGTGGTTTAGATAGCATATCATACACCTTATTAGTCACACCACATTTTTATTTGGCCACAAGATAAAATTGTTGAATAATCCCATCCATTTGTAATGCCTAGACTATTGCAACTTTGTTTGTGTTTGTAGGTATTGCAATAGTTTATGGTCAGTGTGCACCAGGATCTCTTTCCCCGTGAGTGCTTCCACTTCTTCACCGCAGAAACAAGAGCGTACAACTCTTTATCATGGGTGCAATAATTCAACAGTGGCCCTCTGAACATTTGATGATGATAACAAATAGACCTACCTCCTTGTAGCAACACCAAACCCATAGCATAATCACTAGCATTTGTCTCTACCTCTAATGTAGCTTACAAAAATGATAAATCAAGGACTGGTGTTGTACTTATCTCCTTTTTCAACGCTTCAAATGCTCATTGTTGTTTACTACCCCAATTGAACGAACTTCCTTTGCCTATGAGTTCATGCAATGGGGCAACAATGTATGAGAAACCTTTTACAAACTTATGGAGATATTGGATTGCACCTACAAAGCTTTGTGTCTCACTCATAGCAGTTCGATTTGGCCAATTGAAAATAGCTTCAACCTTACATGGATCTATCCTTATCCATCCATCACGCACAATGTGACCAAGGTACACCAATGAAATTTTGGCATACTCATACTTTTACTATTCAGAAACAACAGATTCTCCTTCAAATTATCCAGCACTTTTTCAATATGAGCCAAATGCTCTTCAAACGACCTATTGACCACCAATATATCATCTAGATAAACAATAATGTAAGATTCAGTTAATGATTTCCATACCTCATTCATGAGATGCATGAAGGTAGCTAGTGCACTACACAACCCAAATAATAAAACTTGCCATTCAAAGAGTCCTTTGCATGTTTTTAACATTGTATTCCAGACATCTTCTTCCTTCACCCTCACTTGATGATACCCAAATTTAAGGTCCATCTTCGTAAAATACTTAGCATACTGAAATTATAAATTATCTATCCGGGGTAACGGATACCAGTTCTTCATGTTCATCTTATTCAATCCCTAATAATCTTTCCACATCCTTCAATACCATCTTTCTTTGGCACTATGACAATAGAAAATCTGCATGGAGAGGTACCTGGTCTAATTACTTCCAGCTCCAACAACTTCTTGAGCTTCTCTTTAACTTCATGCGCTTCATCAATGCTCTTTCTATACAACCCCATGTTTGGTAAAGGACATTCTAGTAACAATTGGATATCATGTTCTATGGCTCTTTTTCGGGGCCAACCCGTCAGGTTCTACAACTAATTCTTAAAATCTACTCCCCAACTCTATCACACCTTATTGTTCTTAGTAAGAGTAATGTCAATGCAGCCCATTTTTTCTCTTCTGCCTCTCAACATTTGCAAAGAAAACTTACCACTGGCATTGATCAGTCGTTTGGCTTTGGCTGCACCTATCATGGCGACTTGTGTTTTCTTCTCAGCTACCCATACAGTCTATGGTTTTCCATATAAAATCAGCCTATATTGATTAGGTCTTATGAAATATGTAGCATCTCTGAGTTATAGGAATGATCTATAAAAGATAACTCCGCAAACATCCAACGAAACCACAGCCACCAACACTTCGTCCTTGTAATCAACACCTATTGAAAACCTAACTCTACATTGCTTAATCACCTTGATTTATACACCATCTTTAATTGAACCCAATGAATAAGGTTATAAGTGATCTACCACTTATAATCCCAATTCATTTACCAAAATCTGAGATATTAAATTAGCCTGCGAACATGTATCAAAAAGAGAGTCTATTTATTTATTTATTTTCCTTGATGCATATTTTGATATGAAAGAGCTTCATCATCTCCTCTTCTTCTTTTTATTTAAATCACTCACTCACCATGAATGTCTCGTTAAACCCAACACAAGGGATCCTATCATCCGAGTCAGAATCACCTCGAATCTTTGTCCCTTTGTTAGTCACTATAGTATTAGCATCCTCCTTTTTATTTCTCTAAGATGGTTTCCAATCCGGGTGTAACTTCCAACATTTCTCTCGGCATGCCCTTATTATCCACAATGGGCACACTTTATTTCGATCTTATTCTTGTCTCTGTCTTTTTGGACTAACCTATTGGCATTCTTTTTCATTTTTCCTTTGTCTTTCTTCCTATTATTTTGACCTCCTTGTTGTTGTCCCTTCTCTTTGTTTTTATTTCTAAATGAGGATGCCTTTTTCTTATCCACCTCTACATAATGATCGAAACATAAACCTCATCCATGGCTCGAGGCTTCACCATAAGTATTGGTGTTTTTAGGGGTCCAAGCAACCCACCTATTTACTTCATCATCACGTCTTTTATCATGACATATCTTCCTAATTGAATTGCCCTCTTTCAGAACTCGCTAGTATACTCATGTACACTCTACCCCTGACGTTGTCAGAAGTTGTGACACTGAATAACTTTGTCCTCTTAAAAAAATGTTATAAAATTTATTTTTGAGTAGCTTCTTGAAGTCTTCCCACTTTGTGTCAGAAGTTGTGACACTGAATAACTTTGTCCTATCAAGGGATAGCGCATAGCTCTCATACCATGTGAAAGCATGGATAGATAACTTAAGCCTGGAAAATGAAATTTCTTGATGAGGAATCATCTCATGAAGACTGAAATACACGTCCATTTGAAATATCTTATTATCCTACTTCTCAACTCTTATCTCTCCATCATATGGTTGTATGTCAATCTTTGCTTTAGCCTTGAATACAATCTGTGTGGACAATTCTCATTCCTCTGCTTCAATCTTTTCAGGATGTTCCTCTTACTTCGGATTAGGTGTCATTACCACTTCCTTAATCAAGGCTTGCATAAAGCTTTCAATCTGGTTTATCCCTAGCCACATCTTATTTGAGTCTCCTGAAACAAACTTCACATTCCTCCTCTTTCTCTTTCCATAGCTCTTATAGCCCTATTCCATCACCTTGTTCCAACCTCGGAGCAAGGTTTTCACTGCCTCCTGACCTTGTGGATGGCATAAATTTTCCAAACCCTAATAAAAAAATAAAAAACTTAAGGCTCTGATACCACTTGATCCATCAATCATTGGATTATTAACCCTGATGACTCGCCAGCTATGGATTTCCAAGTTAACTCTTTTCATGACACCCTCAACAATTACTTGAATGGATTAAGTTACCTACAGCAATAACGAATTCAAACACAAGAAGGAAAAATGATAAATAACAGAGCACATACATATAATACAGTTCACATGAAACAAAATTTTCTCCATAGAAAACCCAAAACGAGTGAAAAAATCCAGAAAGGGTACGCCTTCAAAATCCCATCACTATCAGGTGTCATTACATGGAGTAAATTTCCATTACAAAGGCCTTCGGTGTGTTACAACTTCAGTTTAGCACTCCTTTTACTCCACTCTTCTCCTGCAACCACAACAACTCCAATCCACCTTCTCCAATTCACAATCTACAACCATGAGAGTCCCACCTAAGCCAGTCTACCCTAAAATGGTTCGAATATTTCATTTTTACCCCTTCTCTGGTTACGTAGCCTTAGAGGAAGATCAATGGTTTCATTAAATGAGGATGGTTACACATTTGCAACCATCCAACCGCCCATCCATGTCACCCACAATCCTCCTCTGCAGTCCAACAGTCGCCAGCAAGGATAAAAAATATCGCCCGCCACAAGGGACGCCAACAGTCGTAGCTCCCAGCAATTATACAATCCACTAGCCTAAGTAACCCTTTGTTGCCCTGAAATGACGTGCATCCCATGTATAAATGGTTGAGTATAAAAAAACAATGGCCGCCAATAAAAGATAAACCAGTCTCATCATTAGTCCCTTACTTCAACGTTGACTAGCATATCAACTGGGCCAGATTTGCTTGCAGTTCACAAATGAATGGTACATTTCATTCCCAGACTCCATGGTACTGGTTTGGACCACACCAGGACATTTGCATTCGTACCATTGCTGAAAACAATATAGATTGCTTACTTTAAACAATCTGAGCAAAATACTACATTTGGTTCCCTAGGCTGCTCGGTCTGGGAACATTATTAAAAAAATTCATAAAGGGTCCTATAGACTGCTTGTTTTGTGGACGTTATTAAAATCTTTTATTCATTCATTTATGATGTGTATTTTTTTACCAACTTATCTTCAATAATATTAAAGAGATTTTCTTTTGTTGTATGTACACCTATAATTAAAGAGATTCTCTTTTGTTGTATGCACACTTATAATATTATAAAATACTCTTCAAGTCATCCATGCATTTTTACTCTTTGCTGTAAGTTCACTTGTTATAGGTGATCGACTTGTAGAAGCAACTCAATCCGAACATCCAAAACACTTACGAATTATTGACACCTATCAAAAATGTCTCAATGTTTTTGGGCCCTCTTCCTTAGACCAAGGTACCCCCATCCAATTTATCTCATTTTTTTTCCTTTTTGATTATTTATTTGTAGCATGTTAATAAGGCTCTACTTTAAATTTAATTGTATATAAATACACAAATATTATAGTTTAAGGCACTAATAAATATAGCATTCATAGAAAATTATTGAGCACTCACAAGTATTTTAGAGAGAATAAAAAATCATTAAACCTTTTCTCATTATTTGAAGTTAGTATTTTCCATCGAGTGATTTTGGTGCACAATCTGGACTTTTGTATATCTCTGAATTTATTTTCCATTGACAGTGTTCTAACCATTTTTGATGTCATTGAAAGTGGTTGTTTTTTTCTTTCGGGATCCTTTGATCCTTGTTCCTATTTTTCATATTATGAGGACATGTGTTTGTCGATTTTTCCTCTTTTCTTATGTTAGCGTGCACACTAATAGGTCCTTAATCTGAATTTGAGAAGTCTATAAATACAAAGCATCTTAGACAATTTCAATAACAAGTATCAAATGACTTTGCAAGTCTTGGACACACTACCAAGATTCTAATTTTATTCTTCAAGGCTTTCAAGTGATTTCAATGGTTTATATTTCTACATACTTGTACCAAGAGAAGGCTTAAGCAAAAATTCATATGAGTTGCATTTGATTATTATAGGTAGAGAAGGTGGAAAATTATCTTCATTAATTGGGATGAGATACTCACATGCACTAAAACTATATTGAGCCTTGATTCAACACAAATATATAACTAAAACCCTCCAAGGGGGCCCAGATGAGTTTATCTTGCACATATATTTCTATATTGTATGTTTAGTAAGGTATTGGACTAAATTAGAACTACTTCAAGAGGACACAAGGCTCAGATATATGCCCACACTTATTCAAAAATATAAGAGAGGCATATGTGCATTTGTTGTTTTCGAAGAGTTTTAGGCACTTATAAACTGTAAGGAGTATTCAATCCATTTTCAAAGCAAGGTTTCAAATTCGGGTATAATTGCCACCTTTCTCGATCCATGAATCTAGTTGAACATCATCAAAAGTGGTCAACATCAAGAAACACAATCTAATCTCTTTGAAATCTTTTACATAATTCCAATACCTTCTTTTTGCATTTCCAAACACTATTAGAATCCATGTATGTTTGTTTTTAGGGATGCACCATGGAGGGGTGTGTGTGTGTGTGTAAAATTGAAGTTTCAATTACTTTTTTTGTAACATTTATTTTTATTGCAGGGCCACATGATCCCTACCTTGTGATCACCCTACACCGAGTAAACGTGATAGGCACAAGTCCCTCACATCCACATGTGTTTTGCCTCCTCTAAAACAAATGTGA